>CM052078.1:12479954-13139954 GCA_020010945.3 Muscidifurax raptorellus | reverse complement strand
TACGCGCGCTAAGCGAGTATAGAAAACAGGCGCGCAGTAGCTCGACGCGGAATTCAATTAGCCGCGATCGGTGCGTATTTGCGCTTGGGATTTCGAACCGAATTCTCCGAGAGCCTCTTCGCGATGCACCCGGTCTGTTGTCTGCGGCCGGATTTCGCTTTCTGCGGCCGAGGGGAGAGGGAGCTCGGATTGATATGACCGCGAGGCCGCTGCGCCTCTGTGCATTTATATCGTCGGGCGTAGTGGGACGTATGCGATGTGGAATTCGCGTCATGAGACACTTATGCGCGCGAAATTTTATCGCGATAAATCACTCTGCGTGCGCAGAGTCGGCGCGTTGTAATGGAATTTCGAATCTCATATACGTCTGAGATAATATCGATGATGGTTAATTTATGTTTTGACGGCCCGTGCGCCTATGAAAAGCATCAATAACGATACCCGGATCCGAAACTTTTATTTTGAGCCGCGGTGTAATGAATTTTAAGCTTTCGTGCCGCTGCTGAATCGGACTATCCATTCGACTGTGTATATATATATATATATCACTCTCAGAGTCGAAAGCTAAACTCATCGTCGAAATTCGCAGACTCTCTTCGGAGCGATGACTCGCGGAATCAAAGAATATCGCGCGCGTGATTGAACGAATGATCGGCGGACTATAACAGCCTCGCATATTCGGCTATCTCCGTTTGAACCGTAAACGCGCCGATTGTAATTATAGTATACGTATTGCCATCAAACGCACGACCTTTGAGACTCGATCCGCACACGCGCAAAACGAAATAGGCCAGAGCATATATGTAACGCAGGATCGGAATGCGATGGCTTATCGCGTCGAAAATTACGACCGGAGGCTCGGGACGAGCCTACATAATAATCGAGAGCGAGAAGGACTACTCGCCTTGTTTACCTTTGTCCGCGCGCGTGTCTTCATCATCCCTGCGATCAATCTTCCCTTTCGATAATTAAAACAACGCACTCGGGGGGAAATATCTGCCGCTCGTTCGTCGGCTACTCAACGCGCATAAATTACAGCTGGACAGGAATAATTTACTTAAGCGCGTGCGCGCAGCGCACCCGTGTATGTACGTCTATATATATAATAATAACGACCTTAGGAAATTACTTTCTTACGCCGAGAAAAAGAGCGGGAGGGAAAGAAAGACGAAGATGAGGATGAGCGAACGAGATGTTAATTGGACGGGCGAACGATGCAGTATTCGTGAACGCGTGAATACACGCGGACGGGCGACCGAACGAGCTGAGAGAAAGGAACTGGAAAAAAGGAGGAGCAGACCGCGGGAGAAAGTGGGACGAAGTAGCACGCTGTGTTCCACATTCTCAGCTCCGTCTGATGGCGCTGGACGACATCTTATCTCTCGACGCCGCGGATGGACCTGCGAGAGTGTGTTATGTTTATACCTACGCATCGCACAGTTTCATCTTGCTGGCCGAATTTTCATGGGGATCGATCCGCTCCGGAAATAGATCTCTGACTCTCGATTATAATAAACTTGATCCGCGGAGCGATGAGGAAAGCGGCAAAGTTTCTGGGTTATAATCTATGCGAGAGCGAGCGAAGAATAGATACATGGGATCTACAGCGAGTGCTTTTTGTTTGCTCTTTAACTATGAGCGCGTCTGTCTGATGTCAATTTTCGATTTTTGAAACGAATAGCCATATGGTTACGTTAGACGGGACGTAAAAGATCCATCACGTATACGCGTCTCTAAAGATAGCTGCAGAATATTATGAGGAGAGGAGACAGTCGGTAAATTTGCTCAGCCATACATACACCCATTGCCGTTTGGCTCTTTCACAAGTTCTCCGAATCAATCACCGAATCCAAATAAGCACACGAGCGTTTGCATCGGGCGACATATAACAATCGCGACTATTGCTTACGTCGAGAAGACGAGAGAGTAAAAGGAAAACAAGGAAGGACGGGCGTGGAGATAAAAATAAAGCAACGGAGAAGCACAGAAAGAGAGAGAGAGAAAGAGAGAATGTCTCGACAGATGCACGCGAGGCCAAAAAAAGACGGAGAGACTGGATCACGGTGGGAAGTACCCGATTCGCGCTACGCTGTTGCATGCATCTCATTAATACGAAGGGATAAAAGTCGCGAGAATGAGAGACGAGTTGGACAGAATATCGGCGGATTACGGACCTACCGCGTTCGAATTAAACCGAATAAAGTGGGTTATGAGGGAAGGCAAATTACCGCGCCGAGGCAAATTCCGAGTAATTTCGTCAACCGCGTGCAGTAGTGTATATGAGCGATCCATCGTGCTCGCGTCTCTCCCTCATACTCGATGTGAGGTCTTGAGGTAAATTTAATTTCCATCATAGACATCAGCCGAGAGCAGGGATGGAAAATAGAAGTTCCCTCTGACTGACACTAATGTATTCTCTCGCAACTCGCTGTATTATTTTTCTACGCGGCGCAATTGCTCCGTTATACATATTTATACGCGAGCACTCGGCGAACCGCGCGTGCATCAAATTCGCTTTTTGCGCGGGGCAAAGTTATATAGTCTTGCGATATGAGCTCGAGTTATTTATTCGTTTGATACCGCGATTAGAGCGATTAAATGGACTTTCTTTATCCCCATTATTATACGCAGGGCAGATCTAATCCACAAATCAAATCGTTTAAATAGCTAATAAACAAGGACAATAATCGGCCTCCGTCGAGAGAAATAAAAGTATGGGAATATACTGGCTGCAGCTAAATACATCTGCGGTCGAGAGAGTCCATAAAGCGAATCTCTCTAAAACAAGACCCAGTCGAGCAAAGAATCTCGCTCAAAGTCTCTCGAGCATTAAAGGCGCGCGCGAGCCTCGCTGCGGGCTCGAAGAAAAGGCGTATAATGGACTGACTCTTCTTCTCTCTCGCTCTACATCCATCCGTTTTCTTCCTCCGAGTCCTGGCGTAATCAGCAGGAGATGAACGCGCGCGTGCGCCATTAAAATTCAAATCGCAACCACTTGACGCGCGCGAGCGAGCAAGCTTTATATATATATATGCGCGTGCAGCGCGATATATACATATGCGAGCGAAGTGGCCGCGAGTGGATTTTCTTTTCCCGATCCTCGCCTCGAGTTTGACGACTCCGGCTCGTCGGTGTCTTGTCTTGGCGAACTTTGCACCGAAGAGCAGATGCGTAATTACCGCGAGATTCACGCAAATGCGCGCGGCAATTTCCTCGGATTATACGAGTGCCGTCTGCTAGTTCACGCGTATCTTTCGAAATTTTCTGGTCGAATCATAGTTTACTCAACTATAATTATGATTTTATTCACCGCGGGAGACGTTCTCGCCATGAAAATTCAGCCTCGTCGTTACTGGAAAATTGTACAGTCCAATTTTACGAAGGAAGATTTAATTAAAAGAAGCCTCGTAATGGCTTATCCAGGCAAAGCCTTATACCAATCGCCTGCATTCGAAATGAACGCATGTAAATTTTATATCAAATTTCCGTATAAAGCCGTACGAGTTGAAATATCGAATAACATTATACAAGCGCGTATGTGATACTTCTCGTATACCGAATAGGAATAAAAAATAATTTGTTAATATACATATATAGCATATAATATAAGCCCAATCGGGAGGAGAGAAACTCGTCAGAAGGGAGTTGATTAAAAGCGATCCGCGTCGTTCCATCAAAAACGAAACCACAACGGTGATCCACTTACTCCCTCTCGCTTGCGCGACATCGAATGCAAACGAGCCTTAATCCGCGAGCCAGCCCGACATCCTCGTTGTACAAACATCAGCTGACCAGATCTCTTCGATCCAGCGTCGTCCCGTCGCAGCGAATAAAGCGATCGCGGATATATCGATCGAAAGAAAAACACCCACGCGGCGGCGATATATAAGTCGCTCCTTATCCGCTGGTATGTTGTAATACCGGCTCACGAAACCGAAAGCAGCAATATGTCAGTGACCCTCTCGGTTTCTCCGTGTGCGCACTACAAGTTGTTCGCGCCGCTGTATACGTCCCTTTGTTTCCTCGGAAAACAAGGCGCCCGTGACTTTGGCTTTGGCCGAGATAACGTACGCGCACTGCAGCCTCCGGGGAACACGACGTCGCCGCTGCTCCGCTCTCCTCCCCGTATACTCCTTCCTGAGCGCTTGAGCTTCTTTTCCGCGACGGGTCGTCGTCCGCTCTCTCTTCTCTCTCTGTGTGTATACACGTCGGGATGACGGAATTTATCGTCGTTTCTCTCAGCCGAGCTGAAAGCGAGACACGCTGTTGTACCGCGAAACGAAAAGGTTGATCTATACACTGATGTGTATGAACATCAGAGATTAGATTTTTTCTTTATCGTATAATATATTTGTGGAGTATGCCTGCACATATATATATACGCATATCAGCCTCTAGCCCCTTCGAGGTGAACACAATACCAACGGCGTTGAATGTTATTGTCACGTAAAAACGTTTTTACTCTCTCTCTCTCTCTCTCTCTTTCTCTTTCGGAACGCGTACACATACACACGTGCGCGCGCTGTCAGGGTGAGAAATTTCCCGGAGTACGGTGTCGACAGATCGCGCGCGGCATAGTTATAAATCGCCTTTGAATTTTTCGAGCGCGAGTGAAAGAAAGGGCCGCGCGCTCGGCGTCTTCGTGTCGTTCTTTTCTTTTCTCCTCGGTTCCCTTTCACTGTCCATATACATAATACAGCTCTGAATGGGAGCAGCGGGCGCGAGCCGTAAAATCGAACTCTTTTAATCGCTTTCTCGGCGGCCTCTTTCTCTCCCAGTCTGTAGCTCGTATCTCGATGGATCAAAAGGAGATGAGTGCCGCTAATGCGGTCGAAGAATCGGTTACACACGACGTAATATTTTGACGGATAGAAAGCATCGCGCGTCTACTGAATGCGGTTCATCATGCACCTAATTAACATCGTCGAGATACTATATTGATACAGCGACGTGGTTGAGTAATGACGCGCTGCTCGAATAAATTGTATAATTAGCTCGAGCGCCATTGTATTACTACATATGGCGTATACAGTGACGAATTTGATCAAAGCGAGCTCTCTGCTGCTGCTGCTGCTGCAGGCATTGTTTAATTATATGTAACGATAAGCCCATCGAAGAAATCCTGACTCTTCTCTTTTCACGATACTTAGCCGGCATATCTGACATTCCGCACAGTATCACGATCCGTTTCGATTCGAGGCTCGGAATCACCGAGGGGGGGTTCAAAGCGCTTCAGTCTGATCGAAATAATGACGGGAGCCGCGTCGCATCAGGGCTTCGGAGCCAAGGCCGAAATCAAAGATTTTAGTCAATCCCTCGGTCTCTCTGCTTCGTTCCATTCAGTTTCGGCTTTTCTACTGTGTGTATGTGTGCCGTCGCGTCAATGCTCCCTTTTATACAGAAAGAATCCGAAAGAAGAAAAAAAACAATGACGTCGCTACTGCCACCGAATTGCCTGGCATGTGTGTGCGCGTATCCGCGCGGTATATAGTTAGAAGGATATAGAGCTCCGGAATAAAAGGAGGATAGCATGAGAAAGAGGTGGAGGCAGAGCACAATTATTTCGAGGCATGATATCGGCGCTTTTTCGAAAGCCCTGGTGTTACGCGCGCGCGCCGTCTGCTGCATCATTCTTATATTTTTCGTTGCTCTCGCGCCGGGAAAAACCAACGGAATCCCGTGGGATTATGCGGCTCGATATTTCGTGCCGCCGCTGCTGCTGCTGCTGGACTCCATTTGTTACAGCACGTGCACGTGGCGTTATGCACTGCGTGCTATATCATCGTGGCTTTTTTTTTCTCTCGAAAGAGAGTTTTCTTGGTTTTTTTGCCGAGCAATTACGCAGGTGCGGTGCTTTTTGTCGAACGCTTTTATCAGCGTGGGCTGCTTATATGGTTTTTCATTTTCAGGCTCGGTATATATAATTAGCGCCTATGTATGTACGATTTTACACAGGCCCGATGACATTGTGTTTTACACGAAATTCCGTATTCGAAAGGTAGATATAGGAATAGACTCGATAGACAAGTTTTTATACACACTAGAAACTGCCTACGGCAACAGAGACATTATACCCGTCGCGACGAACTTCCTGTGAAATGACACATCGAGGGGTCCTCCCCTGAAAAATATAAAACCTTTAAAAAAGCTTCAAGAGAATCACATATACGCACATCTATGACAATCGCAGAGGGTCACACGACCATATCTCTCTTTCTCGTCGAATAAAAGGGGGGGATAGGGAAGTGAGTGCGAATCGACTTTCCCCATACGATCTTTGTTTGAAAAGCGAACTGAGCATCATAAATATACAGCCCTTAAGAGAGACGTCGCGCGCGCGCCTAACTCGCGATTGCTCACTGTCTAACTTTCGTCGGGAGGACGACGGTGGTAGTGTAGATCTGGCTATATATATAAGGCCAGATGGAAGAACGCGACTTTATGTTTGCTCGGGGAATTCCGTTCTTCCACACTCCCTTTCGCTTTCTCTTGCGCAGTATCATACAGCCTCGTCTTGCTCTCACTCGCCGTGAACTTGCCACGTCGAATTCCCATGCATATTTATAGGCCGATGACCGAGAGATTATTACATCATTCGTTTGTGTGTTCACCGGAGATGATTTCCGCGAGAAAGAGATGCCCGAGGGCAAGTTTCATAAATAATGCAATGCCCTCTGTAATGCGGATGTTTGCCGGTGAATTCGTATATACGTGCTTAATTTATTGCCGTATATACTCGATTATATTACTTTCTGCGCCGTGCAAGAGAGCTTTGTCAGCGGCGCGCTACTGCCTTATTATATAAGCGTAATCGCCGAAGTGGAAAGGCTCGTAATTTTATTGTAATTATAATGAAATGCATTCGCGACAATGGGATCTATAATTCACCTGCTGGGCTTTAACGTTGAAACAGTGCGTGCGCGCATATATATATTTCAAAATCTCAACGACATAATGCATCGGAAAATGTTTGTATGTATATATATATAAACGTGCAATTAAAACAAGAGATACTCGGGCTTCCTCAATAAATCTCTCGCTGTATACAATTCATCGCCTTACGCAATAACAGCTCGGAAAATTTTGTCTGAAAACAGCCGTACCAAGGAAGAAGTATAGTGCAGCATATATACATATAGTAAGAAGAAACGGAGCGGCGCACGTGAAAATATTTTGCTTCGGTCGCGCGCGAGCGCTATAACGTATGTGTGAGCACACTGCCTCGCCCCATAAATCCCTTGCTCAGCCCATACGTCTTATTTATGGTCCAGCCTCGAGAATCGGCACTTGCCGCAAAGCTATATACGTGCAAGCTCGTCATCCTCGCGAGACTCGTTCCCTCGCACAGGCCTCCTTATTAGCCGTGATTTGTTGCGTATTGTTTCGCTTTAAACGAGCCGCGGGCACGAGAAGGACACCAGACGGATCATCGACGCTAATGACCGGCTAATTAACGTATCTCTCTCGATTCAGACCGTCGAGAGAGCTGATGCGATGCTCGAGTTTCGAAGCGCACGCGGATCAAACGCGGCGCGCGACTCCTCATGTGTATTACATACACGCGAAGCGCGCACGCGCTGATTACGCTTGATCACAGGAAATGCACCGGCTACTGCTTTTTTTCGACTTTCATACCCGATGTTTTGTTTTGTATGGTTAGTTTGTTAATTTTCAGCGATCGTCTGGTCTGCTTTATTGCGCATGTCGACGCTACTGCCATATTGTCATGCGACGAGTTGCAATTATGTTATTTATCGAATGTAATAAATAATATTAAACGGTGCAGATCGATATGTTGGAATATTATCACTGTTAATATTTAGCTAATTCAAATATCGAATCGCTTAGTTTGTGGAGCATGCGTCCGGACACTTTGATGTTAACCGAATATAGGCAGTGATTGAATGAGATTAGTTTGATCGTCATCGACGAGGATTATTTACTCATCGTACTTAATTTCACTCATATACATCCCAACTGGCCACATCGTAACTCGAATTCCAGAGAGAATTTCATCATTATAATGAATTATTCGTGAAAAGCATGCTTGGTAACATTCGGTTAAAATACTGCACAGCAAGCACTCGACCTACAATTCTACGAGTAGCTCGATTCTCCCAAAGAGATGAAAAATAAAAAAAAACGGCGTCAAGGGTCCCTCCTTACGAATTCAGTAGTTCCATTCAGCACTGAGATTCGCTCGGGAGACGTTACGAGGATGTAACTAACGGTTTTATCAAGTATCAACGAGAAATGCAAAAAATGTGACCTCAGCTCTAATTAATTATTCGCGGCGAAGGCCGCCACCGCAGTCGTTACATTATCCTCTCCTATAACCGCACCGAAGCTCTCTTTTCGGAGGTTTCAGTCGTCGCGCTTGATTAATTCGTGCTTTGTGACTAATTGCCAGTAATAACAAATATTACGACCTTTCTCGAGCGCATACATATATATATATATATATATATATATACGCGAAGGGACCGCGTTCAATCTTCCGCTGCTGCTGCTGCTGCTTCTTCTAAAGGCCGTATTACCGATTCGAGCATCTCTCGGGACTTTAGGTTTCTCGGAATATCTTTCGTCGCGCGCCTGCATATACGGCTTTAATTGTCCGGAGCGAGAGTCGCGCGCTGCTGCGGAGATCAATTTGTGGAGAGATTTTTCGTAATGAGCTTTAATTGGGGTATAAGTTCATCGGAATTCCAAAAATAGCCGTTTTATTAACGTCGCGTCCTTAATTCCTCGTGAATGAGACGCTCAAAACATAACGAGCGTAGCATGTTGTAAAGTTTTTAACAATGACACTTGTCGACATTAATTATAAACGCATCGCGCAATTTCGATTAATATTAGATGAACGCACAACATTTGACATTTATCATTCATTACGGAGTAATCAACTATGTTCAATCGTAATTGATGCAAATAACTGAGGAATGTTAATAATTCGTAAACAACAACAATGCCGAGATTAGATACACTGAAAAAAAATTCGCTTGCTAATTAAAGCTCTGCAGTCGCTGACTCCTTGGACGGCGCGGCCACCATTAAATAAACGTGTGCACATGCATGTATAAGTACTCCACCTTTTCCCCATTCTCGCCAGTGATTTCCACGCTGACGTCGTTCATTACGACTCGCGACGTTATTTTTACGACGCCTCGCTGCAGCGGCAGTATAGCGTCATCCTTTACGATTCCAGGCTACGGTGCAGCGACCTTAAAGCAAATACGACACAACGTCAGGGCGAATGAAAAAGGCGAGATCGTGCGGCGTAAAATCTTTTTCCCTCAAACACACTCGCGACTAATTGCATAATTTAACTCGCATCGAGGTACAGTCGAAGGGCTTTTACTGTACCCGCTGGGCTGCAAGAGAGTATATCTCTAACGAAGGAAATAAGGCGCGTCTCGGCTACTGCAGCAAGTGTGCAGTGTGTGCGTCGGAAAGATACTTCACGGGTCAGGCACGAGCACTTAGCGGACACACTTTCTTGCGCTCTCGAGCAGCGAAGCGCAACTATAAATACCCCCATAACTGTGCAAAAAAAGGGGGGAAAGATTCTCGCCTCCCGGGCTTCATGCATTTATACGACGAGATGAAAGTCTCTTACGGCGGCCGCTGTGGCTCCTGGCCGATACTAGTACGATATAACTGTTTTTGCGCTCGCCGGAGCCGATGAGTGCTTTTATTTCGGGCGCTGATGAAAAACGCGAAAAATTCGCGGCTGCGTTCGATCTCCCTTTGGCGCGTGATCACTCGCAAACGCGCAGATATCATCCGGTCACGGAAACGGTGTAAATAAAAGCAGATGTGTGGGCACGTCGCTGCGTGCAGTGTATTTTTTTATTTTTGCGCTCGCAGTTTTTTGCGGATTTGTTAGCCCGGGATATTATCAAAGGATATGCGGATACATCAAAGTGCGCTGTTGCGCGCAGCTGAATAGTAGCGAAGGCTTTTTTGGAAATTCTTTTCTCCTTTGGCTTGTGCTTGTTTGAGAATTTCCGGATTTTCGATCGCGCGCGTGTGTCGACGGTGAGTATGCGTTATTTTTTGTTCGCGAATAAAACGAAAATCGGTCGTAACCTTTATTAGCCTCTGGACTTTGGTGGCGGTGATTGGAAAAATTGCGTGATTTTTATTTTAACGAAATCCCTTCTGCTTCTGGTTGTTTCGATGAATGAATGCTTTCTCCAATGTGAAACGTGTTTTAGCTAAATAATTTGTCGAGCTCCGAATTTTGTTTTTCGTTTTTAACGATCACTGTTCGATTCATTACGCAGCATTTTCTCGAACAATAGAACGAATGAAAAAGCCCTAGACAGCCATTGTCGGGACGCAAAGAGTTCTCCCTCGGTTTCCGAAAAAAAGGTCTCAACACAACGGCTGCACAAGAACAAGCGATAAAGCTCCTCCTCCTTTTCCCGAAACTTGGCGCAAAAAAATTCCCGCAAACAATACTTGTCAGACATACGATCCAATGCACTCAGAGCCGAGCATCTCCTCGAATCCTCCCGATAGTTTTATTCGGCCGCTGTACAGGCGAGCAAGTTTGTGTATATGTATATACTTACAGCGCAGCGACCCGCGTAAAGCTCGCGAGCCTCGCGTGACCTCGTGAATGAGAGCCTTTCAGTGTGTGTATAACGAGAGCGTTCATGCTCCCGATACACACAGATGTTTAT
Organism: Muscidifurax raptorellus; assembly: GCA_020010945.3. Taxonomy (NCBI): domain Eukaryota; kingdom Metazoa; phylum Arthropoda; class Insecta; order Hymenoptera; family Pteromalidae; genus Muscidifurax; species Muscidifurax raptorellus. The sequence continues at coordinate 13,129,266 of CM052078.1, read as the reverse complement.
ACGCATGCCTTAGCCATTCTTTGCCGGTGCGGACGACGCCGCGCGCGCCGGGGTTAATCGAGGGAAAAGATCGGCTAGAGCAGAGGTATGCTTGTACGTATGTATCATGCGATGTGCTTCGTTGCCGCGGATGAACCTTATATTTACTCGACGCGTGAATACTGCATTATTACACAGCGTTTAGCAAATTTCACGCGTTATTGGAACTCTTGATTACCGTAATATAGTCAGCGTTTAACCCGTGATTTTTATCTTTTTGTTTCAGGTGAGTAACACGTTCCATCTGGTGGATAGCGATGCGACAGCAGCTGTATATATATATGCGAGCGCGTAAGAGTTTAATTAAAATTTACAGACTCCCAAAATGCAGCGCCTGCGCGGAAAACCATTTAATTGAAATACCTCTTCTAAATGAAATATTTCATTAAGCGCTGAAATTTCGGAACGTAAAATCATTTTGCAACGCGCGTGCTGCGCAGTTTGCTGCCGACTTAATTGACATTTTGCGCTTCGTCGGCTTTCTTCCAACGCAATTATCCCTATACGTTCAATATCTGAAATTCCCACTCGAAAGCGCTTCGACCCTAAAGTAGTCAAACATTGATCGTCAGAAATATTCGGATCTCGAATGCGCTCTTCGATTTCCCCAAAAAAAGAAAAGCACACCCGAAGCAGCTCGTGAGAAAACGATTTTTCTCGAAGCCACCGCTGTGAGAACATCGGCGTATAGGTCGAGAGGTAGTTTCGCGAGTGATTGATTCGATAAATCCGCGAAATCGGAAGAGGGAGAGAGAGAAGTACAAGAAGAAGACTGACCGACGAATCCGTCTCGCTTCGGGAATGGCCAACGCTACAGGGCCAGCATGCGAAATGGTTCGCCGAGCAGTGTCTATAGACAGAAGCAGTTGCCCCCGAGAGAAAGGGTCGCTTCGCCGCTAGAAGGGTCGTCGCGGTAGAAAAATAAATGACCAATTTGACGTTACGTGACTTGGGAAGTGTCTCGGGATATAGGCGGAAGAGTGTATGAAGAAAGAAAACAGTCTCGAAGCTGTTGTGACCTCGCGGAAGCAAACAGACTGCGACGATGCGTGCGACGGAGTCCCATGGCGCCCTGGGCCCCTTCGCGATCGTCCACTTCACTCTCTCATCTTCTGGCTTTTTAGATTTCCTTTGGTTATTAGATTCTCTTACATTCGATTACACTGCTCTATTAATCGCGAAGTTGATATAGAATAAAAGTTACTATACATATAGAGGTGTTTTCACCCACATGACACACTCGAATTGCACAACTCGGCGAGTATAGTGTAAACTCGTAACATGGCTTCTCGTTTGTCGCGTTTAATCTTCCACTCCGCACCTTTCCCCTACTGTCCCTTTCTTCTCGTCGCGAGTCTGGCAGCGATCCACATCGATGCGCGGAGAAGGAGGTTATTATGCTTGCAACTGTGCGGTGCTGGTGATGGCGTGTCTCGGGACGAATAATTGACGCTTCATCGGCTCAACAAACTTGACGGATTTCCAATGAAAATCTCTTGCAATTGATCTATTTCGCGACGCGCCTGTCATTGGGACAAATGCTTTCTAGATGGACTCTTTCGCGGCCCACTGGCTGCCTTTTATTTCAAACTCGACACTCGATGAATTATTTCTCCGTACTACAGCGATCGAAGATGAAAAATCGATTTGTCTCGGTGAACGCTAATTAGACGGCTTATAGTTTTTATTGCCCTCGCTTCATCCGCTCCGCGAACCGTATTATATACAGTTTCTTTTTAAAATCTCTCTCTTTACATAATCGCATCTCTCCGGCTTCGCGCTCGCGTTCGAGCGCACGCCCCGGGGCGCATCCTTTACGATTCAAAGCAAAAAACAACGAGTGTCCAAACATAAATCCACTTCCGCGTCTGCTAATCAAAGCGTCATTAAATTATCCTCCGTATATCCAGCAGGCGCGGACTCGGCGTAAATATTGAAACAAACAGACTCCAATAAAACGGCCGGCTGCCGAGCAATATATATACACCTCTCGTCCTTTCGAGCCCTCGCTTAATTCTATTAACTTATTATTTCGTGAGCGAGCGACGCCGTCTCGTCGACGCCCCGGGCGTCGCTGCCACTGCCTCTGCCGCCGCAGCAGTCGACGGTATTGTATATATATATACGCCGGCGTGAAATCCGAACCCCCGGGGCTCCAGGTGCAAAAAAAGCCAAAGAAGAAGAAAAAGAAACGTTCGCGCGCCGCCATAAATAAATCGACGTTTCCCGCGCGGATGCGATTTATTTTGCAAAAGGCTGTGGCAGACGAGGGGGGGGGGAGAGCGGGGGGCAAATAAAACTTATATACTCAGCTTTATTAATTTGCCGAAGGAAAACTACGTTCGCGGACGCAAGTTTCTGGAGATTACACGATAGCGCGACAGTGTAGTGGAAAAGACTGGCTCTTAAAATTATCTCTCGAAGCTATCGCGCGCAGGCCGCGCGGATTTAACTTTTTTTCTCTATCTCTCGCGGAAAACTATAGTCAACGAGAATTCGCACATTTTTCAAATAATAATTTTGCCGTTGGCGGAAAGATAAAGTGAAAGAGAATATTAAAAAAGTTTCGTAACACACTCGTGTTACATGCATACTTCAGAACTTATCGTGAAATGTTAGTAAGCTTGAAAAATTCATTCTCTACTCTCTTCATACCTATACATATATACATATATATCCCGCGTGGTGGAATGCGTGGAAGTGCATTTTTATCTGATACCTCACGGCCGCCACTACTGCTGCGGCGCTCACTCGTTCGTTGCGATTGTGAAATATCAATTTTATGCAAGCATGGTGCTCTTGCTTTTCTCGTTAGAAATCGCCGCACGCAACGTACGCGTTAAATCATACAGTTTTATATCGAAGCTGCTGAGCAACTGCCATAAGTTTATACTTGCGAAACCGACGCTATCAACAGGGCCGTATACTACACTGCGAAATCCTCCTCTCGGAGAACAAATTCAGCAACAATTTACATTAGCGGATCCTCGGCGGCTCTCGGAAAACGGCTTGCATAAGAAGAGGAATAAAGAAAAAAAGACGAAGCGGAGTAACGTGAATAGAACAGGCTTCAACGGCACAGCAAGAAGCGCGGGCCCTTTATCTTTCCGGAGCCTCGTCGCGCACGCGGCGGAGAGAGCGAGAGAGAGAGAGAGAGGGGGAGAGAAACGAGGCACGTAAGCGCGTGAATCCTCTTTCGAGAGGATTTCGCGAATGCACGGAAAGTCGACGTGTACGCTCTTTCGCATCAGTCTCGGCAGAGTAGTGCTCGACTCGAAAAGTGAAGAGGCCATTACGAGATCATACGCGCGCGTATGTTTGTTGGACTCGCGCGCGGCCTCGTATTTATGAGTTTTTTATGCGCGCTCTCGAAAGCAGTGCTTTTATCGGCAGTAAATGGCAGCGGCTCAGTCGGGATTTTATATAAAAATAGGCGCCAGCGCGTGTTCAGAGAGAAAGTTCGTAATGTGTCCATTTGGATTTTTAAACGCGCCGTATGTACACCCATCGCACAATGCGTTTCCGCTGTTGTTGCTGCGACTGACGCGAGCGCGCTGCGTGTGTCCTTTCATTAAGCGCGTTATTCATTTTGACTTTTTCGCGGGCAGTGTGTTTTTCGAGAACGCCAATAATATATCGTATATAATACACAGCGAGTGTTCGTCGGCTTATTTGGCGAATCGCGCGTCTCGTTTGCTAATATGTACATCGAGCATTATGTAGTCTATATATATAAGAGCAACGCGATCCGCGCCTCATCGAGTGTGCTAAAACATCCCAAAACTCTCTCGTTCGCGCGCGTCGCTATACATCGCGAATTTCATCGTGCTCGGCTGAATAATCATAAGCGATACACCTATATACTCGCAATAATAATTAGCCTCTGCTGTGCGCGCGTTTCCTGCGCCTTTGCGCTTGTATATGTACACACACACACGCACGCACACCTACGCCGTGGCGGGAATATAACTACTATTTCTATTTACCGTGTGCTGCACGCGCTGCCGCCCGATCCCGAAGGGTAATTAATTCAATCAACCTTATACCCAATTAAGTGGCCGACGCTCGCGCGGCGCCGCTGACGTTCAATAATAAAATTGCCAACCGTCCGAGATTAAAACTCAATTATGCACTCGTCCGCGCGCACGCAACCAGACGCCCGCGAGAAACGTATAGGGAGCGAGTGTGGCAGCGCTTTTGACAGGTAGTCAGATATATGTGAGAGGAAGAAGGCGCGAGAATGTGGCATCGGAGAAGACGCGTATATATATATATATAATATACAAAGGCTGATTGTGGGCGTTCTCATTGACGCGATTATTGGAATATTCAAAAAGTGGAAAGAGTATAATAATAACAAAGCGAGAGATGTGCGGCTTTCCGTCCAACTTGTCTGAAGATTTATATAGGCTCGAGTAGCGGGTGCATTTTTTACACGGCGCGTTATAGACTTCGCTCTCGGAATTAGCACTGTCTACTATGTGCATGCGCCACTTGGAATCGACGTCAAGTGCCGTTCTATATTTAACCGCTCAAGTACCGCGGCGTAGTCGCGACGAGATTTTATTCGAGAAAAGCTGCTTACGTAAAGCCACACGACGGTGCAAACACGTGTATTTCGTCCTTTTTCCGATGTCGGGGATATGAAGTAATATTAACTAATACAAGCTCGTATATAATATTGAAAAAACTCATCGCGCAGCAGATATATATCTCTGTCGGACGAGAGCTATCGATATCTCGGCTACTCCGCTCGAGAGTTATTTACGAGAGCAATAACAAATTGATTATATCGAGTGTATTTCGCATTTACATGCCGTATATGCACGCCGATAAAAGCTGCCCCGCGGAAGAGGGAAAGAGCTGAGCGCGTTTCAATTTCACTGATGACCACAGCGTAGCAATTTCCACCTGCACTCTTGCGCACCTCGCTCCAAAAGGAGCAAATCTGCTGCGATTTTTAATAGCTCAAAGAAGCAAGAAATCAAGCGAAGACAGCGACAGTTGATTTTACACACGGTGCATTAAGTCTAGCCACGATTACGAGAGGCAGTCCACAGCTGCCAATGTAAGCTTCGCCACAGGAGGCAAGCGCAAAGGGGAGAGAAAATTTCGCGCACTTCGGACGAAATTTATCGCGTCTCGTCCGCCTGATGTTTGTTGTTCGAGATGCGAGCGCGCGCTGCTGCGCGGCTTTTCGATTTATAACTTCATCTTCGCGAGTGATGATGGTTATATAGTGCCCTCAGCGAAATGCCCGCTGGACGACGTTTTCCTGTACGTCTTAATGATCGTCGACTATATATACACGGCGTGCAACCTTTTACGTGTACGCCAGAATAGAGAGGGATGAATAATTGCAGAGTAGATCTCATGCGCGCACAATGTAAATCGATCGGTGGCTTAATCGAAATTGTAGGAAGAATTTAAGCGATGCATATAATTATTCGCGCAAAGCTCGCATCTACGGAGAGATGGGTCGTGTATACGAGCTCGTTTAACGCGCGCCCGCATTAATGCATTCGCGGGTGGCGGTGTGTCAGCTATTTTCGTATTATTGTTTTCTCGCCCGGCGATCGGTATATACGAGCCTCTGCATCATCGGCTATTATCGTAAAGCTCCTGTTAATTACATCGTCATGCCGAACACGCGGTTGTTGCGCAATTCGGTAATCGTGGAAAAGGAGTCTCGCGCCCGGTGTATGAAATCGATTCGAGCGCGCGCGTTAATTGACATTCTTGATGGGGCAATTCGCGCGTTCACTGATCGTACAGCAATAATTATTATGTATAGTACATATGCGTCGATGAATCGCAGCCCGTAAACTCGTATTATTAGTTATTATTATAATATTCCAGTCATCGATGAAACCGCAAGATATGCGGAGAGAAATCACGCGCCATAACGCAGCTGGCCGCAACGTTTATTCAGATGAAGTGTCTGAGCGGAGCAGCGGGTGTTCGCGGCGACAAACACGCGGATGCGCGCGATTAGTCAAACGCACGCTCGCCCGCGTTCTCGCGTGTACGAGCGAGGACCTGCAGGAATCCCCCGGGATTTATAAAGGCGACGAGTGTAGCGGACGGACACGACGGAGCTTTTGGAACGCGTCCATTTTCCGTCTCCGCGTGCGGAAAGGGAATCCTCGCGCAAAACACACGAAGGAAAGCTCCCCCGCGCAGGAGACGTGGTATGGGTTATGCCGCCGCCAGTGGCTGACGCCGCCCAGACAATCGCCGGAACATCCATCCTCGCGGCCGAAGGAACCAGAGTCAGTGCTATATATATACAAGCTTCCGTGTGCGCGGAGACAGACTCTACGTCGAATTAGCCGGTCTGCTGCGTCCAGCTTTTTTCGGCAGGCTTTATTCTCTCCTGTGATATTTGTGGCGCCTCTTTCCGCGATTCAAGCCACCAGCTTATATACGAAGCTTCTCACATTCTCTCTCTCTCTCTCTTTTGAAATCCTGCGAGCGCTGCCGCAGATTATTGTTATCGAATAGATTTTTCCCCGTGCTTTGTTAACCGCGCAACCGTTTCTTCGTTTTTCCTTCAACAAAAGCATTCGTCAAAAACATTACATCCGGATAAGAAGCGACGGTGCGTAGTTCCGTACTGTGTATACATATATATATACACAATTGGGGGGAGACTCGCCCAAACTCCGCGAACGAATTTCGTATTTGACTTTTGCGCGCGAGAGAGCTTTGTTTTTCGCCCTTTTTTCCCTCTCCCATCTTTGGCGCGACGGCCAAGGAACGGCAGCTGCTGCAAGCGCGCAATAAAAAAGTGAAAACGACGGGACGAAGGAGGGAAGTGTATATAAAAGAGCTAGGGGGGGATGAAACGGAATAATAAGCCGGGAGGAGCAGAAAGAGCTAGATAAAAAATATTGTAATATGCAGATTGAACGATACGGAAAATGAGGGCAGTTTGGAGAGAGGAAAGTCGAGTTGAAGCGAAATGAAAGGAAAATAGCGCGACATATATATAGTTTTTATCATGATACTTTGCTGGCTTTTGAAATGAACGTTTTTGTTCAGCAGCTATAATCAGAGCTGCAATTGACAGCGTGAGAAAGAAAAGACAAATGTGTATAACGCTGCGCGTCGCCGGTTAATAATAACGGGTACAATTTGCTTTAATTTTAGCCGTGCGGCGCGCTCGAGAGGAGAGAGAAAACACTACATTACTAATTAGTTTCGGCTCGCCCGTATACATTATAAGTGCAAGCGCGGCGTTATTATAACGAACAACTTTGCGTGAAACTGGGTTATACTTGTGTAACGAGTTGAAAAATTTATAAATTATATCTCTCCTGAAGATCTGTGTTTATGCGAAAGTTATCATCTCGCATCGCAGTCCAGATTCGAGGAGCTATTTCGGAAAGAATGATTAAAATATGCGAATTAACACACTGGGCTTTCGACCTTTTCCACCGTCAAATTAAAAATCGCTGTTGTGTACGCGCCGCCACTTGTTAGCGTGTTCCCACATCAAAGTGAAACCGGCAACTCTGCTGGGCAAAAACGCTCGGCTCCATACCAGATTGGAAAATGACGAGGATCGTCAGAGAGAAGAGAGAAAAAAGTCAGTTTCAATAAACAAAGACAAAGCTTGCGCGAGGGAAAATTAGAGTCTCCGAGTCGGCAGCAAAAAGAGAGCATAAGCCACGGTGCGCAGGCGACAGAAGCCGCTCGTCTAAGCCTTTTTTCTCTCTCTCTCGGCCCCCATGCAGCCGCGTCGAGTTGCTGTTTCTTCTCCTCTTATTCGACGTGCGAAAAACGCCATTCAGCTTTCCGCTTACAGCGCTGCGATGCTCGGTCTGCAGTTTCCTCGTCGTCGCAGCCTTCTTTTTTCTCTCTCTATCTCTCTCTCTCTCTTTCCAGTGGACGACGTGTGTGCGCTTGAAACGCTCGGGAAACTACCAGCACGCGGACTGTCTTTTTCACGAGCGCGAGAGGTTTTGCTTAATCTGCGAAGCGCTGAGATATCGTTTAGCGATCGACGAGTCATTTGGGGGGTTAAAGAAGAAAAGCGCACCGCGCGCATTCAATTCCTCATCAGGCGACAAACGCGCGGCGGCGCGTAGTGTATAAAATTAAAACGACGTTAAAGTGGATGGAATAATTAAAGGAGAGTTTAATGATGATTAGATGCGCGTCGGGTATTTATATATCTCTCTCTTTCGGGTCTAGCACTCGTCTATATAAGCCGCGTATAATATACCAACGCGGAAGGACGCTTCGCGAAGCAAGACCGGCAGCAGCTGCGGCTGGATGAGTCGCGAGTGAGAGAGAAGAATAAAGACTCCGAGAGAGAGAGAGAGAGAGAGAGAGAGAGATGCGCAAAGCCAGCTCCTCTCACGCGGCTAATGATGATTATCTCCATTATCGTCATCGTGAAATATGACGACGAGTGCAAGCGCGTGTGATGTGTCCCGCGCGAGAGCGAATTACCTGCATTGCCGCTGCTGTAAACGACGGCTGCATTAGATGCCTTATCTGTGCGGGAGACGAGAGCGTGTTTATTATAAATATACTTTGCACGACACACCGCGAGTATCTTGCTTTGATTTATTATACATACTGCGCAGTGTGCGTTGCATGCGTGTAATATTTTTAACGCTCGCCGCTATATACATTGAGTGAAATGTCTATGTTTATGGGATGCAAATTGTTCGCCGAGATGATGAAGTAGTCGTATGCATAAGAAGATGACAGTTTGATTTCTGATTCGAGTTTTCCATATTATATATAAACACATTATATAGCAGCTAGCAGAAAGAGATCGCGCGGCGCATCGAATCCGCAATCCCACGAATGAATGAAGAGCTCACCTCTACGCTCGCTAATATCCTTCAGCGAAGCGTCAACTTAAGAGATTAGCCCTTGGCAAAAATGGCGGCGGCGCTTTGATCTGCGTTCACGCTCGGCCGAGCGGCGTGTAACGCGCGCGATCTATACTGCGGCTCTACTTCCCTCTACTCTCATAATCCGGGCATAATTCTCTCGCGTGATTTATCTCCGTCTCGTCGCGGGACGTTGCGCGCTCAAGCTCGATCTTCTACCGTGTCGCCGCGCGGCGTCTTGTGTCCCTGGGGGATGACTCTGAGATGCGCAAGGAAGGGCTGTACTTTGGAGATCCGGAAGCACGGATTTTTCGCATTTTATATTCAGTTGGTAGTTAAATTTTAACGCACAATTGTTTGCTCGATAGTTATATATAAACGGAAGGCGAGATTCAACTTTCCGACTACTCGAGGAGCAAAAGAAGTGTCCAGAAGTTTTGCACTTAAAGCATGCGTGAGAGATTAATAGCCTTCGAGATAGACTCGCGAATAAAAGGAAGATCCCTCGTATAGATGACAAAATTTTAAAAAGATCTCGAAAACTAGTTTTGCAAACTAAATTTGGTTGCATTACACATAGTGACGTTCTCTTTCCGTATAAACGCCTCCAGCGCGTGTGATCTCTTCATGAAAATATATTTTTCACCTGCAAACGCGTTTCGAATGCGCAGGCAACAACGAGTACATAGTTTAAGAAGTAATAATGCCAGCCGGCGTTATCTCGATCCGCGTCCAAAAAGCTGCGCCGGGGTAGAGCGAGTAGCTTCTTTCGCATGCAGAGATGAAATTCCCCGCGCTATTGCGGCGGCGTCTTTTTTCCCGACACGCGTATACACGAAATGAAATTACTCCGGCAGGGGACACGCGGCGCGAAACAGAGTGACAGAAAAGGGAGAGAGAAAGTGAGCCTTGCAGAGAAGTGCCTGCTGTGGAATCGTCGAGTGGAAGGATGAAATTTGAATTCAACGAAATTTACTCTCTCTCTCTCTCTCTCTCTCTCTCTCTGTGCAGTAGCTGCGCCAAGTGCCAATCCACGCCCTTCTCTACACTCGTTCTGTTTTGCTCTCTCTCCCTCTCTCTCTCTCCACTCTTTTTACGCACGAAGAACGCGATACTACGCGTGTGGTCTGGAACTGTGCACACCGACTACAACATCAGCACTCGTCGATGAAAGTCCCATCCCAACAGTTTATCCTGCTAAATAATTTCAAGATTAATCGCAGATCCTCGCAGTGGCTCACTAAATTTCGCAAACCAGCGCAAAAACAAGCCAACGCCGCCCCTCAAACTCGCGCCGAGGGCAAAAACTCTCCTCCGCACACGTGTATATATATAGAACGCGGCTGCTCGCCGCCTATGTGTAGTGCACCTATATATAGGTAATACACACCTTCTCCACACCGCAGTGGAGCACATCTGCTCCGCTTTCACCTCTCTCGCTCTTCGCCTGAAGCTCGGTGTCTGTACAGCAATAACACGCACACGCGTAGACGTCGTCCGCGTGTTCCACACGTGCGCGCGGAGCCGTAGCCAGCAGGCATGAGAGCCGAGGAGGTGGCACGACTCTCTCGTTCTTCTATAGGTATATACTCTCTGCTCCGTATAACGCGTTGAGCTGTACTCTCGGTGGTGTATACGAGGTACGTGTACGTGTCGACCTACACACGTCGAAATTTATGCACCTCGAAAAGTTGCGCCGAACGCGCGCGCGCGCGACGTTCGTTAATTAGAAGACGGCGCGCGTGATTACAATTACTCTCTTCTGTGTGTCTACGGAACGAGTACGTCACGTCATGTAGCGTGAAGAGCGAGAGAAGCGGCTTCAATGGTTTTCGGGGGATGAATGGGAGAGCGGCGTGTCTGCGCGGACGTTTTTTTTCTCCGTCGTTCTGCAAATTTCCCAACAACAAAGCCAGTCTGCAGACTGTACTCGGCTTCTTTTTCTCTCCGCATATACACGGCGACTACATCTCGCGTCTTTGTCAACCGTTGTGTGTCTTTCGCGCCGGCCACTGGGGCGAGTCTCTCGTTTGATGTGCAGCAACGTCTCTGCTTTTGATTAAGTATGGTATATCACACGTATACACAGCTCGAGGTTCTTAAGAATCACCGTGGTTATTGTGTTGTTGCAGCGCCGGGTTACTTTACGGTATAATAGCTTCTCTGTAAAATATACGCCGGGATGACAAAAAACATTGCGCGAAAGGTTTTCAAAAAATTAATCGTATCCCCGCGGCTCTCGCGAGGCACTCGAGACTTGTCAAAAACGAAACTCCTATTGAGAAAAATTAGCGCTTTTTTCTCGGGACCGGGCACTTGTCTCTCCCTCTCTCTCTCTCTCGGCGGTCAACATTCCGGTCTTGGGCAAAGTGTACACGCAATTATCTCAAGTGTGCGCCCGCAAGAAAGCAGTGTGGAGAACATCGTTGCGGGGTCTTAAAAAGAAAATCTACTTAACGAGCCTTTCGCGTTCACCGCGCCGCCGATGACTACTTCTCTCTTCCTCTCTCGAAACGGCTGCAACGGCGTCGCTAGTTTTCGCAAGAGCCACAAAGACTCTTGACGACGACGCTGCCGTACTTAGGCCAAGCGGGTTATATGAATCGAGAGAGAGAGAGAGAGAAGAGAGCCTGCAAAAGTGTCCCCATCGTCGATCGTCTTACGGCCGCGGCGCGGTTCGCCTTCAAGAGAGGAGAAAAAAAGAGCGGCTCTTTCATGCAGCTCGAGGATTTTCTGGCTCTTGCTTCTTTTCAGACATTCACGGGCTCTGGAGTACCTGTGCTTTTCACCGAGAGCGGAAAACATAATCATTTTGCTACTGCAGCCGTGTGTATATAACTTGACATACTGCGACGGGTAATGAGCCGTGTATTTTTTACACAATGTTGTTTAATACCTGAGAAACTTTGCTGCGAATTTATTTAATCGAGTTTAGTTTTTTTATCATTTGCCTATAATATATATACCTATAAGTTTCAAACTTCCACTAATGAACTTTCTCAATTTATGCGGTAAAACAGAAACGTGGGCTCTCGCATACGAGAAGTTGCTGTAATTTCTTGCGGCCGGAAAACAACAACAAAAAATCACTCAACTTCTTAGCCGAATATCGTTTGCCAGCCGAAGCATTGCCGACGGAAATTGTTTTATAAGCCACAGCCGACATTAACGAGCCGCATAAAGTATTCTCCCTCTCTCCATAAATTTGTCGAAACAATTTTTTTCTCTCATCCCCCCCACAGTCTGGAGAATCGCGTGCAGGAGAGCGTACACTCGTACGACATCTTTTGGCACAGGATCCGCGAAAAGACGAGCTGCTTTTTGCGGTCGCTTGTCTCCCTCGAACTTACCTTCATTTACTTCCCTTATTTCATTCTCGGCGCGACGTTGATTCTTCTGCTGCTCGTCTTATATGCGCGCGCATCGGCGGAGAGGGGAAGTCGCTTCTTTAATGTTTACGTGTTTTTCGTCGAAAGCTCGGAGGGTACCTTTCCATCATACGAGTACATACAAGCCCGGTGACTGTTGTCCCAGCCTCCGCCGTTGTTTCGCGAGATCGGCAAAGTTGTGCGACTAGGGCATTTCGTATCTGCAAAAGTGAATTTCGGCTATCTTATTCTTCCTGTGTCTTCCTCTTCCCTCCTGATGATATAAGTCGAGTCGTCGGGAGGGGCAAAGATTTTCGACGCGCTTGTCTCTAAGTTTTGCTATCGGCTCGCTTGTATAACTGGCGCAGAAACTTTTCGAATGCGCATCTGACGACCATGTGGACGCCCTATATCATCCGACAAATATTTATGGTCCCTGCACGGATTTGGCGCGCTCCGATTTTCCTCGTCTCTCATCTTATACCTATATATATACACATATAGATATAAAGAAAGATGGGATCTCTTGAGAGCCCTGCCGTGTTTTTCCGACGGAACAGCAGCAGCTACCTCCTCGAGAAAGAGGGAGAGAGAGAAAGATGATCGATAACATAAAACTCGATCGTGCGCAGTTTGTTTCTTCTCTTTCTGACGAGCCTCTTAGCAGCACGGCGGAAGATTTAAGCTCGCTGCGGCAAGAAGTGCAGTATTGCGTTCATTTTTCTTCGAGCGGAAGCATTGCGCGCGCACGCCTGCAAGCAATTTCGATAGGCCGCGGCCTCTTATTTTTAATCTCGGCTATTTATATGGTTTTATACACACTATAGCAGCAGCAACAGCAACACCAGCAGAGCGTAGAGTCTATCTGATCGGCGGCAACGTTGCGGATGCGCGCCGCTTAATTGCGAGATCGGCAGCGAGAACGGGAGTAGTAGTATACAGAGACTATTATAAATGAGCTCAATATTCAGTTAATACTTTGTAACGTTGAACAATTTTTCCTGCCCGCAGATATTGCACCTATATATATAATATATACCCTATGCCTTGCTTGAGCGGAGCCAATCAAATTCAATGATCGGCTCATTATACGCGGGAGTGCTTTGTATCGGAGATTTTCAGAGGCATTAGCCGTAAAAGACTACTCGCCTTAAACTATGTACAAGTTCCGATCGGCATCGCGCTGCCGTATGATTATCTCGAGTGGCTGGAAATCTGGAACAAAGAAAGTGCAGCAGCACACGCGCATCCTGTCGTCATCAGGGAAAGTTACTTTATAGGTTTCATTCGGCGTGTTTATTATACTGTCTATACGCATTACTGCTACTGCTGCATCGACTGACGGATGACACGAAATCAGCGTAAACGTAAATAACACTTTACATGTGAGAGTAGCGTTATACTTACTCATTATTGCCGAGAATCAGCCCCTTATGAATCGACGCTGCACGTGCATAGATCGATAAATTATAATCGGTTTCGAACTAATAACCGCATCGAAACCGATCTTCGAAGGGGGCGTCAGCTATAGGTGCAAGGACGCGACAAAGCGCCTTTAGATATATATACCGCCATCATCTGTATCAGCAGAGAGCGTGCGCTGTCTTCTCGGTTACGTAGGGGAGGATTACGTGAAAGAAAGCCCTGGCTGGCGGATGGACCGGAAATGGAAGCCCATAAAGCGGTAATAGCATTTCTATGCGCGATTTACGATCCTTTCCCGTGAAGGATCATTATGCCAGACTCCGCGGATATACGTGGCACTGGATATTATATATTATATGTGTGCCACCGGCAGCGTCGTGTCGTTTCGCGTGATGCAGCAGCAGCAGTATATAACGCTCGATATTCATATATATCTATATACACACGCAAGCCGGCGAGGCGCCGAAGCGAGCGTAATAATAATAATAATAATGGGACCAGGTGCAGCTCTGTTGGGCGGCGCAGAGAGTCGTGTCCGATGAATGCACCTTCGCTCTTCGCTGCTTGCCATATGGCTCTCTCTCTCACTCAGACAGAGAGAGAGAAAGATCTGGTCAGCAGCGTTGCAGATTCTGCTGCTGTATACACGATTCTTTTCTCACGTTTTCTGCTGCATAGCGATCGCTGAGTCATCCTGATTGGGCGCGTTCTCGCACTTCTCTGCCTTGTTGTTGATCCAAGCGATTTTCCGAATTATCTGTAAAAAAATGAGAAGAAGAAGAAGTCTCACGACACAGCGGATCAACGAAGACTCTGATACTAAATACCGCGAAAGAATTAAACGTTACAAAAATACACACCCTGGCTCGAGATAATAAATCCCGGCAATCTCTCAAGGCAAATCTAGCAGCGTTATAAAGTCGAAGATCGATGGGGGAGGATTTAAAGCCACGTCCTTCGTAAAAAAAAATAAAGGCCTCCTCTCGGAGCAGCCGATGCGATTAATTCTCGCGTGCGACTCAGGATCGACGGCTGCAGCGCCTACTGGCAATTTCTCTCTATCCTGCCGATCGCACGCACTCGAGCTGATACTGCGCGCAAAACGGGGACAAACGAAAGGGAGAAGCTGCGCAGCAGTATATTAGTGCGAAGAATGGATGCAAAACTCGCGCTCGCGATATGGGACGCCCGCGAGGAATAAAGCGGCCATTATTCAGACTCTATATACACTCGGTCCGATATACATGTACCGAGTCCGTACAGTGGATACTATCGTGTATATACGTAGCCCGAGGCCGCTGGTATAGAAGCGAGCAACTGGATGCTAGGTAGTCGGGGAAATATCGAGGAAACGAGGTCAAGCGCCGCAGGAACGGACTCTATGCTGCGCGCGGTGTCCTATACTCCAGCGATGATTGCGTCGAGCGCGCCTGTGCAGTGTACTCCTTTTATATCTTTCTCTTTGCCGTGCGCAGTAGCTACTCTTTTCCGTCTCACTTTCCTTGTTTCGCTCCTATTTTTTTTCTTCGATTCCGGACAACCCGCGCCTCCGGTCGTCTTTATTGTACCCTCCTTTTTTTCGAGTCACGCTTTGTTTCGTTAGCGTATATATGCTATATTTTTTTAATTAAAAACCAGAGCAAGTTTCATTACCGAGAGTAGCGTTCATTTGGCGCATCGACTCTTTCATTGTAGTTGTCGTCGGCATACGGTCTGCGTATACGCAGCGGCATAGCAGTTCGTGAAATTGAAAGGGGAAAAAATGTGCGGAGACCAGTTTTTAATAAGTTTTTCGAAATTGCGGAAAAATACACGTCGTCGCAAAAGCAATCGCGAAATTCAAAGAAAATATCGATCGCAGCGTGTGAATGAATGCAAACATTCCAACTCTTTTCCGCCGGCGGCGTTGCAAGAAATCTGAAATCCCGACGACGACGACGACGCGGACGACGACTGCATTACGGAATCCCTGGGAGTAGTTGCCATTTTTAGAGAAAAATGCCGGCATCCGCAGGAAAGTCAAGTTCACGACGGCGATCGCCATATTGGTCGCGTCGGCCGATATACCGTTGCCGGCGTCGCCTTCTGTATGGGCACAAAAAGCGGCGCAGAAAGAGAGAGAAAACTCACGGTTCCGCGGTGCTGCTACCCCTGCTGCATAGAGTGCGGTATGCGCCGGCCGAGACCTTTTCAATGGATTGTGGTCGCTCGCCTTTGCGAGAAAAGCCTCGTTTTTCCCCTTTCGCGATCTTTGGCAACTCTTTTGATCGCTATCCGCTTCCTACATTCGCGTAGCATCGTTATACATAAAGATACTATATTATTCCGAGCGATGCAAGTCTAATCCTAAATGTTTCTTTTCTGTTTCAGGTGAGTTTCGAAATTCAGCATCTTATTCTCCCAGAATCGTAAGTCCTTAGTACATAATAAGTATATAATACGCACAATAGAGCGACGAGTGTATAAAATTCTCGCAATATATCGAAAAATCCATTTGGAAAGCAAATCCAGCGACTATAGAAAAGAATTTCATTCCCCCCGAGTAAACCGCGACGTAGTGGCATGCCAAACATCTCCATTATCGACAAGTCGCCTCGTCCCATCGCTGTCCGCTGGCCATCCCATAGCCGCCTCTCGCTCATATCCACTCCATCGATTCTCTCGTAGCTTCTCCTCATCCGCACGCGTACCCACGAAAAATCGCGAATTTCGTGTATATATGCGTATACGGACTTTCCCGACTCTCGCAAACAGCATCCATACACACATACGAGATAGAGATATATAGATAGCGAGGGGGGGGGCGGGGGAGCGAGGACTCTTATAAGCTCTTTTCTGCTTGCGCCGGGCAATTTCCAATGATTGACGTCACGAGACAGCGGCGGCGCGATAGCAAGCCACTAGAATGCCAAGTAGATATCGAGCAGTTGCAGCGAGCGAGAGAGCCCTCGAGTATACACAATCACACACACACACATACATACACGCAGTGATGCTTCTGGGCCTCGAGCCAGCAAAGAAAAGGCGAATGAATTTGGTATGTATACTATATACTGCGAACCCGGTGTGTCTGTGCGTGCGCGCACATTGCTGGATTCTGGAATCGTCTATTATATATATATGTATACGTGCAAATCCACGGCCAAGTGGAAACAACTCCATGCCTAATAGTTGAAAATTTATTTTTTAGAGCAGACGTACACCAGATCAATTTTTCTGGTTCTTTGATCCATCCGATGAGTGAAAACCCACGCGTAGATGGCTGGTCAACAACGGCTGTAGTGATCAAAAATAAATTGTCAACTTCTAGATATGGAGTCGTTTCCACTTGGCCGTGGATTTGCGCATATACTGTCGCCGGGAGACGTGAATCATGTAACTCGATTAAAATTTTTCAAGGAGGCTCGGAGGGATAATTAGATTCATAACTCACAGCGAGGAGTTGGACACTTTTTATGCTCTCGTCTCTGCGCCTCCCTCAACCCTTTTTGGAAGCCAAGCCTCGCGGCGATTTATTGATTCCCCTCGAGACTGGATTATAACGTCGGGCTATACTGTGATAGCGAGAGCTACTAAAAATGTTTAATGCAGCTCGATGCGAATACTATAAGATATAACGAAAATTGCACCGAAAACTGCGGCCCAATCGCGCAAAATGCCCGTATCAAAAAAGCATTAACAGCACTTTTCCTCGTCGCACTGTGCGCGCGAATATTAAGAAACGTCGCGGCTCGAAATTCTCTCACGATAAATCCGCACATATACGCACACACGCCCTGCACACATATATAGACTTTCACAGCAGGCGGCAGCAGCAGACGAACCATTGGAAAATGTTCAATATCACTTAGGGCCAAATTCGCGCCTTTGTGCTTCGCCGAGCTCACTCTCACGCTACTACTCCTCTCTATAAAGCGAGATCGGCTCTATTAATTTCCATTCTGCCGCGCATAATGTACCGGCAGCAGCATCAGCCTTTACTTAACGACTACCCCGATATCTCGGCGGGCTTTATTCGCGCATTTATGAGAGAACCCGCGGCGACGAGACGCCTCTCTCCAATGCCGCGCGCTGCACTTCCTCCAAATGAAATTCGAGCCTATTACTACCGGCGAGGCTTTCTTTCTTGCACGAGCCCGCGGCTATGTGTATGTGTGTCTCGTGTACGAGATGTGCTATATATACTCGTTTTCCGGCGTCCGGTGAGCAACAGGTATAGATCGAACGTGGATCTCGGCACGGATTATTTTTCTTTTTTTTTTTGCTTTCGTACATTGTTGTGGGACGGGAAATCCAAGTTATTTTATAATACGGGATGATGGGATCTGAGTAAGAAAGAAACAGCTGTTATTTCGATCCGATCGAATCTTTTGTAAAAACTAGGACTCGTTGGAGTTTAAGTGAATGAGCATTACTGCGAACAGGATCCGACGCCTTTTATGAGGAATATCGGGGGATCGTATATAGTATTGTTATGGGAAGTGTGTCAATGAAAACTTCGTACTGCTATAGTAGCGCGCATCGCATACAATTGCCGTTATTTTAATTCGAAAATGTCGTACAGTCATGCTGGCGAAAAAATTACAGGAAACAATTAAAACGCTTCTTACCGCCAACGTGACTCATCGCAACTATTCTCTCTTTCTCCTGTATAATCTTGATGAGTTTTCTGCCGCACGCATATGCATTACAACCAATGCGAAGGACACGTTAAATTAATAGTTTGGCGCCTATAACGTCGCTCTGTAAATCAGTTTGCTTTTTGTCACGCAAGCAAACATCACGGAATCATTATATTTCAAGCCTCGATGTGTTTGCTCGAGTCGTTAGGTCCATCAAAGAGAAGCAATCGCAAACTAAATCCCGTTAAATCCATCCGCTGCACAATCCCGAATTCAAATCAAGAGAAACGAAGCGAATTCTCAGCTGTTCCGGACGATATACACAGCGTTCACACGAAATAAGTACGGGTTCCACACTCTGTACCCCAGGCTATGTATACTCGACACACAAAGAGCAGCACACATATGGCCGGGCAGTATAACTGAGAGAGAGAGAGAGAGAGAGAAAGCTGCGAAGGCTGCCCCCTCGATATTCCCGGTGTAATTGACCGCGCCCCTCATTACGCGCTCTTTCGACTCTTTCCCTCCCTCTACCCCCGCCTGTGTATAACCTACCCATAATGCTGCAGTGCCGACTGAATCGCCGAAGGTCGGCCAATTTGCATATTCTCGTCGTTAAACGCGCGCAGGCAGCTCGAGGTGTAGGAAAAATCGAGAGCAAGAATGCTTTTACTTGCCTATGTATTATTCGCGCCGTTGTTTACATGTAGCTTGGGGGAGTAGTATAAGGTATATAGTGGTCGTCGGCTACTACTGCAGCAATGGCCACTAATTAATCGGTCCTTTGTAATTAACATAGCTCTAGCGTATATACTTCGCCAATTGACTTTGCGCTGTGATGGTTGAACAGTTTCCGTGAAGATTTCGAGATTTCTATGTATACGTCCAAGTATATACGTAGAGACGTCCGACCGGCTGTGTATTGAAGAGAGCACCTGTTAGAGCCTGCGTGCGCGAAACGTTTGTTTTCTCTTCTTCTGAAGTTAAATTGTATATATACGTCATATTTTTTCGCGTATAGAATTAACGCTTGTGTCGCGATTAAACGATCATAAAACGTAAATGTATATTTGAATTATCGTCAATGAAATTAAGTAGTTCGCTTAGCCATCAGCGAAATGGAAAAAAGTAGAGCAGCGACAAACAAACCCGCTGAGGATTGTATTGACAAAAGCCGATATCGGAAAAGCATTGAAAATAACCGGGGAAAAAGAGAGGGGATGAACGTTTCAATAACATTGTGCCTACGCTCGCTTATACAGTCGATTCTGGGCGAAAAAGTTTATGTAATGCCATCGAATTATCCGCCTGTCATTTTTCTCGGTTGGCGCAAAACAAAAATATAAATCTCCAACTCGCCGCGAAAGCGAAGTTATCCGGCTTATCAATCATCGAGTGCGTGTTTTTCTCGTATTTCTTTTTTTTCATTCAATCGGTTTGTTTTTCTATCGTTCCATTTGTTATTGAAGTCGCTTAACTCTCTCTCTCTCTCTCTCACTCTGCGCACAAGTGACGAACCACCAGTATTATATGGCGGCTCAAACGAGTGGACGGATTTTCTGGAAAGTGATCCACTTATTCACCGGATTTTTTGCGAGCTCTCTCGTGTGATATATCGTGGAATTGATCGGCTGAAAAAACGTTCTCGCTTCGAGGTCTTCAAAAAGCAAACAATCGGAATGCCGCAGAAAGTGAATTCCTATCCAACTCGGATAAAGAAGCTATAACTATATAATAAATTATATATATGTATATGTGCCCCTTTAATACAGAGACTCTCGCGGCTCTGCGTGAACCTATACACGGGCTGGCGCACCGACAACAAAGAACCTCGGGAGAGAGGGAAGGTGGTCGGTTCCCCGATAAGTAGAGCATGAAGCATAAGTAAGTTGCGAGCGCGTGGATCGGGAGCCGGTTTGCGCGCGCGAAAACTCCGCGCCTACGCGTGCCCGCCGCCGGCGGCAACGCTTTCGAACTTTCCGTCGAGACTTTTTGCTTCGAAAGCCAGCGCGCGTCGACCTTTTTTCGTTTTCGGGTTCTTTTTTCCTCGGCCGCTGCTGCTGCTTCTTTGTGCGGAAGTTGCCAGTTTACCGATGTCCATATACCTATATAGCTACGGGATCGGCTGCTCGTTGCTTCATTTTTAAACGAAGGGGATTTTTACTCAGAATGATTGTTTTCGCCTTTGACTGTACGCAGCACTCGTATATACGCTTTGGCTTGTGATAAATATTGTATTATATATCCGCGGTGACAAAATATCACTGTAATTTTATCGACCGAGTGTAAGAGTCGACTGGCGTTCGCAGCTCCAGTTGGCCCGAAACAAACTATCCTCTTCATCTCTCTCGGATGCCGCAAGAGCTCGCGCTCGCTACTGCCGCATCCATCCAAGTCTATTTTTCTCCCTCGCGATCCACATGAATTATCGGTGCCGTCTCTCGCGTGCGCTCACCGGCACGTATAGGTATACATATATACCCGCACACGCGGCTCCTCTTTCTTCACCTGCAGCTCCTCTCCGCGAGGAAATGGAAGAAAGAGAGCGAAACTCTTTTCAGCAGCCCCAACAAAAGCCCTTGGTGAATAAGCAAAGGCGAAAATACGGCGGGAGAGAGAGAGAGAGAGAGAGAGAGAGAGAGAGAGAGAGAGAGAGAGAGAGAGAGCGAGATAGATAGAGGAACCACGTATATTCCACGGGCTGCCCACGGGCCCCGAAAGAAAAGCTTCTTTTCATTAATCCGCCCCGCGTGGAAAGAGAGAGGCTACGTGTGTGTAAGTGCGTCGAGAGAGAGAAACGCCCGAGGAGATAAAAAATAATACACGTACGCAGGCGCGCAGAGCCGAAGAAAGAGAGCGAAGCAGACGACGAGAGTAGTGAGACAATAAAAAAAATGAGGAGTCTTTGAGAGAAGCCGCCTGTGATACCGCGCTTGCGACGGCATCAACGAAGAAATTGAATGTCGCCTCGGGCCCGACGACAGAAAGAGGGAAAGAGAAAAGTACTCTCTATGTGTAGCGAGTACTTCGCATGAGTGCTCGTTCACAATTTCGCGCTGTATACCCGCACCGCCGCAGTCCTTCGACGCTATTCACCGACGCTGCGCGTATATACACGCACACGAGCGATACGTGCAAAGACGAAGTATACGGCAGTTCTGGTCTACTTACCTCGCACTGTCGCCGGTTAGCTTGGATTAAGAGCGTATCAAGTCGCAGCGGGACCGGACACGCGCGCAATGCAATCCACTATGCAGTGCACCTTTACCGCTTTCAAGTGCACATATATATACAATAGTTTGTTTACGATGGAAACGTCTTTTTCATCGTTCATTTTTATGTGTTTTATATACAATTTTGTTACGCGTATAGATACTTGTGCGCGTTAACATAAAATAACTGCGCCTTTTAGATATTTTAATTTTTATTCAAATCGATCCTTGCCACACATATACACGTGATATATGTATGAGAAATACACGCTTTGCTAGAGAGATAATCTTATTGGCAGGTGGCCGCGTTTACCCGACTGAATAAAGCGATTTGCTCGACTTAAAAACTAACTCTGATTGACGCCTGGTCGCGTAATAAATTTACGATACGCAAGCAGCGCTCGGTATACACAGAGTATTTTTTGACATTCTCTGCGGAAAAAATAATGCACGTGTCCGTCAAGCCTGATAAAATGAAATATACATCGTGATTACCTGTATATATAGCGGCTCGTTATACATATGTATGCAAAAAAATGCTCCTATATATAAATCTTTATCTGGCTCACGCGGATGTAAATATTTATGCGAATTTCCATATCGGCCTAAAACAAGTTAGCTGATAATGCCTCTCATTATAAACCTTCCAACTCACAAATACACACCTGGATTATAATATATCTCGGTTTATATCTCGATTGCGAGAATTATACTCTCTTACCATTGACCGGCCTCAAGGAAAATCCGAGCTGCTCTGACACTCTCGTCACTTGATTAACCCGCGCGGATAAACCCCCAGCGGTTTAGTCCATAAAAGCTGCAGCATATAAATTCGGTAGTGCGGCCTCAGCCGAAAAACGAGCAGTACAGGCGAGTCTTTCACGGCGCGCAAATTTCCCACAAAAACGCTTCTCTTCGGCATAAGTTAGTATTCCTGTGAGAAAGAGAGCGAGAGAGAAAGAAAGAAGCAAGTCCTCTGGGGAGTAAAGGTAGCGGCGGCGTGGGGCACACACACGTGTCGGCGCGTGCCTCGTCAGCTCAGGAGACGGCCGCCTCTACTGCAGCGATATGACAGATCAAATATTGTCGACCCACGTCAGAAAATGCCCCTCGGACAGATGGTTGGGTCGTAAACGCCGCTATAGGTAAAGGTGTGGTGGTGGTACGGCTGCTGCTGGTGGTCCGGGGAAACTCTTATACGAGGATCCACGACGGAGACAGAGAGATAAAAAGGATCTCGGGGATTTCGACGGCGTTGAGAGAGATATATAGAGAGAGAGAGGACCGCACTGATTCGGCAGATGTCGAACACGTTCGACGCTTTTATTGCTACTGCCTCCTCTCTCCGTCGTCCTCGAGTGTTAGCATTCAGCTGCTCTCTGCCAAACGATGCGGCCTGGCCCTTCCGATATTTAATTATACATCGAGCGCTTCCCGTGGCTTTTTCACAGTCTTTTTATCGTTCTTTATATTACCGCATCTGTATTGTAATATAACCCTGCATGTGTGTAATCTGAACGCGATAACAGCATTGAAATTCATTCGCCGCCGGGCGGGAAATTTCTGTATGAATAATTTCCGCGGCGGTGCAAAAGAAAAAAAAATGGGCGAATCCGCACGCGCCCTGCGAGAGAGAACTGTATAGGATCACGTCTTTCGACCGGCGCCGGTGTCGCGAGATTTTTGACGAATCACGCCTGGCAGCTTCGCTAGATTGAAATCCCGTTTTGGCAAGGGCGCGCGAAGAATAATGTTTTCGCCGCGCACAGCGTGTGGCAAACTGAATATTCCATTGGAGGCTGCTCGCTCGCCTTTTACCGCTGCTGCTGTACGAAGACGTTCGACGAAAGAGAGAAAGAGAGAGAGAGAGAGGGGGGCTTTATTCGATATTCCACTCGCACACGCGAAGCTGTGTCCTACGTACGACGACGACTGCGCTTTTCAATCCCACCGAATTGACTGCTTCCACTGTGCCTACATACACACGTTGCTGCTTTATCTCTTCTCCGACGCAGCCGCGCGCTTTTATCTTTTGATCCGAAATAAGGCATTTCAGCTTTAATACCGCTAGCTCCAGAGTTTCATCTAAAATTCGTTACTATCGAGACATAAGAAGCGCACGCATTGCGGAAATATTTCGCTGTATTTTTGCGAAGAGTGCATATATTAGCGGCGACGATTTCCATCTTGAAAACAGTAGCTGTGTTCGCTAGCTCATACATAACATATATACACTGCTGGCCGCTCTCGCGCGCACGAATGCTTTATATTCCTCGCTCTCCCTATATATCTACTCTTTTTAATCTTCTTTTCGCGCAAGCTCCCTCTTCCCGTAGTAGCAGCCAACCTATTGACGTATTTTCTTTGTCTATACATCGAGGTGGTTCGGCGTCTCTTTCTCTCTCTCTCTCTGTACATACAAGGCGCTCTCGCATCGCGAATTTTTCATCGAATATATATATGTTTGCATGCAGAGGTCCAGTGCGCGTTGTTCACTCGATAATAGCCGATTCCCCGTGTGTATCGAGATGAAATTGAATTTTAGCCGACCGCCGCATCGCCGCCGCCGTTTATTTACCCATCCGCGCTTTCCGATTGGATGGCCAACAGCGACCTTTTCTCTCTATCTTTTTGGTCGCGTACGGCGCAGCCGCACACACTCGGACCGTCATGGAGAAATAAAATTCTTCCGCGGCGTTGCGCTCGAGCTCTCGATCGCAGCACCGCTTCGCTGGCTTTATCTCCTGGATCTACCGCTTCTGCTGCTGCTTCTTTATACACTGCGCGTTTTGGGGCTTATTTCTTTATTTTTCGGCGATTTTATATACTCTTTTTTTCTATTATTTGCCTGCTGCTGCTTTTGTAAACTGCGAGAGGAGATGCGAGATTTATGTTAATCGTCTTAGTTAATCAGATTAATGTCTTCGTTTACCATATTAATTCAGCGTCGATAAT
This sequence comes from Muscidifurax raptorellus, assembly GCA_020010945.3. Classification (NCBI taxonomy): domain Eukaryota; kingdom Metazoa; phylum Arthropoda; class Insecta; order Hymenoptera; family Pteromalidae; genus Muscidifurax; species Muscidifurax raptorellus. The sequence continues at coordinate 13,104,793 of CM052078.1, read as the reverse complement.
ATGCGAATAATAAAGACTGATGTTGCACGTACAGTAGTAGATATGTTTATTCAAATATTAGAAACTTGCGATATAGCGGGTCTATTTCGTCATTCTCTAACCACTCGAGCGCGAGCCCATTCGTGCACAGAGGAAGCTGCAGCGTGTGATTTCTAAAAAGCGCATAGTTTCGACCGATCGTATTTCGCGAGCGGTTGGACACGCACACGAATTTCCCGACGCGGTGGGCTGTCGAAAAAAACGTACTCTCTTTACGCAGCGGACGAATCGAGTCGTTGCCTAATTGAACAGTCCGAGCCATTCGTTTGAAAAAAAGACGGATATAAAAGCGTTAATATACCGCAGCGAGTAGCGCTTTTATGTTTTTCCATCTGCCGCGGCTTTTTTTGGAAGTTGAAATCATAATTTTTGAATTCTGACTGAAAAACTGTAGGTACATGCAAATACCAGCGTTCTATATCACGATATTAATATTTTTTGTATTTCTCTAGCGCGCTCGTCAGACACGCAAAAAGCATGTGATGGTATGTACTTTTTGAGCGAAAATTTTAAAAATCAATACGCCGCTTTTAAATTTCCTCGGAGAGTATAATTACGCGTCGTTCGACGAGCTCGTAAAAAGCTTCGCGGACAACAATGCAAGGAAGAATCAGCTGAAAAAACACAAACGTTATATATATAGAGAGAAAAGTAAGGCCTGCAGCTTTGACCCAAATAATCCCCAATCTCTCCTCGAGGCCGCACTTTTAGTCGGTATATAGAACCGCTGGTGCGCGCGCTTGATATATATACATGCGTAATTTCTTCTTTCCACGAAATAACTCTCGTAAAAGCGGTCTCGCGGATTGGTTTTCGCAGTAAAACCCGCCCAAAGCGCGCGCGCTCGATAATCATTCTTCTCTAAGGAAGGTCAGGGACTACTCTCTCAATATAGTCTTATTCCTCATCCCTATATACACTACTGTGATACCCAGCTCTTTCCGCGATTGTAAGCCGGTCTTTTGCATTTACAACTTCTTTGCGCGACGGAAGAGAGAGAAAGAGAGAGAGAGAGAGAGAGAGAGAGAGAGAGAGAGAGAGAGAGAGATCTGCGGCTGTTTCCCTCTTTTATTTTCCACTTTCGCCGTTTTACTGTCGCTCTCGTTCGCCGAGCGACGACGACGCGGCGGGGAATAATTCGCGTTTTACGAACGTCGTCTCTCTTGGCGAGAGAGCCGCCGCGCGGGGGATCGATTAGCGATAAAAACGCAGGCTCTTGCGCGCGAGTGTCTTATAATCAAGTAAGTGAATCGTAAAATTCGGACGCTCGTTATTCGGGGAGTCTGAATAGTCCGCGATCCTAGGCGGCGCTCGCGGACGTGCTTTCGGCCGCGTTTAAGACGCGGCCGTTACTGAAACGGAATTAATAGCGGGCCTTTTGAAGCCGCGCGCAAAGGCTTTAACTTCCGAATTAGAGCGAGATTCTTAAAATAAATCTGCCTCGGACGTTATTGCAGCTCGTTAATTCTTCCGGCGCGAGTATTCCATTATTTTATGAAGAAAAAAATATTCAATACAATATAAAGCTCCTCTCCGTGAACCAATAACCTATATATATATATGTCATATGGGAATCCTCACGACAAAACTACAGCCACAAGGAGCTAAGAAAACAAAAGGAAGCGAGAGAGTACAGCGCAAAGGCAAACTCGGCGGCGCACAAAGGGAAGCAAGTAGCTGCTGCTGCTGCTCTGTGCCTTTGTCGCAGCATTTCGTTTCCTCTGCTCTTTTCCTTTTGGTACAGTGTAGCTATCGGCCGAAGCTTGCAAATATGTATAGCTATATAGAGGAGGCGCTCTCACTCCGCATCGTACCGCAGCGAATTCGCGCTTTATTGGCTCTCTCTCTCTCTCTCTCTCTCTCTCTCTCCGCGATGCTACTGCTGCTGCATGTACGTGCGCATAATGCAGTGGTGGTTCGCGATGTACCTCTACGCGCGCTTAGCCGAGCTTACAATCGCGCGTAAACATGCTCGTAAACACGACTATGCGCGCAGTCGTCTTAGCCGCGGTGATCCTCGCCTCTTTTTTCTCGTAAGCGCTACACGATGCACACAGCGGGAGGCGCTGAGAACGACGGTGTAGTGCTGTCGATTGAGGCTTTTCTTATGTTATACGTGCGCTGCTATGTCATCCGAGTTCGTTATATTTATTTAGACGCGTTTTCAGCAAAATATTTTGACGATTTATGCCGTTGAAGCTGTCCAATTGTATTATGCTATATAGCTCGGCATGACGCGCATCGAAGGTGTGAATGAAATCTTGGAGCTGGTGGTCACTTCATTAACCGTATACGCAATCTCTATAATGATTTTTGGCATGGCCCGCAGGAGTTGGCTTTCTGCAGCTTGCCGAGTTTTTTTTGTCAGCTCTTCGCGGTGAGTGAGCATATGCGAGAGAGTACATGCAGTTATAGCCAGCTACTGCCGCGCGTGAAACTTTCCTGCCACTCGAACGCGATCGATAATAAATTTTGCTTCTCTCGAAATAGCAACGAGGAAAAGGATTAGCCAAAGGCGTCTGGAATCAGCTTTGTTTTTAAAGGAAAATCGCAAGCATCTGTCTTGTGTAGCAGCTCTCTCTATATAAATGTGTATATTTTAAAAGAAATCACTCGCCGACGCGCACATAATACAAACCCTCGGCGGCGGGTGCACAATGCAGTTCCGGGCAGCTGATGTCTTCTTTCCCGCATATAAGCTCGCCTGCACCGCAGACTCGAAATAAACCTACTAGATTTTCAGTTTGGCACACGGCGGCCGCAGAAAGTGCGCGTTGTGGCGCATACTCGCGCATCCGCAGATCCTCTCTCTCTCTCCCTCTGCGTTTCGTGCAGTTTGGCTACGCTCTCGCAATATTCCGCGCGAAATTTCACGCTGTACGCTCGCATATATGTACACATAAATCCACGCCTGGCAGCCAAACTTTTTACTGCACCGGCGCCTATGGCTTCCAAATTCTTGGGACCATTGTTTCGCACACCTAAAACTGCGCGCGCCCGACACAGAGAGCTTTGCGCGCTGCGTATACGTATATATGATACCGTCTAGCCCATAACAGTCTGTGCGTGTGTGTTCTGCTCTGTACTCGAAGTTTCAAGTTGATGCGGAGAGCAGTAGCTCGAGTGCGGCGCTTATTGTATGGCACTTCGAGTATTGCATATACGCCGCGCAGCATTATTGCGACTAAATTATCGGTTATGCGGACCTCCTACCCACTTCTCTCGCCGTTTCTCTATGTATACTGGTCGAATTATAGACGCATAGTCGCGGCTGCCCAGAGAGCAAATATTCGAGCGCGTTCCGTTGGAAGGAGTGTATAATAGCGCACGAAAAATTCGGAAAAATTGGTAATGTAAGATTGCGCTACTGCCGCCGCGCTCGTCGTGTGTACGCAACCGGAACTGCTGCAGGATTTTGCAAACTTTTATCACACACGCTCCAAATGACGCTAACGTACGTCGGAGGGAAGTTTCGCACGCTGGAATCTTATCGCATCAGCTGTAGTCGCGAAAAGTTTTGAAACAAAGATACATTGGCTGCGGAGACTGTTTGCATTGTTTTTTTTTCATTTAGCTCGGGATATCTCAAGCGAGAGATGAATGCAACGCTCGCTATTAGCACTATAGTGTGCGGCGGGGGGTTTATAAAAAGCCAAGAGAGCCCCGGCGCATAAAGTATGAAATTCAAAGTGCATCGCCAGCATAAGAGCCGGAATACGATTCCGCAGAAGCTTTAGAGATAAACTGCAGCCCACTGCACACACTCGGCTATTTGTATATACCACGCACGAATATACCATCTCGTCGTCCGCAGGGCTTCTCTCTCTCTCTCTCTCTCTCATTCCGCGTATTTTTGTTTGCCGGTCGCGCGAGAGCCGTAAAATCGCTTTCACCGTAGCGAAAAATTCGCGCGATACGCGCCGGGGGGAGGATACACAGCAGCAGCAGCACAGCAGGTTTGCCGGTGCTTTATTGCTCGCGTGGGTCATACACGAGAGCGTTTGAAGCGGAGAGCTGCGCGTGACGTGGACATTCGGGTGCTTATGAGTTGATAAATGGAAACGACCACGCGCGTGTTTTGCATTGGAGATAGTTTAGTGCTCTCGCTCGTTTGTGTGTGTGTGTGTGTGTCTCCCTCTCTCTTTCTTTCGAGCTGCTGCTGCAATGCGTTGAAAGAGGACAGCGAGCGAGAGCTTGCGCGATAGCCTATGAATTTATAAACACTGAAGAGGGAACGTTAGTTGAATCAAGCCGTAAACGCGAGTCGGTCTCGCGTTATTCGTTGGATAAAGAGGATAGTCGAGTGCGGATTAGATGGGTTTTCGCTTGATTTACGGGCTTGTTTGTTTGTATCATCCTTCGAGTTTTTGCATTATTTTCGAATATCCGCGATTATATCGAACAGGACACTCGATATCGCTCGCGGGAATGCGGCGCAAACAAAACGATCACCGCCGCGGATGATCCCCACTCCGCGCGTGTGACGATCTCCTAATTACCTCCCGCATAAATTAATCAAAATGCAAATCGCTCCCCCCCCCCGCGATAACATCGGCGCGTTCTCTCTCGCGTCGTCATCGAACTGTCTTTTTCTCTCGCGTTCCCCTCTTCAATTCGTCGATCGCTCTCGGCTCTCTTGTGGAAATCATATTTCGCGCCCGATATCCTCCCGTCGGAAAAAAGAAGAAGCGAACGTGTCCTATCTTTCCTCTTGCTCGCTCGCTCGCTCGCTCGCTACAGCCGAAACCACTCGACGAATCAATCACGTTTCCGCGGCGATCAACGACCCTCGGAACACATGGGAACACGAGCGATCGATCGCGTCGCGTCGACGGGCCGATTTGCCCCACGGCTTGTTAATCATTGTACCTAATTAGTCGCGAGAGGGAGGAGGCCGAATCGCGTTTTAGGCCGTAGTATGTATATATACGCGTGTGTGCCACAGCATGTGATCACACGCGAGACGAGCGCAGTGCACTCTTGTTTGAGCTGTTGCGGCCGAAGGAGATAGATGCCGTCGCGGCTGCAATTTGGCCGTGATGGCTGCGGAGGTGGATATGCGATCCGAGAAAGTGATTGATCGCGTCGAGATATTTTTAGGGGGGGGGGGATATTGCGAGAGCGGATTTTAAATAAATTAAATCGCGATGAAGCAGCAGGAGCTGCGTGAGTGTGATGCCCTTGTTTTAATGCGAAAATGAAGAATGGTACCGCGGACGCATTAATCTTTCGATAGTTGTTTGCGTGGCACATTCTCCGAAGCTTTTTTCTCAACGTTATAGGATATGTTTTCCATTTTATTTATATAATTGTTGTCTATAACTATGAGTGCGCTGGAAAGCAATTTCTTTTGCGGTTGCCACTGTACTAATGCAATTTTTTTTCTTGTGTTTCAGGTGAGTTGAGTTTATTGTCCGCTTTTTTTAACATTCACGAAACTTGGGTAAATCATCGTACGGTGCGTATGTAGTTAGATAGTTTTTTTTTCTTCAAAAATGCGCTGCTTGAACCAGTAGAGCTATAATATAAACTCGAGTCTACAACAAACACGAGCGAGAATACACGAGAGCGTGTAACAACAGGAATGAGAAAGCAGGAAAAAGTCACAAGGCGAAGCAGACGAGCTAGATGTGAAGAGCAGCCAACTGTAAAAATCAGAGGGACAGAAATGGAAAGTACGCGCTGATGGAAAAATTTGTGTATGCTCTAGGATGACAAAGTTATTTTTATCATGGGTTCAGAAACCTTCTCGTACATTTCTTGTCACTCCTGCCTGAACACGTTGTACAGGTCTTTTCATCAAACTTTAATGATAACGGTACATCGTATACCAAACGAATAAACCATAACAGCTTGAAAGGACTGCAGAAATCGAGAAACAATATAAATGTCGCGAAATTGTTGTTCACTTTCCAGTATGCATAAAAACGGCGTTAAATCATTTTTCATCGTCATCCAAAAATTTCGAAAACAATATGACGAGAGAGGCACACGGAGAGCAAGACAGATGGATGGAGTGTCCTCGCGAGAGCTTGACGCAAACGAGCCGTTGCCGAAACGACAGATAATCGATAGTGCCCGTCGGTCTGGCAATGATTTCGATTAGCGAATTAGCCCACGCGGACCATACACTCACGCATGCATATATATACATACATACATACATACAGAGGTACTCGCAATCGTGCACTCGGGTTTGAGAGAGGGACGGCGAGATCGCTCGTGTCCCGCGTGTGGTCAAGGGCCGTTTCTCGTGACAAGAGATTTTGATTGATTATTGACACGGCTCGGCGACGACGAGTCCCGGATGCCCCATATATATATATACCTATATACAGCACATCAGCAACGTTGCTGCTCTGACTTTGCTGCAGCGGTATATGTATATAGTTGGCGATCGGAAAACGCCGCGTTTGAGTATTCGAGCTTCCGTTTTTCGCCCGAGCTGGACCGCCTGCACGCGCGAGAGGTATTTCGGACCGAGAGAACTCGATAACGAAATGAAACGGCCGGGCATGCCAGTATGTAGGCGATGAAAAATGTGCGATAACGCGATTCTATTTTCGTTTTTGATTTGTTGACTTTCGAGCAAAGTGAAGCGAAGAATGAAAAACGCGCTCTCTGCTCGGTGTACTATCGATTTTTCCATCTGGCCGACACACAGCCTTGAATACCAGAGAGCAGATTATATCCGACGTTATTTCGCAGGGGATAAAACATCGATATGTTATATGACACGGTAAAATTAAGCGCGCAGCTACGTACATTCGAAACGTGTATATTTATCGCAACATTGATTTTCCTGAAAAAAAGCACTTGCATACCCGCATACGCATCACAAACATCGTACCGAGACATTACAATATATCAGAGCCGCAATTATGCGCCCTGCTCCGTCATTAACCTTTCCGAGAGCTTAATTAACAACAAACGCGCTCGGCGAGCCGTAAAAAAATATGACGGAATAAAATCCAACGACTGCATCAATCAAACGTACGCTTCGAGCGAGATGTATCATGCTCGATAATCCAGGGGATACGACCACGGCGTTAACATTTATTTATTCAATTAAATGAAATCCGTAATGTCTGTACAGGCCGTCTGTTTGCCGGGGGCAAATCGAACCCGATCCACCGCCGACGCCGTTACGACGATTGCGATTTGATCCATCTTTCAAGCCCGCGGCTAGCGCGCAAACAGACCAGAGGATCAATCGGATTTCCCGCGATTCGTTTCGCGGCGAAGGCGCCCCCCTATACCGAAATTGATAATTCGCCGTTTGTTTTGATAACGCGCCGCGGCGTTATCGCTTTCGCGCGGGCGATAAATCGACACGTCTGTATAGCGGCCGGCGATTCTGCAAATACTCCGCGCCGCCGTGTGTGGAGGAACGTGTTCGTAGGGGAAATCGAACGATTTCCGAAATCGAATCAAATCCAGGCGGAAATTGTGTAATCGCGGAGGATCGCGAGTGGCCATCGGAGATTCGGAGAGCTGATGGGGTTGAGGGTTAAATTTAGATTCGGATTTAAATTTGAATCCGAGCGTTGATTAGGACAGCGCGCCGTACACTCTATAGTTTTGAGCTCGACCCTCCCTCTCTGCATACGGCGTCGTGTACACTTTCTTTTATATATATATATATATATATATATATATATATATATATATATATATATCTATAGCAAAGATTGCTGAGAGTAATCAATTTCGGCGCGTTCACAGGATTCACTCGCGGGAAGATCGAAAGCTCTTATCGCGAACTCTCGCGAGAATCCGCATGTAAATATTTATCTCTCCGAATGAAAACGCGAGTTTTTCCAACGTAATCGATTACCGCGTCGCGCGCCTAAACAGCATCAAAATCAGCGCGATCGAACAACCGATAAAAAAAAGCCGTCAAGTCAGTTTAAACGGGCTACGCCGCAGCTGTGTACCGCACACTCGCAATCTCCGGGGATATGAGCCGCCAGATAATTCTCGCACGCGTTTTTGGAGGCCGCCGCGATCGAACGAGCTGCAGGTGTACCTGTCCGTGTGTGCATATATATTCCCGCGTTGTTGCGGCGAACTTGCGGCAGACTCGCCCTCCAGGAATGTCTCTTGGGCTTCGCGCGGCGCGCTACGCGAGTTTCGCGCTCCTTTTAGATCGCTGGTCGATGTCGAATTTCTCGGCCACTGCTCTTCCTCTTCCTCTAGCCCCAAACGAGATTGTATTATTCCTTTGTGCTTTGTTATCTGTGTCAAGCTGGCTCTGCAGTACGAGTTATTAGCCGCGAGTATTAGGTTGGGATTGTACAGAGACTCATAATTAATATAGGATTCTGCTGCCGGATAGAGAGAGAGGGGGGGGGATGGAGCTTTACATTGGGATTTGTTCTCGCATTTGTTATACATTCGGTGCTAAAGCTTATGTAGGCTCGCATTCAAAATAATTAAATTCCTCGTGGAATATGGCCGCCGCTTTGAGCTACACACAGCAGACTGCAGTGCAAACATGTTTTTCTTCTTCGAGTTCAGCGAACTTTTGTCTCGCGCGTAAAGCAGCTATATCGTGGCTTCCGAAAAACGATCCCTCCCCGCAGAGTTTGACACCCCTCGGTTCAGCTATATCTACGTGCAGCTCATGATGCATCGCTTCTCCCTGTCCGACTTTTCCGTCCGGTCATCCCTTTTTTCGCGCCTCCACTTTTCCCATCTGCCGCTTTTGCTGCGTATGTTTGCACTTAACGGCGAGGGACCTGCGTCCTGCCTCCCCCAAAATCCTCAAAATTATCCGCGACGCGCTCGTATGTTATATATTTAAATCCCGCGTTTCCCCGCGCAATAATTTTTAATTCCGCGAGGCTCGCCAATTATTTTTTAAGAGTAGCCTCCCGATAAATTATCCTCGATTCGTATCATTAAAACGAATTTTATGTGCGCGCTCGTGCGTGCGGTCTGCAACAACGTGCCTCGAATTTTCATAATATCTTTTATGTATATATACGCGCCGTGGCAGCGCGGGCGCGAGCTATGTGTAGGGCCTCCCGGTAATTGCCTGGCTTTATTTATGCACTTCAAATAATTCGCCGGCTAATTAATGTGGCGTAATGCAAATATAATAAATTAACTAACGGCCGCTACCAAAAATTTAATACTATACTATGCTACGGAGCAACGAACGGAAAACAAGGGCTTATATACACCTCGTTGTTGTTGCTGCTGCTGTTGTTGTATTCATATTATGAGAGATATGTATTAACATTATTTATGTTTCATGCGGCCGGGAAAAGTGTAATCCGCCGTGTATAAATAATTAATCAATTTTAATGCGGTTTTCGTGTCTGGCCTTGTATACAGTAATATTGTACGATTGTCTGGCACTTATTTCCGATAAGAGCTTTTTTGCACGTTGCCACACTCTGTTATACCGAAATAAACAAAGCATCGCAAATGCGCGCAATTCAAAATCCAGTAAAGATTACGGCGCAAACTAGCATAAGAACCAACTCGTACACCCACGCACACACTGCGCTATAGTCTGGAGGAGACGGCGCAACGATGTAATATAACGCTGGCAGCTTGCCAAAGCTTCCCGAATAGTGGCAAACGCCGCCGTGTATACCGAATGCGTTAACGGGCATCTGTATATATTGGCCGTCCTTATTCAGATAGACGCTCCAAGTATACGCGCGTGCAATAAAAAAAATTTTTTTTTTCATCGCTCTTCTGTGTAAAACGCGTCGGTGAAATTGATTCTCTCCGACAAACATATTGTGAATTATGTTAATAGGGTGAAGCGCTTTGTCGGCGCGCGCTGCAAGTTTTTTACTTTTCACGCGGCGTTCGTTTTATTTCCTTGTGCTAGCTATTCCTTTTCTGCTCGTCACACTGCTGCTTTTTTCTCCGCCGCGGCTGCTTATCTCCGCGGGCGCAGAGCATCCCGGCTGCATCGTACTCTGGATTTTCATCTATTTTTTCCACATTTTCTCTCTCGAAACTGCTTATCCCTTAGGGCATCAATTTTCTCCGGCTTATCAGGTATCAGCGTAGAGGCGCGAGACGGTATCGAATTGCCGGAGATCGAGGCTCGAAAAAAATCATTAATCAAGTATGGATTATCATTTTTGCACATTATATGCCGCCCGCTGAATTATGCATCTCGCTTCACGGCCGCGAAGCGTGAGAACTTGTCTCTTCTCTTCAGCACGTATATATAACACAGGCAGCGGATGTTTACGGCACTGTTCGACAATTCTTCATCTCTCTCTCATATCCATTTACAGCGCGAAAGAAGTGCATTCCTCGGTATACGCACTACATCGCGCGCAAGCAGCGGCATTATCCACCTGTCGCGCGCGGGCAAAAAAAACTCGGCTCCTGCGCCGACATCTCTCTTTCTCCTCCTCTCTCGGCTCCATCATGCAAATTAATATCATGCGCATGAATCTTTCATAGCATTCAAATGCTCATGCATCATCGCCTGCTGCGTGCTCCCGTCTCTGTATATCTGTATATATACACCGCTCGAGTGACACCCAGTTCACCGAGACGGATAATAAGATATCTCTCGCGCGTGGTTTGACCCTCTCTCTGTGCACAATACCGCATATAAATTCCGTCGATCGATCGGCGCAAGCTCGCGCGCGAATATTTATGAAACGTCGCGCGGAGCGACGCGTCATCGTGCACGTGAAAAATTGCACGAGCCATCCGGGCGCCCCGAAGATTCGTCTGTGTATATATATGCTATACGCGCGCGCGCGTGTGTGTGTGTGTGTTATTCGAAAGCGCGAACGTCATGCAGGCGCAATTTCGCACGATGCACTCGACAAGCATCGACGCCAGGAGTGTGCTATGCGCCGAGTGGAATTCGAGTGTGAGTTGTGTACTCCTCTCTGCCTCGTCGTCGTCGACGTTGTTGTCGCATACACGGATAGTTCCTCCCATCTGTCTGCATTGCTGCGTTGTGCCACCTTTCGATTTGTCTCGAGTAGGATGTGCGTGTGTGTAGCCAGCCGATGACGTCGTTGAAGACTATTGATTTGAATTAGTGCGACGATTAACTGATTTGTTCCCCGCTAAGCCATTTGCGCGCTGTGTGTACAGTTTGTACTCGCGCGAATTACCGGGAACTGCAGTTAGCGTAATTACTTTCTGCGATGAATACAATGATATCGACGAACTTTTCTCTTCTTTGCGCGAGGGAAAATATAATGGAAACAGGTTTTTCAAAAGGCTTAATTAAATTTCACAATGAGCGCGCTTTGAGAAGAACGGGCGAAAAATGGAAATTAGATTTAAAAGCGCCTCTTTTTAATTAATATCAGTACGTCGTTGTAAACGTCAAAGAGCGACTAATAATAAACGCTGCTCGCAGAGAGTGGAAAACATTTTGAACAAAGGACATTGCAACGCCGCAGAATGAGTGGAAAAACAAATTTTGCAACGTAAATTGGGACTCGAATTCGAAGATAAATGAATTGCGCGCCTGTTTTCTTGGCTTATAATTATATTACTAAAATTTCGTGAAACCAACAATGAACCAATTCCTCGCATCCAACTTACCCAGATTCGCAACAGCGTCTATCACATCCAACTCTCCCTCAGGAGATGAATAAAGGGATTATAAACCCATTTTTCCGCCCTCGGCGAGTCTCCTTCGTTCTCCGCAAACTAGTGACTCGAGCTGGTTGGCTCACGAGTCGTTGGCGCGCTCGCATTATAGGAGCACCGGAGAAGGTTACACCGAGAAAAAAGAGACGCGCGTATATTTGCATATACGCGCGACTATATAGTGAGATGCAGGTTTACGGGTCTCGGATTTTTTTTATTCGCTCGCTCATTACGCCGCGGAAAAATTCGTGCCCCGCTGGATTTACACTCTCCGCCTATTTTAATGCGCGCGCGCGACATACAGTCACTCGTTAGTCGCTTTCTTTTGGGAGTTGTTGTATACTGTACGTACATATACTTCGAAATGGAAATCAAGCTAGTGCTGTAAACTGTTAACTACACGCGCGAGATGTGTGCAGTGCTTCTTCATTCTCATGGTAATTCGCTTGTTTTACATCAGTCGTGCCCATCCTTTGTCCAGGGCTTAGAGTGTAGGGTTTTTGTCATAAGATTTTTTTATCGGTGATGGCAAAGGGGGCCCAGTCGATGGGTTACCTTTTTCGTTTCTGTCATTCACATGAGTGGCCACGAAGTTTAGAGAGGGAAAACTTCAATATATTTACTATAAGACTCGAGGAAGAGGAGGGAGAGGGAGAGAGAGAGGAAAGAGTGCTTTAGCTACTTATGAATCTTCTGCAATTTTAATGGTTTTATTCAAATGAGTTATATTATGAGACTTTTCTTCCGCGACTTCTTTAAGTATAAAACGGAGTCTTAGCCAGCTTCTATGAATTATATTTTTTACTCTCTTGCAGAAAGTTTTCTGAGCCTGAACGAGACACGCCGAGGATCAGACTTATGGACTATTGTCCTGCGTGCATAAGCGAAGCTAGAAAAAAAAACTTTCTACACGGAATTAATTTAAAATCGTTCTCCATTTCGAGATCGAGAAAGTCAATAAGTGACTCGATTCCTCGCGGGAGAAATTCAGATAATGCGAAGTAGGTCTAACTTTATATATAACCAAGAGCATTCCTCTCTGCAGGACACTCCTTTTCGTTAACAGATGATAATCTCTCAGGAATTCAGGTGGCTATATACGTATAGGTCTATATAAATTCTATTAGCTCTTCGGAAACTTCATTAAGCAACACTAAAATTCCGATAACAGCGCAATTATCTCCGATCACAATTAGACCGCGAAAAACGTCCCGCTGTGATATTATTTGTTATTAATACACACACAACGGACGAGGTGTATCACTTGATATCGCGAAAAGACGTCGCGCGACACCGCACACAGCAGCAGCAGCAGCAGCAGCGCGAACCATAAATAGAGCGGAGCAGCGTCAGACTCGGCTGCGCGCAATTCGCAAACTTTCGCGGCGTGCGCGTTCGCAATTAACCGGCCGCAAAAGCCGCGATTAATCGGCCTCCGCAGCGGCAACACACGGCGCGGAATTGCTCGCGTTCGCGAATAAATAAAACTTATGCTTCGCTACACTTCTTCTCTCTCCACCTCCGCAGTGCCGCCGTAAAATGCAAATGAGGACGAAATGAGTTGGAATATGGTCGCGTCGCGCAACAACCCCAGCCGCGTATTGTCGAGAGCTATTATTGGATTGAGATTTGCTATGATATTACGTTCGGTATTTTATTACATACCTACAACGGCGACTCGGAAGCTCGCATCTCGCTGTCGAATAAAACGATGGGTTTTAAAAAAATTTGTTTATCCGGATATGAGAGATGTGCGTGGAACAGTCCATCATTTTTGCAAAATACTCGGCAGTCGTGCGCGTGCAAGAATAGTTAGCACGACGGTGCTAACTGTTACTGCCGTGCGATTCCACTCCCGTGTATACTTGAAATACCGCGGAAAGTTTGATAGTAAATGTGAAGCATTTACATTGAATTAGACACAATCATTCTTGGAGGCGTGCTTCGAGATTCGGAGCAAAGTTTCGCCTGACGAGGAAATAGCGGAGTTGGCATTCAGCGGAGTTAACTGTCTCGAAAGCTCTACCTTCCCCGCACTCGTGAATTCATTTACATAATCTACAAATCATCGGAGCATTATCTTGCGCGGAGTGAACACAAATGTAATATCAAGACGCTTATGCATAATAATCGATATAAGTAAAATCTTCGACGGCAACGCCTATATATGTGTGCAACTACCGATTTCAAGGCAAATCGGTCGTCTGCGTGTATGTTTGTTATGAAAAGCATATATCGGTAAGTTGCTTCAAAGCTTCTCAGCTTTGGTCAAAGCTGTTTGGAAGCGTCACATCGTCGGCTTGTTACGGCGGAAATTGAACCAGATTATGACGGCGGAGCGAATCAACGAAACGCAGCTTGAATTTCCCGCCAGACCGCGCGCGGTCGTTAAAACCGCCGAAATTGCTGTAAATTGCCTTTTACAATTCTCTCTCGATTCGTTCGATCCAAACGAAGTCTAATAGAGAGAGAGCGAGCGAGCGCGGCTGACGAGAATCGACCGCACAGAGTGTATAACTGTCCATTCATAGGAAGATCGACACAACGCGCGCGCCGGATGTATTTCGGCCGCAGTGGCCGAAAAGCCGCGGCGCATCTCGAACACTGACCGAGATGTTATTTCGGTCTTGGGCGTATAAGTAATACGCGAGAGAGAGAGAGAGAGAGAGAGAGAGATAGATAGAGAGAGAGAGAGAGAGAAAGCCGCACACACTACTCGTCGTGCAAATGAAACAACAGTGGAAATAGAATCGAGGCTGTGCTGCTGCTGCTGCTGCTGTTGGCTCCCTCGATTTTCAGAGGGGGCGCTCGCGGATTTGCAGAGAATTAATTTCGAGCACGCGCCTGTTTGGTAAACATTTTCGACTGGCCGAATACTGACTTGTGGTCGTTGACTCGGCTGTTCTTCTGCTACGCTGAACACACTGCGGCGTTATTCAATTTTGTCGGTTTTGCCTGTAGTTCCTATTTTTTTTTTTTTTTTTTTCAAATACGCGAATTTATTTCTTTTCGTTACCGTACTCTTTTAATCCGGATATTGCTCGTTCGGAAAATAGATCCATGTATATACCCACGTACATTGTCAGGATTATTTTTCGAAATTCGGAGACAACCGTAAGGGGATGCTTAATTCAGATCGGGTACATTAGCGCGAACGCAGCTAATGGATCGAAATCCGATTATTAGTGCGAGCAGCACTTCGGCTTCGTATAATATTCTCAAACGCGAGCGTCAACTTTTCCAATGTAGCTTTCGCGTACTGGCAAGCGCCAAAAATTAATACCCTTGTTAGCCGGATTCAATGATATAACGCGGGCTAAGTTGATACAGCGTGCGCGCTGTGTAACCCAGATTTATCGCTGCAATTATAAATTCAATATATATTCCTCGCAGTCTTCCCCGTCAGTTATAATAATTCGACTTTACGCGACGTCGTTATATTGCATCAGCTTTCCCTCGAATTAAATAGCTAATAATATAAACGTGTACCATAGTAGACGAAGAAAAAACGACGCGCTTCTAATTGGCGATTTCATTGCACGCGGCGAGTCTAATACTCTCTGCAGTGTATATAGAGCACGACTGTGGCGGGGGCGTTCCTGCGTAAACTTTCGTAATTCATTAAGTGCGGGAGAGGAGGGGGGGGGAGTATACGTGCATAGCGATCTCGCGGAGAAATCCACCCTCGTGCGCAGCTCGTTTTATAGCGCAACGTATAGAAAGGGAGAAGTTAGACAAAGGAGCTTTCGAGTGGGGAACAGGTCTAGTGTTTGTTGTTTAGAGAGAGAGACAAGAACGAAATCTCCGCGCGTGTGCTGTATATGGAAGACGCTTGAATGAAAAACTCTGCGGATTTTTCTGAGAGTGTCTATTGCATTATCTTATATACAATTAGAAAATTATATCTATTATGATCATCAGTCGTATTCGAGCAATTTTCGTTACAACCTACGATCTTCTTATCAGCATAAACAACGAGAGAAATTAAAGCTGCGACGGCATCGATTTACTCTCGCGAAGCGAAACGAAATAAAGCCTGCGCAGAAAAGAGACCAGCGCGAGAAGAATAGACGAAGCGAGCGTCTCGTCGTATAGGATGCTCGATGTAAAAGCGTCTGTGCGCGGCGCAATCTAATTCCTAACTCCATGCAAATCGAGTGTCGCGTCGCGGCTGCGTAACTAGCGGTGCCACAGCGGCAGCAACCCTTGACACAGTCACCCTCGCGCAGCGCACTCGAGTCAAAAGCGATGCGGCGAGCTCACGTCTGTCGATTCTTCGCGCGGTGTCACTGCTGCTTCGACCCTCACTGCGATGCTGCGTAGTGTGTACGTCGTGCAAAGCCGGTGCTGCACACAAAGGGAGCTTTTGTATATATATAGAGGAGAACCGGGAGACAGAGAGGACGATTTATGTGTACGGGCTTGCGCCTTAGAAAGAGCGAGCTCGTGTTGATTTTGCGGAGGAGGTGGACACGTTCGCGATGACGGCAAGCCGCGAGAGAGAGAGCGAGAGAGAGAGAGAAAGAGAGAAGAGATTTATCATACCTTTATTTTTTTAGATAAGGTGTGATGGCTTTTGGATGTCGACCGTGTCGCGTCTTTATAATACGCCGTGAATTTCGAGCTTTTTTTTATTTTTCAATCACCGATGATGCGATCACGCGCTTTATCCGCTGTGATATACCGCCAGCGGCCGCAGAAGGGTTCGAAGGTATTTTTTCGAGGTGATTTTTTAAACCATCCACGCTGGTAATGAATCGACCCCCGAGTTCCAGCCAATTCACTTTACCAATTACACGCTCTCTCATACGTGCCGGCGACTAAACTTTTATCATTCAATGTCTGAGAGCGCAAAATTCCTCTTAAATCCCCGTAAACTATATATATATACACGCGGGCATTAAATTAGTCTCTCGCCCGCCCCCAGCGGCGCGGCGCGCAACGTCGAGACTTTCAATTTCGGGCGAGTGTAATACACCCTCCTCTTCTCCCAGTGGATTCTCTCTCTCACTCTCTCGAAAGCCGTTCACGCACATGCGGCGAGAAGGTCAATTCGGCGCCTCAGGAAATCGAAAAGTCCCGAAGAGCCGCCGCTTCGGGATTATTACACGCGGCGGGCTTCCGAGGGTCCGGTCAAAAAGGGTTGCCGCCTCTGCATCCAAATGAAAAAAAAAAACTAAAAGTCGGAGAGAGAGAGAGAGAGAGAGAGAGAGAGAGAAGAGGAAGAGGCGAAACGAGCGAAGGGCTGTGCGCGAAAACGTCCGTCGTCGCGTCGTTTGCGCGCTTATAATTGCAACGAGCTGTAATTAGTTTCGGAAATTTAATTATTTCCGGCGCCGGAGAAAACTCTCTCGCCCGCGCGATAAACGCGCCGCGAACATTAAACGACTGGGAGATACCTATGTATATATATACACGCACGGGAAGAGTAATCGCCCTCTCTGGACGTTGTTGAAACTCTTTTCTCCACTACTGTTATTCTCTCGCGAGTTGAAAAAGGAGGGCGCGGCAGTCGGTTTTTATTCGCGAAAATCCGCTGTTACGTGGGTGAGATGGCTGCGACGGTTCCTTTTTGCACAAGAGTCGAGAATGACTTTTTTAACGGATGACGCGCGCTCTCGCTCCTGCGGGAGTCGTCGTCGGTTAACCTGTCGACCGGGGCCGCGATTTCGATCTCGAGATTGATCGTCGCCGCTGCCGAGACGACGATCGAACGGTTCCCCCTTCTGTTGATTTTGGAGATGACTTCGGAGATAGAGATGCAGCTGAAAGCAAACAGTTAGTTTCTCTCTTCGGCATAATCGGCGTGTTAAACGCAGCCGCGTATATATAACCGTCGCTATATATTATACAGTCAACACACGTCGCGGTGAGTCGTTGAAAAGCCCGTATAATTCGGAGGCGAAAATGCAAAAAATAACGATTGTTATGAAATCGCGAGACTACACACGTGTCAAAAGCCAATCGATCAATCGTAAAATTATACTATCCGCGTGAAATTCAATAAAGCTTCGCTCGCCGGCCCATTATTCTCCGTGAAATTTAATCACCGAAATTCCCAAAATAATGTAAGTTCGATTCGCGGCCCGTTGAGCTTCGTCACGCTTCGCTCGCGTATGCTACAATCGTGCTTTGGTATAACAGAGCTGCGCTGCGTGACAGTCGACCGGCGCGCGAAAAGCCCATCCATATTTCATTCACACCGTTCGACGATCTGTGCTGTAACCGAAAGTCGACAAACGCTCTCGATTGTTCTGAAGCGCACAACGCGACGCATTCCCAAACACCGAACCAACGGTACACACACACATGCTTCCGCGCGGTCATTATCAGCGCCAGATATGTGTATATATATGCACACCGATGTCACTATATGTATACTGTGGGCGCATGAAACTTTCATCGGATCAGTGTAGAGAAAAATGACTGGGACGCAGCGCCAGAGGCATGATACGCGTCCCGTTAAAGACGATCTCGCGCTTATATGTCGACGCGGCGCGTCAATGCTCTCTCCGCTACACTATTCTGTCCTGCATCTTTGTCTCCGCTCACGTGCGCGCAAAGGATTTCCCCCGGAAAAAAGAAGTTCAGAGCCCGAGAAGATTGCATTCTTAGAAATTAATGCCTCGCTCGGCTGCTGCTTCTGCTGCTGCTGGTGGATGCGGGGACTCACATAATGCCAGGCCAAAAAATTTCTAAAGCCCGAGACGGTTATAACGGCCCCCTCAAAAATTCATGTCGACGCGCAACTTGCTCCACAATACCGCCTCTGTCCCGCTACTGCTCAGCGTTTAGTTCCTTTGCTCGTTGTTGGCTTCTTTTTTTGTCCTTCCATTCTTCGGGGCGACTTTTGTCACTGCTCGAGCGCTTGGCTTTCTTTGCCGTCGCTCGCGCTCGTGTGGGTGCATTTATACACGTACTGTACATAAATACGTGTAATGCGAGTTCCATGCGTCGATGCAGTAGTTGAGATTCGTTGGCTGCTGGTGTACTTAAGTTTGAAGAATTAGGTGAATGAATTCTTAGGGAGATGAAATGTCTGGATTTCTTTTTTTCAATTACACCCCTCTGAAAGCGCTTGATATAGTGTGTGTGTCAGGTATATATACAGAGCATCTTTTTTCATGAAATATTTACTTTTTGTAAAGCGCTGACTTCGAAAAAGAAAAAATTATGGAAATTCTAAACGGTCAATAAACTATATGTACCAAACTGACGCGGAAGATGCTATGCTTCGTATGTATGCATGATGAGGGGGCTCGTGTTTGTCTCCAAGGATGTCGCGGCTGACCCGAGACTTTTTTCGTCATCAAGACTTCGCCGCCGACGCTCGTCTTCGGTCGCCGTAGCCTCAAAAATTCATGGGCTTATTCATGAAGATTCGAAAAGTTTTCTCCAGATTCTGATTAGCTTCTCTCACACTCTCCCTCTCGTGTATAGTCCCCCACTCGGCAGTTGATAAAACCGCCGGGCGAACTTTGTTCCCGGGCTTGGTCTCTTTCTCCTTTTTTTGCTTCATCGGTGCAGACGGCTCACCCTTCGATCGAGTTTAAGACGGTTTTCGAGTTTAATCTCTTGCGAGCCTTCGACACCACCGTCTGAGTATACTCTCCCTCTCGATGTACCGCAAAATTGACTTTTGTCACTGAACTCGTAAGAATCAATTTGACGCCCGTAAGCTCTTCTGAATCTCGCGAATCATACATACGCATTTGAATATACATAACTATTATTGAATTTACATTTTATTTCCAGCGAGCAATAACATTCCCACTTTCTTTGTTACAGCGATAATGGCGCACTTCTGCTTCCTGGCAACGTTCTTCTGGCTCAACACAATGTGCTTCAACATCTGGTGGACCTTCAGGTTAGTAAAGCGCTGTCGTGCCCCCGTCGTCCCAAAAGCTATACACAAGCGCGTATATATATACCCCCCGCCGCGTCGAGTCCTCAACCGTTCGATATTGCAATTACGAGAAAGTCGACGCGCGTCTATGGCAATAACGCGACCGATCGGCCGTGCGAAACGCAATCCAACGCACGTGGCTTCTTTCGGTATTATCGGCACGTCTGCGGACTGGAAAAAAATGTTCGTCGAGAGATAGAGAGCGAGAGACGGGACAGCAAGGGACGTTCTTTTTTGACAGGCAGGCATTGTGCCTGGAATTTTCGAGGAAAACTCGATGGACCGCTGTATCGATATTTTTAAAGTACTCCTGTTAGACTAAAAATAGAACCGTTGGTCTTAAAAATTTTTCGCTGGTTTTGGTGTAACGTTTTCACGCCTAATTAAACATTCCATCAGCCCAGCGATTCGTGCAAAAATCTGAAATCTCCATTCCCACAAACGAATCCGCACAGCTCAGATGAGTCGGACCAGCTACCGCAATCGGCGCCAAATCTACGAATGCAAATTCCCCGCATTGTTCTATTACATTTATTTCAGCCGCAGTAGCGTACGCTACACGCGATACACGCCATTGCATGGGAATATAGCACCGGCAATTTCGCGCCTCTCCGCGTGTATTTTTTTTATTTTCGACAGAGCCGCAACAACAAACACAGCGAGAGCGCGAGAATTATATACGCGGCGAAAATCTCCGGAGAATCGCATCCGCGCGTCAACGTCCGTTCATTGTCCGCCGGCGGAGCAGCTAGCTCACCTTCCGGAAGGAATGCAGTTCTCTCGCGAGGGAACCAAGTTCTGTCCCAGTTTTCAGGAGAGAGAGAGAGAGAGAGCGAGTTTCCGGAATCCTAATTGACGAGCGTCACGAGAGCGACTTTGCTCCCGGTTGACACTAATTAAATGCGCGCGAGTTGATGCTACGACTGCTCGGTAGTTCAGCTCTATATATATATCTAGAGCTATATACTGTGAGCGAGCTGGAAATCTTTATTCCTCTTATCGGTCGACAGTGCTGCAGTGTCGCGCTTGATTCTCTTGCGTAAGTGCAATTTAGCGAGTGTTTAGCGATTCCGCTTATACAGGACTACTGCGTGACAGCAGCCGAGGGAGCGGTAAAGCAGAGTGACAGTCGAAATTGGACCACCGCGCGCGCGAGCGCGAAGATTGTAACTGACAGAATGAAATAAGGAATCAGCGTTCTAACTGTACTTTCTTGCTGCTACCGATGCTGCTGGTGCTGCTGCTTATTCTGGGACAATTATTTTCTTAAAAAGTTCCCCTGCATACTCGCACCAAAGGAAAGATTAACTTATAAATGCTTCCATCGAAATATTTTTTTATCTTCTCGAGGTGACGAACGATAGGTTGGTTCACAATAATTTTAATCGGTTCGATAACAAAAACAAAACAAACAGCGCGGGTCGCAGAATCTTGTAATTCAATCTATTTCAACTCAACGCTTTGATAAACATGCAGGATTTCCAAGATGAAACATTGCCAGTATAAGCTGCAAGCTATATATAATTATATCGCGCGCTCGCAATATAAGAACTCTTATAACTACTCTTATATATGCGAACTCATGTTTCTAATCAAGGAGGCATTTAATCCGATCGGAAACTCACGCTTATAGAAACACAGTACACATCAACGGCCGCAGTAGCGGCTACTTGTATATGAAAACCAAAAAAAATAATAAATGAGGGGTAGCTATATAGTCGCGTCTAACGATACGAAGCCGCTACGTTGAATTATGAGTTTAGACCACTAACTGCCGGGAGAGCTTAGCGAGCCTAAGCCTCTTGGCCATTGGGCTACTCGACTACTCGCGCTTACGTTCGACGGATCGATTGCTATGTAGCTCTCTCGCGCTTGTTGAGCGTTAAATCGAAAATGCCGCCTATAAATACCATACGTCATTGCCTCGCGGCTAAACTAGTTTACCTCGCCGACCGGCGTGTCGTTCATTTGCATATCGCTCGCAAGTAGCTGAGCTAAATTCAAATGACATTATTACACAGGACCTTTTTTTCTTCTATATACCCTTGTCACGCGCGCTCGTTGCGTTTGTGCATAATCGGCGCGTTGCGCGCGCGCTTTTTTTTTTGTATATAACACACCCGACTGATACGGCGCGGATTATTGGATACGCCGAGTCGGGGATCGATGTAAACAAACAACTGTGGTGCTTGATTAGTGAACGGACGTTTGTCGAATGGAAATATATTTGTGCAATTTGTCGGTGGAAAATAAGTGCATGATATACGTAGAAAACACGACGATTATATTCGAATAAGCGCAACGTTGTTCCGACATACCACGACTATAATATATCATCAAAGGCCTATATTGTACACTATTATAGACAATCAAGGAACGACATTTTTTCTTTGCACTGGCACGCGAAAAGTCACACCTGCGGTTAACGTGTCCCCGTGAATCCGCCCTAATTATGAAGTTCCATGCTTCACGCCGACACGAGACAACGCATTCGCGAGTCTGTTACTGTCTACGTGCTAAGCAAGCGAGGAAAAAGAGTTTTGAATTTTTTTCGGGAGTAAGTCGACAACACATGAGCGACGATGCATAGATTTCTCGCGCAAGAAAGCCATCAGTGTGACAATAGCTGGTCTACATCACACACGAACATATATATTGATTCTATACTCTTTGCGCGTCGAGGATTGATCCGAAGAAATCTGTATCTGGTGCTTATCGTTCATTCGGTGCACATTTAAAAAGACAGTATGGGTTCGTTGAACCGCGCGAGCTTTTGTGTATATGCTGATGCGCGATAGATACATGTATAGAGCTTGTTTGTCGACATTCAATATTTTCTGATGGATTAAACGGTCGTGCATCTCGATTCGTGCAGTTTACACCCATCGAGAGTTTTAATAATGTAACATTTTTCAAAGTTTGTACAATAGCATCTCAGGAGGGAAAAAAGCAAAAAGTATCATGAAAATTAAAACATCAGTCTAATTAATTTCGCCGCTGCTGTACCTTTTTCGTCCCTCTGCGCACCGCCCAACTAACAACGAAAAGCCTCAAAGACTCCATTCTCGCGCGCGGATACGTGCCTCCTTTTCGAGCCTGCACACGGCAGGTCGAGAAAATGCGCCTCCTAATTAATTCGCGTACTAAACGAAACGCAACCCGGTGTTTCGGAGTCGAGGAAAAAAAGCACATAGCCATAGCGGTGATGTCTTTCTCGAAAGCTCAGGGGCAGTTAGCGAATAAACAAGGCGAAATGAAGACAAGAGAGACATGCGCACGGAGCGAAGAAACGTCGAAAAATCCCACGAGCACATGCACAGCCTATGCTATACTATACATCCAAGAGCTCTCGCGTTGCGGTATATTCTCGTGTAAAAGGGGGAACTAATTAAGAGGATCGCGAGAGGTCTTGATCCACTGATCCCTAGCGGCGGCGGCGGCGGCCGGTTTCGCGTATCATATGTACACATACGGCTGCTGTACATTTACGTATATACTCGCGTTCTTTATGCCACGTCTATTTCGCGCCGGTTCTTTTCGTGTCCGAGTCTCTCTGGCTTACCGGTGTATTAGCATAAAATAGCGCGAACACTGTCTGCCATTAATGCGTACAATTAGTCAGTGCCTTATACGTATGTGCGAGCGTATGTGTGCGTCTGGGGCTAGACTATATGCTCTTTTTTTTCGAGTACATATCTCTCACGAGATATCGCGCCGAGATAAATTTCGTTTGTATGCTTACCAAGTGCAGCGATAAGCAGACTCTGCACAATTGGAAGAATTAACGATTGTCCGCTGCGGGAACAATACTTCTAATTGGCCTCTCGGTTCCAACCGCAGCAACGCGGCCGACTATGTAGGGCAGCGACTTCACTGCAAATTTTAACGGTACATCAGTACCCATAAGGCGGCAGCAGCATCAGCGCCAGTATATATATACGTCCGCAAGCTTTCCCCGCTCGCGAGAACGTGTCCGTCGTCGAAAAGTAAGCCACACGACAAATCATGTCGAGGGAGCTGATGCCCTCGAGCGTCGTCGAAGAATATCTTCCTCTCTCTCGTCGGAGGAGAAAACCACTAGCAGATGATGATGATGATGATGCTCGTATACGGTGTATGTATTAATCTCCGTTCTTTTCATTACTTCTTTATCACTCGATCGCTCGCTGCTCGTGAATTTACCGTTAGAGAGATCTCCGTATGTAAACTCCCCGAGCTCTCATAATAATCGAAAACCCTATAGTGTCGATGGGGCCAAAGATCGGGCGCGCACAGTGAGGAATTCCGACGCACCTCCTCCACGTATACACATATACATACATACGTATAGCCTCTCGCGATTAGAGCAGCAGCTCACGCTATGAATATGCATGAGTGGCATACGCGGGCGCGTGACGCGGCGTATGCACTCAGGAGGCGGCCGACGTAATGCGCGCGTAATGTTATTAGCGCTGCTGCTGGGGAGCTCGAGTCGAGTGCACCTATATGTACTCGCGTTAACGCGTGCAAGCTTCAGAGAGAGACTCGAGTTTCGTTTTCGCCCGATTTCACAGGAATGCCGTGTACTATATACGTAATGTAATAAGTGTGTTCGCGCGTCGATTCTGATACGCTTCCTCAAGTCACCGCTAAGATTTTGCTGCGCTGATATATCGATATTCAAAGTATTTTTCTCTCCCAACGACCATTATTGCGCATATACGTGATGGCTCGCCAGATGCATCGACGAGCATATAGTAGAATCGTAAACAAGCCGTCGCCACTCGATACTCCCACACACGCCGTTCCCATCTCGCTCGCAAGCGAGCATTTTTGCACGTAGAGACATCTCCCGCAGGTATACGTTTCCACTCCTGCCCATAAATGCCTCTCTCTCTCTTCTCTATTCCTCGATGGCTTGACCCGAGTTACCGCCGGCGGCTTGCGAGCGATGCTTTACACGCTAGCAATGCACAATCCCGTCTTTTTTTCCATAACCTCCCTCCGCGCTATCTCGGAGCTTTCATCGCTCAGAGTGAACAGGCACTCGCGGAAAAATCGGCGTTAGCGTCTTCCCAGAAATCATCCATCAAGTGCGCGCTCGAGACTCGTGACCGCAGACAGACGGGAGAAAGAGAGAGGGATAGGTGCACCGCGTGCCGGAGCAACCTGACCTATAACCGCATATTACCTATACGAGGACGTCGTCTCGTTCTTCTCTCCTCTCTCCCCGCTTAGAGAGAGAGAAAGAGGTGCCGGTAATGGATGTATACAATCTCGGCTTGGCTTGTACACACGTGTATATACATATACGCATGCTCCGGGTTTTCTTATCTTTTTCTTCGTATACGACTTGCCTCATTTTCTCCTTTTCCCCGTGTTTTGGCTCTTGCCTATACGCAGCTCCCGGGGAAAGTTGGTCCTGGAAACGCGTGCTTAATGATCCGTGAAATTTACACGTGCTCGCCCCAAGGGTGACCATTAAAAATGACGAACAGCGGCAAAGTTTCCTCAAAGTCAAAACAAGACATGCATCATTCAGTTTACCTGCGCTGAATATAAAGGGCGTATCAAAACCTAAGAATATATGCTGCGCATAGCCGATTCGCGAACGCGCATATCATCGATTTCTAGAGCCGCATCAGCAACGCAGTGCGGCATAATGAACGACGGGCATTCGTCGCAGGGCTCCTCATCTTTGTCTCGAAAAGGAGAGCATCCGTCGGGCGATCGTTGGCCGACAGATCAGGTCGGAGATTTGCCAGGAGAGGGGAAAGAATAAGGCGAAGAAGAGGAGGCACAAGGGCCGGAGAGCAGCCTCGAGGTGAGAGATGGGATCAAGATCAGTCGGTCGACTGGTTAATGCGATGCACGCGGTCGCTCCCATAACGGGCCGACGATGAGACGCCGGCATTCTTCTTTCGAGCTATATACACAATGCCTCTTGAGAACCAACAGCGATCTTTTTTTTTCGATTCGCGCGCTGTTTTTTTAGAATAGATATATGCTCGCCGCGGGCTTGAATCATTCGCTAGGAGGTTTGAGCTTCCTCGTTGAAATTTATGGGCTCGTCTACGGGATTTCTTTCATTGTTCTCTCTCACCGGCTGAGCGCGATTCGTTTCTAATAACGGCAATAAAACAACAGCATACCCGTTGCTTTTTATTCCGCTGTAAACGTATTCAAAATTTTTTCAACAACATACCCGTTGCTTTACATCTCCCCCTAAACAACGGGAAACGAATTTTCACTCAACATCGGAAATTCCCCGGGCAATACACGTTTCGTTCCCCGGGATTTTTCCCATCGGTACCCCCGACTATATGCGCGCAGTCTCTCGCATTTTAACATTCAATTATTTTCCCCGATGCGGTTCGCCGATTCGACCAAAGGCGAATATATATCCGAAAATAGTTGCTACTCAGTCACTCGTTAATTTGCCCCCCTCTGCGGCAGCGTCACGCACCGCGGACACAGTAGAAGCCCGCGCGCGTGCAAACGCAGCTTTGTTACAATTTACATTAATCCGGTGCAGGGCGCATTACCCCCTGTCGATTGGCAACGCGCCGTACGTCCAAAACAAAAGCTCGTTAACGAAACAACAGCCGCGTGGAAAATCGATACTCGTGCTGGCCTGGACTGGTCGAATATGAAATTTCACGGGCAGCTCGTACGTATTCTATTATACATCGCGCGTAAAACTAGCGCAGCTCGTCCATCAGTCGGCCTTTTCTTCTGTTTATACGTCCTCTTTACCTCGACGACGTGCGCCCAAAGCAGCAGCAGCAGTAGCAGCAGCGACAACGTGTCTTTTGTGTCCGCTGTGCATTGCAGACGTAGCGCTCGCCAAATCAGCTTCGAAAAGGAGCACAATGCGTTGCACCTCTAGACTTTCGGAAGTCGTTCTATTCTGATCCAGTTTTACGTTTCGCCTGTACAGCCCTCATCCGTGACCCTCTTTATCTCCCTCTCTCGTTCTCCCGATTTTCCTCCATTTCTCTCGCCCCCCTCGTTTGCCGAGCCTCGTGTGCGTCTTCCGCGTACCATTAAAATAATGTATACAAGATTTTGAAAAAAAGAACCACGCATGAATCATCTTTATTGCGCAGCAAGCGTCGTAAGAGGTTACGATAACAACAACACGATGGCCCGCGCGTCCTATATTATATATAACGCCACGTTGAACTGGGTTAAGCTTAGCCTCGAAAATACATATATACACAGCCGGGCTCGCCGCCGAAAATTCAGCAACTAGCTTCCCAGCCGACCCTGGCAATGATTACCGCGAGCAGCAGCCGTCGCTTCCAGCTCACTAAACTGTTTGGAAGTCGGCGCTAAACTTGTTGGTGTTTCGCGCGCGCGTCACACTCCAGTCTCTCTCTCTCTCTCTCTCTCTCTCTCTCTCTCTCTCTCTCTCTCTCTCTCTCTCTCTCTCTCTCTCTCTCTCTCTCTCTCCCTCGTTCCACGCGCGGCTTCATTCTCGTCTCATAAAACAGTCATCCGCGCACCGCTTGCTTGCTTGTACGCGCCACTATATTTACTTAATATTTCTCTGGCTCCGACTCAAAATAATCTCTACTCTACTCTACTCTCGGCTTAACCAAATACGATATATATCGCGCGCGTCGGCACGCTGATGCTTCCGAAAACGCGTTATTGCAGACGATGACTAATTACATAGCGGCGGCCCTTTCTCTCTCACTGTACTCAGGAGGCCGCAGAGGGAAAAACAAAAGCATCGCGGCAGGTACAGTACCCAACAAAGCCCAAAAGAGTAACCTAAACCCCCTCACTCGCAATTTATAACTTGCACGTCTCAATTCGGGCGGCGACGCGAGTTACATCTCTCTGCAGTGTATCTCAGCTGCATCGGATGGAGTCTCGCGGGACATCATCCCCCGCGAGTGCACAGGAGAAAGAAAAACTATTCGGTTCTGTCGCATGGCCAAGTCCAAATTACCTCTGCGAATGCCAAAAGCAATAGGCCAGCAACAGCGGATGATGCAGCCGATAGGTTCCGCCGCTGCTGCAGCTTCGTCAAATTGCCCGGAGTCTCTTCGGCCGGAAAATTAGCTGCTGATGGATCCGCGCGGAGCGTAGAACCGAATGATAAGCGAATTCGCGGATTGCTGCATTCTGATTGAGAGCCTCGAACTGAGCCCTGTTGTTGCGTACATGTATAGCGCAGATGCGGGACCGGCGGGAAGCTGCTGTTCAAGCGAGACTGGCGTTCGTGCAAGGCTGACACACCAAGTAGAACTAAACTCATTTTAAAATAAAGCAAGCATGGAAATTCCTGAATCTCAATGTATTTACGCGCTTAGCATAGAGGTCGTATACGGCTGAACGCCGTCGTAGTGTGTAAAAGGAACGCGTGGGAGAGGCCGCGGATTATTCTCGTAGGCGAACGACGAGAGTTGTTTATTGTAAATAGCCGCGATATCTCAGATAATAAATGCATTTTGCTGGATGAGTATTGAGACTATATGCGCGATGCGTGAGTGAAATTATAATTTGTAGGACAGAGCTGGAATTTTTTAATCTGCGCGGCGCTTATATTAATAATTTATCGAGCGCATATATTTATATTATGCAGCAGCCGCGCGCTTTATCTGCCTGTATTGATCTTTCATTCTCAAAGTTTTAATAGACGTATTATATGAATAAACGCGTTAGTGTCTATCGAAATTTCACGCAGATTGAAAACCTATCAAAGTTTCAACTTTCCGCGCAAATCCGTTGTAAATTATTCAGTGGAATATTTTAATTCCCGTTATAACAAAATTATGACTTCATTTTAAAAAATGTATTCATGATATTCAACGTACGTCTCGTAAGCCCGCTGGATACCCTTCGCGTAATCGATGTCGATGCGTCATTTAATTTCATTGATCGATAGCGGGGCGAATAAGCACAGCAAACAATTTCATATACCTCTCAATTATCCTCGCTAAAAGAATAATCCCAGCACACAATGTTCCTCCATATATATAGGTATATACTTACATACTCTCGCAAACGAGCCCTCGAGCCAACGTCGGCAGCACCACGAGAGCTCTTATGAATTATTCCACGCTCGCGTCGTCTGCTCTTGCTCTCCATTATGCGGCCGCGGGAAAACACTCGAGTCCAAGTGCGAAAGCTGCGCAATGAAAATCTCGAATCGCCCGATGCTCGTTACGGATCAATGAGGCTACGTTCGTCTGGCCTAAATTGCGCCGACGCGAGTCGTGGCTTATACATACATGGCTTTAGATCACGCGCTCTACCGTTAGTCTTAATTGCGCGAAAAGCTGCAGAGGTGCTATATAGACTCGTCGCTACCGCGAGAAAACCTGAACTCGATGCACTCCCCGGAGGTCTCACGGACAGAGAATTCAGGTTTTTGCCGTTTATTTGGCACACCACTGCTAAGGAGTATTTTCTAGGAGTAGAGCGGGAAATCGTGATGGGCGTATTTTATCCTCTTGAATTATCATTGTCTGTAAACAAAAAGCTATTGCACAGAAAGATTCAGTTACTATAATAGGTAAAGCCGTATAAACAGTTATCGAACGATCGGCATTTATGGGTCGTGCGTTAATAAAGACGCGTGCGCATAGCTCTTTGAAAACGCTCTTCTCATCCAAAGAGCAGAAAACCATCTCCGCCAATCGCATATATATAAAAACAGCCGTAAAGCCAAAAGTCTATATATTCATATACTGCATCGACTAGTTAAAATTTATTACCCGGCTCGCGCGCGAATACCGCAAAAACACAAAAGCGGCAGCGGCGTATAAAATTTTACGGGATAGGGAAGCTCGCTCGGAGAAATATAAAGGAGCGAACGGCGTAAAATTCTCGCGAGTCATATGCTCGCAACGACGACGGCTTTTCTCAATTACTCAAGATTTTCTCCGCTTCTTATCTTATTCCCACAGCGTCTTAAAAGAGTCAATGGGCGCGCGCATGATAATTAATGTTCGACTCCTATGAGCGAATTTGCATTTGGAAAATTCCACGCCGTAGACGAGGGGAAAGAGAGAATTGTTTATGGGCGGCTTTGAAGGGTCCTCGTTCTCGTGTGCAGCTGGCCGGAGAGGACGATGCTCATCGAGGCAGCGAGAGAAGGAAAAAAGGTGCATCATCCTCGTCGCGCTTATGTAATAGTATGTATGATGTGTTGAACGGCGCTCCTTTTACGCGCGCACGTATCGCAAATGCTATAGGCAACGAACTACTGTCAATTTACATTACGGAATTGCGCATTAACCCGGGAGGTTAATAAATTTTGAGTTACAGCACTCTTTGCCGGGCAATTAAATGCCTACGAGTACAGCGGCTCGCGGAGATTTATGAAGTCCGCGCGTTGATACTTCCGCAAAAAGCAGCAGTGGCAGAGGAAGCGATCGTATTGTGGCGTCGACGACGAGCTTATGAATGTATTAACTTTAATGGCTGTTTAATTTTAATTTTATGCATGAAAATCGCCTGGAGTATATACTTCGCAATAATAATACATCTCAGGATTTAATATTGATCCATCCACAAAACCGCAGCTAGCATCCCTTTCTCGAATAGACCGTTTTAACGACGACTGTGTCCTCAGTCGTATACACACACATACGACACTATATAATCTATTTCCGCGCGATTTCACCAGCAGCGACGCGACCGGCACACTTCAAAGGCTCTCTTTGCTTGGTCGTTGCTGATGGCGAGCGAATTCACGCGCCAAGGAATCGATTCGTATGCACCACACAGACTGGAGGGGGGACTGGGTTTATTGCCCGTTGCTTAATAGCATGACGATAAAATCGTGTGCCGCTCACAGCAACAGCAGCAGCCTCTCTGATGTCTCAGGTTAGAAAAAAGATGAGCAGGACGTAAGGGACTTAACGGTCCCGGAGAGCCGCCGATCGCTTCATCGATGTCGCCGCTCGTCACCGTAATTCCGCGCGCGACCGACCGGTTCTCTCTCTCTCTCTCTCTCTCTCTCTTTCTCGACGACTTGACTCTCGCGTGCTATATTGACTTACGAGCCCCACTATAAAGTTCACGGTTGCGAGAGCCGAGGCTTCATTGGCGAAGAAGAAAGAAGGATAGATCGGCCGCGATCAATCCTTCTCTCGACACGAGCTGTGATGGAAAAAAGATCATCGCTGCTGATTATCGCCGGTATCGGGTACAAAGCCGCGCGGATCAGCTCGTTACTATTATGATGTACCTTTTTTTACCATTATTAGGTGTCTCGCGAACTTTTGACTGTGCTCGTGAGGCCGATACTCCCTGGAAAGGATACACTCGCTCTACTTGTTTGCGGATGCAACATTCGATATTTGACGTTGGCATGGAACGCAAAAAGTAGACCACCTGGGGTGTACAGCGCTCTGCCATAGCTTATATATATATATATCGTATTTCTCGCTCACCGAAGTATCGCGATCTCGGCTGATTTAATTCCTTTTTTATACAAACCTAACCACCGGGAAAAATTTTCCGAACCAACTCCCAGTAGGCCATCGTTATTAGTCGATGTATAGGTACACGCGCACCCCTGAGAGCCCAGCATGCATCGAATAAACGAATGAATGCAGGTCTCAGCTCGCAATAATTTCTTATGCCGTCGCGTTCATTTAGTACCGGACCGCGCATAAAGTATATCTCTGTTCCGCGAAGTGGACGCGCCGTTTAACGAACCGGCGATCAGTCCTACGGGCCATTAGAGAGAAGGAGCTCAGCAGAAGAAAATGAGTCGTCGTCGTATAAGAAGCAACAGCGGCGCAGCAGCAGCAGCAGCAGCAGCGCATCTTGGCGACGCGGAAAAATATCGGACTCGGGGCCATTGAGAAAATGACGATCGAGCGCTGCTGCAACCGGTTCTCTCGCGTGCGCCAGTTATGTAAGCTACCACACTGCTGGTCATCTTGATAACCGGCCGGCCGGGCTCTCGCGATCGGTCAACGTCGTCGCAGAAACTTTATAATCCCTTCTTCCGTCCGCGATAAACGCTCCGAGGGACAGCCGCCTCTTCGCGAGTACCGTAACTCTTCGCGCAGCGGCGTATATGCTTGCCCCGGAATTTTTCTAACTCTACTCGCGATTGTCGAGCACGATGTATATATGCAGCTGTCCTCCTCTGCTGCTGCTGCTGCCGAGGGTGGATAATTGTTATCGACCGGACGATCGCGGGCGTGCAACGCGGCGGTATTATGCAAGCGCGGAATGCCGATTTTTCCGTATCGTGTGTGTGACTGTGTAAGGCAACATCCTCAGCAAAGGTATTCGATTTGAATTGAAGATCGATCGTGGTACGCTGATGCAAGATCTCGAGATCCAGATTGCGTGTAGATGTTAATTACTAACGTCCCGTATTTTTTCTCTGCGCGCAAATGACAGAGTCAGGGTATTATTATATCCATCGAAATGGGAGCAGACTTTTGTGGAAACTACACGAGCGACCTGAATAGCACCGGATGGCCTGACGAAACTCTTCCTTATATACATTTTTCATCTTGATTCTACTTGATTAATCGATAGTATTGGAGGCAAAAATAAGTCTTTCATCACTTGGTACTTTAGTTTAATTGAAAGCATACACCACTGGATTCTTCGTCGTATACACGCCGCGAAACTCTTAAGAAGAGTGGATCAACTCTCGAAGTGAATTTTCTCTCCGCCAAAGTAGAAACTGTTGCCCGGTGCGTTTCAAAGTCCAGCTGAACCATTCTCAATTTAAACTTGCCATTGTTCCCAAAAAGACAAACAACCCGGCAAGTTTAATTCAGCGATATAGCCACAGCAGTGGCGGTACAACCTGGTGTAAGAGAAGTGGCCGTACGCAGTTCTCGATTTGGCGACTGAAAATAGAAGAATCGTGGCGAAAAATCTATATATCCATCAGACACTTGGAAAAAGAGCTGCGCGCTCTGGGTAAACGTATTATCGCACACGAGGAAAAACAATATTTGGACACTCGTGGTTAAAGGAGCTCAGCCGTACGGTTTCTTGGCCAAGTGACAATCCGCTGAAACTTGGCCTGTCCAAAGTACTTTAGCTTTCGCCTTGGGTTTACGTTAAATGGAGCGCGATTCAGTGGCGCCGTGTATGGAGCGAAGAAGAAAGTTCCGAAGGTATAATACTTTTTTGTTCGCGCGTGAAATTTGTCGCGGATATTGTGTAGTATCTCTCGGCAGCAACGTTTACGCGCGGAGAGTTGCTACGCCTCCTACTCCGAAGAGTTATAGAATTGGGTCAAGCATGAATCGCCACAAACACAGTAGCATAATAAAATCACATTAAGCCGCGAGCAATTGTTGTGAAAACTTCTCTTGCCTAGACGAATATAACCATTTCTCACACAAACGACATTGACACGGTGTATAATTCAAAACTTATACACGAGAGCTTCGAGTATATCATCTATGTTAAAACAATTTATATTGAAGTACGCTGGTATCAATTTTGTGCGGTGCACATTCTGAATCCGAATGATTCAGCTATAAACCATCTTCCATCACAACCGACTGTGTGAATGAGACAATGCGTGTCCCAGACCCGAAAGGAGAGTTCTCCCTGTCCGAAAGTAGCGACGCGGAAGATCGCGTCCAAAGTCCCAACGACGACCGCAGACGTGACGGTCAGCAACCTTTTCCACCGCAGCATATCCGAAGGTCAGCTACGCACACACTTTGACACTTTCCGCGCTGCTCAAGTTTGCCCTCGTATATATATACCGAAGTCAGCGTCTATGGAATTTCGCGCGCGGTGTCGTATAAATATTCAAAGCCGCGAGCAGTGTAGTGTAGAGCTTTCCCGTCACGCGCGCGCCCTGCAGTCAAGCGGATCCATTCCGCAGGCGCGGCTTCGATGAATAAAAGCCCGGGAAGTTTTAACAATTTCGTCGGGATGCAGCAGCGAAACTCGCCGAGTAGCAGACGACGTCGGCCGCGCCAAGTATATTTGAATGGCCGCGAGGCAAAGTTTCTCTCTATTTCTCTCTCTCTCCTACTCTACGCGAGCGAAATAGGAAAAATCTTGGGGGCGGCTTTCTCCCGAGCTTGTTTAATGAAGGACGCGCCGCGAAAGAAGACGAGGCGGCAGTGTACTTGAGGCTTTATTGCGAGTATTGTGGAAGCGAACAATAAAGGTGCGATATGAAAAGGGAGTCTTTTGCGGATCGGAGAGTGCGGAAGAATTGTATAGTTTTAAAAAAATGTACACCAACCAATGAGGCTCTCGTACCATATCTCGAAGAAGTGCACTTCTTCACTCGCTCTTGTACTACAACAGAACTGCAATGTCATCGAGCAAAAAAGTACAGCAGATTATCGAGAAGCTTTCGAGACCGCGAGGCAAAAAAAAGAGGAGAGATCAATGAGGAAGACTTGCACGACGTCGAAGAAGTAGAAGAAGAAGAATTAGGAGTAGAACGGCAGCTATCTATATAGTACAGATATAGATCGTCGATATTCTTTCCATGCACCGACTGCACACACAGAGGCGCGTCTTCCTCTCCCGTGTGTCATTGTTCGCCGTCGGTCGATCCGGATAATGCATATGTAAATCTCGTTAGCGAGAGTAGGGGCCAGCTAGAGAGAAGCCCGCGCGTCGAGTTCTGCCAGTCAACGGCCTGTCCGCGGCTTGCAGCTATTATAATATACCAACCAGATGAAAAGGACAAAGAGGCGCATCGTATATATAGTGGAACAGGAGAGGAGTCCCCCATATTATGGAGCAGTTGCTGATGCTCGTACTCTCGAGTTATAAACGTCCGCGGCTGAATCACGACGACTCTTTCGGCCATTTAGCTCTAGTTTATGCATCAATAAGAGCTGAGAGTTGGCCAGCTTCTTTTGTGCCGGCCGTGCGCGCTATTGGCTTGAATTTATTGCAGCTTGTTGTTTAGCTTCCGAATAAACAATTTTTCCGTATACTCTATCATTTTCACAAGGTCAATATATGATGACATTTTGTTTATAAATATAACCGAACGTAATGAGGAGACTATACGCTAATATGTCTCGGAACTAGATTCATCAGAGATAGTCGCTGCTTTGGCATGCTATGCGCTTTAAATAGATGCGCGTGCGCGCGCGGAGACACGTGCTAATTATGTGACTGATAAACAAGTTTCGGGGCAGAATTTAGAATGTGCTATTTTAACGTCGTCGGCAAATATTGTCTTCCGCCTCTCTGCAGCGCATTATATTTATCCGGAATTATGTCACTCTCTTCACAATAACTTATCGACAATTACTGCCCGCCAAACGACGTGTATATACGCTTGCTTGTGCTTCGATCGTAAAAAATTATTTCTGTACATTTTTTTTCCGCGTAAACGTCTGCCATGCTTTTATGTAGTGCGAAACGGCCGATTTGTCAACGCGACTATTTATAAAAAAAAGGCCGCGACGATAAAAAGCGCGCGACTCTCGGAAAAATAAATCGCGCGCCCGAGACGATTGCCAAAGTAATCTCGAGGAGAAAAAAATATCCTCCACAAATATCTCGTCACTCGCTCAAGTTCGACCCAGTGGCGCGCGACATTGTCGCGTAATATTACGTCACGTCTCGCTGATCTACAGGCTCGTAGCGGAGAACATAAGACGGCAGGAGGAAAGCTCTGACTGCAGCTCGGCACGAGAGGGAAAGAGCGCGAGTCGACGACCTCGTGCGCGCTTCCCTCTCTCTCTTATGGCGCGAGTCGCTTCCCTATCTTTCCCTTTCGCAATTTTCTCTCTTTTTCTTCCTCTGCTTCTCCCTCTCCCTTGGCCGCTGCGCGTTTTTTCTCCCTCATTCTCTTATTTCTCTCTGTTTCTTTCGAGTTCTCATCCTCTTGTAAAGTACGGCTTGGCTTTCTTACGATTTCTCCCTCTATCTTTATCTTCATCTTTATGAACCCGGCTACGTTTTTTCCCCTGCCTTTTGCGGCTAAAATACGCCCGTCAAAGTTAAATTGAAAAGATGCACACTACTGCGCGCCGCTTCTTCCGGGCACGTGCTGTCTCCCTTCGATGCGACTCTGCTGTGCGGTGCACGCGAATGTTTTCATTAATTCGAAACCCGCGCGCGCGCGGATTATAAAAACGGATTTTTAATTGATCGGTCAATTCAACATCGCCGAATATCTCCATTTAAAGCGCAGTCGGAGAAAAGTCGTTAGGTTAAAAAAAGGAGAAAAAAAACGAAATGGTCACCGCGATTAACTGTCTTCTCGGTCTCCGGTAGATCGAGAGAAAAAATCGTCGCGCTGCAGGTTGTCGAAATCGTTGAGCTTATACTGTTGCGCGAATCATCGTAAAAATAAAGCGAGAGAAAGAAGC
Organism: Muscidifurax raptorellus; assembly: GCA_020010945.3. Classification (NCBI taxonomy): domain Eukaryota; kingdom Metazoa; phylum Arthropoda; class Insecta; order Hymenoptera; family Pteromalidae; genus Muscidifurax; species Muscidifurax raptorellus. The sequence goes on along the minus strand of CM052078.1, from coordinate 13,068,964 downwards.
GTCTCTGCAAGGGAATAAGCCACGATTCCCTCTTCCGATGCTCGTCTCTCTTCGGAATCTCGCGGATGATCGTTTTTATCCGCCGGAGATCTCGCGCGCGATCAAAGGCAGATATCTCGAAGCGGCGGCGCGGCGGAGAAAAAAGCGAGCCGTGGAGTAGAGGAAAAAGGATGGAGCTGGCGATCGGGTTACGGATATCTTCCTGTACCGCCGCCGCGACCGGAGATATACACCATCGGGATAGTCTCTCGCAAATATATGTAGCCGATGCACAGGTGCATCGTCAGGATGAGTCGCGCGGCGACCCCGAGAGGCGGAAGATGGAATGCGCGCGTTGCTATTCACGAGGAGCAAAAACTTCCAATGCTAAATCGAATTTGTCGTATCGGTTTTGATCAATTACTATATATCTATAGCCGAGAGTGAGAGAGAGACGAGGAAGTTGTAAAGATATATTCCATGGGATAGCTTTTTCTATCTGCTGCACGCTCTAACTCGAAGTGTCTATACATACAGGACTCGCTCTTAATTGAACTTGAATTTTATTAAGTATAATTCCGACTTCTTCAACACACGTGCAATCAACTGCGCAATAAGGGATCGCGCTATCTCGTAAAAACTTAGATATAGTCGCGGTCAAATTTTTTGCTACCTCGACGATCGTGCGTTTTTCGCGCGATTTTAATTGCACCTCTTCACTCCTTTCCTCGTTTATACCTGTAATACCGCGAACCTCTCGTAGTCAGCATCAGTCCAACCCGCTCCGATGATAGTTGCGGCGGGCGAACGAAAGCACTGCGCATTCGATTAGCTCGTCTAATTTCCGAGCCGGCCGTGCGGCGGCGGCATCCTATACACTATAAAGTGTCGTCAAGTAGCATCGGTATATATATATATATATATATATAAAGCGCGAAAAAAACGGACGACCATTGTCCGTCCCCCCTAACGACTTCCCGCGGAAAAACAATAGCGGCTCTCTTGCCCGAGGATTTTCGAATTAACTCTCTATCAGTCACCGCATACACTGACAAAGCGCGCGCAACAGTTAGCGTTGAAAAAACACGGACCCCGCCAAAGCGGATGTCGGAAAGCGAGAAAAAGGTGCGGAAATTCGCAACGCGATACCGGGATCGCGAGAGACGATTTTTAAAAAGTATATTTGATAAAAATAGACGGTAATCATTGATACGTGTTATACATACTATATACAATCGCGGCTATCAAATTCCACGTGGCGATGAGAATAGCATCAATCCACAGTCAACTTCCGCGGCTGCATCGGCGAATAGAAAACCCAGCGCGATCACGGTGTACACCGCAGCACGTCGAAATTTCACTCAATTCGCAAGATTGACGACTTAATAGGGGGAAAAGGAGCGAGAAGAGCCCGCCCGACGAAGAATCTCAAGGCCCGGCGCTGTATACGTTACACTCTTTGGCGCACCACCACCCAGCCCGCTTCTTCTTCAATTTCCCACTGCGCGCGAGCTGCAACACACACACACACAACGAGAAACACAAACCAACAACACGTTCTAGAGACTATGCGGACGGAGACGAATAGAAGGAGAAGCGCAGCAAGGAAAGCTCGACAGAAAATGCGAAAAGGAATCGCTGCTACATTCTTCCGCGTATTGAACTCGTAATTTCAAGAGCCTATATAGCACTTCTCTCGCGCGTGATTGCGTTCGGAAATGAGCTTTTTAACGAAGCTTCACCATGACCGCGCGCTGTATATAATATAGCATTCGCGCGAACGTACCGCAGTGTAGTGTATCGTTATAACGTTCGTCGCTAGACGCGCGTCCCTCTTATCCGTTTACTTTTTTTCGCCTCGAGTGTGTCGTTCGCATTTTTAAACCAGTTTTCGAGAGGAGACACGCCCGTGCGCGCATACCAAGAGCCTCCTCTCGTTTATGTCACCAGGTGCGCGCGCGCGAGCCATCAGGACTTTGACCCGTTGCTGCAGCGCTTATCGCCGCGCAGTAAATAAACGCCTCTGTGTAATGTACGGGCGTTTATGCTCGAGGATTAATTTTAATTTCGAGGCGAGATTAAGGCCAACGGTTTATCGCCGCGCGTCCGACAGATATTATTGCGCCTGAGATGCAAACGCTGTTTCTTACAAGTATAAGCTTGTGACAATGTTGTACACGAGATCGCGCGCGGTTGTGTCGGGGGAGGAATTCCTTTACGTACGTCATTGTTGCGCGAGTCTTTTCCGGCATATGAGAACAACTAGGCTGAAACAAAGAAATACCAGAAAGATTCCAAGCCCGCGATATATACAAAAGAACGATCTCGAAGCAGCGCCGCCGCTTGTCTTCATAATTTTCCCTCCATACATTACGTGACTGCCAGCCAGAGGTTTCACAATAATCCTCAATTCTGCAAAACTCACTTCCTCGTATAATATTTCGATCTTCTTCGCAGCCTTGTGCTTTTAAGATCGTGTAACGGCTGTAGCTGGCAAAAAGCGCGCCGACCACCTGTCTCTCACACACTCGTGAGAGCAATTACCCGCCGCGGTGTATACAAGAAGGCCCGAATTACAAAAGATCGTGCGCGATCCCGCTGCTTGTCGCTCATCTCCCTATACAATTTCGCATGCTGCGGCCTGCGCGTAATTCGGCAGTCAGCTATATGCACCTGACGTCGATTCTCGGGTTTTTTTTCGAGCCGGTCCTCGCGTGCTCGGCAATCAGCAGCGGCCGAACACACCGGGCTCGAAAAGTCGTAAAGCCCAATTTGAATTTTTGAGCCAAATGAACGCGGCTGATGCACTATATATGTACTGCGGGAAAAAAAGTTCTCTCCCGTGTATGCGGCGGCGAAGAGAGTTTTGCTCTCGCGGAAACGTCGGCGGTTGCGTGATTCGACATCAAAGCAAACGATCGAGTTAAATGGATATCGAACTTTTCGCGGTGAAGCGACGACGACGAGCCGTTTTGTGCTTCGTATATTTGAATCGCGGGCTGCGGCTATATGGCTGGCGGAGTTGCTTTTCACTTTTACGTATAATAAATCTTCAGCGTATGTATACATAAAACCGTGATTATTCGTCGAAAAAGCCTACGCGTCGAACGTAGATTTATAATATCCTCTCTACTCGCAATAAGAAAAGAGACGAGCTGGGGAAAAAATCGTCGTCGACGAATGGCGGGACGCGATAATTTTTATACCGCTACTGCAACGCTTGGATAAGCGGCGCGAGCGGACGACTCTTATTCATATATAAAAGACCAAGGCGAAAATCAATTCAGTCCTCGTATGCCGGCTTTCAACTCGGACTCGCCGGCACATCTTGCTGATATGCGCGGCAAAGCCGATTTGACCAGCTGAAAAATCCTCTCGTCGCTATATCCTACACATATATATGTATACATGCTGTATGTAGCCCAGACACTGCGAAAAATTTCGCATTCCGAGCGCGAAGCTTGCTTCGTGACACGATCGTTTTACGCTGACCGTATGACCTTCCTCTTGTGTCTCACTTGCGGAATTCCGGATGCTCGGAATTATTCTTGAATCTCTATATAGAGATAGCGTCTTGTTTGGCTGTAGGTTGTACGAAGCCTTAAATCGAGCGAGTTTTGCATAGAATTTCCATTTAGTCCTGCGTATAATGAAGTTTCGGGCACTTTTAGGCATCTCCCGTCCCCGAAATTCTCGACTCATTCGGCAATAATTTTCGTTTATCCCACAATACAGCCAGTTCTGATATCGATCATTCTTATTTTTGTTTCAGGTGAGTCACACGAGTTTGGCAACGCGCACTTGCATATAACGTAACGCGTAAGTACAGCGCACAGAAGAGCCGGAGAAAGCCAGCACGGTAATAAATTGCTCTGGTTGCGAAGCCGTAACTCTCAATAATCGCATAACCGGGGCAACGCTCTCTCGCAATCGCATCTCGGTCATGTGGCGGCGTATTTAGCGAGAGATGCCGCTGCTACACACACGGGCGCACAGAGGCGCTAAATATCCAAAGCGAGCCGCTGGCTCGGGCTTTTCCGACAACTCACTGCTATATACACGCGACACTTGTCATGAATCGTTAAGCCGTATCGATGCTGCTGCTGCTGCTGCGATGCGTATAGCGCAGCCAAGAGAGCTCGACATTAATTGGAGCGATCGCGCGCGCTCCGCTGAGAGAATACGGAAAGGCCATTCGGGAGGGCCGATTAGCCTAATCGCCGACCCACATTGTCATTCTCCATTACATTAGCGAGACGTTCCGGCGTGGAGATAGCCGCACGGCGCGGTGCACTCGTGCCTCATTAAAATTTGACTTTAACCGGCTGCGCGCGCGCCATAGTCGACCCCCTTTCCGCTATCTGCAGCCGCCGCGGCTGCTGCTAAAGGATTAGTGCTGCTGCAGCAGCAGCAACAGCTCTCTAACGCTGCACGAGATATATCGGCCTTATTTATGGATGAATCAGGGTTCACCGCGTATTTTGTGTGGCCCGCCAGGCGGCCCGTTGACGCGCGACTGATTGATATATTAGGCTCAATCGCGCGGTATGTATATACTTATACTTACTGCGCGTGCTATATTATAGAGTGAACTACTGCAGTTCAAAAACATTATACGTATTGTAAAACAACGCAACGGCGCCTATATTCTCGCGATACCTGCTGCTGTGTATGCGGCGAGAACCGCGAAATAATCCCGGCGCCGTGATTTCCAGACACGCGGCGGCTTCCCTGAATCTGGTATATACATGTACAGCATCAGTAGAGACGACGACCAGTCGGCAAACACGCGCGCGGATATTAAACAGCTACTCGCGTCTCTCTTATTCGCTCCCCGCGCACTATATATATATGCGCGTGCGCGCAATAGGCCTAATCGAATTATGTATATGAGAGAGCTTCCTTCTCTCTGTGCATAGACGTCGTTCGCAGCCGCCGCTATATATATACACTCGGATATATCGCGTGTTTACCCGAGATCAAGCTCGCCGGATTATATCTCCGAGTTTACGCGGGGCTAATAGTCTCAAAGTACACGCTGTTCCGGAGATTTCGATTGCGCCCCTTCGCAATTATTGTTGCGCCGTGTGTGTATCACGTATTCCGCGGTATACGATGCAGCGGCGTAGAAGATGAAAGAAAAATTGAAAAACCGCACGTCTTTTAATCCGGCAATCAGTCGGAACCTCCAGCTCATGCAATATTTATACGAAAAAATATAGCATACATAGCAGAGAAAAAGCTACGCCGCAGGAAGAATCCAATTTTTCGCGTATATAGCTCACTCGCGCGCCCGCATTAAGCGATAAAACGGCTGAAGCGGCCTTTGATTTATTCACTCCCGCGAGGGAGAGAGAGAATCCGCCGGAGGAGAAAGAGAGAACAGAGCGGCGAGCCTGCGGAATGCAATAGCATAGTATAGCGCGCGCGATGTAAGACCGAAGCCCGTATACCGGCGAAAGTGAGAGCGATGACGCGCGAGATCGAAAGTCGTGGGTGGTGTGGAAGTAGAGGATCGCTGGAATATATAAGCGGGCTTTGGGGAGAGCTTTTTTGCGCTTCGATGTATGAGTGGGAGCTATACTACTTCGGTTTTATCGCCAGCTCATCGAGTTGCTTTTGAAAAATTCGAGCGAGTAGAGATGAAAAAAAAATGACGCGCGCGAGTTTGAATACCGTCCACTAATTGAATAGTCAATCATCTCGGATCTACTGCGTCCTGACGGCTGATAATCGTTTCATTTCTCCTCGAAAGTATAGATGTATACTCGAGCGTGTTCAAATCGCTCGCTCATCTGCTCATCGGGATCCATCGGGGCGGGAAAAGCGCTGACGGACAGCTGACGAGATCGGAATCCGCGAATCGTCAGATGGAATTTCGCGCGTTTGAAAAGGGGAGCATCGGGCGTCTCTCTCGTCGTCGTCGCGGCGGGCGGAGGAAGTTAAATGACGTCGAAATGACATTCCGGTAGGCTGGCGCACGATGCTGTATAACTCGCCGGATCCCGGCAATTCCGTCACCTCCGCCGGCGAGAAATATCCTTGTCTCATAGCCGAGTTATTGCATTTTCCATCCGAGTTTTCACGCTTTGTTTCGCCTTTATTTCCCAGCCCCGCGCGCCCTATTCTCTCAGACCGCTGGACCGTGCGACGACACGACGACGAGTCGAATCCCTAACCAGAGAACTTTCCTCTCTGACACTTCCGCCCACGCCGCCCCGGCTCCTTTACGCCACGTCGACTCGGCGCACTGCCGATTTTCAGAAGAAGAAACTCTCTTCTTGGTATTGTATTCCGCTGTATATGCTGCGTATATCCGCCCCCAATCTTCTTTGCGCTACTCGGAGCGCAGTGCAAGAGACGTCGCTGTGTGACAATTTCATCTCGTTTTTATGACGGTTACCGCGAAGAATTTAATGAAAAATGCCTTAATTTTGAATACACATTGCATAATAAATTAGTATATAAATTTTAAACATTATACATAAGTATACAGCGCAAGACTCTTAATATATTAACGCTAAAAATAATAAGCGCATAGGTCAACAGAAGCAGGAACCTCGATACAGAGATTTCATTACGAGTTTATTACACAACGGCGGCGTATAATAGAGCTTGCGAATGCTCCCCGTTGCGTGAGATTGTTATTGCAGGAAAAGCGTTTTCCCCCGTCGAATAAATGTTAATAATCGCGCACAGCGAATAGGAAAATTCGCAAACGGCAGCCAAGGTACACACAGCCTGCACTTCCACTCTCTACAACGCGCACACACCCCGTCGACATCGTCGTCGTCGTCGTCGTAGAAAAGCTCTGGCGGCGCTATTCGAAATTAAGCAGCTGCAAAGAGCCGAGTCGCGCTGCATGCTGAATTGGCTGGCTATACATACACAAGCTATACCGGCGCGCAGCCTTTGAGACGTACACGCGACGCGCTCGTAGCTGTCGTGTGTCGGCCGAGAGCAGCAGTTGCAAACACTGCCGGATTATTAAACCGTCTACCGGCGCGCGCGTTTTACCTTTGATTGATCCAAGCAGCCGCCGAGGAGCTGTACCTAATGGGAATTCCGGCTTCTGTTGCTGCTACTCGGGCCTTCTCCCGCTCTCCATTGTACGGACGATGGAGAATTTCGGTGCCCTATACGTGCGTATATATTATATAGCATATTCTCAGACTCTCCGGATCGAATATCCGCGCGCGCAGCGCTCCTGTGTATGATTTATTCCGATAGATATGCAAATTTCATGCCGGCCTGACTTTTGTCTCGCCGTGGCTAATTATTTATAGGCGCTTCGCTCTCAATCGAAGAATTGTTTCAATACGAGCGACGATGAGAAACTTTTCTTATATTCGAGCGGATACATACACTGCACAATAATGACCGCGGTGATAAAATCTAATAGTGGTCGAGAATATATATAGCGGAAAAAGTATGTGTGTGTGCGTAAGGATATTATCTCAAGCCTAGCGGAAAAGACAGCAGCCGCGGGAGACAGATATATCCGTAACAGATGTATCCGGGGGACGACGCGATCAGGATCTTCGACGATCTCCTCTGCCTCTCGGCGCCGCCGCTCGCCTTACACATTCCCGCTGGGATTTATGCGGCAAATATTTGCAAGGTAAGCCGCACTGGGACGAGAACAAGACGAGAGGGAGAGAGATAGCGAGCGATCCGATAATGGATTAAGGACCCCCACCCCCGCTCGCCTCAGCTGTCGAATTTGCTTGAGAATTTTTTTCTCTCTTTCCACCAACTTGGCTCGCTTCTTTCTTTTCTGTTCTCGCGGTTATAATACCTTTCTTACGGCGAGTTCTTATAAAGAAAGAGGATTAAGCGTTATTACGCGCGAACCATCAGCGGTTTTACATAAGAGTATAGAGGATAAAAATTGTCTTCTAATATTTATATGCTAATCCAATCGCAGTAGACTCCTGATCTCTTCCATCAGGCTCGCATCAGTCTTCCTCTCCCGTCCTCGTTTTTCTCGACGCTTTCCTTCGGCCCGCTCTGCGCTCGCAAGAGATGAATTGTCGACGTCCCGCGCGTTCAATCCGCCTAAGAGCCGCGGAAAAATCCTCCTGCAGCGCGCGCGAGAGAGAGGATCTACGTGTGTGTGTGTAACTCGGCGAATTCGCGTTGCCGGGTGACTGGCCGCGCGGAAATCGGTGCCGTTACTCGTTGCCGCCGCCGCGCTGCCTTTCCGGCGCTTTTCCCGTCGGCTTCTTGTCCGCGAGTTCCCTTCTATTATATAGCTATAGGTGTCTATGTGTGCGTCTATGCTATATCCTTTCCGGATAAGCCGAGAGACGACGTCGTCGCCTTATGTCCAGGAAGAGAGACGCCCCTTTGCGCGCTCCGTACATAAATATTCAACTGGTTCTTCGAGAGGTGAGCGGTTTATTTTTGACACGCGACGAATTTCGCGCTCAATAACGCGCCAGCAAATATTTATGTCCATATATAGGTATAAGCCGACACTTGGTATATTTATAGTGGGCCCGGGTGCAGTGAATTCTTCAACGAGCTTATTAATGCTAAAGCGACCTACACTTCGCAGCAGCAGCGCGATTGAATTGTTTCGGTCTCCCTATCCGGTAGCGGTGCACAGAGGGAAATTGCTCACTCAAACTATTACGGGTATATAACAGTACAAGTTCGCGCGAGCGCACGCATCAAGTCATGCGTGCATTCGCGCGCATCAAAAGCCGCAGCGGCAACAGCCCTCCTGCATCAGTTTCACATAAATAACTGAAGTTCAACGGCCTAGTGACATTATGAAGTTGTACACACGCACACTTTGCTGGAGTATAAACAACACTCGGATTATCCTGACAGCAACTGCCGTGAAATCAAGACTCGAATTAAGGGGCTTTAACTTAATTGACAATAACGTTATACGGATATATCGTTTTTTGTATTCAGTTTGAAATAGCTGAGAGGCTCTGTAAGGAGAGTTCGTTGAATGCTTATATTTATAGTGGGAGTAATGAGAAGTAACGGTTGTCGAAGTATCGACGCTACCTTATTATATATTAGTAGCCCGGATATGCCATTGTTTCGCGCTCATTGCTTTTTGTAGGTTAGTGTGAAATGAGAGTGGAAATAGGATAGGAAAAACGAATTAGTGTAATGAAGGATACTTGAGAGTCGCTATTGTGCACTCGAGCGAGGTGTATTTTACTTTTTTTTACTCGAGAGCTTGGAGCGGCTGCTGCTCTATCTAAGCGTGGCAAATTGAGTTTCTTGAAACTCCTTGATTGCGTACATCTTGCGTATACAGTAGAACGTTTTTGCCCTATACACCGGCTCTTTTTTCGCATTATTCGGTATAAAATTTGCAGAGTTGCAAAATACTCAATTTGCCATCGAAATACGATTCCTGCAACCGCAGCAGCATCAGCGCTTTCTCGTTTGACACGTGTGTATATATGATTAATGAAGTATCCCTAAGGTTGGAAAACACGCGATAACCTACTACATCATCGTGTAGCGCATAGGACGAGAAAAACCAGCTGACGACTCTCGTCCGAAACAGACGCGCAAGTAGGCAAGCAAAGTCGAGTCGAGTCTTCTCGTGGATAATACACAACGACGACGACGCGAATCGCTGAACCGGCACTTTTCTTCCGTCAGGTTGATAGTCCCTCCTCGTCGCGTCCTTGAACTGCTCGGCAAATTGCTTGTGTGTGTACAGCCTACGACGAATTCCACGGCGCGCGTGACGAGAGCGCGCGATAGTCTCTCTCTCGTGCTGCTATGGGAAACTCGATTAGCTGTAGCTTCGAGGATGTAGGACGAGACTCTCGACTCGCGCGCGAGTTAGCGGCGACAGTCTTGCATACTATGTATAGCACGTGTACCGCGAGAGGGACGATTTTCTTTGGGGGTTGTTCCTGCGTCAAGAGCTCGACGCTTTGTCGGATGCTTGGTGTGTATGGTATGGGGTGTGGTGGAGTAGTCGTTCAGTCGACCGTCTCTATTGTCCTGTGCACTTGTTATGGAGGGTGTGTATGAAGGGATATATACGAAACGAGGAAGGGAAAAGACGCTTTTCCGGCTGACTTTGAGGATCGACTCTCGCGCTTTGACGTTACGTAGGGGGGTGCGTTATCAAAGAGCGATAGAGTTTTATTCGATTATTATACACAAGTGAGGAGTAAATTTAATATAGCTCGGGGAAAATAAATGAAAATTTTAATCATTTTCCCGTCCCTCGATCTCTCATTTTGTCTACCATAAAATTTTGCTATATCAAAGGGACCCCCGGGCGCTTCGTCGCGCGACAGAGCATCGCGCAGTGAGCATCGCGAAGTCATGAGTCGGAATGTCGAAACTGAGAGAATCGACGCGGAACACGACTGTCGGAATATAGAGCCTCTTGACGGGTATTATGCTCTCCTAGTTTCGACGCGAGAAAATTGCACGCGCGGCAATACGGTATGTGTGTATATCTGCGCTATAGCTCGTGTAGCTTTTGATGAATGACCCGAGTCTCGTCGTCGTCGTCGTATATGCGAGTAAGTAGAGAATTTCGAGAATTGAAAAACGGGATTCTTTTGTGCCGGCAGAGATGCGAGAAATATTGCGGTGGAATACATTTCGCCGAGGCGGAGCAATTTGTCGGCGGTTTATATGTCTTCCTCGAAGGGCTGCAGCTTTTTCTATATATACATTTCTCGCGCCTTCCCCGCGACGACTGAATGCGGAATTGATGAATTTAGCATTTATTTCGCGGTCGACCGTCGGGATATACTTTATTCGAGAGCGGCGTATTAACGGAGCAGTTTTCCATCGCTGCCGGGCTTTTTGATTTTATCATCGAGATCGGTATCCCGCTGAGTTCGATTATAAATGCACGATGTATATAATAACGATGATAATGTTAATAGCTGGTGAATTTATAAAATTACAATGTTTATACCTGGAACTACTCGTTATATAATTAATACAGCATAACAATTGTTGTTTTCTTGCAAGCCGAGAGAGGCTTAACCGTTAGAATTTTATCATAACGATTACATGACATAACTTTTTCTCGGAACACCTCGTCGCGGCGCATACCACCGCGTCGCTGCACGTCCGGAGAAGCCTCTCAACCGTCGCACGTACGGGCTGTTTAAACAGAGAAAAGATTCTCACAATTATATTTACAAATTTCTCTCGGTGAAACATTCGAAAGCAACGGCAAAACAAGGATGTACTTTTTTGCGATCGTCAATATTCATCGCGGTCGTGATTCACTACTTGCACCTACATACACCGCGTCGATCATCCTCGACGTGTCGGTCTATCCACGAATAACTCGTATACAAGCGTATGAGGCGACAAAGAAACGGCATCGGCGCAGGTAAGAATTTCCAATTAATCTCGCGAACCAAACAACCTGACTCTCCTCGGCAAACATGCAAAAAGGAGTAGGCAAGAATATATTATAGCTATATACATATAGTAGCGCGTGTCGTGTGTCGCTCGCACATCAAAATTCTTGACGTACCTTCGCAGTACGACATACTTGAGAGGAGCTGCCGCCGCTGCTCGCCCATTCGTTTCGGTCGCGCTACTGCTTCGCATTCCGCTGAGTTCGCTAATAAATTGTACATCGATTTTCCGCCATCGCCGCGGAGCGACATAGAAATTTCGCTGATCAAGCGCTCGTTATAACGCCCCATGCTGCCGCTGCTGTCTCGTTTCTTTTTTTTTTGTTCGAGCTGCTGCTGACGACTAGTTATGGCGAAATTCGCAAAATTCCGGGTATCAGATTTTAATTGGCTTGATTGGAAAGCACTTTATGACGAGTGATTTTGATTTTAATTAAAACACCTCATACTGCGCGATGCTTCGTCAGACTCAAACGCAACGCGTATGTTCATATGAATCTATATTATCTTTTCTCTAAAAAAGTACATCGCGTTTCGAAAGTGTAGATCAGTCCGAGAGTAGAGAAAGAATCATCGCCCATTATTAGCCGTATAGCATTCCCGATAATACTCCAAGGCTCTACAGAGTGTCTTCTTCCAATCGAGATAATCACTACAGTTAGCTATAATCACTTCTCTCAGCCCGACCGCAGCGAAGCAAAAAAAAAAATTCCCGCGTCTGACCGGAACACGCGTATCACCGCAGAGGAACGCGCTGCTGCAAGTGCGTAACGGCACGAGATTCCAGACCATTAATCGCGCATTCTTCCGTGAAGTTACATCTGATTCTCCTCGAGGACGACCTCCGCATCAATATTTGAAACGCGGACGCGCGCGAGGACGACTGTATTCTCTCTCTCTCTCTGACTCTTTCGCGGTAGACGTCAAATAAACTTGCTTTTCTTCGGACTTTGACGGCTGAAAGAGCTGCTGCTGCTGCTGGTTTACGGCCGGTGTCGTCACAATGGCGGTGTAAAAGATCGATGACGATCTCGAGGTGTCTCTTTCCCGTGGCGGAGGAAGCTGCGGACGAGCGGACGCACTCGAGAATCCTCGACTTGACTTTTTCCATTACTATATACTTCTGGAGGGAGGCGCTCTCTCTCCCTAGGCTTTTAGCTTAGCTGAAGCACTTTGAGAAGAAATCGCCGGGATATCTTCGTAAATTTCAAGACCATATCTCCGCGCGCGCGACTCTTGCGGAGTTCGGAAAGTTTATGCGATTCTCGAGTGGTATATAATTTTTATTTCCCGCGCGTCGGCAGCATATTGTTTCAGAAATTGTCTTTCAGAAAGTTATGGCTTTTGAAAAAAATGTAATTCCGCGTTAATCTAGTCGCCGCAAGAGCCGCGAGTTGGCGCGTCTAGCGGAGGGAATTTACGGCGCCGCGAATTTCCTCACATAATAGCTTGTCAAAATGGTCAGCGCGGCCGCGTATGCCCTCTCTCTCTCTCTCTTTCTGTGTCGGTGCTCGCGCGCGCGTAATGAAATCTTCCATTAAAAGTTGCGACAGCAGCTCGCTGAGAAAATTATCATCGCATCAGGGCCTGAAAAAAACTCCCGCCACTTCGCGCCGCGGCTTTCACACTACATATACATATACGTAGGCCTTGTATAAACCGCCCGCGGTAATGTTGCGCGCAAAGTACTCGAAAAACTTTCCATCTCGTTTGTAATCCGGTTGCGCGAAGTACCTTGTCACCCATGCCGCGTAATGAAAAATCATAAAAAATAATAAAATAAGTAACGCTTCTATTCGCTTCCATATATAATACAGTGTAAAATCCCTTGCGCGTGCACGCGTTTATACACACAGGCGTTTGCCGCTCACGACAGAGTAGTTTCCCGATGCAACAGAGCCGCAGCAGGAATGTCGCGCGCGCGCGCACTTGCTCTCTCTCTTTCTCTCGGAAACAAAGCATCGAGTTACACTCGCTCCATCAGCACGTGGGAATGCGGGGCCTCGTGGAGGCTCACGCGATCGATGCTCACATCGCGTTCAAGCGGCTTTCATTAGCCCGGCTCGCGCCATCTGCACCGTCGATTTTCATGCATCCTTTTTTCCCTTATCCAGTTCGCCTACTACTGCTATTTTTCTCATATTGTCTATTTGCGTGCGAGACTTTTCGACGCGTTCTCGTCCGTTTCTTCCTGCTTTGCCACGGCAACAGCAGCGGGGAGAAACTCGATTAGGCGCGGTAAACTGGATCGCGTGCGAGCGTTTAAGTGCTCGCGGCGCGGTGGTTGTTGCTGTGTTCCGCGCGAGGCCTGCTGCAAGACAGGTTTTGTTATACCCTTTGTAACGGACACGCGTTTTCTTTGTTTACGACGACGTGGTTTTTCGCCGTTTACCCTAACGGGCCGACCGGGAGATATATTTATGGCTATACTGGGAATATATTTATCTACAATATATGGGGTGGGTGCGCTGATAAAATACGATAGATTATCGATGAGTATAGTTTAGAATGCTGCTGACGTCCTGTTTACGGTTAGCTCTAGGTGGTGGAATTTTTTCGTCGTGATATTTTTCATTCGAACGATATCTACGGACCTGCACCTCGTATTACGTTACCAAACACGGATATTGCCAACACTCGTACATTAGGCTTTCTTTCAATAATTTTTATTTTTAAATTTGTATCGTATAGCGCCACTTTGCAATAAGCCCATGCAATCAACCCTGACAAAAATTTCAACGAAGGCCAACTCGCACACCTGTCATGTGCGGCGCGCTACACGCATCACCGGACCAGCAGAAAGCGAGACCCGATCAGAAGATCAGGATCCCGCCGCTTTTACTCTCTCGTCATGAGTTCGCTCGTTATCCGTATCTCCTTTCCTCGCTGGTGAGCTTCTGCCTCCTTCTTCCCCTCGCGCTCACCTACACACATACGTATACATATATATACAGCAAGTCAGACGCGGTGTACATTCTATAGGGCGCAGCAGCCGAAAAAGAGAAGATCCGGTAGCTATGCGGCTGTAAATCATGATGCTGCGCCGCGGCCGTCGAAAATCCCGAGGTCCGCAATTACCGGGCGGATAATCCATCGTTATCTTCCCAAACGATTCCCCGCGGCGTATATATATACACGGCTCTCTCGCACAAGGATACGGATCTTCGGGTAAGGGTAATTGAATCCTGCGCGCGCGAAACTTTATGCACCTTCCTGCTACCGCTCTGCGCGCTGTACTAACCATTTTCGCTTCAGAACTAATTGCGCTGTATGAGATTTCCGCGCGAGAGAGTGAGGAAATTACTGGTTCCCGTGACTCGTCGCTTTTTTTCTTTGCTCGTCTTTTCTTTAATTAAAGATTAGGCCAGCCGAAGTTTCGTGTGTTTGCGGCGGCGGCGCTCGTTAAGTCGAGAATTTTCCGGGCGCGGAGAGAAGATTTTTGGCGCGATTAAAATCAGTCCTGATGGTGATGGGGTACTTTTTTGCAAGCTATCGCGAGCGAGAGAGAGAGAGAGAGAGAGCTGGCGGAAGAATGGCAAAATTAATCAAGCGCGAGCGAGCTGCTGGGATGAGCGGATGGGAAATTAAAAGTAAGCAGAGAACGGTTATAACGAGTTGGCAAATATTAATTTTCGCAAAATTTCAAAGTCAACAGGGTACATTGGGTTATAATGATTGTGTATAACGAGAAGTTCGCTGAAAAAGAGACGCTTCTCGAAATTCGATGACTGCAGTCTATAATTTAACGTGTGCCGCAAGATGTACCCAACATGTCGACAGGCATTGGCCCAATTAAATTTCTCCGTAATTTATCGGCGAAGATTCCGGAAGCAATCGCGGTATCGGCATATCTCACGAGATAAATACCCGCTTCAACAGTTCGATCCCTGCTGGCTAGGACTGTATCAATTTCCGATACATAACTTAAGATAATATAACACGTATAACTAAGAATAGCATCGCAGCAAATCTCCGCTATGCCGCCTTCAAACACGCAAATGCACAAGGCGAAGATCAAAGCGAAAATTTTCAAGCTCGAAACCGCCTTCTCCGCTTTTTCCGATCTCTCGACCATCAGTCTGTACGTAAGTATCGGCCAAAGATGAGAGAGTCTAAAGATCGAAGTGGGCGTGTATATACATGCGTGTTTGCGTATATCGCGCGGCAATAACGGTTACATCTATACACGGGTTGGTGCGTGGCGTCGAGCATTTGCAAAGACGCGGTGATTAAGCGCAAGCGCAGGGTTGCGCGTCCCTTTTGATGTGGGATAAGCAAACACCGACTCCACAGCAAACTCGATCGTCGCGGCGTCATATTGCCCCCTGTTTCTCTTTTACTCTCCGCTGTGTGTTTCTAGTCGTTGATTAACATACGACCTCTCGATTTACTTGACCCGATATATACCAGTCTCTCTTTATACAAATTTTCGAATCTTTGATTTGAGCTGAGTGTTCGCTGGGCGCGTCGAAGGGGCGCGAGAGTCGCAGTTTTGCCCCAACGCTCGTAATCGCGGCTATCATTGAAACTCGGGCGAAATTGTTAGTATAGGAGAGCGCGAGGCCGCGAGGATTTAATAAACGGAAACGCCGCCGCTGCAACGCTCTCGTCGTCGTTAAGGCTTATCTACCTCGGCGCAAAGGCTCATAAATTCGCGGAGGTGGTCGACGATATGCATAAGCCGTAAGTGTGTATTGGAAATGGGTATTAATTGAATGACAAAACTGCATTTACTCCAAATAATATTACTCTCATTTATTCAACACGTATAACGAAGGTTCACGTCTGATTAGTACGTCTGCTCTCTCTAGAAGCTCATGTGAGACTAAAAGACTTGACAAAGGGCATAGAGGCCTACGACGCTTACGCACATATATATACTATACTTTCTTTCTATACTCAAATTCCAGATAAGAGCTCTGGACCTATATAAGCAAGTCGAGTCATTTTTGTATAGCATGACATGGAGTCAAACTGCCTATGCAGTTGACTATATTTTAATAGCGATATTCCAACACGCCCCCTCAAAAATGTAATCGACTTTTAACAATTCAATCTTATATATATATATATATACACAAACATTAACAAAATTTGAATCTAAATAAATCAGACGATCACCTTCCTTATACTTTCTGGGAGAATATACATATGGTCCAACATTCGTTGCAGGGATTAGGGAAAACCCAGTAAAACCTAATCAGACCATTTATGATGTTCTAAAAACCATCATATTAATCGTATCATTAACATATATATACCACTCTGAATTATTTTTCTACTTTTCATATGAAGTAGCTACATACAATCAGTATACATTTGTTTGTTGTGTTACATAAATTATAAAATCATAACCAATAATACTTTTTTAAAAAAAATGTTTAAATATCATATACTTAACTGTTATTAACAGTAGCATCAATATATATGTTCCAAATTCTTACTTGTAATAACATTATACTTTTCTTACTGTTTTGAACAGATACTTAAATTTCCACTAATTCATTTTAATATTTACTGTATAATTATTTACAGTTTAGCATACCATTTTTTATAGAACATAATCCTTTTCATTATATTCATCATTTTAACTTTACTCACAATTACTTTAGTGAATTTATATTTAAATTTAATATTTTTATTCATCGTTATTTTATCAGATATTTGCTTTCAAATCAATTTAGATACTTCTATTTTCTTACAGTATATCAGTTTTTAACGAACCTGATTCGATACAATAACTTTCATATATCAATTTTCTACACTGAAAAATGCTCATTAATTCATATGTAAATAAATTCTAATTCTTTTTACTCGATTTAAAATATTCAGAATTATGTCACAAAAAAAAATCAGAAATCATTTTGATTGTATAATGTGCATCAAAAACACAATTTTATTAATAATCTTCAAGCTTTAAAACTACTTAATCTTTGAATTTTTTTAAACCATCACTTTCAACATTTTCTTCAAAATCTTTATCTATCTATCAATTTCATATTGATTTTATAATATTCTTAAAAGCATTTTTCGAACATTGCAGATACACTTGCTATTTGAAATTATTAACCTTAACCTTTAATACTTTCATAATTCAACTTTTAATAATATAAACATTAACAAAATCTTTCCATTATTTTCATGTCTTTTCATCAAGTTGTATAAATTTTATAAATAAATATATTTTTCAAATACTGTAATCACAAGTAACAGTTTCTTTCTCATATAATTTATTTCACAGAACTAATTATAATCTCTCAATTAACCAATGCATACTATTATGAACCAAATCAGATTATTTTATATATTATAAGAATGAATCACTTTGATCTCCAAAAAAAAACTTTCTTAGTATTCACTTTAATCAAATAAACAATATTGCAATATTTTCTTTTCATATAAACTCTACAAACCCAAATAAGTTTTAATAACTTCATTCAATTTATTGCAATTTTTGACATATGTTTAAGATATTTTCATTTATAAATTCAACAATTGATTTCATAATAGCTTTCAATAAAGTATGTATTTACTATAATTACAAATTATTTCATTGTCTTAACTTTCTTATGAATTCAAGAGCTTTCAAATATATTTTTCAATTTATACCACATTTATGGTAAACAACTTTTATTATCCTGTATAAAATTGCTCTTTTCAAATTTCAATTCATTAGACAATTTCAGTTTTCTTTGTATTTCATATGTAACAAGCATACCATGTAAATTCTACTGATATCAATGTAAAATCAAACATTATAATGCATTTATGATATCATGAATTTTAAAATTCATTTAAATTTGCCTTTGTACATTTTGCAATAACTTTAAATCAAATGTACTTCATTTCTGACTTATTATTGTCAGCAAATACTACTACTATTGTAGTTCAAAATGCTTAGAATTTTCAAATTCAACAACTGTAATAATTTCAATTGCAATTCTTATCACCTTAAGCCTTTCAAGCTTATCATTTTATATACAAATTTCATTTTTACAATTAATTCTTTCCATGTTCAAACTTTAAACACTTGTATTCTCATTAATCATACTCCTTTTCGAGCTCCTTTTAGAACCAATTATTTCATATACACATTTCGAACATGTATATTCACATTGTGTACATTCCTTGTAGAACCAATTATTTCATATATACATTTGAAACATGTATTTTCACATTGTGTAGATTCCTTTTATTTCATTTTGAGACTTGTTACGCAATTTGGTATTTAAGGTAAACAATCATTCTACATCTCTATTAATATTTTAATCAACCAAGGTAACCAACCTTACAGTCTTTTTGTGATGCTCATATTACTCCAAGTACTTGAAATACTTTTGCTCAACACTGTCAGTTATTGAACTGTATAGTAAGCTCTAAATAACATAACAACGGAACTTTGAGACCCTTTTTCCTCCAGGTATAACAGAGCCAACAAATAAGACAAATTAACACATTGTGTTCATTGGTTTCCATCAATTTGTCCATCTTTCAGGACCATGATCCTCGTCAGGATCAACCCATTTATATCACTTGTCCAATCTTTCAGGACCAACCAGTTCAAATTGCCATTTATTTCAAATTATCTGCTTATGATACAGATTTCTTTTGCTACTGAGTTTCACTCATAGCCTGATGCATCAGTTCCATTTTTATTACCAATTCTTTCCAGTCTTATCATCGATCTGGATTTGATTCAATATATCTTCCACTGATATACTTATTACTGATTTTGACTCACAGTCAGAAATATCAGTTTAACTTCAAATATTAATAGAGATTTCACAACTACTATTTCTTTTATTTATTAAAAAAAAATGTATATACATTTTGTTCATACTCAATTATATATTTATATAACTATTTATATCTGTTTTACACTCAATTAAATATTTCATTTAACCAATTTTTCAGTAACTAACAATTTGAAAAATAGTTTTCTACCTTTTTTTTAGTTTTAAATTTCTCAATACAAACAAATCAATAGAATTTACTTATGTCTAATTTACATTAAAACTCTTGGCATTACCAAAGTTATATAATGAAATATAATTACAAACAAAAATAAATTAAACAAACTGAGATTAATAAAAACTTTAGCTTTTAGATTAGACTAGAATTTGAACAATTTTAAACTATACCACTATAGTTCTTGGGACTGTAACCTTATGCCTTTACGTATACAAGTCTATCATTACATACCATGCACACTCTTACTTCCCTTTTATATGGAGGCGAGTTTTCGGCTGTTGATTTCTCCGTTCAAACCACTTCATCGTACGACCGATGAGAACAATGGAGCCATGTGGTTGAAGGATTTATGTCCAGCATGTGTAGTCAATACTCATAGGAATGCTTTCTTTCCTGCACTGCAGTTTCCAAAATTACATTCCTTGTTAGACATTTAAATATATTATCAAAACTTCACTCTGAAACAAATTATTTTTGTTAACCTCATAATAATTTCACTTAATAATTTTAAATCTTCACCGTTAATTAGAAACAAAAATAATTTTCTTATCTTTTCAAATCATCAAATTATTGATGATTTTTATTCAAGAATAAATGTCGACACTTTCCACAAGATTTCTTTCAACTATTATATTTGTGTAATTCCCAATTCTTTTTGTTGCTTGAATTCCTCTTATTGTTAGTATATATCATCCAAACAGACAGGTTTCTTTTTCAAATCATCCTTTGTTTCTTTCTTTGTACATACTTGCTTCCAACAATAATTTTGACACATTAACTATCTTTTTAATATTTAAATCTTATCAATGATTTTCCTTCGTTTTTTTTTTTTTTAATTAACTATTTGTGTTGTACAATTTGTTATACAATTTGTCTTTATCTAATAATTTGAACACATTTGCAGTTTCTTTTCAATACTCAAATCACCTATGATTTGCTTTGTTTGAAATTCACGTGCCTTCAATAAATAACAACTTTTAATTTACTTCTGTAATATCACACTTTTTATAACCTCTTATTTAAATGCAGTCCATACTAAAAAACACTTTTTCAAACAAAGATTCAAACTTTAAACAACACATTTAAATAACACTTTTTTTATTCTTATAACACAGTGAAATTATTAAATAATTTAATCACGTTATCTGGGCCCATAACCTATTGGAAATGGGTATTAATTGAATGACAAAACTGCATTTACTCCAAATAATATTACTCTCATTTATTCAACACGTATAACGAAGGTTCACGTCTGATTAGTACGTCTGCTCTCTCTAGAAGCTCATGTGAGACTAAAAGACTTGACAAAGGGCATAGAGGCCTACGACGCTTACGCACATATATATACTATACTTTCTTTCTATACTCAAATTCCAGATAAGAGCTCTGGACCTATATAAGCAAGTCGAGTCATTTTTGTATAGCATGACATGGAGTCAAACTGCCTATGCAGTTGACTATATTTTAATAGCGATATTCCAACAGTGTGTTATATATAACGACGAAGTCGTGTCTATATTCTCTCGCAGGACGTAATCTTGACGCGCGAACGTGATAGTTCATATCGCGCGCGAAGATGCGCCGTCACGTATGTCAATATACGAGTACATATATAACGCTTCACGAGAGCCAGTCGTAAGAGAGAGAGATTGTGATAGTGTGTCCTAAAGAGGTAACTATGCGAGTCGCCGCGCGCGATCTTAATTAAGTTTTGCATCAAACGCTCTCAGCTTGTTAAATGATTAAAACGCATCGACGAGCGAATAGTTTATATACATATAGTGCATGAAGCCCCTCATTGAATCGCTGATTCGATGCTCCACGCGAGCACTCAATTTACCAAATGGATACGTGTGCGAGAGAGGAGAACGCTGAATCCGCGCGGTAGTCAGGGCTTTAAATAAAGCTTCTTTGAGAAAAAACGATCGTCTGTGAAAAAATGTCTTTATACTCGAGGATGGGGGGGGGGGGGAAGTCATTTGGCAAAGGGAGTGGGATTTTTTTCTTCCACGTGCGCTCTCAGTTAGTTTTTTTCTCGGATCATCTAATTTACCGCTTTGGACCGGCCAATTTTTGAACGGCCTCGCTATTTTTTTGCTCGTGTTAGGCGCTTTTGAAATTACCATAATGTACTCGCGGAGTTTTTCGTAGTCGGAAACATTCGTGATGAGCTGCAGTGCAATTTTGTAAAAATAAATTAACTACTCCCTTTAGTTTCTATTCTAAAATGTAAACGCTATTAAAGAACTTATTATACGCTATAGGCGCTCAAAGCCAGCAGCAGCAACGTCCAAGCGCGAGTGACTCTCGCGCAGCTGAAATTTTAATGAATTCAAGCTGCCCACACAGCGCTGTACTTTAAATCCTGACCCAAATTGCGAAATCCTTCTCCGCACATTGTGCTTTCCGTCTGATCTCTCGCTAAAAATTGAATCCCCGCAAGAAGCCGCAGTTGAAAGTCTCTCTAGCCAAGTGAACCTTCATCGCGAAACGCAGAGAGTAGAACGCCGAGGAGTTTCAGCTATACATATACATGCAGCAGCAGCGATATAATCGAATCGCTCGCGCAGGTCGGCCAAACGGTCACTGTACTGCCGGTGCAATTAACGTAGAGGCCGACGCCCCGGTTGAAATTCGAGAGGAGACACGCGACGGCAGCAGTGCAGAGCGTGTGACACGAGCGCTCGCTAATTATTGACACGCTCGATCAATTGCACGCGCGCGCGCGCGATGGCTTTTCGTCTTTATTGCTGTACACAAGCGGACCCCGTGTGTGACACCGTTTAGCGCTTTGGTTATTGGCGCTCTCGTCGCTGCTGGTTCTGCGCTTTTTTCGGGTTATTGATTTTTCTTTGCCGCGGTTATCGGCTGTTCTTGTGTATGTAGCGCCTGGTCCGAACAAAGCTAATAGCAGTGTATGGGCCGATATTTTAGAATTTATGGGTAAACATGGATGCATGCAGGCGCCAGCTATTTGCGAAATATCCTCCGATTCGGCGCGTGTGTTAGAGCAGCTACAACATAGTAAAAAATTATAAAAAAGCTTTATATATACGGGTACAGGGTTATACAGGGCTAGTCTGAGAGAAGTACAGGAAATTAAAAAATCTTTTGTAGGATATAGGTTAAGCAGCTGCCTCACCTTTGAATTCAGTTTATTTTACTGGAATACGATTTGGTGATAGTTCCCTCATAAAAGAATAAATTGTTTATTATATATAGTTACTAAATTTAATAACATTAAATAAATACTTCTCTCAGCGTGCAGCGCAACAACAGTCTTTATATAGGAGTTTGATGAAAAATGAAACTGGTTTGTTTAGCCGTGCGAGTGTATATACAAACGGCAGCGCGTAAAATTAATACCGCGCCCACGGCAAAAGCAACGGCACGTACATAAATTAATTCCAATATTTGTTTATTTCCGCCCCGCAGCTCGAAATTATAGAGAGAGAGTGGGAGAAATTTCAAAAACAGATCTGCATATGCTCGAGACACGTTCAAACGAAAATTCAGGGATAATACGTATAGATATATACGTTTGTAATATTTATGCGCACTTTCTCTCGCACATAGGGAATAAATGATCGCGTCAGTCGAATTGCGTCCATGAGGACGAGTTTTTCCCGAGTTTGCAACTCGTTTTGCCCAGAAACTCGGACCTTATATAACTTTAATCACGTGAGATCGACTGTTGAAGCGCCGCGCCTTTGTGTCGCCCACAAACGAAGGGTTAATTGCACTTCTCCGAGGCAACACATCGCACGCCGTCGGGTACTGCTCTCTGGAAACTCGATTTATGATTTTAAAACTCGACAGTATAGCGGCGATGTACAAAGCGCAATTCAAGCAGAGTGCTACATAAACCAGCTGCTACTGCTGCTGCTTCGTATAGTCCAACAACAACGTGACCCGAGAGCGCGCTCTGGAAACGGCAATTAATTATATTTTCCTTCTGCGTCTCTCGCCTCAATTTCTTCTAATTACGAGGCGCGATGACGATTGAGTTGATTGCGACGAGAGCGCACGAGATCGTAGCCGACAGAGAAGCGCCGCGTTTTGATCGCGTCGTCTGTTTTTCACCTGCTCTATTTATTTCTTCTCCCTACCTAGTACTATACTGCGCGCAGTTTTTACCCTGTCGGACGCCTTGGCTCAAAGGGAAATAATTCCCGAAAACCCGAATATGGAGTACAGAGAACGCGTAAAATTTTTTGCCATATATAGGCAAAAAATAGGCGTTCGCCGAGGATAAATCTCATCCCATTCGTTAGAGCTTTCAAGATCGAAGTGCTTTGCGTCGGTAGCTTTGATGGAGAGTCTCGGAGAAAGCTTCACCGCAAAGAGGCGCCCGGTATATATCGAGAGAGAGAGAAAGAGAGAGAGAGAGAGAGAGAGAGAGAGAGAGAGAGAGAGAGAGAGAGAGAGAGAGAGAGAGCTGCATCGGTTCCTTGGCAGGTAATATAGGGAGTTTGTCGAAAAAAATGTTGCAAAAATGTATTCGAAAACTTTTGTCAAAATTGCATTTTGAGAGCGGCCCGCGCCCCGAGTAAAGGGAATTCCGCGAAAGCACGCCCTCCCAAAACTTGTTTGAATTTCCAGCCCCTACTCGTGCGTATCGCAGAGGTTTGCTGCTGCCTCTTCTTCCTTCTTCTTCTTCTTCTCGAAGGGGGCCGGTTACGAAACTTTCCGTTGAAATAATGCCGGGAATTTCGCGAGTTCGGAATATCACTTTGCATATGTTAATTTGCCGCTCGACCTCATACTAGTATTTTAAGAAACACACGACGTTCGCGAATATAAAGGCTCCAATTTACTCGTCCGTCTCTCGCCTGATGATAAATATCGGCGGTGAATACGACAAAAGCACACGCGGAACTTTGTCGTCGGAATCTTAACGAGCGCAAATATCGGCTGCTTGTTACCTATGGCAGTTCGAAACCGTAATCCTATTTTCAACCAAAATTTGGAACTCATAGAACGACGGCTCGGTGAGTTAGCTGGAACAGATCTAGTTAGAGGAAACTTCGTGCCCGCGCACTCATTCGATCTCTCTCTCTCTCTCTCGCTCTTTGACTCTGCATACCTATTATATCTCAACTCTTCGATTAGGATCGACACCCTTGATTAACGCTCTCGCTTTCGTGATAAAAAAACGCTCCTCTAATTGGATTGAAACTATCGTTGAAGTGGCTGAGGAAATGCACTGAGGGGATCTTTCGAGCTCTTTTCCTCTTGGCCCTTTTTTCTGCTTCGCCGCGATGACGAGAGCAGAAGAGCCAGTCAGTCGATGAATAACCTTCCGGTATCCTTATTGGTCGGTGTCTCTGCTTGCTTACCTTCTTTTCTTCCTTCTTCGCAGCGGTTAATTATCCACTGCGATGCCGCGCACTTTTGAATATATACTTGCCCTTGCCCGCTTGCCCGATCTTTCTTTTCTCGAAAGTATTATATATAAAAAGGAGCTTCTTGTAGGGAAGTTTCCGAGTATCCGAGAAGAAAATAATTAACTCTCGTTATGTGTCTGCCTGCAGACTTCATTTTATTTAGAAATTTTCGCTATATACAAGAATTTCCTTAGTTTCAAAGACCCTTTGGACACATAAGCCTTGGAAAATAAGCCGAATTTCATTTTCCATTCAAAGCAACACGAAGTTTAATTAAATTAACGAATCGCCTGCAGCTGCACAGAATAACAATGTTTATCGCAGCCGCATGAATATTCCGACGAAAAAAAGCATAAACGCGCACGTCGTTAACCTAAACGAGCGCATATCTCTCCCTGCCTTTAAGCCAGCAGCATCTGAGCCAATGCGTATAAGCGCTAATTACACGGCTGTAAATAAAGCGCGTACAGTGCGGAAGATCAAGCCGATGATGGCGACGAGACAAATCTGATTCGGAAGTGTCGGCGGGGCAACAACTGGCGGAAGGTATTACGCGAAGCGTATCACGCACAGCAGGTATAACCATTGACGCAGCGGAGGCGTTGTCTCGTTGCGCAGAAAAGAATGAGAAGAAGCCCGTTAACCGGAAGCCAGGCTGCTACCACTCCAGAAAGAGAGAGATCGCGTCGCTTTTCCGAGGAAAGATACTCGGATCTCTCGCGGCGATATAGCCGACACTCGCATGCGTCTCACGTCCGCTTCTAATCCTATATCCGCGTTTTCTCCGCTGCTGTTTTTTTATTCCGCGCGCGGGGGCTTTTCGTCTCGCGCGCCAGATCCCAAAGCGTGGCTAATCCGTCTTGGCCCCATCGCTTTTAATTCGCTCGCGCTCGAGTTTTTCCGTCGGCTCGAAATAATCCAACGCCGCTTACCGTGGTAATTGCTTTCCGTTTGTTATTATGTTATATTGCGGCTGATTGCGGAAATAACATTTTTACTCTCTATATAATAATAATAATAATAGTATCGAGTCTCGATAAATTACGCAAGATAGGAACGCTTGCACAGCCTTGTGTTCAATTTATTCCGTGGAGAGAGCATTTTTAATTTCCACGTGTATATGCGTACAAGATATACGATCGAGCTTTTTCACTAACAGCATTAGGCATTTTTAATGAATCTCATAATTCCTCGAATGCACACGTAAAAATAATCTGCATTCGCCTCGGAGCAACGCCTCGCGCCGAAGCCGAGTATCCCCCCGCGGCGCCGCCGCATAATAATTACACCGTTTACATCCGCGCGCGCATACACACAATCTGCTACGCGCGAGAAAATGAAAAAGAAAAAGCTCGCGAGACTTGCGGAAAGAGCGGCAAAACCTCCTAGTGAAACGCATGGTTATACATACAGAACCGGATTGCCGTCCGCCGCGCAAAACTCTTATTATCCGCAGCGGCTCTCGCCTCCTCTTCCAGCTCTCTGACTCACATTGTCAGGCTCTCATTGTTTCCGCGTAGAGTAGTCCTCTCGTCCACTTCCGTCTCGAGTCTTCCTGCTAACGCGACGCCCACCCTTGTCCTTCCGGCTCGCCCGCGCGGCGCGAGGATGTGTTTAATTACTACCTCTCTCCCCCCCCCCCTTCTGCAACCCACACATATACACACAACCGTCATGCTGGAGAAGGTCGGAAAATTATCGCGAGCGGCGTCAAGGTGCGCGAGCTTCCACGGCTCGTCGCTTTTTTCTTCTCGCTTTTATGGCTTTCTTGATTCTTGGAAATTGATTATTGCCAGGAAGGGCGTATAACTATATACGCAGTCGTTAGGTCAGGTTAATTTGACGTGAAATGGGGCGGGGGGATTGCTGCGTATTGTTGTGTATTGAAATAGATTGCGCGTACTTTTTATTATATCGAGTTGGTCGGAATATTGCGCGAGCGGGTTTTGCAGTCGACTCGAGAGTGATTTTGAAAAACTGAGGAGGAAATTAGTTACGCTGTGCTCAGTGTAAGGATCGCTTAGAAATATAACTAAATTGCGAATATATACATTATACCCGCAAGTTATTTCTATTCTCTAATTTACTCGCGAATGTGCGTATGCAAGACGATAGACTCAATGCACAAGGGAATGCAATAAATCTCGTTCGAGCCTGTTAATAAATTCTTATACAGACTGGTATATACGAAAGATAAAATTCATCGCGCCCAGCCTGACGGCGCGAGATATTAATTTTCCAACTGCGAGCGATATTCAATATCTCTTAGGCGTCATAGTTTCTATATCAATCCGTGCACTTTATCAGCAGACTCTCACATTATTCACGCTCACGTTGGTATACATATATATATATAAAAAAGAATAGTGTCCTTTATTAATTTTTCTTCGCTGAACGACAGCTTGCGATCCTTCTGCAAGTTTTTGATTTAATCAAGACGGGGTAGATTGCTGAGTGAAAATGCGTATATATGGCACTAAGCGAATCCGAAGAGAAATTATTAAGGTATACGATTAGTTATAATAGAGAGCGACTTAAAAGCGTCCCTAATTTTCGACCTAATCTCGGAAAAAGTCTCTCGCCCAGTTGAGTGTTCTCAACTATATATATATAGCTCACAACCACTCGGGCGCTTACTCGCTATACTCGCACGCCATCCGGCGAGGCTCGTGCGTATATAGATATATAGCAAAAACCCCGAGCTGCCAGCGACTTAATTTCGTTACCGAGCCATCTCTCGCAGCGCCTTCTCACCTTCATGGGATTATCCGGCGTAAAACGCACGTACGTAAGGGGTCATCGCCTGGCCTTAAACTCTTTTACCCCCTCCTCTCCCCTCCCTCCTCAGCCTCCCTCTACTCTCCAGCCCTTCCGACACAGGGGGCTGTAAAGTGATTACTCGCTTCTGCTGCGGCTCCGATGCAAAACGAATTAAGTAAGCGAGAGCAGCGAAAGGTGCTGCTGCTATACTCCCTTCGATTTCACGCTGAATTCGCGTTGGCGGAGGAGAGAGTGTATATAGAGTAGAGAGCGAGAGCCAGCAGCAGTTCCGGGAGTGCGTCGTCTCGACATGGAAACCGCGGCCAATTGCTTAATTGCCGTCCGCACTGCTCCGTAGAAAGAGAGAGAGAGAGAGAGAGAGAGAGTCCCGTGTAATCAGGATGCCGTCGTTTAGCTGCATTTAGAACGTCGAGGCACCTACGCTAATTCTATCGGCGGGCCGCCGGTCCCTTAATTCTCCCGGCGTCTCCGTATATGTACGACGTGAGGCGCGGTAGTCTCTCCTCATTAATCTAGCCGCACGGAAAAAGGGAATACACATACGCTGCGTCCGAGCAGATTCGACCTGCTCTTTGTTCACGCGGATACAGTCGTAGCCCTGCAATTTCTCGACGGCGAGAAGTTGAGATGATGATGCCTCGCGCACACGTGGGTGGCGCGGACAGACTTGTTGAATGTATATGAGACAGAGAAGCGAATCTGCGTGTGTATATAGGTGTATGCGCTTGTGGCTGGGAGAATTTGTTATTTCCGATGAGTTTTTTTTTTTCTCGACATCGCGGAAACTATCGGCTATTCTATTGTCCGCTGCGATAAATTTTAATACGGCTATTGTTCGCGGAGATGAGTATGTTGAAGAGACGATGGCGATTATCGTATAAGAATAGCCTTTGATTATTTTACTCTAAGTTATTATAAGCGATTTGAATCAACAGAAGTATTAATTTTGTTGTTACCTCTTTGTTTGTTTCAGGTGAGTCATATATCTGTCATCTCCAACGTTTCGTACAAGTTTAATCCAGAAAACCTCTTGCTTAATGAAGAGTAAGTACAAACCTCATGCGCATAACGCTCGCCGCGCAAAAGACAAATCCAAAATTAATCTAGTTTCTCTGCGGCGGAGAAAATGGTCGCGCGTCTCAAGAGAGTCTCGCCGGCGTGATTCGGCAAATATGCTTTGCCGGCGCGGGCGGAGGTTCCTTGTTAGCGAACGAGCGGGTTTTCCTCTCTGCGCTAATTTTTTTTGCCATCGGAAGAGGGCGCAGCGATTTGTGGTCTTAATGCGACGTCATTAAGGGATTATTCCCCCGTTGTTTGCCAGAGTCCGTATTTCAAGGCGCTAATTGCCGTTCAATTGTAATAATGAGCGCGGACGGCCTATATAGAGCTGGCGGAAAAATTCCTCGAAGCTCGAATTAACGCAGAAGGCAATTTCAAGATTAACCCCTTCAATTTGCACGAGGTCGTTCCGTCCTCATTTCCATATTTAGTCTTATAATATACACGTTATCGCGCGTAAAGCGAGTATAATTATATTCAACATAACTCGATCATTGCTCCGTCGCATACATATATATCCGACGTTAAGAGGGAGCTTGGGAGCTGAAAAATCGCGGCTAATAATATACATATATATATATGAGAGGAAACTCGATTACACTGATTAAATCGTTAAACAGCCATCGCCATAAAGCTCTCTAAGCAGTATCATTCATTAGGGATGCGGCGCAGCACTCGCGCGCACTTCCGGACCAAACGACTTTCGCACTCGGCTAAAATTAAATAATCCCCACTCCAGTTGATCCTTCGTAACAAACGCAGCTCTCCAGCAGACGCGCTGCGTTATATAGCGGCGGGCATTTCGTCACCATTTACGACATCATAGATTACGGCCGAGCGTATTTCACGCGGCGCGCGCGTTTTCGGGGAAAATAACGCTAGCGCGGGAGGGAGAGAAGAACCGGCGATATTTCACGGCGCGGCAAATCATACAAAAAGCCCCGTTAATTTTCGCTCGGCGAGCGAGCCAAGTTAAAAAGTCGCGCTGGAGAAAAAGAGACTGTATGCGCGCGTGGGGCGTCGAAAACTAGCGTGCGAAGAACGTCGCGTCGGGCAAAAATTGCAGGGGACGCGAGCGCGTAACAAGTAGCGACACTCTCTCTCTCTCTCTCTCTCTCTCTTTCTCTCTGTAGCGAGAGAGGGAGACAATAATTTTCCAAAGCGCGTGGAGAGGAAGTGGCGGCTGCCGAGAGAGGAATTGCATTATTTCGCGACTTGCTGCAAGGTGCTGCGCAGCTATATGGAGCTTCAGCACCTTTCTGCTTTGCAAGTTCTTGCTTCCCAACGCACAGATGAAATTTCTCGCGAAGATGTGTGCACTTGCCCTACGCCGAGGAGAAAATTTAATTTTCGCGCATAATGCGCACCCGTATTGCTACTCGCAATCAAGATTAAATCGTTAAAACATATACCTTTTTGCAGCCATAGCTATATGCGATGGTGTGTAAATTATTAGACGAAACAATATTGCTTGATTATAAACGAAGCTACGCTTGGAGAAGCGAATGCGCGTGAACAGCAGTAAAGGGAAATTAACGAGCGAGAGAATTTTTCACTATAAAGACAAGACTTGGTGAGGCTGCTAGTAGTAGTAGTTCTCTCTTGCGGAACGATGTAAAATAATTTAAGGTTCAATCACACTGCTCGCACTAAAAATAGATGGTGTAATTTTGCTTAGCAAATTGACGTTGATGGCAGCGATAAGCCTGGTGCAGCACAAAGGAGGAGAGATGACGCGTAATTTCGCATGCGAAATCGATGCTCACCGTGAGCTGGGCCAATTATTTTTTATGCTCGTTTAAAAGCCTCGTTCAATTGATTGGTAATGAAATTTGACAGAACGTCCCTCTCTGCTGAAGATGTCATTTTTATGAGTCACTCTCGCTGTTTATTGCCAGTTCAGCGAATCCTATTTATATACCTACATCATATATTGGATTAAGCTTCCCAATTGATCCGCATATATATAACCTTCAGAACTCTTGCACTATACTGTCATCTCTAAAATCTCTATATATAACATCACAAACATTTTATAAATTCTCTCGTCCAGGATAATAATTTCTCACAGCTTCAGCGAAACGATCCCCTTGTCACCGGCTCGTTTTACGGTTGCCTCTTTCTGCATTACATTATTTTACACGAGTATAACGCTGTAATTTTTTGTCCCGAGCTCTGCTCTATAAACTGTTGCAGGGTGTTGTGCGCCTTGTAATAGGCAGCTCGTGCGCTCGGTCATACTCTGGAGCAGTAGCGCAACAAAGCACTTTGAGAGCGGCGTTCACTGGCGCGTTTCGAAATTCTGCGCTGCCAAAGTCAGGCTAGGTATATAGCAGAGCCGTTGGTGTCAAGTTCAAGAATGAAAATCAGGCGAAAACTAGCCGCAACTTTCCTAATTGCAGCCTGAAACTTTATCAGTGACGCGATACTTTCAATCAATCTGCACGATAAAGTGATTTATCGATTTTCCATATATATACGTATACACGATGGAAAATCAAGGTTTTCCCCATGAGCAATCACATCGTGCTTCATATAATGAAATACAAATATAAGCGTTATGCATTCGTTCGAATTTCTCCGTAATTAACGAACAATGTCCATTAACAAAATTCGCCAACAATACCCGAGCTCGCTCACCCATTATATACATCATCGCGAATCACGGCGAAAGCTATACTCTCGGCAAACAATCCTGTGAAAACTCGACATTGTTAACCCGTCCGGAAATATACGTATCATACACACGCGGTACTATAATACCCGTGAAAAATCTACGCATTGGCCATTACGCCGATTGAAAATCGCAGTGTACACGTCCATTCCGCACACACATACGCACTGGCGTCTCGCAATTTACTTAACGAACGCGACACGCGAATAACTGCGGGGGCGGGTATGCACAGTAGCCGGTCACGGCGGCGCCCCGAGTCGTCGATTAATAAAGGCCTTGGTGATCAATCAGGCGGGCGCGTCGTCGTCGTCGCCGCCGCGGCGATTAATCGATCATCGCAAGTTGCGCCTTCCCACGTATATATATATATATAAACATATATAACGAGTGTAACGCGCGCGCGTGTCGCGCTACGGCATTGTCCGTTGCAGTGCTTGTGCACACGTATAATACCCGCGTGGGTGCGCGTCGCGTGTGATGTACCAGCCAGAGGTGTGAGATCGACGGAAAGAGAAGAGTGAAGTTGGGATTGAGATAATGAGCGAGAAATATGAGGCATTGTGCTTATCCGCAGAGACATTGCTGTAGGATTTTCTCGAACCTCGCCGGGAGATAAGGGATTGTTTTGCTTCTTTTATGCCGTATTGTTTGGCTTATCGGTAATTTATATGCCTGTCATTGTTTTGCGCGAATTCTCTTCGATCGAGTAGACTCCGGCATGGAGAACGAGTAAAAAGGCAGACAGCTAAAAGATTGATATCAGGCACAATGCGCCTATCGCACAATCCATGGGAAAAGAAGAACCATTTTTCTTGCTATATGCATCAAACAAAAGTTCTGACATCTCATTTCCAGTGTGCCAATATGTAAAATCGAAAACACTCTGCCCTCGGCAGTTCGTCGATCGAAAAGCCATTTGTCTCGAAGCATTTGTGACTGTTAGATACACATTCACGAGCAGCAGCCGTTCGTATATATAAATATATATGTATATATATACATACACTTACGGCACCGTTAAAACGTTTTGATTCGAGCGTCGCGCATATACAGGCTCGTCGTTGTGACGTAAATTCGCGCGAGTATATAGCGAGCAAACAGTTTCCGGAATCGCAGCCGGTGAATTTCCCGCAGGTGCTGGTAACGGCGGTCTCCCGAAAGTCTGTATAGAGCGAGACACGCGAACTATACGTCGCCAGGGCGATATGCCTTCTCTGACTTTGGAACAGTACAAAGAGTGCGCGCGCGAGCCACAGCGATCAAAGGCTCCCTTTGACGGCGCAGTAGACTCGCTACTGCTGCTGCTCGTTATTTTGCCGAAAAAGTCATTTCGAGTTGGGAGTCCGAGAGAGAGAAAGAGAGCCCGCGCTCGACTATCGAATTTGCGCTCGCTCGAACTTTTCACCTCCTGAATATGTGATCGCGCGGGCAACCGTGTGTGTCTTTTTTCCTTCGCTCGCGAAAAACAGAGCAAAGCGAGAAAGGCTGCTACTACGAGGGTAAAAAATGAGCGGCCACCTCTCTTACTGCAAGCGGGGTAACTTTAACGAACGGCCTTCAACTTTTATCGCTATCGACTTACCTGCTGCACACTGTATATATATATCTGGAGACTCGAGGCGATTAAGAAAATACGGCCGCGTGTAAAGTCGCGCGTGGCGTAAAAATCGCGAGAGCGAGAGAGAGAGACAGAGAGAGGGGTCGCGTAGGGAATAAAGGGAATTTCATCAGAGGCTTACACGCGATAGAGAGCGTCGATCTCAAATGGCCGACAGCCGATCGGCTCTCTCTCTCTCTCTCTCTCTCGTAATCGGATCGGCTGAGAGCAGCGGCTCCAACTCTTCCAATATCTCGCGCGGCGCTTCTTGCCCCCATATCCTTCGGGTATACTCGTCGTCTAGGAGGGGAGTGTATATATAGGAGGACTACGCCACTAATTGCCGACGTCTCGGAGCTGTAAACTGCTTTATTTCGACGGCAGAAGCGAACACTCCGAAGAGAGACTACGCGAAGTTATGTTCTGTCGCGAGCAGATTTCTCTTCGCCGGGGGAGGAGAAGATAAAGAG
This sequence comes from Muscidifurax raptorellus, assembly GCA_020010945.3. NCBI lineage: Eukaryota > Metazoa > Arthropoda > Insecta > Hymenoptera > Pteromalidae > Muscidifurax > Muscidifurax raptorellus. The sequence goes on along the minus strand of CM052078.1, from coordinate 13,035,665 downwards.
GTAGACGGAATCGAATTTATCGAGACAGTGAGACTCGGCGCTGCGGGAACGGAAAGAGGTGAAGCTCTTCGCGGTGATATTCTGCGACTGGCAGCTGCACTGATGATATCTTCGAGGACAGCGAAGAAAATTTTTTATCCTCTCCGCTTGTTTGTGCGGTATACAAGAGCCTATCGAAGATGCGCTTATCCCGAACGAGTTCTTTCTCCAAATTTAGAGAGAACGTAATATATATGAGCGGATCGTTTTATTGATCGAGTGCCGAGGCACTAAATAATTCATCCGCCTGAAAACCGAAATAGAGACGAGGTGAACCTGCGCGGTGGTTGCCCTCATCCGGCGCGCTATATTCCTCTCAGTATAACGAGTATAACGACTGTGAGAATGTATGTCAAGCTTCGAAAAAGAAAATTAATGACGAGCGTTATTTTTGCTAACCACAACAATTAATTATTAAATTTGTATCGAGAATTCAAATGGATTATTACAAGCCGCCAGTGCAGTAAGCACATCCAGCTATATACCGATGATGATGATGATGATGATGATGATCACGATGATCACTGCATCGAGAGAAATACCGCGCTTGATTGCTTTCCAAAAGGCAACCGCAGCCGCTGCATATGCTCACGCAGTCATCAATATTTACCCAAAGCAATGAGCTCCATTCGAGCATATATATTATCCGCACGGCAAACATCTCCGTAATCAGCTTTATTGACCACTCACGAGCCGCGAGCCAATCAATCCTGTCCATATAGCAAAGCTCATCGCCGTCGTCATCGGACCGAACACTAACGAGGGCACCGGCACCTTGCCCTGCAGCAGCAGCAGCTGTGTCTCTCCCGCGTGGGTGGACATCCCTTCGCGACTTGTCTCTACTTGCTCTCTCGTCGTCGTAATGACGCTCTAAATCTAGACTGACCGTCCGTACGTGCATTGTTGATTTACACCGTTATTATAATACAATTACCGAAGCGAGGGCATAAACGTCGAGCTCGCCGGCTATACAAAGGAGAGATGCGCGCACAACTTTTTGCCCGCGACTGTTCACGGCGAGTGTGAATTATTGCGCCCGCGCGCGTGCTCTGCAGGGGGCTCGCGCGTCTCCGCCTGCTTGTTACACTTTACGACGCGTCCTCTTCTCGTCGATGATTTTCAACTTTCGCTCGCGCCTTTTTTTCCCGCCTATATAATATACTGCGATGGCTCGTCGTGTATACGTTATACAGCCTGACTTTCTTGGAAGATAGGCAAAAAGAGGAGGAGACGTCGTTGCAGTGTATAACGCTGCTCCCTCCCCCTCTCTCTCTCTCTCTCTCGATCCCTGTGTCGACAGAGTTTCGCGCGTGTATCGCGGAAGTCGTTAAAGTGTGTATCTTCTTTCGTGTATATAGTAGCAGGAGAGCGTCGGAAAATCGACTGCTCGAGCGACTTGCTGAAGCTGTTTATCCAGCGGCTCTGATGCTCTCTATACGTAGTACTACGTGGCCTTTTACGGTATCCGGAAAAATTTACGAGAAGCGCGCTCTCGCTTCCAAGATTTCGAGCGCCGACGACGTGTACTCAAGGACGATAAGACGGCCATTTTCCGCTCGGGATTCTCCGGCTCGCTGATTTTCGAATTTTTTGAGGAACGTCGTGTTTATCCTCCTGGAGCGCTTGAGCTCCGCGGGCTTTTTGGAATTCATTATGGGCTTTTCCGGCTGCGCGGCTTTTGTACTCGTGCCAAAATATTTCTCTTTCCCCCGACTCTTTGTGCGCAAAAACTATGCATCGCAAATACAAAACAACAGTTACTCATATTCGCGGTACAGTAGTTGTAGCTACATTGGTATATTAATTAACGATAGCATAAGTTATCGGACGTTGTAATATACACGTCGGCCATTAGTTTACAAACCTGTTAAAATGCTTTCGGATACATGCGCCCGCGTTTATACCGCAAAATGATAGATTTCAACCCTTGACTATATCCACATTGATCAATTAAAATCCATTGTTCCAGGGTGAGCCATTGTTTGCGAATCGCAACAATGAAAATTTTACGATTGTTTGCCCGCGGTATAAGAAAGTACACATTAATTAGTCGAACCCCGAATGACGGTGTGCCATCGTTATACAAACCGAATGATTTGGGTATTTCGGCAGAACGGCTCGTATATATAGAGTTACGAACGTACCCTCGGTGAAAGCAGCTTAGAAACAGTCCTATAACAACCTGATACGCTATGACCCACCACCTATCCGTTTCTCCTGTTTCAATATGGGTATTATAAAACGTTACTCGCTAATTGGTAGTCGCCTCGCAACCCGTTCCTAGATCCTTCCTGGAGAGAAGCGTCCCTACAACGATAAAGAAGGATATCCGTCGCCAGGGTAACACATTTTCAAGGGTACGTACCTTCTGCATGTAGGTCGGTTGTGCCTAATTTGGACTCTGCCCGCCGAGACAAGAAACTTTTTGATAACGTTATTAAAAGCAGGTTTAGGATCTAACGCGATACCCTTGATCTGTCCCACGCGCGGCGGTAGCCGAAACAGCCGGAAAGTCCCTCGGGGAACCCTTGGAGAAGACGCTATATCCCGAATAAGGTATATATCACGTTACACTTGGCAAAGTCGTTTCGCGAATATGCCTAGTGTCATTAGAAAGGAGGCAAAGCCAGCGGACATCGCGTTCTGTGGTATGGCCCCAAAGGCAAACAGGCTGCGACGAGGATCTGCTACTGCTGCTCGATATACACCGGAGTTTCAAATTTCCCGCTTTTACTCGACTCTATATACAAGTGCGTTATTCGCGCGCGCTTGGTTATTAGCCTGTAGTTCTGTGTATAACCGCACAGGTGGTATAATAGTATATATAGTAGCTGGAGAGATTTCAGGAGACGATTAGGATGCGGCAATTAGTGCTAGAGCTGGTCTCACACACATACACACACGTAGATGATAGCGCCGCCGCGGCCTCATGGAATGCGTTTCGCAGCCTAATTAACATAATTGGAGCGTTTGTTTACACACATGCTGCATCGAGTACCAAGCGTAATTTCCAGCTTCGATTCTCTCTCTCTGTCTCTGCCTCACATATATATTGTATACGCACTTATTTGAGCTGCTGGGCGACGTTGAAAACTCGGTAAGTAGCAGTAAGTTGCAGATGATGGAAAAAGAAGAAGAAACTGATCGCTCCTATCGATTGCTCGCTTAACATATGTAAGCGCACGCTGAATGCTATGGAAGCGCAGTTTAGCTGATATGGGTCGAGCACAACTTATTATAGCAGCCTATAAGGTCCGCGACTGTACACGACGCCGCGCGCGAGTATAATATCTAGGCGCGGCATCTCACTTTCTCTTTGCGCTGTGATCCTACAGCCGGGCGGTAAATAGAAATTTGCAAATTACGAATCACAAGCGCAGAGAGAGGGAGAGAGAGAGAGGGTAGAGAGCGGCCGACATAATTACGACGCATGAAACCCGATTACCAGCGCACTGCGGCGCGGAATAAAAGACCGTATGTATATACGGACACGAGCTGTTGCACTCTTTAGCCGGTTAATCCGTGTGCAGCGCGACGGAAGATTATCCTTAACATCATTAGCGGCTCACCGTAATGGCTTTTATCTTCTTCGCTGGAGGTCTTCTTTTTTAACTCTCTTTTGCGCTCGGACGGTTTGTTGCTTTATTTAAGAGGTCTTTGCGCGCTGCTGCGATTTCACGAGAGATACGCCCTAAAACGTACCCCTTTTTTGCGGGTACATATATCTATATACACTTTCCCGCATAAACGTATTACTCTGTACGCGATAAAAAAAAAGTAGTTTGCTCTACTATACTATCTACTACGACTGCCTTTATTTCTGCACGCAATGGCAGCTGAAACTTGCATAAACACAATTCATACACACTGCAGTGCTCTGGCGCGAGCGCGCGGAAAAGCCTTGTAAAAGACAGATCTATGAATTGACTTATCCAGTGCTCGCTCGCTACTGAATAATTCACGCGGCGGCACAGCGACTCCTCCAGCCGACGTAATAAGAACGAATTACCTCTCGACGTCGCTGCAGCAGCAGCCTCGCGAATCCAGTCCTCGCTTTCATCCCCCACAGCTTCATATCCTCGCCTATGCGCGTATATATACACGTATACAGCAGGAGAGCGTATAAGCGAGTGGTTTATTACACAGTGCGCGAATCGGGAGTTTCTTGCGCTACGGGACAGAGTATATATATATATACATAACGAGAAAAAGGGGTAAATACGAATGCGAGGCAGACAGCGATAAACGAGCATCGAAAAGCGATATCGGCTCGGGTATTTGTCTAGAGCGTCTTCCGCGGCTTAGCCGTTATTAATGTTTTTATGGGCTTTTAGAGCTTTTGGCTGGGGCCTGTTTATTCGCGACGTTTATAAACATTATTTCTATATATGTATGTATAAAATAAGCTGATCGAGTTTTTTCAACAAGTCGTGGGCTTGATTTGCGCCCAGATCAAAGGATACGCGAGTTGTTCATTTTTGCTATCGGTTGATTATATGAGAACAGCATGAATGGGTACGCGAAACATCGAGGATTGCAAATGAATACAGTCGAGTCCGATGATTTTTGCGAATAAATTGTCAACGTCAAGCCCGGTTTGCAAGCAAAAAAAATTAAAACGTAAAAGCTCGACAGAGAAGAGGGGCGAGACACATTTTCGCATGACAACTTCGAAATCCATTTTTCCGTTTCGCATAAAATTACTCTTCAGCTCTGAAGCGTGTATGCTATGCACATTTTTTTGCGCATATCAATCAGTCACACATTGTTTCAGTTATACGAGCGTCAAGAGAGAAAGAGCCTACGCTACACGCGGCGCCGGTCGGCGAAAACCGTATACAACCGGCGACGCCGCGCACTCCGCGTGATTTATTCAAAAGCCCGGCCATTAGCAAAAAGAACGGAGAAACAAAACACGCGCGGCTGCAAAATTCAAAAAGCGAAAGTTCCCGACGGGGACGGCTTTCGATCGCGGATGTAAACGCCGGCGGAAATCGAATTACGCGCGCGGGCCGCCTCCTTCTCTTTCTCTCTCGGCAAATTGAATTAGAAGTTGATGAAACCGTGCTCTCATGGACGAGCAGGCCGTGTGCGGTAGGAGAGACGAAGACGAGCCGAAATGGATTCGGCTTTCATCTCTCTCTAGCTCTATCTCTCTCTTCGTCCGGGCATTTCGCGTGCGGAGGCACGGCTTTATCTCTCGGCCAAGTCTGACCATCTGCCGCCAGCGGAAGGAAGGCGGAAAATTCGCCGGGCTCCTCCTGATTTGAATATATCCGAGGCCAACTTCTGGCTGCAGTAGCGCGCGCGCCGGCATTAATTAAAACTCGCTGCCGTCGCGTCGCAGTGGTATAGCTGCTCTCTCTCTACTCGGGATGACTGATCTTCGATGCGATCGATACACAAATTGCTCGCGCCCTGCGATATTGCCGCACCGAGAGAGAGAGAGAGAAAGATGCATATCGGTAGGCCGCCCCTGCTGCTGTTGCCGATGAATTACTCGCGCCTCATGCAAATTCGAGCGAGTGCGGGGCTATGGATATGTATGCGCGCGCGGCGACTTTTTTCCATACCGCGACAGAACGTCATTTGGCCATTTGTGGAAATCGTCTAGACCGCTTGTACGCGTTGCTGCGCCTTTTTTGACTGACAGCCGGCTGCGACGAATTTTTCCAGACGAACGTTGCTGATGGAAACGAGGGTTTAATGATTCGACTTTCATTATTCAACCGTTGCGGGGAATGTAGATATTGAATGCGAAGCAGCCGGATTAATCAAAATATCAACGTTGACTCATCTGGGCAGAGTTCGTGGAACTGCTTTCTTTGTTGGAGAGGAAATGATGATGCGGAGTTCAACGATTTAATACATAAGCTACAATAACGAGTTTTATTGTACTGCCGTAGCAGGATAAAGCAGCCAAGCTCATATAAGAACCATTAAAAAAAGCTGCAGGCTCAAATAAACTTTACAACAATAACAACATCCTAAAAACTAATTACAGTAACTAATCCCATAGTGGCAATCAAGCCAACTAAGACTGCGCGGCGGCAGTCGTATAATTCCCCCCTCGCTGCAATTACCGCCGCCGACTCTTTCTCTCCGTCTCTCGCATTATAATTCCAGCGCGGTATACTCTCTCTTGCTCGTCGCATCTTCTTCCTCATCTCCTCGACAAAAGCCACTTTTGTGTCCGACATCGAATTGTAAACCGCTCGTTTTCCGCTGCTGCAGATAAAGCAAAGCGAATTTTTAGAAAATAAAAGAGAGCGAACCTGCCGTACACTGCAGCAGCGCCGGCGAAGAAGCAACAGGTTGTTGACTTTCTGAAAGCCCTCGCCGCTGCTGCTCGGCATTCCAGATAACGTCGTTCTCGCGCTCGAGTCGTGCCCCGAAACACACCGTGTGATAACGACACACCGCGCGCGCTCGTTCGGACTCTATCTCCGATCCTGCTCTTCGGAAAATAAAGAAATACGCTATATTGCATTGCTTCTATTTCCCTCTCGGGGGATACCCTTACAACGCGTCGTCAGGAGATAAAAAAGCAAGATCGTCATAATTAGCCGCCGGATCGACAAAGATCTTCCTCCCGTGTCGGTCGTGACGTCGCGTCGATCCGGCGCTGCTGCATCAGTACAGTGGACGAGTTAATTTCATCTCGATACGGCGGCAGCTCTCCTCTTCATGCCTATATAAGCCATAGTGCGCGCGGGCTCGACAGATAAACGCAAGAGAGAAAGAAAGGCCCTCGTCGTTCTGCGCCGCGGAGGAGAGGGGCGAAGAATGGAGAATCGTGCGGACGCGCTAATCGCAGAGTCGAGAGCTTCTCAGAACGCGTATATATATATATATATACGGCCGACCTGAAATTCTTCGGACTAATCGCGCCAGACACGACCAGGGCGTGTCTTTCTCCTTTGCACTGCTCTAGCCCTCTATTTTGGGCTTGTTCTAGCCGTCATTTGGCTTCTTTTGATTTTCGGTTCGGCCTGCTCTACTTCAGGACAAAAATGTAATCTGGCCTGATGGTATAACACAATTGCTTCTATAATGAGTTGATGAGAATGATTTCCTCGTAGTAGAGGCCAATTAGGCCCTTATTAGTGTAACAGTGGGTTGTAATCACGCTGCCGATAGATTTCTCATGACCGAGTTCTCCTCTCCCTTTTTTGGTGTAGTATAAAAAAAGAGCCGTAATCAATTTTTCATTGATTACTGCAAAAAGAAATTCCCCTTCAAAAACTTTTGTCCCAGGCCGATCGATATACGTTCGCGAACCAAAACTATTAGGCGGCGCAGCTGTTCCCGCAAAAAGGGAGGAAAAAAAACGTATAAGGAAGATAAAAATCGCCGGAAAAACTAAAACACTTTCGGAACTCTAATCTAATCCGAACCCTTTCTCCCCCGCCGTGAGCCTCTCTCCTCGTCTGAAAGCCGACGACTTAGAGGAAGCAGAAAAAGAGAGAAAGGGAGAACGGATGTCTGGCGGAGCTTGCATCTGCGAATGATCCCCCGACTCTTCCCTTCCTTCTCCCCCCGCGTGCGCGCGCGTTCACATATGTGTGTGTTGACTTTCTCCAACGGCTCTGCCCTTGCCAAACTCCAGGCTGCTGCGCTCTTTCACGTGTGTGTCTTCTTCCCGCGTGCGTACATCCCATTCGTCTTTCTCCTCGGCTCTTTTTTTAATCTCGTCGTCGGGAGAGCAGCCAGCCCCGAGCGAACGTGACTCGAGCCTTATATCGGCTTGGGAAGAGGAGAGTATATGCGGCGAGACTGCCGTGACCTTGGAGCGACGTCGACGACGTCGTTCATTGAGGATGCACGCGAAGACTCGAGAGAAGGAGATTCGCGAGTCTCTTGATGTCTGGCTACGCTCGAGATGTGGCGATGTTTCTGCTTCGGGGAGTTGCCGTTGTTGTGCTTTATGACATTGCTTCTTGAAGCTTCTTCTGGCTTGAGTGTAATATCCGTCTGGGATGGAAACGTTTGAAGTTGGACAAGTTGTCGCATGGAGATTTGAAGACAGAACATTACTTTGTAAAGTGTTTCTAGAGTTGATGTCGCGGAAATGATCGAAGTACATTTGAGATCTCAGTTTTGCCTCTATTTTTCAGACTTGATGCTCAAGATGTTTATCGTTTCATTTGGTTTATGCGAAAACGTACAGCTTTTACTAGCTCCGTCAGTTTTGTTTTGAATTTCAAATTCCAAATTATGCTTGCCGCGGTTTAGTTAGCTGAAAAAAATACGAAAAATGAATTTTTCTGAAGCTTGGATAGTATAAATTAAAAGGTTGATGCGCGCGATATGTATATATAAATCACTCTATGCAAAGCGCGGTCACTCTCATTTTCATACCTGTCCCAGCTTAATCTGTTTCATCTATCAGACGGTCCCCTGTGCGCCTTATCTCTTCAACTATTTCGATGACGAGCTCTGAGTCATTCCACGCGCAAAAAAGAGCTCAAAGTCCTCCAGCATTGTTTTCTTTATCTGCATCACCTTGATTTCCTATCATCGTAAGTACAGCGGATTCCAGGTATAGCCCCGCATTTCTGCGTATTGCGTGCAACCCGCACGAGTCTTTGTCGCACAGAGCATTACACCGCAGCTAACTCGTATAGTCGTTTCTCCGGTTCGCTAAATGATAATCAATTGAATTCTAGAAGCACTAATAATAATAATCTCGGTGTTCTTGCTGTTCGCATGGTCGCAGGGACGCGCAAGCGACTTTTTTTCTCCGGCTTCCGCAGCCGAGAGTCCGAGAAAATTTTAATTCAATTACCCGCCGCTAATTCCACCGTGTATCATTATGATATCTCGGTAAACGTCGACAGCGCTAGTACAGAAGAGTTGGCTTCTTCAGCGCGCGACCCTTAGCCGCTCGTGCGTTTTTGCAACAATCTTCTCCCCGCCGCGTCTTGAGTCCCGCATATACACCTGTAGACGCGCTGAATCCATGAAATTCCATTATGCTCTCGTTATTTCCTCACTTATTATGAGAGGGTATTATACCCCCCTCGATCGTTTACATTCCTATTAGCCAGAGCGCTCTAACGAGCAAAGTCCGCGCGCTGATACCGGGGATTCATTCGCGGACTCGTTTTAACCCCTCCATCGCCGTTCCTCGATTTATTCCGCGCCGCACTCATTCTCCCACAGTCGTCGTATATAGAGCTGCACTGGAGGATTGGATAGAGTTCAGTTCAGCTAAGTAAGCTTCACCTCTGCGCTGCTAATCCAGCGCGCATTCCGTCGCTCCTTCCTTCCTTCCTTCTCTCTGTGCCTTCCGTCTTCGCGCAGGAATGCCGTCGCCGCGACTCTCCTTTCCCTCTCGATCAGTGCCGCGGCTGCCGGTGCTGTGGATGGCGTGGCACATGCCACTTCTGTAACTTCTAGTGGGCTAGAGCTGCCGCAGCTGAGCAAGAATCGAAGTGCTGCGGAGGGACTGAATGGACGAGCACTGCCAGTGCGGTCGGACAAAGATGAAGCTACGCTATATAGCTATGGGGAGAATTGAGAGGCGGTGCCCCCCCCCCCTCCCTCTTGAGGAACTCGGCGAGCGACCAACTTTGCTGTTATCTATTCAATTGTATATATACGTGCATGTGCGCGTGCGTATATGTGGCTCTGCGTTGATGGAGCCTGGAATGGAAGATGTCGAATCGAGATTTTCGGTTAAATTGAGACTGCCATAGCTGTTACTTTTTTTGCATAACATACGCCCCACATCGCTATTTGCACATGGAGCAGCAGTGTGTAAACTCCACGACACTGGCTTCTTATACAGTCCAAAAACTGTAGAAAAGTCGTGGTAAACAGTTATATACGAAGAAACATCGGGAAGAAGTTTGCCGCAGTTGTAGAAAATCCATGCGCGACGCAGTAGAGAGAGGATCGAGAAAAGGGCGGGGAGTCAGAGACAGAGATAGAGACAATGGCGTGGCAGCCGCGACAAGTGCACACGACGACTTGAATCGCGAAACCGGTATATATATATGTGTGTGTGTGTACAATGGTCGCGCGTGTCTTTCTTCGCAATATTCCTTTTCTCTCCTATATTCTATAAACTTCGCGACGACTGTTGTGCGGCAGTTCGACTTTCGCGTGTACAAGCGGCTCGTTTGTTTCCTCGGCGGCCACTTCTTCCACCATATCTCATCGTCGTCCCTCCTCGAGCTTGCTCTTCATTTGGCTGCTTTACTCTGCTATTTTTAAAGGAGACTTTAACAGCGGATTCCTTACTTTGCTCGTTCGTATATACTTGTGTATATATTAATATCTGTTCCGAGAGACGCTGCAGAACAAGATGGAATTTCTCGCTAAACGTTCGGGACGTCAAGCCGATTTTTTCCCCTATACGGATCAGCCGACTGAATATACTATATAATATCCTCTAAAAGCTAGTGTGAAAGCCTCCAAAGCGGATCAAAGGCAGACCGATGAGACTCGCGATTTATAAAGCCGTCTAATTATCCCTGAGCGTAACTCGTTTTAAATCGCCCTCTCGATATTCTTATGAATTTTTCTTTCCCTCGCACATTTTTCACCCTTCGTCGCGCGGCTGCGAGGCCATTGAAAGCGAGACTCTTTTCAGCGCAGCGTCGCCATGTATATATACCCACCCCGACGAATATCAATTTCTAATTCCCCGAGCGTTTCGCCCGGCGTTAACCCCGGCGAAATCGGAAATGAAGAGGCCTTTTTATATGAGCTCACGCTCTCGGCGGAATAAAAAGACGACCGTGACAATGAAAAGAGCTGCCGCGACACTCGCAGCTGCGCAGCCGCTACGCCTATGCGTATTATTAGAGGGTAAAAGCGTGGATCGAAAGCTTTCACGATTCTTCTAGACTTTCTCTTTCGCTGCGCGCTGCTGAAATCTATATTTACATGCGTTCAATGTTAAATTTGCAGCAAGATCTTGTACAACGGGTTATTTTTATCAAAAACCTATGAAAAATGAACCCTCCTCACACCTCGAAAACTTAATCTCGAGCGAACAGCCCCTAATCTCCATCTTGGCACAAGCGCGACCGCCTCTTCTCCCTTTTTAGCCAACACTCGCCGCCGCACCGATAAATAATCCGGCTCTAGCTGCGGTTGTGGTATGTATATATGCAGTAGCAGCGCAGCGAGGTCCTTCTCTCGCGTTTTGCACTCTCTCTTTCTCTCCCTTGCGACGGCTCCTCCCATTACACGGACCGAAATTCGCACGACCGAGCCGCGCAAGTCCTCTTTCGGTTTCGACGTCTTGAGCCGGCTCGGAACCTAATGGACCGAGCGGTTATTCCGTCTTGGCGTCAAAGCGAAAGACGCCGCGAAGGCATAATCGACGCTAAATAGCTCTTAGTGCGCGCTCGCCGTATATACAGTTATATAGCATAGATATAGTCTCCGATACCACCGGCGACAGATTAGTCACTGCGGTGTGCACTATCTCGCGCGCACTATATAGACGCCGGGGTATGAGAATAGCCGATATTATCGATCCTATCGGATTTGCTTTTTTTGCGCGTCAGGGCTTTTTTAGGCACTCGACTGATGCGCGCGCCAGAGACGTTTTTATTCGGTGTGGCGCGCGCTATAGCGAAATGGAGGAATATGATGAATTTTGTAGCGAGTTTTTTTTGCGCGCGCGCGGTGTGGTATGCATTTCGTTTTAAGTGTCCGAGTTTTTTTAAAGAATGCGCATTGAATGGAAAATGAAATTTCGATGACTATTGATCAAATTAGTAAGCCACCAACGACCAACTGCACAACACAGGAAATCCATCTGTGCACCTAATGGAAAGCCTAACGCAATTTTCGGTAAAAACTTTTGCTACAGCCGAGCGCAATCACACGCCTTTTTGCCGCGCCTTAATCAAATGAAATTCGCGCACGAGGTGGTCTTAAACGCAGTGGCGTAAGTATATATACCTATATATAGCATCGGTAGCAGTTGTCGTCGCGCAAGCTTTGAGAGAGCACCGGCTGCGGCGTAAAGTCTCCCCGCGGGCTTGTAATCCAATTATAACGCCTCGAATAATAGCCATCATGTAAATCCGAATCCAGCACGACGGCGTATACCTAATATACGAATCGCAGTCTGGGTGTAAGTCTGTGTGTGTGCACTGCTAATAGGATTCGACCTTTCATCCGGCGAGATTTGTCAATCAGAAATAATATAAAGAGTTGAGTTGCCGCAGCTAATTGGTTTAAACTTTCAAAGCCATTAATTCCCTTGTCTTTTTCTACTATCGGATAATATAATTTATAGTGCATAGAATAATCCTCTAATTCGTGTGATTGCTGTCGAGAAATCCTAAAGTGCCCAATCAGCTTATTAGTTACGTCAGAGTGACGTTTTACAACACACGCTTTTCCTTCAAATCTATATAGCGCATACCAAGTATTCCACGTGTAATTGTTTTATAACGCAACTTTACGCCGCTGAACTTGGACGTTTTTCCAAAAAGACAACGAGCCCCGCATTTCTGCGTCTCTCGTCGAGACGCCACACAGCTTTTATGGCGAGCCGAGTATATAGTGGGGCGTAGTGGGTTACTTATGGGAAAATTTATATGCGGTAAATAATTATTTTTATACCGTCGCGAACGTCGGGACATTAAGTGCTTTTAAACGCGGGCTGTAAAAACTCACGCGGATCAGCGCGCACACGCCCGAACACACCTCATTCCTCAGAACCGGCGAAACGACGACGAAAAACAAAACAGCCACGTTCGTTCGAGCGCGAAATTTTATGCCTGCGCTCTTGGAATTCGCAGAACATTCGGAAACACTGCATCCCGCGCGCGCTAAAAGCAGCGAAAGCGCATTTCATTATAAAATTTTCCTTAGATCGAAGCGCACACACTCGTGAGAAATATTACAGCGTCTTGGTCTTAATAGAATAAACCGAGCATCGGCTTCTAAATCTTCCCTCCCCCGTATATTTCAGCGGTCTTTCCAACAAGTCTCCTAAATTTCAGCAGCGCTAAAAGAGCGCGTCCGCGAAAAAGCTCATCCGTCTGCAGAAGCAGCGCAGCGGACTCGCTCTGCCCCGGCGTCCATCGGCGCAGTTTAAATAAAGTTCGCACTGTCCAGCAGCAGCAGCAGCGGCGAGTCTCGGCTCCGGGCTTTTTAACGGCGCTTCATAGCTCGTAAAGCCCGCGCGCCGCCGCGTCGATCGTACATAAAGCCTCGGGAGGCGCGCTCGTAAATTTTGCCCACCGCCTCGTGTGTCCTGCAGAGGAGATTCCGGCCCGCGACAAGTGCCGGGCGATAAAACGCGCGAACGCTGCGGCTTCAGCAGAGATGTTAGCCGGCGTCGATGAAGAGAGAGAGAGAGGGGGGGCGAAAGGATATATAGATAGCAGTTCTTCTTACGCGCCATATAGTGGAGGGCTTGAGAGGACATAATGCGAGACGTGGACGCGCGGACGGAGAGTATATAGAGCGCGCGAGAGGTGAGCGTGTTTACTGCGAGTCTTTGGATTTCGTAGAGCTGGACTTTTTTTTTATGGTGGCGGGAGATGTCGTTTTTACGACGGCGCAGATTCGGATATGTCGCGCCGCGTGAAATCATGTCCAGGAGCGTCTTTTTTCATATTCCACGTCGCTTCGGTCGAGTAATAAAATTGACGGACTCGCGTTGAATTTACTCACAGAGAGGGGTATGAGTTTTGAAATCAAACTTTTTCATTGTGCAACTTTTTATTAATCGAACGTCTCGTCCTTTTTTGTTACAGGTAAGCCAACAACGTACCATACATTTGGCAGGTATATTATACTACTAAAAGCTCGCTGGAGCTTGAAATCGCGAGAAGGTGAGTATAGAAAAAAAATCTATCTACAGCATTACGACGAACGTTCCCGTAATATAGAAATATCGAGGAGCATATGACGTCGAGCTTAGGAGGAAAAAGGAAAGTCAAACGATTTTCTTCCCCTATCCATCAGCCATGCGCGAGTCGCCTCTCTCCCGATCCCAAGAAAATTATGAATAAGCCGACTCTTAGGCATCGATCAGACGACGACGTTATACGGAACATCAGCTCCAGATCCATAGTGCGCCCGTCACTTCAGAGGAGAGCGAGCTGCAGATAAGGCGGAATCGACGTCGTCGAGGGGGGCAATCAATGGGCTGCGCGTCGCGCCGGGGCCACTTACATGCGCCGTCACCTCGGCAAATGACCTCGAAGAGCACGAGACTCAGCGCATTGCTATTGGAAAACTCCTCATGCTATATCCCTGTGCCGCATCCGTCTTTCTCCTCAACTCACACGTATATGTATAGTATGAGCCACGATCTGATGCCGCACTACGTTGATGCTCGAGTCTGAGCACATAATCGTAGCTGCGCGCGATGTCGCTCTGTACACTATGTGCGCAGTTTAGAGCGTGAGGTGTATTATCAATCGCGCCGGGGAAATCGAAATCTGAGCGGCTTCGATGTCTATTTCGAGGAGCTTTTAAAAGCTTTTATCGTGTATGCAATTTGTTTCGATATTTGCTCAGTTATATTTCATCGGATGTGACTCGTTTATTGACCTATTCAATCAAAATCAGGTGTATCCTTGCATACATATTAGTTGGTGTGTAATAATAATTTACTACGAACGAATACGCCCGTCCGATAAACCGGCTCGTCAAATATTGAATAACCGAATCAATATGTGCCGACAGAACCAGCTGAACCAGAAAATTACATTTGCGAATAATGAAACTGACATGATTATTTACTACATTAAATCCAGCCGTTCAATCTTTAATCATATCCCTTGCTCTATTTCTGAAGGCCGGAGCACGAGACCGAACTTAAAATCACTCAGTGCTACTACATACACTACGTCCCGTTCAATTCCGAGCCAACACTTGTCATTTCCAGTTTTCGGGACATTACGCGCGCAGTCCCATTCTATTTCCTCCCTTAAACATTATTCGTCATCAAAAGTTAATCCCGCAACCCCATGGTCCGTCCTGCAGCAACACACAGTGCCGGTAGCGGCAGCGGGCCATAGATCAGGGTTCGCTCAGCGAAATCCCATTGCGAAGGCTCGATTGCTCGTCCTGCAGCGCTGTATGGGGAGAGCCATTGCCGTTGGCGGCTCTTCCTCTTCTCTCGCTCGCTCACGTCCCATTTCGCCCGATCGGCTCGTGCATATATATTGTCCCGTATTTGCCCGCTGCCGCCGCCGCCTTCGTTTGCTGATAACCGCTGCAGTGATGCGCGGGGGGCGACTGGGCATAGTCCAGTATATATATATATATGCGTGCATATATGTGTGCGCACCTTCGATAGTCGCTGCAGCTCTTTCTCGGCGCGATTAAATACGCGTGAGCGGCGGCAGTTCCCTGTTCGGTTGCGGCTTTATGCACATATGCGGACTGTATACATAGCGACGAAGTCGAGTGCCGAGGTAAATAGTTCGGATAGAATATATATATAGGATTTCGGAATCGAGCGCTTGAATAGGATTTAGAAAACTTTTTCGTATACAACTTTAAAATTTCTGCATCGCTTTTGAAATGATGCAGGCTACGCACTCTGCAGCCGCGCGTATATGTATTATACAAGTAATGGAAAAATCATAAGCGAATGTCATGTATTAAAATTTATAGCCACAGCGGCACGATAGTAATTCACAATATATCGCGTTTACAGTGGCACATTTATATTTATTAAACGCCCGCGCGATGTACCTATAGCTACATCCTGCATACATTCGCCGCCGACAAACTGCGCGGCAAATAAAGCGCGCGCGCTCACGGGAGCTTTTTACGCCTGCGAGAAGCAACAGCAGCAGCAGCAGCACTTTTCATCTCTGGCTGGCTGACTATACAGCGGCGGCCGCTGTAGCTCGGACGAAAACGCATTAATCAAAACGCGCGAACTTAAAAGCGCACTCAGCCTGCTGAAAGCTCAAATCCTCCTCTTCCTCCTTTGCCGCCTTAGTGTATATAGTGCGGAAAATCTCTCGGTGGCGCGCGACATAAAAACGACGACGGCGGCGCTGGCACATCCGAAACACCATTTGCCCGCGCTCTACTCGCAAAGAAATTACGATAATTGAACTCGTCGGTTCCTTCGCTTTTATGCAGTCGCCGCCGCTCTGCGGCGAGATAGTGTCGAGCGCTCTTGAGAAACGTTTTCGAAAACTAATCAAACAAACCGCCCGGACTCTCGGATTTCCGCTACTGATTCATTCGCCGAACGCAGAGTCTTCTTCTTCTTCTTCTACAGCCGTATCTCCGCGGAGGCATGGAAATGATAGGACTGAAGGACGAGCGAGGGAGAGAAACGAATTGCCGCGCGCGCGCGCAAGCTCCCGTTTCAAGGAGCTTGACTCACTCTCGGCTGCTGGGGGAGTGGAGCAGAGTAGTGCGTGTCTGAGATTACGTCTCCCCTGGTTTCTCTACTCCTTTATTTCGTTCTAGAACCAGCCTTTGTTTTTACGTAGTTTCTCGACGCTTTCTAGATATATATATCCGCAGTTGTCCCATAGTAACTCGTCGTCGTTTTGTCTTTTCCTGAATAACGGACTTGTTGTGATCGAGACGTCGTTATTTTCGAGAGAAGTTTCTAGACCGATGAAACATATATGGAATCAAAGACAGGGAAAATCAAAAGCATCGCATAGATGCGCTGCGAGCTGTTTTGAGATTCTGCAAGAAAAATAAGGAGCGACTTGTTTTCGCTATACTCTATTATCACTCTTGTCGTTTTGTCAGGTTGGATTTAATATATAGAGAGATATATCTCTTTAAAGAAGCTTTGAAGAATGCTATTGTGGCAGCTATACGCATGGAAAAATAATGCAATGTACAGATGAAACGTAGTATCTTAGTTGAGAGAACCTATAGTTGCATGAAGCATCGGTAGAGTTGCCACTTATGACTGTTGTACTCATTAGTCTATCGAAGGGCGAATTAAAGTTGTAGGCCTTTTATGACACATTTTATTGATCATCGTAAAAGGGAGCCGCCTGTGAGTCACGCGCGATGATTTCCCATGAGAATAAAATCACCATTACATATTCTACAAATAATTTATTCCGAGCGTCTTAATGTTGCCTATATGACAAACTCTGCAAATATTCGAATGGCGTATTCAAATTACCGGAAATGAAAAATCGAGAGAGGCTTTTTCAACACTCTGACCGTCAAACTTTTGTATAGCGACATCACTCACTCGACGTGTGAACTGCAAATAGCAGAGTGTAAAATGCTTTCATCATTGACAATTGTATACGAGGCTCGCGGGCGCGTAAAGTAACGGGCTGCCGCCGATAAAGTGTCATTCAAAACCACTTCATCGCACCGCACAATAGACACCAAAATAAAGACGAACAAACAACACAACGATGCTATTGTAATCTCTCGCGAAGCCCAACGAAAGTAAATCTCCCAAACAACCATCAGCGCTTAGCAAGTGTATATATAATGAAAAATTCAACGTGTTTTTTCTCGAAAAACTGCCAACGTCATCGGCGCATCTCCGTCCAACCCAAAGCGCGTCACTCGATCCTCTCTCAAGCGCCTCCTCTTCAAGACAGAGTCCTCAAAGGGCGTCCTGTGTCTCTCCCGCACTTCTCCATCCCAATTCACCTGTCAAACATCCCGTTGCCGGGATCAACAATATCGAGGATTTCACGTGGCCCGTCTCCAGCAGCAACGGCTCCTTTGTCCCGATCCTCTCTATATATTTCACATAGACCACCGCGGACAGAGACGGAGCTTCCAAACGAGCCGCTGGTGAAAAAGCCGGATAAGCGCGAAGAGGCTTGGATTTTTTCGTCTCTCCCTCTCTCTCTCTCGCGCGCGCGTGCGTCTATTTACACGTAAACAAACGACGAGAGGGACCGGCGGCGGCTGATGGCTTTTATTCCCGGACCCTCGCGTGGCAGTGCCGTTATAGCGTCGGCAATAGCGAAGGGAGAGGGACGATGGTGTGGTGCCTCGAATAATCGATCCTAGGCAGGCAGGAGCACTGCGCGAGAACGCTTAAATTAATAACGAGCCGCGGTGTGAATGACATCTTCTGTGTGTGGCCGCGCTGACGAGGACGTTATATGGGGCGGGTGTGTGTGTGTGTGTGTGTGTGTGTGTGTGTGTGTGTGTCGATATACAGGGGCTGATTTCCCTTGTCGCTGCTCGAACTATCGCTGACGCAGCGTTATATGAAACGTCTCAAACGCTTTTAATTTTTTTTTCGACTTTGTACGTATTTGCTTTTGTAATAGTACAGTATACGAAGTATATTAAGCTCCTGCTTCCATGTGCATATAATTAACAATGTAATCATTGCATGCTGGGTTGAAGAGGATATATCGCTAATTAGTTCTGGCTGCTGCATATATAGGACACGATTCAGTTTCGCGATGTTGCGGTGAGGTTTACAGAATGTGTTGGCACAATGCAAGAGAACAATAATGATCCAGTGGAAGTTTGCCTCTCCGCACACGAGATAATTTACCATCTATCTCTCTCTCTCTCTCTCTCTCTGTATCCCTCGAATCTAATTCGAGTTTAATAATCCCCTCGCGCGGCAATTTACAAAGATCGCTGGAAATCATCACAACCGCATAGGATCAGAAGAAACTCGATTTCTCAAGAAGCAAATACCATCATCTCAATCAGCAAGCCACAATAGCGCAATCTTGGAAGCCTGCAGGATCAAAGATTGTCTGCGAAAGAAAAACGACAGTCAGAATCGACTCCCGCGAAGCAAGCATTTACTCGCGCACGGGCAGGTTCACTCTCGCTTTCTCGCCCGCAATCACTCGCCGATAAAGCGCTCGTAATCGGTTTACCGCGCGCTATACACTACACTACCGAACGCAACAACCTCTATATACGTATATACTCGGCGACGCGTGTACCAACGATCATTATCCTTTCCCAAATTGAAGCAATTGTCTTAGCAGCTCTCTATACACGATGAGACGAAGGGCGAATCTCGACACCTCTTGAGATTCGAAACGCACACGCACGCGGGGGATAGTGGCCCCGTGAGACTATAGGCTGTCGTCGTCGGGAGATGAGCTCCGTAAAGATGTGGGAAAGCGAAGAAAGGAGGAAGGAAGGAACCGGCGCGGACTTATAGCGCAGGGCGCTGAATGGGTTGTTGTTATCGTGAACCCTACTGTTTGCTTAGCCTCCTCCGCGCCTCGTTCTACCCCGTCGACTTTCTCTCTCTGTTTTTCCTCCATTAGTAACTTGGACTATTCTCTTTCTCGCGGTCGGCACTGGCTTTTCCGGCGCCTTTCTTCCCCAGGGATGGCTTTCATTGTTGGTGCTCGTTCCGCTTGTTTGGACTGTCGAGCCATTTTGATGGCTCACCACAGGAAGGAGGGGCCGACGACGACGACGACGACGACGATCCATTTATCGGAACGCGCATTCTTCCGGCTTTTTTGGCGCGCCAAGACCGGCTGCTGCTGCTTCTGGAGAGTCGATTGCCAGAAGCATTATGACGGTTTAATTTCTTCTTAATGGATGATTGTCTTTCTTCGGATTTTTTTCCGTCTTCTTCCGTGGCCCGTCGATAACATCAGCTACCCGCAGACTCTCTCTCCAACGTGGTTGTATTTTCTCCGCTGATTGCAAGCTCGTTCAAGAGGCTTTGTATAAATAAACCAGACGCTTTCGGCGCGATCGAACGCTTTCGGAGGATTAATTAATTTCTGAAAGGTGCGCATTAGTGGAGTTTCAAAAATACATGATGAATCATTTGTTTCAAAATTTCTTGTTGTTGTGTTTTCGTCGAAGGACATCGATATTGCACGCAATCAATCAGACTCAATTGCAATGCTCAATCAACAACAACGAACACTGCAAACATATATCTCGATTCAACCGCAAACAAATCGAACGCATATACACTACACACAGTATGGAGTCGTGATCCGCTTTATGCCGCGCGCACGAATACGTCTGCAGCGTGCGCATTGTCCAAGGGTCTTTACAAGGGCTTTCATTCTTCCATTATACGGCCGAGCTTGTCTCGTAATCGACGCTAATGAAAATCGTTTTTCATCATCTTTATGTTCGTCATTTGTAAGCGCCGGTAACGATGAAGCACGTCGTATGCAGTATGCTCTATCGGACGTGATTCAATTCGCCTCATGTACTTTGCTCGTTATATTTTTATTGATTTTTCGAAATCAATATAGACACGAGAGTTTTGCACAAATATTAAAGACAACGAAACGCGGAGCACAAGGTAAACATACACTCCTCGCACCCGTTCTTTTGCGTTTACTGCACCGCGCGCTCGGAAAATACAACAGACACTAATAACGTAGCGCAGAGAACACGGGTATAGAATACCTACAAATTCTGCCAAGCAGCCCTTGCCAATCACTTAGGCCTCGTTAGACGGCTCTAAAATCCATTGGCTAGCTCTCGGGGTACGCGGCTCATTGTCCTCACGCGAGTCCGCGACGCTGCGATTTTCTCTCCCTCCCCCTCTCTCTCTCTCTCTCTCTCTCTCTCCGTGGAATGCGGTCTGGCCTGCAGCAGCGGCTTTTTTTGGCTCGCTGCCGACGACGACGCAAGAGGACGCGACGATGTCTCTCTATTCCATGCGGCGGCACGCCATAAAACTGCACCGTAATAACTCGGCGATTCTAGCGACTAACCGCTGGCGGTAATTATCGTTTGTATACCATCGCCGGATGTCCCATCAATAAGAGCGCGGGGCACGAGAAGAAATTAAAAAAGCCATCCGGCGTCTTGCTGCCACTCCGTTTTTGCTATAGCGCTCGCTCTTTTTGGCAGTCTTTTCTTCGGTGACGAATTGATTTTTTTTTCGGAGGTACATATACATATGTGGGACAGAGTGCAGGGGGGAGCTTTTTTGGCATGGAAAACTAGGCTGCGGTGGACCGCAGCTGATGCCCGCGGGACATTGAAATTAGCATGCTTATTCTTTGCCGGCGTGATTACACGGCAGCTGTGGTTGCGCTATCGACGATGATTATTACGTCAAAACGGGTGGTCCGCCGCTATTGTGCTTATGATCTGGTTTCGCTGAGTTCGCGTTCGAGCTGGAAAAATAACTTCGTTGCGGTTCGAGCTGGCTGTGGAAAAGCCGAGTTTACGTATATACACATCGAAACGTCGGCTTGTATATATATGTATGTATGTACATATTTAAGAGTTTGCGGCTCCCCACAAGATTAATTTATAATGCGTCGGAAAATTGAACCAATTACTTTGAATAGTAATTTATACGTTATAACTACAGAGCCCCGATGTATGGCGGGTAAGGTGCATATCGCATCAATCACGATGACTTCTTTATAAGGCGGTTCGCGTGAATTATTCAGATTCACTATAAACGAAAAATGACTTTCATGGAAACTCGCGCGGGGAAATTATTTTAATTATTATAAAATATTGTCTCTATACGAAATATAATATACGGTGATGAAATAAGTATTATCCTACATAAAAACAAATTCTGCCCGAGGCTGCTGCAGAGCCACGAAAAAGATCGCGTACACGTAATATAAGTCAACGTGAAAACTTGCCGCGGCCACCCACGGCAACAGAACTAGTAAGGGTCTAATAATTTTCGAAAAATAATTATTACACACATACACAGTCTCTCGCCACGTACATGATATGTAGGAGCGAAATTTATGAAATCGCTATAGCCACGACTAGCATTTTTCATGCATAATTCTCATACGCGCACTCGCGAGCTTGCGTTGAAATTAATTTCTTCGCTTCTAATAAATCACTCGCGAAAACCGCCGCGCTTCGCTGATACGGCCTCGTTAATGAATGTAATGACTAACGTTCGCTCGTTATCTGGCGTCTCTCTCTCTCACTCTTCTTCTGCTGTAGTATATATACCTATACCAAAGCATATACATCCCTTTATCTCGAGTGGACTGTTGCTGCTGCCCTTCGCTCTATACGTCTATGCGTTAATTTCGGAAGTGCAGTATTGATTATCCGGAAGGAGCGTGACTCGCTGTAAGCAACCCTACTCGGCGGCGGACAATTACGTGCGCGTCGTGGGTGGCTGACAAAAGCCTTCAGCAAACTTATTAGCCCGTGGAGAGAAAGGTGTGACGTGTAATTGACGAGCTATATATGATACTTCTTTTTCTTCTGCCAATCGATCCGCGAGACTGTATATGCGGTGTATGGATTTTTGGTTGGCTGAAAGATTGATGATGTTTGAAAGGTGGATAATATGGGATGTTAATCGATATACCGGTGAGCTGTGTAAAAATTGTTTAATCTTCGTAATGAAAAAGCGACTGCGTGTGCATATACGGCGTTGTGTATCGCGATATCTCTCACGAGTGTCGAAGGTTAATGCGTCTACTTGATTGATTAGTGCGGGATAGTCGAACAGCCGACTAATGCGCGTTTTGTAGGGGGTTTGAAAAGGTATATAGCTGCTATATGGTGCATGCAATGAGAAAGAAAAAGACTCATATTCGCAATTGAAAAGGTATTTGAGTACATCGATTATACGTCTTTCACGGGCAAATTAGCGACGTGATTAATTGCCGATTATAGAGTGGCGAATAATTTATACTTATATTTCTATTTTAATCAATATTGTATCAATTTGACTGAAAATATAGATCCCATATTTCCGACTGAACGGCCATCAACCTACATTTCTTAATCAATTCCAACCCGAAATAAACTACATCGCGCATATCTATATAAACTTGCTGGAATCGTAATAACAATAATAAATAACAATATTCCCAGTGATAATTGAAAAACTCGGTGCGCGCATACAGGATTTCCCCACTCGATGCGCATATTACACACGCGAGTCCGTCCATAAATAATCGTCGAATTGGCAATAAAACTGCAAAAAGGAAAACGCGGCCAGAGGAAGAAGCTTGGTTCAATGGGCCGCATCAACCCGCTCGCACGGGTGTATATAATAAAATACGTCTTATCTGCCATCGTAGCGACTAATTAACGCTCGTTTCGCTCTACACAACGCATACAAAGTCGCACAGCGACGTAGTCTAACTTATCCTCTCTCTCTCTCTCTCTCTCTCTCTCTCTTTCGCGACTTTCAGACTTGAATGGCTTCCCTTTCACGTCGAAATTATATACGCGCGCTAGCTCCTTCTCTTTCTCTGACTCGGTGTATTTCGGTTATAAGTTAGCGCTGGAGCTCTGTCTTTATCGCAGCGACCGCGCGACGCGTAATTGCCGAGTCGACCATTACCATATCGAAGAGATAAATAGCGGGCTTTTAAAGCCTTTCGGCTCTCCCGCTCTTCCCTCTGTCCTGCGCTGCTCGTTCTCTCCACCTAGGCTCGTTCGACGGCAGCAATATTTAAGATGCATTTTTTTTCGTTCAATTGATAATTTTCTAGAGAAACGATTATTCCTTTCGCACAAAGGATGTCGACCGCTGAAATATTAATATAGCCGCACTCACCTACGAACTGCATATATATAGCTCGCAGAGAAAACACTAGCCTCAGCGGCATGCATACACGCGTATATGTATAGCCCCGTACGTCCCTCCACGTACTGAATAGGTAAGCGCGCAAGTGCATAAGGTCGTATACGCTGCTGCGGCGACGCGAAATTACAGGGATCCAGCTTTCTGCCGCCGCAGCGGTCGTCGTCGTTTACGTCCTTCGGATAATAGTTACGGACTCTCTTTCGCGGCGCGACACGCGTAAAAAAATATCAGCTATATATAGAGGGGGTGCATCGATCACGCGTACGAGTTGTTATATATAGATAAGTGCGTCTACAAAGGGGGACAGGGTTCGGTTATACTGCAATTGTTATATAGGGAAAACACAAGTCGAACCGGCATTTAACGTTTAGTTGCAGCGCGGAGGGAGGAAAGTTCCTCTCTCGTTATCGTACGCGCGCGCGAGCGGTTATAAGCCTTTTTTTAGCTCTTTTTGTGGCTATTCGTTCGTTCCGATTTACGAGATCGTTATGATGTAATGGATAGGATGGCGGTTTACGAGAGAGAAGCGGGATAAAAGTTTATTATTACTCGCGCGCGCGCAGCTGATGATAAAGTCGCTATTGATTTATATATCGCGCGCGCTTTGCAGTCGGAGTCGTTGAAACAATATATGTGTATATTATATAGTGTTTAAACTAAACTTTATTTTATATAGCAGCCAATTTTATATGGATAATACATTTTGAGAGCTATAAACCGCGCGACATCGACCGCATTAACCACAGCTTGATTTAGCGGGATCCAAAATGCGCGTGAAATAAAAGTGACTCTTTAAAATATAATATAATTCAATTTAATGCGAGCGGACTATATAATCGGCTTTTGTACAGATTTAACTCATTAATCTCTCGAGTACGCTAGAAGTACGAATTTCTGGCTGGTATTCGTCATCTCGCTTACATACTGAAATACATTTCGATCAAATTTTGCGCGACGATGAAAAAATCCGAGATCATCCTCGCTTTACTACAGAGAAGAGACCGCATAATAGCCGACGAAATTAATGAACCCCGCTATTTATGCACATTGCGCAAGCATATAACAGCCCATAACCGTAAAATTCCCGCTAATCTTCAACTTACCGCACTCTCCAACGATTTGTCAAGCTTTTCCGCGAAAACGAAAAAAAAGCGAGAGATGTATACGCGCCTCTAGCTAGCTTACTCTCCCGCAAATAATTCCCAATGCTGCATTCGCCAAATTCCTCTCTCCGATAAGAGCGAGCATCAGGCAGGATTTTCCATAAACAAAACCGCGATAATCATCCCATACACTCGTAGTCGCTAATCCTCCTAACGCCGCGCGCATCTCCTCCGCAATCATCCCACGAGAGGAGTCTCTCGAACTCAGCAAAAAAGGGGATGTGTAAACCGGCCGGTTCGGTGTGTATACCTATGTATACATACGCACAGGCGCGTGCAAATAGAGGAGAGATATAGAGAAGCGACCCACCGCGCGAGCGCGCAGACGACGAACTGAGGAGGCACTTTCGCCTTATCTGCAACGTCGAGACAACGCGCTCGCTAATTTCGCGACTATATAGCGAGCAGCCGGGACTGATATTTATCGTCGACCGCCGGGCTAGTGCTAGTCCATGAGAGCACAGTGTCGCGCGAGCGTTTGCTCTCCCTCTCGAGCATATATATATATACGCATAAGGCTCTTTGAGAAAATTTATCGCCGACGATGAGCTTGTATGGCGATTATTATTACCGTTTTTTTTCTTGCGCGCATATATGTATATAATGTATACACTCTGAGCGTCGCCGCGTAAGTACGGCTCTAATGTACGGCGAGCCAAGTTTTTGCTTGCCGATCACGAGTATAAGCAACCGATTACGCAATTATATATGCCATCGGAAAAAAAGACGCTGAGCGGTTTGCAACTCTGATTTATAGCCAAGCCCGAGAATTCAATGCGGAAAGCGAGTACAACTTTTAGCGTATAAAAGAGAATCAATAACAGTCTGGCAAGAGTAGAGACCACCGCCCATTAAAGACACCCTGGCGCCAGTCCTCGCCGGCGACTGATCCTATTATATATATATTCGCGATTTCTCTCTCACGAGTCTCTGCTGCTTATATTCCCTCGGTGGCGTATAAAAATCCGCAAGGATGAAAAGGCCGCTGCTGCTACGAAGAAAAAGCCCAAGCAGCGATGCGCAATTAGCCGAGCAGGAAATGAGGCGACGACGTAGCCGCGCATGAACCCCCGTAGTAATATATAACCCTGACTTCTTCTCGGGAAGGGAGAGAAGAAAAAACGAATTATGGCTGCAAACTCTCTCTTTCTCTCTCTCCCTATTTCTTATATCTCATCTCTCCCTCGACCTTT
This sequence comes from Muscidifurax raptorellus, assembly GCA_020010945.3. Lineage (NCBI taxonomy): Eukaryota > Metazoa > Arthropoda > Insecta > Hymenoptera > Pteromalidae > Muscidifurax > Muscidifurax raptorellus. The sequence continues at coordinate 13,009,818 of CM052078.1, read as the reverse complement.
GTCCCGCGGCGTTCCATTATCCGGCGGCTGATGTATAAGTGCCCACCTTTCAATTAGCACCTCTGGGGGCATACGCGCGTCTCTATATATTTATGCGTTCTGCTCTCTATGTATATATATATATATATATACGCACACTTTGAGATACGCGGTCCTTCGCGTCTTTGTTTAGAGCCGCCGCTCGGCGCGCGTTTAATTTGAAGAAGCAGGAAAGGTATAAAGACAGGCGCACCGACGCTTTTCATCTTTTTACCACCGAGGCTTTTTCTTAGCTAGTTCTCCAGCTGCTATTCATTTGTCTGCGCGAGCGCAGGATAATGCGGACTTTATTATTCCGGCGGGTCGCGGCTCGGCGGCCGCGGGTATATATAGCTATATACTCTATTTGCCCGAGTAAACATGGCAAGAGCGAGCGCGTAAATAAAACAGGCCACAATTTTCAAGTTCAGTTCTCCTATTTTTCGGAGCACGAGAGCGAGCAATCTCGTTCTCGAGAGCGTCTAAACTAAATAAATTTTTCGCGGCTAGTTCCGTCGTGTTCCTTATTGACCGAGTATGACTGAGAACGAAAAACAAGAGTGTATACGTTCGGCAGCCTGATTTGAGATCGCGTTTCAGGGGGTTAGGCAGCTTTGAATATCGATCGTAAAATCGTCTGTACACGCGGTAGTATAAAAATACCGTTTATGACACTTAATCCCTTGCAGTGCCCCGTAACGCGCAAATCCAAGTATACAGAGTCTATATGTGAGCTGCAAAGATTCAGCATACTATAATATAACGGCGGGGATATCACCCAGCGGCTTTTAATAATTCCACTTTGCTCGCGCAAATTTATCGGGCCGATTATTAGAGAAATTTCAGGGCCGTTAAATTCGTCCTCCCTTTCTGCAACATCCGCGCGTATATATATATATATATATAAACACTCGCGGAGCAGCGTCGTCTAGGCGCGTCGTAAAGCCTCGTCATTGTCTGGGCTGTTTAACGTCGGCGACGGCGGTCGTTACGCAGAGAAAGGGAGCGAAGCTGGGCTGTATTGTATGTGCGTATCGCGCGCTTCGAGCCGCCGCAGGCTGCAGTAAACGCATATACTGAGAGAGACAACGCTGTAGCGAGCTTTACGTGCGTATACTCGTATATACCTATATATGCAGCATCACGCACCCGCATCCTCTGACTGACTGACGCGTATTTTTTGTTTTAAATATCGACGTAATTTTGCCTGGCAGTGCTTTTTCGGGCTGCTCTCTCTTTCGCCTTTGTTAGTACGGCTTGCGGAGGGTCGCTCGGAATATACATATACACGCGTGCGTCGTCCTGCACTTTATTGCGTGCGAAGGGCTTTCGGAGGGATGCTGTAGTAGACGGATGCGACCGGAGAAGCGGGAGGCAGTTTTTTTTTTTTTTTTTTGGAAGGCTTGCTGACGTTGGCGGATATTAAAAGTAGCTTGCTGCGCCAAATTAACTTTCTCATTACGCTTGCTTTGTTATTGTTCATGATATAGTCAAGGTTATAGATTTGGCGCCAGTTACAATTTAAACATTTTAAACTTGCGGCAGATCATATAATGTCTGTTACTACTCAATACGAAGCAAATTGACATTGTTGAGAGCGATATTGGAGAAACAGTGAAACAAAGAGAGATTTGAGGGAATATCTCGTCAAAATGTAAAATGGATAAATCAGAGCTTTGTATTACGTGGATTCGATACACATATATATATAGAGAGAGATAAAAAGCGCGAGATCTCGGAAAATAAAATGGGAACAAACGCGCGCGTTTTATTTTTATTCCGTCGAGCTCTCGTGAAAAAATTGCTCTAAAGCAATGGGCTTAATCACATTCCAATAAATCGGACGAGAACTCGATTATTGCCGTCGAACGTGGAATATGAGTTTGAAAAAGGGAAAAATACGTGCTCTGCAATCCGCTTTTTCGCGCAGCATAGTTGTAGCCTCCGGTAGACACAATCGAGCGCCCGCCGTACCGAGTAAAACATTAAAATCTTGAATAATTCACCATCGATTATCTACTCTCCCTCTCCGTCCTCTTATTTAATTTCGCGAGAAAAATTACAATTAACTGCCAAACAAAAGAGTTCTCTCCTTCTCTTTGAATTAGCGTTCGTTCCCCTTCCCATGTACTGCAGAACACAATCGCGGTTTTACAAAACGCAGAAATCGAATTCTCGCCCATACGTCCAGGGTCATTGAAATGTCGCATACGTCTAGTACACTTTACAAAGCCAAAAAAGCAAGGACGAGACTACATACCTCCGTCGCGATATTATATATAGCTACTCTGCCGGGATAAACGCACAGATGAGTCTGCGTGTTTTCTCGCGCGGAAAACGTATAAGCCCGCGGAAAGTTAATTAAATGGAAAGTCGCAGCGACGTCAGGACAATTATCTCTCTACTCGAGCGCAATTAACGCGCCTATATGGAGAGCCAGCCGCATTCTCGAGCGGAGAGAGAGAGTGTCACGACGACGACGACGACAACGATGCGGCGACGCGCGGAAAATACGGAGCTTTGATCGTCGCGACAAACCATCGAGGGTACATGCGTGTAGATGAGTCTCGCGGTATTTGAAAAAATCGTGCGAGAGCTGATGCCTCTCGCTATTACTGCCGTGAGAGAGCGTTCGTTGATCGATCGATGTAATGCGCGAGACTGGAACTTTCTCATGGTCGTATAATTTTTGTTGATCCTCTAGCTTTTTAAACTTTTGTCATTCCTGCCGGATATATAAATGATTTCCAATGCGTTTGAACATTTCTATGAAAACTTTGTACCTCTCTCATCCTCACACCATCTCTCGGCACACGTCTTCGGTCCAAACTTATACTCCTCGTCGACTCCCTGTCGGCAGCATAAGTTTTCGCTAAAGCATCTCGCGCAGCGTTTTGCTGTTCACAACGGCGGCGGCAGCAGCGGTGGGGTAATCGTCGGGCTCGTAAAGGCGCGTAATTGCGCCTCGTAACACTCTCGGCAACTGCGCGGCGGCCCATAACAGGACAAACGTCATGCGCTCACGTCGGGCGTATAGGCGCATACATGACGCGCGCAGTGGGATCGGCTGTATGTAAGTACTCGCTAAAATAGAAGCAGCGCAAAATTTTGCGCTTTTCCTTTTTTCCCGTGTCCGTGAAATTGCAAGCTATATTTTATGGGTTACTTACGCGCGCGAGCGCGCGGAATGCGCGCTGCGGTTATATTCTTTACGAGGCTCTTTGAAAAACTCCGACGCTCGACGCTGCGTCGGTTAGATACGTGACAAAAGTTTTTGCGTTGGCTCGTTTGATGCGGAGGATTTATCGGGAAACAGGTTTTTTTCGCGTTATACATAGGCTGTTTTATCAAAGAATTTTCGAACGCGTCCGTATAAAAAGTCGTTGATCGGGTGAAATATCGAAATGTCGAATTATACACGCGTTATACACAGCGCAATCAACTCGTGTTCCAGATATCTCTTCGAAGCAGTGGATTTTCTCGATCACTTTCTCACGCGTCATATTATATGCTCAGCAGCACACACCTTACACGTCTCACACGTCCAATAAAGATTCATGCAAGGCTTGCAATTACAACAGAACCAACGCGAAGTCATCATTACCGCCGCGCACGCGGACACCAGCGTAATCTCTCATGTCAGTTCGAAAGAAAAAAAAAGGAAAAATCCGTCTCAAGACCAGTAGCCTCGCGACGTCGTTCAATTATCACTTCAGCGAAACTCGACTGTACTACATAAGACGCACACCAGAGCAGCAGCGCGAAATGCGTCAAAACACGCGGAGCCTTGACCGCCCGACGACGATGTTTTCACTCTCTCTCTCTCTCTCTCTCTGTCTTTCTTTCTCTCTCTCTCTCTCTCTCTCTCTCGTGTGTGCAGCCTAATAAATCCTTGTCGTCCGGCACGGTGCGCTTAGACCGAGACTTTCGCTCGCGTGCAGATTCGTACTATACTCGGCGGTGCACACGCACACGAGGGACACACTTTTATATGCGCGCAGGAGGGGATTATGTGTTTATATATCGCGGCGGTGCGTGTCGTCGAGTCGATCTCTCTTTCTCCCTTGGCCGCATGTCGACAAGACTACCACTGTTGCTCCCTGTGTATGTGCACAGCTCTGCTGTTGACTGGATGATTGGCTCAATTTTTGCCGAGCGTTTGATGTTACTGCGCTGTTCTTTTTTTTGCGTTTCTCGCTCGCGTATATAGACAGGGCGGCCCTCGGTTCAGGCTATTAAGGGTAAACGCTTCCAACGAGAGATTATGTATACCTTCTTTTTAGTTAGTTATATAATTGGCTTGTTTGAGCCAAGGAAAATACAATCACGCAGAAGTTTCCTGCCACGCGCGCAACAACCCCAAAAAATTCAGTAACGCGCGGGGCGTTTCCTGCACAACAGCAGAAAAAATGTCTCAACCACCGACGGGCACAGCGTCACGTAGCGGAAGTTTCGGCCGCTGGATTGTAAACGCAGCTTTACAGGAAATCGAAATCCAATGGCCGGGCGTACGTGACCCGCGAACCCTCAGTCCTCTCACACACACACACACATACACATGCATTGGGCGCTTGCGACTAACGCAATTATGATTTTAGCGCAATCCGCGTTAATCCGAGTTTCCGTCTGCACGTGGCTTGCATCGACAGCCCTGTCAGAGAGCTGTGCGCGCGTGTTGGGGGAAAAAAAACGTCGCGACAAATCGGCCGATCGGGAATGTGGTTGTCCGTACGTGTATTCGTCGCTCGTAACTTTGTCCTTGTAGTGCGCGGGTACGCGCGCGTGTGTGCTCTTTCTCTTTTCCCGCGGGTTTACGGCGTGTAGAACCATGATAGATTATCGAATGCAGTATTCCACGTGCGCAATAATGTAAACGTGAATTATTCAATAGTTTACGGATTATGAATTTTTCGCACGTTACTATACTGATGCAGCGGAGCCATTCCCCGATGTTCTACTGTTTTATCGTGTCCCGAGTTTGATGGGTTATATATGAAATTATTAATCGCTTCTGCGTTATAGATCGAGTGGACAAGTCAGTGTAATAAAGTTATCGATGTGTAAGGTAAACTTTGTGTAATTTCATTAAAACACTGGCAATGCACACGCAGTGTATAAACATATATAACCCATCACGCGCTGCGTATTAATATAATTAGAGGGTATAACACGCGCGGGGATCACCCCTTTCGTAACTTTTAATTATCGAAGCGATATCCCCCAACGGAAAATTTCTGTCACGCATTTTTCTGCACTTTGGGCATATTACACGTTGCCTATATATACAAACGAACCACTCCGCTGTAAATGTCCTTGACACGCGATTAGCCCTCTCGTGTACCCCTTCCGTTTCACTCTCATTTTTACGCACTCTCGCTGTACACGTACGGACGCACGCTGCAACGTTCTCCTCGTTTCGTCATGCAGTAAATCACCGAAAGTGCGACGTGCACACATACCTCCAGCGCGCACTTTCCCTACCCCTTGGCCTGCATTCATTAATTAGTCGCTTGGGCTAGTCTCTCGTATTAGCGCGCGCGCGCGGGGGGCGAAATTCTGCTACCTATAATGCATATGCATATCTCCGAGTGCGCGTATCATTCGGCGAGCGCGAGTTACCGGACAATTATTCGCGCCGTATGTTAAATCTAGTTTGGATTTAGAATGTATATACATTGGCTGCTAATGGACGCGCTCGCCAGTGGCGAAATTGCTCTGATGCGGTATAAACAGTCGTCCCGCTGTGCTCAGCTGCTGCGCTGCTGCTTTGATTTCGTATATACGGCGCAGCAAATTATTCATTCATACACACAATTATTTCGTAATGTTGGCGCGCATTATTATTATGCATGCGTGATTATACCGCGTGCGTATCCGATCGATATCGCTTGATTATATAATAGAGGTTACACGCAATAACGAAACCGCAACCACATCACCATCATCATCGTCGTCGTCGTCGTCGTCGTCGTCATCGTTTTACATGTGTGCGAAGGATCGGGCATTTTTCGTGCCTAATTGGTCGTAAATCAAAAGTGAAAAATCACAGCGTGGCCGCGAGCGCTCAATGAGAACCTTTCAAAGAGAAAGCGAGCGAGAGACGAGGTACACGCTATATAAAGACACAATTAAGAAGGAAGAACCCTACCCCCTCATCAATCTGAATTGATAACCGTTAATCCCGGCGTTAAACTGTGCTTCAATTAGGACCTCATTTCAGACTATAGCTTTCTGCGCTCCGCTTTACTATATTCTTATTATCCCAATGAATTCGCACCAGAGGGAGAGCAGTCTACAGCGAGAAACCGCAGTCCGTTTGAAGTTCATCAAGCCTAAATCCTCGCCTTTGTATATAATTCTATAACACACGCACAATTATCATATAACATACTGTATACATCATCAGGATCTAACGAGCTCCTCTATTATTTTTGCTGTTCACAGGGACTTGAGACCGGCGAGTCTGGAGAAGGGCCAGGAGTTGCTGCGACTGAGGTTCTACGGAGCTTACGCCTGGGGCGGTCCGCTCATCGTCGCCGGACTGGCGATCTTCCTCGACAATCTGCCCGAGACCCCCGGCGAGACCTTCCTTAGGCCACACTTTGGTCAGAAGATGTGCTGGTTTGCCGGTAAGTCGGAATTCTCATCAGCTGCTAGATCTCTCGTGTTTTTGATCTCGCTCACGCGAGAACGTATATAGGTGTTATATCGTAAATTCTGTCTATATACCTAGCTAGCGCAGCAGTGTACGGCTTGATTTAATTTGGATCGCTGGAGAGCTTCGCAGTTTCGAGGTCTGCGATTCCGCGTTTAGAATATCAAAGTGGCGAGATGATTTTAGTGCTTATTTTCTCCGAAGCGAGCTTGCGAGATCGAATAAACAAGATTATTTAGATTGATTCATGATCTTCAGGAAAGAGCCGCTCTTTCACATTATACGAATACTTGCTCTGGTAGAAACAAATCTTAGGTATGCGGTTGAATTTTGAAGCTATATATAACATTATAGACACTCCGCGCGAAATCTTGACCGCGTGATCTCGCATGGCAATCACATTAGACAAACACAAACAGCCTCTCTCCGTATGTGCCGCTCAAACAAAGGCTCGCGCGCGCATAAGCATGTGAACTCGTGGAAAGAGAGAGAGAGAGAAGAGCTTCTCTTTATCATTTCCCGCGAGCGCGAGGTAGGCCCGAGTCAATCCGTCCTGATGGAAGCTCTCGTTATGGACTGTTTAACGGCGGTGCTCGTAATCCATATAACAGCCTACTGCTGCAACTGCACCCACAACTCCGCGCAATCCCACGCGATGTGTGTAGAGAGAGAGAGAGAGAGAGAGAGAGAGAGAGAGAGAGAGAGAGAGAGAGAGAGACGGTCGACCTCGTGTGGGTACGTCAATAACCTCAAGTCCAACACCGCGTCGCCGTCTCCTAATACAGCTCTCTCCGTCTGTCTATAAGCTATACGCAGTACTGCGCGCCGCAAACACGGATGATCAGCTCCTACGTGTGCTGTATATTTACGCCGGGCACACAATCCTCGTATATTACCGCGAGTACAGCTGTGCGTATATATGTATATGTACGTTATTCTCTACTACGTCATAAAATTGCCGAGGCGATAATTCGCATTATATGCCGCGACGTTCAGATTCACTTCCTACACGCGCGACGATGACGCCGTAAGTATAAGTCTTCGGGCAAAAGGCCATTAACGGCCGGTGAACGCATAAATCTCTTGTTCCTGCCCCTCTATATATCGGCTTATAAAGCGCGACCACATCGACATTCGACAGGATCATCCGGCACTGCTGATATTGCTCGAACGCGCAACAATGAGTCTCTTTTTGTATTACTCCCGCGCTTTCTTCTCCTTTTTCCAGCTCATCGATTTTCTTTTTTTCCTTATATTCGCGCGATACCGATCTTAACGTCGCGGATTATTATTACCGCGGTAGTACAGTAGTTGCGTCCCTTTTGTATACAAGGTCTTCGGTTTCGCGAGTATACACTTTCCCGGCTGTTTTTGTCTTTATCGACCGTGAGAGAGGGTTTGTTTTCTCCTTTTTAACATTTTTTTTCTTACTTATTCCTGGATCAGACTTTCTTAGCTGGGCATTGTTGGCGCGCATTGAACGAAGGCTTTCGAAGACGATTTCTGGGCTTATTATTACGCCGCGTTATACTGTTGTAGCTATATATTCTCGTATCGAAGGAGCTTTTCATTATTATACCTCACCCATCGGAGAGTGCGCGCGGTTATATGCGATGAATGATGGATATATCTGACTCGGTCGGGCGAGAAATTGGGTACAATAATGATGAGTATTACGTGAATGGTTCAGAAGGTCGTGGTGGGGTCCATTGTTGAGACTATTCTTTTATCGAGTCGCTCTTCTCGTCGCTTCCGCCTGCGTGATTTTTCTTCTCGAGCTTTCGCACTAAAATTATTGAACCAAAAGTATTTGAATAAAATACAGGAGATAATGGTCGTTAGTTTGTACAAAATGTTTCAAATCTTGCATCGGACGAGCCACAGCCTAAAATTAAATAAAAGAACGTCGCAAAAGCAAAATCGATCCTGCGCGCAAATCTCCATTCCAGGAGAAAAAAGAGGAGCGAACTACAGCACTCTATCTCGGGCGATAAATTTTTATCTTTCTCTGAATTCTGCATATAGCTCCTTGTCAGATGCAGCCATAGGCAGTATTATCTCCGAATCTCTCTTTCTATCTCGACTGTTTTCTCGATACGACCATCGCATGCCAGGCGAGAAAAGCCAATACGTCGTATCCTTACATCTGGGCGATGCTAAATCAGGATAATGGTGTCCCGCGGGAGAAGGAAAATGCAACCTACTCCCGAGAATCGGCGCCGCTGCCGTTGCGAAGATAAAGAAGGTGGCGCGCGTTTTTACCAAGAAAATAAAATCAATTCAACTCGAGAGTAGGAGTAGACATATGGTCGCTTTTTTCTTTGCACCGGCGGAGAGGATATATAATGGCATAGTTCGCGCGAAATGAAGGATGATTTTTCTCTCGGGCGGGACTTTTGACGGAGAAAAATTAACCCATATGGAGGGAGGGCTGCTGGGGCCAAGTGTGTAAGAGCGCGTTTTTACCAAAGTCTCATTAATTATGATTCATCCCCTTTGTCCCTTGTTGCGGCTGGTGATTATTTATTGTCGTACCATCAGAGTGTTGATTTTATATTTAATAACAATTCATATTCTAGTTATTTGCACAACAATAGCCGTTTACTTGATATGTATACGGCTATACTAATATTCAGAAAAGAATAACTGAGATTTCATCCACTTTAACTCATTCTTATGAGAAAGGCATTCTGCAAGCTTGACAAAGCTCGACGGAGAAAACAACTGTAGTCAGCGACGTATCTCCCCTAGCGTAAAGTGATTCCGACGATAAACAGCCCCAGAAAAATACTCTATGTACTAAACTACGGCTCGCATAAAATCTGTAGCTCTGTTCCGAGTCATCGGAATAGCAGGCGAATAAAATTCTGCGCGTACAGTAGCCAAGCAGAAAGCACACGCGTAATAAAAATAATTCCGTCGTTATAATTCACCCGGCGCCGTGTATATACATCAATTAAAGTAAAAACACGAGAGCGCCGGAACAAACGAGCTTGATTCACGGGCAATTAAAATCGTTGCTCCTCGAGCTCTCTTCTTTCTCTCTATCTCTCTCTCTCTTTCGAGAGAAGACAAATGCGCCAAGCCAGAGAAAATTATCGGAGAAAAAAGAAAGCTAGAAAGAGACAAGACTGGGGCCTCCAAAAAGTAGAAGTCGAGCCGCGAAAAAAGGCGTAAACGCCGATAAAGCCAGTCGCCGAGGAGCGTGTAAATAAACGTAAACACAATTAAAAGCTGAGCGAAAAGGGGGGCCGCTCTTTTTCCCTCTATATACGAAAATCGCGCGAGGGGCGGCAAAGAGAGAGAAAGCGAAAGTCTGAAAGCTCTCGCACAGAAGGCACTTGATGCAGCACGCATTCCCCCGGCAGCGGCAAAGATAGACGATGGGGTGGACGAGATAAACCTGGCGCCAGTCAGACTACCGGGCTTTCCATACACGCTCGCGCATCGCACCCTTAGCCCATCAGTGCAACACACGACTAGTCGAACGGCTCTGTTCGGCATAGCTCACCCCAGCCGTCGTCGATGTGTACGTCTATAGGTATACTATACTCGCGCAGTGAGCGTGTGCGGGATGATTGTGGAATATGCTGCTGCTTGCTATTGCTTGAAACTTACACGCGTCATACTGGTTGCCGATTCACACGCACACGCCGCATTATGCGCCTCTATGACAATGGTATTGAGCATTATACAACTCGAGGATAATGGTCTCTACATCACATGATGGATTGTATTGTGCGATGCTATCTTTTTATTCCACGCGAGTGATGCGTGTATTATTATTCGTAAATTTAATTTTTTGGTGTATTCAATAAACGCTGAAAAGAAAATTTCGCACAAATTTACTTTCGACGCGTACACGCGAACTGCATCAGGAATGTCTAACGCAGCGAGTATAGTAGTTCCTGCAGGTAGTCGAATAATCCACAGCCAACTCGTTCGCACAATTATCAGCGGCATCAATCAAATTACCAGCGCATTCCGCTTAGCAATCAAACACTGCACTTGCAGCAGCAGCAGCAGCAGCTCACACAGACAACACGGCACTCGAACTGCCAACAATAGCGACAAGGCGCCCCGAGTCTCTCTCGCGTAGTACAGTGCGCGTGTATGGGGTCAAGTGCGCTAGTAGTATAGCTGCCGGCTCAGCAGCAGCAGCAGCAACTCTCCACGCGCCGCACATGTCTATCTAATCCGGCGCAGCGCCACGATAAGCGTTCCCAATATATCTGGCCCTGCAGACGATCTATACACTATATATACCTGCGCGGGGGCCACTCGAGTAGTCTCGTTCTCTCGAGGGGATGATTGCTGCCGGGCGGCTACGCGAAATCGTCGATGATGACGAGCTGCTCCCGGTCTCTCTTTAGCCTCTGTATATATGATGAAACACTCGAGAGTGAGAGAGAGAGCTAAAGGCGGATTTAGCGAAGCAGGAAAAATCGAGGGGTCTAGCAGCGTGGTGGCAATTTATTTCGGATTACGAGTCGCGCAGTACTAGTAGCTCGTTGTACCGGGCTTTGGAGTACTGCTGCGTTGCGTAAATGCGAATATGCGTACGGGGGAAGCTGCCTAATAAACAAAAGACAGCGCGTGTGGCTCGTTTCGCGAAACAGTTTGATGTAATTAACGTCCTCGTCGCGCGGAGAGAGTGAAGGCATGCGTTGAAAAGGGGGATCGGAGCGCTTTTTTCTGTTCTACGGTTTCGGGTGTTTAATATCAATTAATTATCGCGCATTCCGGCCTGATTGATTGACATCGTCGTTGGACGGGGCTCTGATCTGGCTTAAATTATATTTTAGAGAGTCCTTTGGACCCTACAGCAATTCATTTATTTTTTTCCACTGAGGATCCCAACAACTTTCTTCGAGTACAACCCTCTTTGAGTAGATATACACGTATTCTCTCGGCTAATTGGACTCACATGTATATTTGTTCCTCGGCGGGGGTGTGGTTCAGCTTTTCTTTCGACTATACTTCAGCCGAGTCTGAATTAGCGAAAAAGCGAATGCGATTCGTACGCCAGGAGGTGATTTGCTTTGATGGAAAAATTGATGGTTCAGACCGGCTGAAATATCGGTTCGGCAGTTCGGTGAAACGCTGAGATTTATGTACGTAGCTGAGAACAAAAAATGTTGTTCAACCACGATTTTTACAGTTCAATAGCCGTTATGCGTTTAATTGAATCAGTGCCGGTAGTTTATGCGCAGTCAAATTAAGTTTTCAACCATTAGCAGGGCCGCATATAACAAATTTCATTCCGACCGATCGAAAATATCTCGGAAAATAAGAAATCCTTTCACCAGCTACAAAACCGACGCCAGTTAGCTTCCGTAAATTCGGTCAAAAGCACAATGAATCATAAATTTCACGTCCAAGCGTCGACGAATAAAGTTCAATAAACGAAAGAGCGATCGGCCAATTCATCCTCCTTTGACGGCGCTTCTGTGCCCTTGGCAAATCACGGGAGTCGCGTGCGCGAAGCAATTTAGAAAGTGCGAAATCGCGAGTCGAAAGAAAGAGAGCCACTACTGCTACACGAGGGTGTGTTATTGTGTATATATCAAGCACCGAAGTGGCAAGTATAACTACTTTCGAATATATGCGAGTGCAGAAGGATCTTGTACAGCGTTTTACGGCGATTTTTTTATTTATATACTTCGCGCGAGGCTTTGATTGATGCAGCGGCGACAGATCGCGCCAGTTCTCAACAGCTGTTCGGGCGACTCTGAGTGAAATATAACTCTTTTACAGCCGGAGAATATGAAAAAACAGCATAGACGTCTTCCCCATTCCTTATTTCTCGCGCACGGAGACGATAAATTTCCATATACACCTAGGAGTCTCTCCCTCTCTCTTGCTCCTCCCATAAGACATAGACATACCCCGCAGTGTTAGCCAACAGTATAGAGCGCAGTTTATCCGAGCATCATCCCCCGGTATAACATTAGGTGCGACGACGACGACGGCGGCAGCCACCGATTTCTCTCTCTCTCTCTCTCTCTCTCTCTCTCCTACTATATATACTGCAGTATAGCGTAGTTATATAGCGTATATATAACAGCGGCCGCTAAAGCATCGAACGGCACGCGCGGGCATAATTCACTTATGTTTGTTATGGGTTGCCATGGGGAGTGAGATATAACCGGGTGAAACAGCTATTGTTGGCGAGTCGCCAAAACTGGGCGAATATAGATAGAGCGCTGCTACTGTTGCCGGCGCGTCGCCAGTGCTATATATACTAAATATCTCCGCAACCCCCGTCGTTTCGCTGCGCGCTTATATAGCCCTCTTCGAAAAATCTTTAAGACGCGCGCGAGCTGCTTCCCGAATTAATTGAGATATCGTGATTTTCCAAGGAGAGAACACCTTGAAACAGATAAAAGTTGGGCGTCCTGCCCCGGGCCACGGGGACGAATCTCTCGCAAAGTTTATTATTCCCAGGCGAAATCTCGGTATTTAAAGAAATTACGGATCACAGTCTTTGCTATATAGAGTACCGCGGAGAGGGGTTTCGGGTCGATTGAAAATGCAAAAGTTTCACCTCCCCGCTTTGCTGCAGTACATAAGGGTGCCGAGCAGAGAGTAGCGGAAGAAAAGCGAGCGTAAAATGTGCAAATTGACGGGATGAGAAATGCGTGGCACGAAAGTTTCCCAAGATATTTGGCGACGCTGCCTGCAGTAGTCCCACGACAGCCTTTTAACTATTGTCCGAGACGCATGCTGGCTCCGAGTCGAAATTCAAATTCTCCTAACGAGCTCTTTCTCTCTCACTCACACTTGAGGATCTGTATTTTAAAAGGACTGAAAGATGCTTTCTTACACGGTGATTAAATTAATTTCGTTGTTTCTCCGGTCACGTGTTCACCTATAGACGCAATTAGTTATTCATAAAAACGAACAAAAAAAAAGACTTAATGTGTTAATCTGGTCCTTAGAATATATGTCTTTATTGAATTAATCAAAGCCAAAGGATGAATGGAAATAAATATGTACACAATGAGCCTCTATGAAAAATTTCAACGATAGATTAATGGGGAACAGTGCACCGGGAATATCTAAATTTCTTCACCCTTTCGCATTTTCAAGCCGACACACACACAAAAAAGAAGCTCCAACCATCAGACGAGCGCATTTTTCATACAAGATCAACAAACAATGCACCCCATTCACGCGGGCAATCCCCGTGCATCTTTCCAGCGCACGATAATCAAATCAACCCCGCGTTAATCTCCCAAAACGACCGGAGCATCGACGCGCACAAAAGCCGGGCCCGAAACAAGACGATCACAGAGAAAGAAGCGGACAAAAAAGAAAAAAAAGAAGAATCGACCTACACTGCTACCGGTCGGTATATCCCTCGGCAATTGAAAAGCGAAAACGATTCGGCGGCAGGGCCGGGATCGTGAAAGTTACAAGTCGCCGAGAAACGGGTTTCGGGGATTATGTCATATAAGCCGAGCCCGCCGCATTGGGTCACGTGCCGACGACAGACGCACACCAAAGTAGGTCACACATCGCCGCAACTGCTGCTGCTGCTGCTGCTATATGTGTTGCATTCGTCTTTAGACATCTAATATATAGGGCCTGCGCGTGTAGCTCGTATTTATGACTGTTTGCTCTCGCGGTGAATGGGGAGAGGATGGGTTCTTTTTTCGGGCCTTTATTATACGCGATGAGCGCGAGAACGTATCGGGCTCTCTCGGATGGAGACCGTGATTTAGAAGGTTTTTAGGGAGAGCGCACGCGCAACGGATATAGAATTTTTCGTTATCCATAATCTGAGATTTGATTTGCTTCGCTTTTATGATTGAACAGTTTTTTTCCGCCTGCACTATATAATAAAATGCGATAAACGCAAATATCACACACACACATGCGCCTGTATCAGCATAACGTTCGTCGGCCGCGACATCGTTCGAGCTTTTAAAAGCAGCTTTCCACGTGTATACAGCAGAAGGAAAAGAGTGAGAGAGAGAGAGAGAGAGTGAGCGGAGTATACCTATGTATATATACCGGCTGGCACATTACTCCTAATACAGCCTTTAAAAGTGCCGGGCGCGAAACTACACGCGACCGGCGGCTCATGAAAAAGTAATGCTCTTTTCATGGGGCGCACGTGAAGCTTTCCCCCCACGCGTCCCCTCTCCTCCTTGCACGTACGCGAGCACCTTCTTTCTTTCTTTTTTGTCGACGCTTCCTTCTCTCTGCTCATTCCGCCTGCCGTATATACATATACACACGATAGTAGCATTTACTTTACTGCGCCCAGATAGAGGAGACACGCGAGTCTTTATTTCTCTCCCACGCGCGATCCCCGATAAAATGCAGCAGCTTCGATTTCCCGCGTCTTTTTAAACGCGCGCGTACTATCGCCGCGGCTTTATGCTTGACTCTTCGAGTGTGACGCGGCGCGTCGTCGTCGCGCTCGTCGTGGCGGCGGAGGTTGCGATTTATTTCTTACGGAAAGGAGCTGCGCGGAGGGGAGGGATGATGTATGTGTTTTTAGCGGATTTTTTGACCTGTTAAATTTATGGGCTCTCCTGCTGCTTGCGGATACACAATTTATATCTGCTCCCGAGAAGATCGCGTTCGTTCGCGAGGATCGATTAAAGCGCTACACGGAGTACGTTGCGGGGGAATTTAATTACTTAATTAAACAACGCTCGGCGGCTGCAAAAAAAAAAATATATATATATATATATATATATATATATATATATATATGACAAACATTCCTGTTATATTAAATCGCTGAAAATTGAGGATTAAATTCCGGCAGCGAGAAACTTTCAGCCATTCGAAGTATGTCGGAAAAATTCATTATTTATACATATAGGTATTATGTGTGTGTGTGTATCAAAAAGCGGAATGTGGAGGTTGAAATACCTCAATGGGAAACCAGGGAATCTCTTCATCGACACTCGCGTATATATGCGGGTAAAAATTGTTGCCGCACTTGACGATAAAAAAAATGAGAAAGTCAAAATGTTAATCCAGTTACATATATAGCTCGCTCATATACATCCCCGCAAGTTTGAACGGAAAAAGTCTCTCGTATAATCCACTTCCGCGTCGCAATGTTTACAAAATTTCGATTTCGCGTGCACTTAAAGCCACGTTCTTCGAGCGCGCTACTTTATTTTCACGAAACAGCGAAGTAGACGGCGGCGAAACTCGAGTCTCGCAAACTATAAAAAAAGCCAGCTGCAGCAGCAGCGGTACGTCGGGTCTCGCGCGCGCATAAAGCAAGGAATATACGTACTCTCGGTCCATTTGCAGGAGAGCAGCGAACATTGCAACACGATCAGTCGGTTTACTATAATTCTCAGCGGGGCGGACGTATATTGCCGCACGAGCAACTCGAGAACACCGAAGCGACTTCCTTTCGACGAGGCGCGACGAGGTCAACGTTTTATATTCCAGATGACTCCGCGCTTGTTTCTTAGCTTTTATTTACCTTGACAATATAGCGTAGAAAATACCCTCTCCGCGAGAGAGACATATACTTTTATACAAGAGGTGTTTTAGATTTTGGCGAACGAGTCTCGATAACGATTGTATATTATACACACATAGGCGGCCGATCTTGTTTTCGCAAGCTCGATATCTCCGAGAAATTACGTGCTAATCCAACCCTTTTGCGCGCGTGTCATCCGCCGCGCCATATCGCGCAGAAATGAAAGTCAAACAGTAGTCCCGAGAGATCCTTATCGGTTTTCTCGCGCGAGTAAAAATACTCCGCCCGCGAAAGACATAACAGTGTACATGGGCTCGTATTTAAAGAGCAAACACGAGACGAGGCTCGCTTGCGCATTGAATTATAATTCGCGCAGAAGGTTAGGAATGCCCGCGGCGCCGAGTTAATTGCGAGACCGGCTGTATGTATATATGTATAGCATTCTGGCATAGGCACGAAAACCGGGAGATAGAGAGAATTTCGCGCGGATAAACCAATTGAACGCCAGGCCGAGCGAAGCTTCTATCTCTCTGTTTGCCGACGATTTTCGGCCTATTAGCCAGTTTGTTATTGAAGCGGCTTAGCGCGAGCGCGCACTGCTGCTCGGCGAATCCGATGCGCGGCTAGCGAGGGATTAGAGCGGAACCGCAGCCGCGAGCTACCGCTGCTGCGTCTGCAGTGGCTTGTAGCCGAGAATTATGACAGGTTTTTTCCTCCTTTTTTCGTCGTGGTGGGATATTCGTTCGAGGAGTTCCTCGTCGTGATTTGCGAGCGAATTTTTTATGGTCGACTTATAAGCGCGCGCTTTTATACTGAGTTTTAATTCGACTTATCGCGTGCGCAGAAGTTGCTTCGTTAAATCTCATTTTGCACACGTATATATGCTTGGAAAATTTCGCGCTACATAACGCCCGATGGGAAAAGAAGAGAAAAAATTCAACGAAATTTATCGTTCCATTTGCGTCCGAATTTAGAAATGCGCAATTAACAAGCACGCACTCGGCACGCAAAAATACATTTTATTTTATAAAAAGCTCGAATTAAAATCATGCACTTTTCTCAGGGGACTAATTTTAGAGAGAAAAATCGCTTGTTTTTCCAGAGTCGAAGGCACAGGGATCTCTCGCAATAACGCACTCGAGCGAACGTTCAACTTTATACTCGTATTAAAGAAGCATATATCTAACGTTTTCGTCTCAATTTTCATTTGCAGATGACATGGAGATCCTGGCTTACTTCTACGGGCCGATCGGCGTACTACTGGCGATAAATCTCATCTTTTTCGCGGCAACCGCTCGCGAATTGACGTGCGGCCTCTGGAAAGGCGAGTTCGTAAAGAGCACCACTGAAAGGTAAGTCGAGATTCCGCTCGCTCCTAACACACGAGGTACAAAGCGACCGTCAAGTGAGGCAGGCGAAAAAAAAGCTGTATGAGTGTGTGGCAAAAGCTTCTAAGCGCAAAGCTGCCTGGCGCTTTTTCTGAACGCAAAAAATAAGGCGTTATATACTGCCGAGAGAGGGAAAAAAAGGAGCTTGACAAGGAACCCTGAGTGCAATCATTTGTTTAACGGATAAATGTTTGAACGTCATCGCGGTGGTCTTTATTTTCGCCTCGGATTTATTTCGCCAGACGACATCGATAGTATATACACCGCGCGTCGTCGTCGGTATATATACATACGAAAAAATTCGCGAGCTCGAATCAGAGCCGCAACGGCCAGGAATTTTTATTTTCGTACGACTCCTCGTTATTTTTGGAAATAAATATTGCCGGACTTTATTTATACGCGTCGCGTGTTCTTGTTAAAATTGATTGTCTTTACAAAAACCTAAAAACAGCAATTAAAAGCGCTGTGTGTTATATAGTAAATCCGTTCGTTATAATAAGTAAAATCTGTACAAAGCGCTCGCGCGCGCGCGATACTCAGCTCTCTCTCTCTCTCTCTCTCTCTCTCTCTCTCTCTCTCTCTCTCTCTCTCTCTCTCTCTCTCTCTCTCTCTCTCTCTCTCTCTCTCTCTCTCTCTCTCTCTCTCTCTCTCTCTCTCTCGTTACTCATTCTTCTCGTTATAGTTGCGCCGCGCAGAAGAAATTTATTTTCTACAATTATATTATCAAAAAGGAGAACCTTCCTTTCGCTGTGCTACTAAAACTTCAAAGGCGAAATTGCGCGTTATAGTGCTTCGTTTCGTATAGAGTAGTGTAATAAAGGGATTAAAAAAAAACAAAAACGACTGTACGTTTTCCACGAAATGTAAAATGCTCACTCGTACGGTTTTCAACGAGCTTTTTCGCCGCTTCGCGGGAAAATTACAGGGGACATAAAGGGAGAAGACAGAGTCGAATGTGAAATCCCGAGAAATCTGATTGCTTCGTAAAAATCATCGAATTCCGCGCTGCTCTTTTAAGGCTAGCTCAATCTTTTAATAGCTTCCGCGCTCCTGACCTTCGTGTTCGCACGAGCGTTGAGCTTGCGAGGAGAGAAAGGCGTACACTCTCGCAACACAGATATATAGCGCGCATTTGCAAGCGGTGAACAAATAAAGAAGACTCAGCATGATGTCTGATTTCCTTAGATTTCCGTGCCTCTCGACGAGACTAGTTTCCAACTCGGTGAAGATAGGCGAGCTCTATATCTCGGATATATGTATCCGTTCGTCGAGACGCGTTGCCGACGTGAACTTTCTTACTTGACACGTGTGAGTGAGCCAGCGCGAGCGAAGGTCTTTTCGCGAGTCGGATATGAAGCTGCAGGAAATTTCATGTTCAACATGCATGGCGAAAAAAGCTTCTTCTTCTCAAAGTTCTTTTGCGTTCTTCTTTTTGAATGTCCGATCGTGCGCCGACTTGTGATCCGCGCCTGATTGACGTGACAGCTGAAACGTTGCTTGAAACGCGAACTTTTTAATGTACAAGTTTCTACTCTCCGGGATTGAAAAGAGTTTTAAAATACTCCGTGGACTCGTTGAAAAATAAAGCAGCCGCCTGCAGCGTAAGTATAAAAAATGTTATTCGATAAATATCGCAAGATGGAATCGTCTGGATTATTTTTAGATGACTTATTCGGGTCGGCCTGAAATTGATTATGGACAAACTAGCGCAAGCTAACAAATTAGTAACGGGAAAATTTTTTTTCTCAAGAATATTGAACATGTAATATTATAAGCGCATAGGTATCAAATCAAAGCGAGATCATATCTTGATTATCCAAGCTTACGTAAGATACAGTAGCAGCCGCTACTAGTGTGACGCGCGGCAATAAAATTAGAAGGCAAAGCGAAATTACGCGACCGCAGCCCAGTTGCGACAATTATTCGCAAGCCATATCTCTCGGACTAATAGCGAAGATCGCGCTGCGAGCGGCTTCGTGTAAATCACGAACGAATCAGTCCTAAATCATCTCGAACGTAAGCTGAGGAGCCGAGAGCCCGCGCATAGCTCGCGTCATGTTGAAGAAGTCGCCGTAATAGCAAAAGCGAGAGAGAGAGAGAGAGAGAGAGAGAGAGAGAGAGAGAGAGAAAACTCGAATGATTAACGTCGCTCGCCTGCTGCGCATTAGGGAGCCTTTCCTTTCCGCGATTTTTCTATTAATAGATGCGACGACGCCGGGATTGGGTATTAAGATGTAGCCGAGCAAACGTGTGTACGAATTGGTGCGTGCTTGCTTGCTTGCTTGCTTGCACACATGCGGGCCGTTTGACACGCCGTGCTCAATGACGGTTAGAGTTTTAGACTGGTTTATTCGAAGAAAATTGAAGGGGCTGCGCGGACATTTGTTTGCTCAAGTCAAAATCCGACTTGTTGATATTATTCGTTTGCTGGACGACTAATGAACGATGCTCGCATTGATGGAAAACTATACTGTTGGTTTATTTCTTCAATTATTTCATTATCGCAAATTCGAAATACTCCGAGATCGCGCGTGTGACACTTTGTCAGCTGTCAGACAGATTTCGAGCTTGTATGTATAGGTATAGACGAGAGCGCGCGGCGATATATAGAGCACAGCCACGATTTCCGAGAGGCGATGAATGGCTATGGGTGCTAGGCCCTCGTGGAAACTTTAACTTATCTCGCTCTCTCTCTCTCTCTCTCTCTCGGCTGCTGTGTCTTGCGAAATTTTTCATCGTTTCCAGCGCAGTTTTTACGAGCGGGGCGTGCTCGAGCCGCGTGTTTTCAGGATTTTTTACGCCGTACGTCGAGCGTACAATATATATATATATATATCTGTATGTAGTTGCTCGAGAGCGAAGTAGTACTATTTTCATAACAATGCGCGTGGGATTGCTGCGCGCGTGTGTATAGCTCGGAGGCGCTGGAAATATTGATGTTTTGGACGTGGTGCTTTTGCAATCGTTACACCGGCTTTGGTTATGAGATTTTTCATGTTTGTCATGACGACGACGACGACGACTACGATGATGACGATGATGATGATGCGAATTTCAAATCTACGAATAATAACTTTAACTTGTGTTTATTCAAATGAAACCCTGGAATGTTAATTCAGTCTGAAGAAGCTTTGCAATTCAATATCGCAACGTGATTGATAAATTCAATTTGTCTGCAAAAACGTTTTAAGAAAATAAAGAATCAGCCCCTCTCCCTCTCTCTTTGATAAAGCAGAAAATATGCTTCAGCTTCGATAGAGCCATAGCGGCTGACATTTCAATAAAAAGGATTGTCACGGCGACCGTAGACGCGCGATAAAACCATCGACGATAAAATATTCGCACCCCTAAAAAAAAGCATAAAAATAAACTTCTTATATTGTTTTACGCGGTCCGCTGCGCACAGACAGAATAAGACACGACACATGCCGGCACCGTTCAAACTTCAAGCTCGCATATATATGCACGTGATTTTTTTTAAGAGCCCAACAGTAGCGCTCGACAGTATACCCATCCGCGTACTATACGCATCCACTCTGTCTCCTCCGGCAGTCCTTGATGTATATAAAGTCGTCGTTGCAATGGCAATAAAACTCTGAGTGCGCGCGTGGGTCGAGATCAATTGGAATATTACGGTTGTTCTATTTCCTCGGGACTGCGCGATTTTACGAGCGGCCGTTCAGAGCTACCATCAAAGATTCCCGGCGTCGTCTTCCAACTGCCTCTCCTCTCTCGTTGATCGTTGCACTCCTGCGGCGGGCAAAACTTTCGTCGCTTCGAGTAATAAAGTGGGTCGTCCGAGAGACTTGCTGCTGCGCTTGTTCTCATTGCTGCTACTGCTATGCTGTAATAATTCCGATGCTTTCTTTGCGATAAAGCTGCTGATGCTTTCGCTGTCGTTGAATTTTTCTCTGCGGAATATCGTATTGTCGCGCAGAAGTAGCATCTTGCGGGCTTTCGCTGTACATTCTCGCGTAGCTTTGGATGATTTTGAAGGACATTTGTCGGGTTTGCTCGATGCAAATTTAATGTGATGAGTGAACGTTCGCTGTCAATCCTCGGTCTGAAAAAAAAACAAAATTAAATTGTCTTTTAATAATTTTTAATCGTGTATATACCGGGAATGCGCGTCAGCAAAGAAATTATATTAAATACTATTTGCGAGAGGATGGAAAGCAAAGCCGCGTCCAATTGTTCTCACCTCCGCGGAATAAATCTGCCAGTTACGATCTCGCATAAGAGAAACGACGTCGACGTATACGGTGGCTCTTAATAATCGTTAAAGCTGCGCTACACGGCTGTGCATGAAAGACAGAAGAAGGGATGCGGTAGCGATGTACCGATGGCAATTACTATACGAATGTCTGCGCGGAAATCTCGCGGCTTTCCTTTTTGTCGACGGAAAACTACTACTGCAAGAGCTGCAAAAGGAAATAAGCCTCCCCGCAGAATTTATAAAACTACCTTCTTAGAGCAGCGTATGCCAAGCTAGCTGCTCTATCGCTATCCTTTATGGACGCATTGATGCTCGTTGCGTGTGCCCTTTTCACTGGTTTCGAATAGTAATGCACCTTGCGTGCTCTGAAGGTTATTTCGCTCGAGATGTTGTCGCTCTTTGTACTCTTTTTCGCGATGCACACTGGTATTCTTTGATTGGAATTTGGATTTATGCATAAGAGTTGAATTTTTCCGTGGATGGTTGTATACGTATACGCTGTTTTATTTTTAATTTACTTTCACATGTGTAACTGCATTCATTAATCTGATTACAGCCCAGATATTATAAATATAATCTCAATCCGCTTACATTCTGTCAATGTATTTTTATAGCTTGAACATTTTAAAGCCAATGTTCGTTATGATTCTGAGCAGATTTTGATTTTACTTTATTTATACTTCAGATGAAAAATGAACTAAACTGATTTGAATGCCTAGTATTATAACTATATAGCGTTTCGCTCGAAGAAATGTTTTTCTCATCCGAGACAATAAATAGTCACTACGTACGATTGAGTTCATAAATTCAATTCAAAGAGAAATTCTCTCCTTGGACTAATTTAACTGCGCTGCTCCCTGACTTATATTTAAAATATCATCCAATCGAGTTATTATTAGTTTTGCAAAAAAATGTTTCAATAACTCTTCGAAACCACATCAGGCAATAGTCTATTTCTCAGTTTGAAAAATCCAGCGTCAAGTCGAAATACCAACGAGAAAACAAAGTAACGCTTTAATCCTTTAGCAAAGCACTTTCCCCAAAGATAAATGGCCGTAATTGACAAACACATGGTCTCGAATTACAAATTGGCGATATCCACTTTGTCAACGAAATTCCGCGGTCTCATCAATAATTCTCAATTTTCCCGCGCGGAATGCCTCGCTAAGCTTCCAATTTGGCGTTATTAATAACGCTCTCGCTTGCTCACTCTCTCGCATTTTAATAGTTTCATCATGAACCATTTAGCGTAATTGAAGCGTGTAAAGCCTCGCTCTCGAAGGTACGCTTGGCAGAGATTAAAAAGCCGCCTCTCGTAACGACGAAACCCGTAATCTCCTAAACGCGCGCATCTATACACGCCGCGTATAATAACCAGTTTTCGAATGAGAAACTATACTCTCGCGCGCGCGCGTGAATCGATCGATCGATCGCCATTTAACGTTATTGCGGAGGCTATTGTATTTCGATCATTTTCTAACTAGAAATCTATTATTTTATAGCAAAAGTGTTCTTTATGCTATCCGCGGTTGCGACTTTTATTTCTGTCGTGCTGGAACGCTATTATTTCTCGCTGAGCGCATGACGCAGAGTGTGTATATGTTTTCCCGCAGTGTGTGGCACACGCGCTTATTATTGCGCTGCTGGCCATGATGTATCCATGCCCGCGACTATATGTGCTTTTTGGGTGCGCCGCTCGCCGCCTTAATTTATAATCGAGAGCAGGGAAATTGTCGATTCTATGCGCCGCCGATATATGAGCAGCGCGAGGAAGAGATTTGGTTGTTTTTTGTTCAAACTATAACGTGTCGGCTCGGCTTCGTTTTCTGGTTTTGCTTTATTTATTTTCACCAGTCCGATTTCTTTTGGCATTTGCAGATCGCGTGCCATTCCGAGGACGAACGAAAGCGCAAGAGATCGCAGTAATCGTAGGTACGAAACAAACTTTTTTTTTATTCATTTTTTTAACGCGTGCTGTGGCTAAAATACAAAACTGCAAAGTGTTCTGTGACGATGTCTGTTTATATATATATATATGTGTGTGTGTGTGTGTGTGTGTGGTTGGGAAATGATAAACGTGAACATTTTATTTTATTCCTTCATTTATTGTCGACCTGATGGAATATTTAAGGGATTCGAAACTGTCGCAGCTGGCCTTGCATACTTGATTACAAAATAAATAAAATTTTCATCACCGGGGGATATGTATTATCTGTTTTAACATTTAGTCGTTAAGTCGTTAATGCTTCAGTAGGCTCAGAACGAAGTTTGCAAATAACATATATAAATCGAATTATACATTTATATACTTTCCAAAAAAAACCTAAATAATAACGCTTAATCATTCACTAACAAACATTTCATATATTTAGTTATAAATAAATGGTTACATATATATAGGCTGTGAGCATTAAAAGCTGACTAATTCGTCGAATTCATAAACACATCAATAAAAGCGGAGCTTAAGAACTCATAAAATATTTCTACGACGATTCGTGGAAAACAGAAAAATTATTCCTTGTATACATATTATTCCACTTCGAAACAAACCTCTCGAACGCGACACCTTCGAAAATAAATATAAGCTTCGCAAATCAGTGGATATAACCGAATGGAAGCACCGCACCGATAAAAAGCAAAGTCCGCCAGTGCAAAGCTCCGCGTTCGCGGAGCAAAAAAATCCTAACCGAATTGGGAGATATATACAATAGCGTATGTATATATATATACATACACGTACGCGCATATCGAACCGAGTAAAATGGGAATTCACGAGGATAGGCGCATTGGTAGCTCGTAAACCGAGTAGAAATCGCGCGGGGTATCATCCTATTCCCTGGCTTATTTCCGCTGTATATTTTCTCGGTCTAACGCCGAAAAGCGCTCGAGCTCTTTATTGCGTTTATGGATGCAGCCGCGGCGCGCGTTGTATATATATACACTCTCGTAAATCGCGGGAAAATCGCTTTCTATTATACCCACTTTCGGGCGATTCGGCTTTACGATGTAAACATATTGGAAATCAATTATACTGTTAGCAGTCGGATACGCTTTCGGCGCGCGCTCGAAGATTTTAAAATTCCTCGATGAACCGCGCGGAAATGTATAATCCGCTCGCGCGAGTAGAAGTATATCGTTAAACTTGCGGCTACGGAATTCATCATGACTTTCGAAAGGTCGACGACCCGCGCCACCGAGAAGCATATTATTCACAACCTTCATCTAGAACTTCATTCGAGTTTCTACGCAAACATACCTAAGAATAACCGACGAGAACGCGGCCATCATCGTTCGAGCAGATTTCAATACTCTATTGATGCACTTGTAATCGCTTCGAGCTTTTTGCGCTTCGTTCGCGTCTCTCGACGTTTTAAGACTTGCCGCGCGCGCGAAGCAGCGTTTTATGCAATCTTGTTTTCATTGCGAACAAAGCGAAAGTTTTTTTTTACTGGCGCTTTGTAGTCGGCTTGTTATTTGCCAAAGTTATTGCCCTATCAAATATATACCGGGCAGCTCAAAGATTTCTCGAGCTTGCGGCTCGGAGCCCGAATGTCTCAAAGCACGTTGTGTCATTTCAGGCGTTGGACAAACGATGTTTCCCGTCTGTATATCATCGAGTCATAAAATTGTTATTTATGAACAATGCTCTCTGGGATTAGCGCCTGGAAAATTATTGCTATAATGTTTACGAAAGTTCGTTTAATCCGCCGTTAAACAAAATTATTAAAATACGACGCCGCGCGCGACTTCTTTTTTCGCTCACCGCGGATCACAATAATGCGAACGTTGCTCCGATTCTCTCGAGAAGCCATCATAACAGTTCTATAAATACAATACACAGAGCTCTCCCGCCCTTACAACCCACGCGTTTATTATACTCATCTCCCTCCCACGCGAAAGCTTATAAAATCTCCCACATAACGATTCGGAAAATCAAGTAAACTTTCAAATTACGGCTCGCGCGCCAGCCAAAAACAGTGAACGCTCTAGTGCGGCCGTTAAATTATCCCATTGTGCGGCTGCGGCTCTGCTCATCTACATAGACGTAAAATCTGCAGGGCAGCGAGTAAAAGCATCATTGAAGCCCCGCGCGCGTATAACAAGTTTTCGCGCGGCGCACTGCTCCCCATAAAACATACCATTTACCACTGTCCGATAGGCGGTTAACGCGATATTTTATTCGCGCGGGCTAATAAACGTCCCGACGGCGAACTCGTTAGCGCTGCAGCTGCATCGCGTTCGAATAAAAGCTCGCTCTCTCTCTTTCTCTCCGTCTCTCTCGTCATCGATTTTTTTGTTCTCGCGGGCTGGTATATAGCGCCCGCTCGCGGCGAAAATTCCGAGGTGTCGTTCATGTCCCCGGATCCGTATAGAGGGCTCGCGACTCATTAAGCCAATTAGAGCGTCGCGCGGCACTACACTATTATAAGCGGCAACGACGATTAATTTTCGATCCTCTACGCAGCTCTGGGGTCGGCGCGGCTCGTAAAGCTCGAACAAGCGAGAGGTAACGAGCTAGTCTCGCGCTGCAGCTCGTCAAGGGCTTATAGGGCGATGCGGCTGTGTCGGCTTTTTTTTTCTTTGTTCATCGGACTTTGAGAGTTCTCTTTTTCGAGGTATATCCGCGCGGGATTGACAGCCGCCTTGTAAATCATGCGCAGAAACGCGAGCGATGAAAAAAGAAATTATCCTTTGATTCTACCGCGGAGCAGGCGTTCATTATATTCGAAAAAATAAACTTTTAATTGATTCAAATCTCCACTGAAGCACACTCGCCCCCCTCAATTTTCGCAGCACGTGTACAGCTCGCAACTTTCCTCCCTCCTCCCTCCCAGTAGCACAGCAGTGCGCGCGCGCGCGCGTCATTAACAACTCGGGCCAGCGCACCGCGAACTTTAATTTTGCCAAATTAATTGCTTACATTTCGCGAGTATATACGACTCTCTCCCATTTTATATGTCGCTTTGTTTCCATTAAACCTCCTCACCTCGTCGCTCGGCTGGGGAATTTTTTCCTCTCCCTCCATTTGTCGTCGCGCGCACTGCACCGGCCGCACTCGCTCCATCTTCGAAGTAGCTATATACCGCGAGAGAGAGAGAGAGAGAGAGAGAGAGAGAGAGAGAGAGAGAGAGAGAGAGAGAGGCGCGCCGAAGGCATTTTTCAACGGCGGCCGGAGAGCCAAGCGACACTAACGAGTGTCGCGCTAATTGCGCGACGTCTCCCGGGGATCCGCTTACGAGCAGTAGCGTCTTTAAGAAATAATTAGACCCTTCGAGAAAGAAATTGCGCGCGAGCTTTTCGGGGGATGGCCGGATAGCAGTAGAGAATTATAGAGGGGGCCTGCCGCCGCTGCTGTGTATAACCGCAAATTAAAGAGATTGAAGGTGTGCGGCCAGATTATTCGACTATGCTTCAGCGATGTTTACGGTGCTGTTTTATATATTACGCTATATACTCGCTGCACCGCAGGGCTATTTCTCCTCGCGCGTGTGTATATATATATATATATACACAGACTGCACTATGTGAGTTACTGTGGCGAGCTCTATAGGTCGCGGGTTATCTTAACGGTTCGGATTTGCTTGATTTGTGCGCTGCACTTTTATGCATGTATATACATATATACGTAGACGCGACGGCCACTCTCGTAAAGTCACGATATAAATCCGGGGCGGAGTGTGTCTTACGGGCTTCTTCTTCATCTTCTATTTTTTCCTTTTCTGATGGCTGCTTAACAACGAGAGATTCTCTCCCCGACGGCGACGGCGGCGGCGGCGCACGTTTATTGCGGAATCGTCGATGCTTTACGAGGTGTGCTGTAACGACGCGTTTGCCTCTTCGAATGACTCGCGAAATGTCGGTTTATAACTTACTTTACGAGCTTTACCCTCGCTTCCATATTATACACATATACACTCTCTGCTGCTTGGCGCCTAATTAATACGTATATACATATCGGGCTATCTGTCCGCGCGTTTCTTGCACGACGATTTCAGAGACGACAGTTCTGGAAGACGTTTATAAATAATACAAAAGCGCTCTTGCCATTTTGTTTACCGGGATAATTACGCGAAGATCCGCTCGCGCGGTCGCGTATCGAAAGGCAACTTGTAAAGCAATTATTTCCCGCGGAGAACCTCGTGTGCGCCACGACACGTATATACACGGGCTTTTCTTCTTTCTTTGCTGCTGCTGCTGATGCAAGCCGAGAAAAATCATCTTGTTATCTCGCGAAACCCGTTCCCGTCGAGTCCTCGCTCTGGCAGAAGAGAAAAGAGAGCCTAAACATCCCTCGCTATACGACGGCGCGGAAATCATCGCGGACAAAGCCGGCGATTTATTTTCTTTAAACGTCGGTCAATGACGTGTGCGCGAAGCTTCCTCTTCTTCTTCTTCTTTGGATTCCTGCGCGGTCTTCTGCAAGTGTCATTGCCGCGCGCGGCTCTATTTTTGGCGCGCTTATTTTCGCCTCGAGAAAATTATCGAATGATACGCGAACTTAATTCTTCATACGGAATAACGTTCTGTAAAAAGGCGCAATAACGAATCTGCAATGGCGTAACAAACGATCAAAAGGAGGAATTCGCCGGCGGCAAAAAGACGAGAAAAAAAACGTCGCAGCTGCATTCCTCGTGCTCGTCTTCTCTTCGCGGGCGGTGCGGCATCTTTCACACGGCGAAAAAGCAATTCTCACCGTCGCACACAGCCGCCGCCGCGTATATGCGAGCATGGACAATTAGTGTCAGAATTAAACGAGAGAAGACTCGCTCGCGCAGACAAACCGGCTGTAGCCCATTTTTCTGTCGCCTTCGCTCGGCGAGTCGACCGAGCGCAACGCTATGCGTCGGCTATACTCGTAATAATTAGCGCGCGCGGAAATAGACGCGTATATACTTCCGCGGCCCCGGAACGAAACGGTCTCGTCGACGTCGTCGGGGGATTGAAAACAAGCGCGATTATTGCGTCCTTCTCGCGAGTAGTTGATATCTTTTGTTTGCTTTCGCTGGTTGAATGTTCGCTTGTTACGTCTTCTTTGCGACTAGAACGAAAATTAAATTCGACTGAATGAATTTTCGCGTGCTAATTGTATTTTTGCACCAACATAAAATCTCTAATTCATTGCAAAATTCAGCTACAAAAATTCTCACAAAGTTAGCCCGATGCTCCCACACCGGGAAGCGTATTTTGCCTCGCTGATCTAGCCGAGACTCTCGCGCGGTTGAACTCAATCAAGGGCCCGGCACCACATGCACCGCAGCTCACAAACGTTCTAATTCCGTGTCATTCTTCTACAAGCACATAAGCGTTCGCGTATACTTATCAAGGGACTTTGGCGGCAGAGACGGTGTCTCTTTCTCTCGGTAAGACGCGACGTTTCCATCCTCAGCCTTTGTGCATCGCACATACGGCACTGCATGAATTATACGCGACATTAACGCCGTCGTCATCTCTCGCGAGCTAGTAGGTTTACACGTAGGCTCCATAACGCGTCGCTAGCGCGCCAATTTCGGCCTGTTGTCGTCAAAACAGCCGTGGAGCCCTTTAATTTGCAATTTATATAGAGCGCTTACGCGTAGAACGTCGCCGCAGTCTCTTTCCGGCCAGCGCGTGATGTCTCTGCACATACATATAATATAAGGAGGGGGACTCTACTACTCGCGAGCAATTTGCGAAAATTTACGGAGCGCCTTTGTAGCGCGCGTTGTTGTTGCTCGCTTTTCGCGACGAGAGACGTAATTCGCACGCGCGCATCCACCGCGCCGAGGTATATACTTGCGGCGCAGCAGGGAGTCTCTCGCTGAAAGACGCAGCCGTGATTGGCGCTCCTATATATCTCACGGTCGGCAGATGCGTGCGCGAAGTGCGAGAGAGTTACTAACGCAGCAGCAGCCGGCGATGATCTTCCTTTTAACTAGTTATATTCGGAGCGACTCGTGAGGGCGCATAGTGTCTCCGAATGCTGGGGGCGCCGCCGCGTATACGGCTTATTGTGCGCGAAATTTAAGCTATACGTATATATATTGTAGTGGCGGGAGAGAGTTTCCCGCGTCTCTTATCGATCCGTTTCTCGCTGGTTTACCAGCGGTTTCTCTCGCGATAATAAACCCGCGGCGGTGATGCGCAGGGCATAATAAACTTCCTTTCTCCCGAAAACTCGAACTCGCTGCGCGATTCTCTCCCACGGAGAGGCGAGCCGCGTTATATAGCGGTGCACTTCGCGCGCTTAATTAAATCGTTCGCCACCTCGAATCATCTCGCGCGCGCGCGGAATATAATTACTCACCGTATAATAAGAACCGCTAAAAAAGAAAACGAGACCGCGAGAGAGAAACCGGTAGCCTCGCAAAAATTCCTGCCCGGTTACTGACGCCTTCTCTCTCTCTCTCTCTCTCTCTCTCTCTCTCTCTCTCTCGCGCGCGCGCGCGCGCGCGTTTCAATTTCCGTAAACAGCTCGCGCAGTGCTGTATACTCGCGCCGACGCCGTGCAACAGTCTGCGGCTCTGGCGGATATGTTAATTGTCGGCGCGTAGACTGGCTTTTCCCTGGCCGCGGGCTGTTTCTCCGTGTGTGCGAGAAGCGCACGAGAAAGATTGCTTCAATCGCTGCGGTTTCGGGCTGTGTTGTCTCGCTTTTAAGGACCAGGATATAAGGAAGCGACTCGTTATAAATTGTTCATGTATACTCCCACTAACGCTTACCCACCTCATTTTAATGCTGTGTATTTTATAGTACATAGTATAACAGCACACCTGCGTTATACGTGTAATGTATAATAACATATTTTGCATCCAAGTAAATAACTAAGCCGCAACGCGTCTGTTTCAGAGCCGCGCTGGGCAAGGTCTGCCTGAAGCTCGTGGTGGTGATGGGCGTGCCCTGGATCTTCGAGGTGATCTCGTGGATGGCCGGGGGTCCGGCTTTCCTCTGGTACGTGACGGACCTGTGCAACGCCGCCCAGGGCGTCCTCATCTTCATCGTCGTCGGCTGTCAGCCGCAAGTGCGGGCAGCCCTCAAGCGCTTCTGGTCCCGCAACCCTCGGGCCAACGCCAACCGTCAGGGCAACGGACTCAGCACCACCAGCCACGGAATGCCCAGCATGGGCGACAGCGTCACCCAGAACCCCAGCACCAAGACCGCGCCGCTCGAGACCATTTGCTAATCCGTGCAGGCACCCTCGTGTATCGCGAACTTTTCCCATACACGAGAGCTCGCGCCCGGCGGCTGCTGCCAATTTTCTACCGAGCCTTCCGTAGACGCGCTCTTTGGATGAGATTTTCTCCATAAGCGCGCGTTCGGCGACGAGCCAGATTTTACGGCTAAATCGATCGCCGGATCGCCGCACGGCTGAGGCTATTTTGCAACGAGGGACAACTATGTAAGATCGAGAAAAAAATCTTGCTTCGAACATCGACTTTTTTTTCCCATTGTTGTACAAGCGAAACTTTTGGAAACACGAGGCTCTCGCGGGTGCGATAGAGAGCGAAAATACCTCGCGTTTATCCTGGAGCCTCGTGGCAGCGAAAAGCCGCAGGTGAAATAGAGACGCCGCCGAGGCAGATAATTGCGCTCGCGGGGGAAACGCGAAACTTTGCCTCGAAAAATGATACCGCGCTTCGACTTTTCTGCAGCTGCAGATCGATTTACCCGCGCAACGATGATACACGCATCGGTATACGCGCGCACAGCTGAGCGCTCCGTTTGAAATTCCCGCGCTGCGTGTCGCAGAATTTCGTCGTTGTATTTTATCATTCGAACGGCGGACGTAAAGATTTTTTTCGGTGTAACGAATGTGTCATAAGTGAGATTTTTCGTATATTTATAAAGTCGACTGCGTAAGAAGCATGTAAATAAATACGCGGTCAGGTATTTTTTTTTTAGGAAAGCCGATGCGAAAAATACAAAAATAATTGCAACTACTTTATTTATTTGCACGATTTAGGCTGTTGTCTCGTTGGAAAGAGAGTATAGGAGACATAAATTTTAAAGTAAAGACAAATTTTTACGTCTGTCGTCGGGGAATTTCTTTCAAGTCAACGATCAACGAGATCAAAACGATTACTAATTTTAAGAAGAAAGTCCAACCACTCGATATGATGTCCAGTTTCTGTATTTTTTTTTAACACACTTGAGCCTGTAAATAATAATCCGATGTTTTCGCGATCTTTGAATAACCTAAGACTTCTATGTGATTAATTTCAAAAAGTCAACTATCTGTAAGATATAAATTTTCATTACACTCTATAAAATCATTTTCTAGTTTTGTACGTCGATCTAAAAAGCAAACTTTACTTTTTATACTCGCAAACATCGCGCGGCACAAAACCACAAAGTGAAGTAGCGCCTATAACATCTCTGAAAGATTCAATTTACTCTGAAAAAAAATCGATCTCTTTTGCGTTGTACTTCGTGCAGTTCGATGACGCGCGCAACTCGAACAAAAGAGAAAATAAAGCAACCTCGGTATTTTCCAAAGGGCTGACGAATAAAAACAGAAAAAGACTATCTTCGACGGAGCGTTTTCCTCCGAAAGCTATTTCGCCGTTTCCAGCAGCCCCTAGCGTGCGCGTTTTTTCAAATCGTTTTTACGAGTATAGTCAGGTGTGGCGCGAGAGCAAGCAAGTGAGAGGGACGACACGATTCATCCTCTCGATGTCCGGCCCTTAGCATAAATTTGCATAAGAGCTCTCTCTCTCTCGCTCGCTCCCGCTAGGCCGATTTGCATATTTACAGGGTGGACTACGACGACGAAGCGAGTCCTCGTAGTCGTGCCCTATCGAACTTTGCGGGAGGAGAACGAAGCCGCACTGGTTCAACCTTTTTTTCGCAGAAACGCGCGCCTGACTACACTACACTGCCGATTAGGACTCGATTCATGTTTGTCTATTTTTTTTTCGGTAGGTCGATGGGATCGAAATTAGAAATTGATTTTTACATCGAAGGTTTTTATGTAATTCTTTTTTAAACAATGTCTCGTGGAAACATTTTTACAAGAAGTCATTCTCATAATTTTTATATCAAGTCCACCTTTTTTTACTTCGATGATAAAAAACTTTTTAATAAGATATGACTGTAAGAATACTTTAGTAGGAGAAGAAGCACACCGCCAAAAACGAAAAAAAATGAGACGTTTGCTTTTAAAAATAGCGATCTATTACTCCCCCGTAGTATGTAAACTTGCATGACTCGAAGGGTACATTTGGAAGTCGTCTTATCCAACGCGTTTTACACCTATACCACCTTTTTTACTATCGCTCTTTTACAAGCGGGAAGAAGCCGGATTTGTACAGTTCGTAACGTATAGTTACACGTAGAGTATGTTAAAAAGCAAGTTTCATTGATAGACATTCGTGACAATAAAAAGCGACATAAGTAAGAAAGGGAATCACTCGAACATTGAGGCCGACGTGTCTGGTGGATCGTCCGAAACTAAAATAACCTTCTCCCCGAGTCTCTATACTATTACGTATTCGGGCGCGTAAATTTAGACGATCGAGCGCTTTCGCAAGATCGATGGAGAGAAAAGCTCGATTTTCCGTCTCTGCTTTTCTGCTAATTTCCTAAGAGTCTTGTACATTTTTCCGAATTTCACAACCAATCACACAAGAGAGACGATCCACGATTCACTCGATCGACCTCGCGACCGACTGATTTCGTAAAGGGAATTCAATGCCTTTTCAAATTGCCTTGCTCACGTGGTGTTCACTCGTGCCGAATTGTATTTTCAAGCTTCAGCGGAGTCGAGGGCCCCCGCGATCTTCGCGTATCGTCAATATTGCAAGCTAAGAAATTCAATTTAGAAACGTGCATACGCTTGAGAGTTAAATAACGTCTACGCATTTTTTCGAAAATAAGTTGTTAGTAGCTTGCAATAAACTTTTTCAAGGTATATAGCTGTAATATATTCGCTAATGAATTGCTTATAAATTGTCTGAATCTGCATTTAGAAAGACAGAGAGAGAGAGAGAGACAGAATAAATTCGAATTTCATATTGCCGGCAGTAAAGTTTTTCCCTCTCAATGTCGCGCAAACCAACACGCGAATGACTTATTAAACTTTAATAGCAAGGTCGAATGGATGTACATATCTCTTTCTCTCTCTTCGTATGCAGCTTTGCTTTCAAAGGTGCATCCGTCGTAAATTACGCTGCTGACTTATACAACACACTTCAGCTTCGCGCGCGCGCGCCCGAGTGAAATACGCACACCGAGATTAACATTTTTTTCGTCCATTAAATTTTCCTTGTCGTATACACGCATATATATATGGATCTATTAATAATTTATAGTACACTTCTTTCGAATAAAAACGTATTTATAAACTCTTTTTCCGGGCGCGCTTACAAAACGCGCAGCGTCGATAAACTGGACACACCGCCTCCTAAAACCTATAGGAAAAAATAAAAAGTGTCGTATACGCGAGGATACTCGCACGCGACACCATTTATAACGCGCGCGCGCGCGAGCAGTTTATGACGACGCACTATGGCTCGCTTTTGACGATTCGCGAGGCTCGATGATAAAATAATAATAATAATAATATTAACAGGGCCCGTTCCCTCTCGCCGACGCTTTGGGTATACGATCACGAAGCGGTTAAAGTGTCCACTATTGTCGAAGGTGCGTTTAC
Organism: Muscidifurax raptorellus; assembly: GCA_020010945.3. Classification (NCBI taxonomy): domain Eukaryota; kingdom Metazoa; phylum Arthropoda; class Insecta; order Hymenoptera; family Pteromalidae; genus Muscidifurax; species Muscidifurax raptorellus. The sequence goes on along the minus strand of CM052078.1, from coordinate 12,975,450 downwards.
GATCGATCCGGGTACACTTGCGTGTACACACTGCGTATATCAGGCTTTGCTATTTCGCACCATGTGTTGTCGTTAGAGAATATATACTGTACGCGGCTTTTTTCTTTTCGTTCGGTACGAGCGTTGTCTCCCCCAAAGACTTTTCAAAGTTCGACTGTCGTTGCACATCAATGTGAAAGCTTTTCACAGCTTTTTTTAAAGCTCCTTTTTAAAGACAAAATCGAACATTTCACACGATCGTAGACACATCTTGCATTACGTAGATTTACGACTGCGGCTGCGGTGAAGGCTTACGTAAATCGTCGTCATTTCGAGAAGGGAAGAAAAAACTGTAGCTCACGCGTTAATGCAGGGTAGCCACGAAACATATTCTTCACATCAAGCACTGAGAAACAATTGTAATGCACTGCGGTCGATTCGTATATCGACGTCCTTGTCACTTTGAATTAACGCGCACACACTGCCCTGACACACTGTTACGCAAAAAAGTACCAATATATACGCATACGGATATTGTATCCATCGACAAATCTTGCTTTTTTTCAAGACCAGCGGAAGGACGTCGATTCGCGCAAGTGCTCTCACCGAGAGAACAGATTAGTTATCATACGCGCAGTTATGTATAGGTGGGTAGAGTTTAGCGTTAGAAAGTCAGTCTTATTATACGATATAAATATAAATAATATACGTCTGTATGTGTAGTCGTACGTTCTTCAGGTGCATTCGTACAAGAGACTGAGAAACACTGTAGAACATATTATATGGAGAGCACAGAACAATACTTTGACGCATCCATCGGTAGAACAGAATGTCCCATGCGTCGCTCGGTCGATCGATTTTCTTTTTTTACCTTTTGTACGCAAAGCGAATTTTTTAAAGTTTCATGCGAATTTGTTCTTGTCTTGCTTTCATAAATCTGATGAGAAAATGCTAAATGAACCGCGGCAGCGCATGGGCCATTTATATTCCGGATTAAAACGGGTCGTCTCCCAATAATTGTAACGATAGGTGGTAATGCTAACGATAAAATAGAAATTTAGTTCCTTACGTTAAGTAGCGATAAATATGTGATACAGAGGAAGAGGCGGCGCGAGTTAGTGCGTACGAATTTTGCCTGAGCGTTACGATTCTGAGCGGAAATAAAATGTAATCCGTGCAGTAATTATAGAATCAGTCGGACGAGTGCAAACGTTCGGAATTATTACTTTCAGCGAAATCGAAATTCAACGGTCGAGTGCTCCCCTATCTCGAGCTAACTAACTTCAAAATCGCCGAGAGCAGCGCGACACGAACTTCAGCGCTTAATCAAATCACGTGACTTCAAAGAGCAGACAAAATCTTGTGAAAAAAAGACGTACGAGCGTGACCAAGCCGTCTGGGTAATCAACAAGTGGCAAATTCGAGCCGAGCCGTATAAGTATTAATGCGAGGTGACTTTTCGCCGAGCGAGAGGAAAAAAGGAGCAAGCGCTACGTTATATGTATACGCTCGCAGAGAGGGAGAGATTGTCGCGTTGAGATTCGCACGCACGCACAGGACTCGCGAGCTGTCGGCTCCGCGCGCGTTTATACATATATATACATATACGATAAAGCGTTATTTATAACGAGCTATGATGTTTTAATAGGTCTATAGGGGGTGTTTCGATAGAGGCGCGCGCTCGTTTTCTCTTTCTCTCTCTCTCTCTCTCTCCCTCTCTCGCTTCTCATATAATCGCTAAACCGTGTAATTAGTTGATTAACGAGTAGGGTAACTTCATTACACGCACAGCGAGTGAACGAGAGAGAGAGAGAGAGAGAAAGAGAGCTCGTCGTCAAGCCGATCCCCGAGCGCGCGACGAATGAGATTAAGCTCCGCACTTCGTCGTTTGTAAATAGCGTTAGAGAGTCAGTATGCGAGCGCGTGGGTGAGTGAGTGAGTGACTGCGGATGCGCTTTTGTGGTGGGCGAACGCTCGGAGAGCGTGTTTTACCCAAATTTTCTTGGACAGCGAATTCGGTGACTTTGATGTTGTCGGTTAACGAATGCTTTCGATTATTTTCCAATGTATGCTTATACGCTCCACAATTTACGCTCTAACTAACTCGATGACGCTGGCCTCCTGTGGTACGAGAACGAATGGGTAATCGCGTTTCGAATATACGTATGTACGTGTATAGGGTGTGAAATAGCGAGCGATTGCGGTGTTGTGAGGTCTGAGATTTTCGTTTGGTTTGCAATCTGGAAATATCGTACGAATGAAAGTATACTAAACATTTTTTAAAATTAAAATTATGATCAAATCATATGAAAGTAGATGTTTTTGATATTATACGCAAACTCGAGGAATCTCAGATCGCGTACGTTTGGTGCGATTGTGAAATAATGTGATTCTTATGATGTAGCGGTAAGCTTTATACGTATAAATGTTTCGAGTCTGGAAAGAAAGTTGAAGATTGTTAAAAGGCATTTTCATTACTATTTGTTTTGACAATCGTTGATTTAATTTCTGACAAAGTGGGGAAATGTACTTGCTTTATATTTTTACCAATTAACAACGTTGTGAACCGTAATATTGTAAATAGATTTACTGAGATTAACGTTGTATTATGATTATGTATAATGCGTTAAGATGAATCGAAACAACGACGTATTTCTTTTGCGTTTCAACATACTTCACGTTTCTACCTTAAACCTTGTATTAAATAAACCATAAAGCAGAGTATATATATATTTCCTGGGTTAACAATGATTCCATTACATTTAAAGCGTTATAAATAGATATACAGCTCTATAGTATATATAATATGCATCGACGAAATAGTTAACTTTGTTGTTTATACGTTTTCAGCAATCGAAATGCTCGTGGCATTTGCTGATTGTCGAGTATTGCGAGCCAACATCAAACGCATCTAAATAAACAGGCGCTCGTCGATCGGTTAACTGTTATACACTATTATATACATTGTACTATTGTAGCGTTTAGTTGAGCAGCGCGAATTTCTAAGTAAACGTGTAGAATTAAAATAGACAGTAAAAAGAGAGAACGAGTACGTATAAAGTATTGCAAACGGTTAAATGTAAGATTCATTAGTGATGTACCTTAACTTTAAGCCTAGCGATATAAGCGAAAGAATAAAGTATGTACGTAGACTAAAGCACGTTGATCGATATATTTCTAATTTATCATTGTAGTCAGTTGAAGTTTTTTCTTTTTCTACGTAATTGTAACTTTATACGTACGGTACCTTGCCAGTAAAGAGAAGTAGGCTTAAGGCGGAATAAGCGCAGAGATTCTTGTAGAGATTTCTCAAAGAGCCAAGATCGAACAAAGACTCGATCGAGTGAAAACAATTTGTTTGTTTTTTTTTGTATTTTAGCCTATGAAAAGTGAAAGAAAATAAACTGTACTATAGGGAAGCAACAAAAAAATAAATACAGGAAAATTATACATGTATTAGAAGAAAAAAAAGAGTTTATTACGGCTCGTAATGAAAATTATTTGTGGAACCTCTGGCTCGTTATATGGTGCAAGCCACCTGAAACTTGAAAAAGTAAGAATAAACAAAGGAGGCTATATATAATAATTATATATACATGAAAATAAATAAATATATATATATGGTAATACAAGAATCGAACCTATAACACACAGTATAAATGATGGAAATAGCGATGAATCATTGGTAAACGGTTGTAGCGGACAGTATAACAATGTAGAGAATAAAGTAAACGTGAAAAAATAGCGTTAATCTAATATCATCGCACTCTAATGCGATTTGTTTGGACATCAGCCAATGCCATTGTGCATTCGAAGATATTGTAAACGCCAACGTTTAAAGAAAGAAATTCAAGAGATCGTCTGTTGTCGCCAATCGTACACCATTCCTACGATATATCGTAACAGTATTGCTATGTCGCACTAATAAAGAAATAAATAAAGAGAACCGTTAGTACAACTATAATTCTGATATGTTGATTTAACAATCCCTCCCTCTCTCTCTCTCCAACTAAAATCGAACGTTTAATCGATCCAATTCCTCTCATCTTATTCCTCCTTGCAATTCGACATATATATATATTTACTCCCAGCACAAGCGGCGCACAGGCACCGCAAACATCGCGCGTCCAAGTTTACACACCAGGCAAAACAGTCAATAAACGTCTCGCGCTTCCATCCCCGGGTAAGGCAGTCGCACGATCGACGATGATATAGGCAGCAACAAGGACGAACACGAGGCAAACTATGCGGGCGTCTCCGGTCGCGCGGCACGCCGCCAAGACTCTCTCCCCGCAGACTATATCGCGCGCAGGAGTGCCTATATACCTGCGCGCCATCGCCGCAGTCGTCCGGACATTCGCGCCCGAGTATATATACACGTATATATCGCGGGTAATTCGGTTAGTCCAGGAGTATATAGCTTCCGCCTCGTGCAACTTGACGGAGCCTTTCCTAATTCAATCGGCCAAGTTCTCCCTCTCCACACACACATACACACACACGCGCGAGACTGTATAGTCTAGTGGCCATTAGCCTGTCTTGTCCGACGCAAGAGAGCATTCCTGTGTTTTGCCCTATACCTGACATGTATACATACACCCCGTACATTACGTGTATATACATATAACGTACTTCAATGGCTCTCCAGGCTAATCGGCCCGTTCTAACTTTGCCGCCCACGGAGAAGACGGGCTCGCGATTTTTTTCTTTCGCGCATTGTTGCCAGTCGGAGTTTCGAGTGTTGACGATGGGCGCACGCATGATGCTGTCGAGGGCTTGTTCCGACTGCAAAGTTCGAGGAGCTTGCGGAACACTGGTGGAAGAAGAGAGTCTGGATGTACTACAAATGTTACTACTGAAATTCATTTTTCCCCCAATATCGATTCGATTGATAGTCATTCGTATATACGGGTAGAAAAAATATTAGATTCACTATATATCAATATATGTTATTATGGTGGATTCAATGGAAAGCGTTGCGCACTTTAAGCGACGTATTCGCGCATTTTTCAGAATCAATTATTCAAAGTGCACTACCCAGCGGTGCGTAAAAGGCTCGAAAGGATGCAACACAAATGATTTATATAAAAAATCAAATATTCACTCGTGTCTTTATCTCTTGTCGACTCCCGAACGAATTTAAAATAATAATAACCATAAAAGCCGCGTCGTTTCGCCATTATCCTGCACAACCGCGATCGTAAATTTTCTACCTTGCTCCGCCGTTCCGCGATATATATATATATATATATATATATATATATATATATATATATATGTGTGTGTGTGTGTGTGTAAGCCGCACACGTAATATTTAGATTATCGACTTTGAATCCCCTCATTCATAATGATATAGCGCGTACTCCGCGCTTTTGGCGACGCGCAGATAATCGATGCAAAATTTACAGAGCAGCGCAGCGTAAGAATATGCTTATGCGGCGAGAGAATCGCAGAGCGCACTCGATGAAATATTCAAGCTGAGCCTTTTTGAAGTCCTGGTCGAGTAAGTATATATATGCAAGCTCACGAGGTGGATCTAGCCAAAGTCTGCTGGCTGGATCTAGTCGATTTTCAAAATTTTCTGAAAGCTCTCGAGAGATTCGGAGAAGGGCTTACGCGAGATTCAACGGCTTATTGCTGTGTATACCTATATAAGACGTAATTAGCGTAAAATCGAAGCGCATGTTGCGTTGCGCTTATTATCGGACGACGTAATCGAGAATAATTCGAAAAAAGTGAAAAATCTATTTGGCTACAGAGCGCGGGTTCGTCGAAGCGGCGAAAGGCTCGATTGATCAACGAGAATCGATGAAGCGAAGAACCCGGCAAATGGAACATCAAAAAAATTCGACGCCCTCTGTCCAATCAATCGCAGCTTCAGAGAGTGTTTATCCAGTTGAATCAATAAATATCTGCTCGCAAGCTCGCTCGAGCTTTTCTCCCTTTTAAATCTCCCGCTCGCGCACTCGAGAGAGTCTACGCGTTTAAAAATAATGCCGCTTCAAAATGGGTACTCAAATACGCGTACACACGAGGTATACATAAAACATACATACACAGATAAACTCTCGCGGCCTCGTCGCGTGCTTCTGCTTTCGCTGCCGTTTCGCACGGCAAAGCCTCGTTTGCTTACACGCTTTCGTCGAGCTGCTCGGTTTTTTCGGCGGTTTCCTCGCATCTGCTGCGTTTGCATTGCCGCCAGCGCGAGATTAAATCGAAAAAGCTCGGATAAACGACGAAGCCGCTGGAGACGGAGTTTAGAGTTTGCGCATGTAATTGCGTGCGTGTGTAATATCGAAGAAAAAGTGTGTAGATATTTATTTTTCTCTTTTCGTTGATTCGGTTGTCGCGCTTTAGCCAATATTTGCACACATTAAAAATAAATGCTTGTAGAGATTGGATTTTATATCTGTTGTAATATTCGTTTACGATGTTCGAATTGAATTATATATACGTGCAGATCACATAATGTAAAATAATATCTAAAATTAATAAATTTTCTTTATACTTTTTCTTTCAAATTCTCGTATGGTGGCTAATCCAAATGATGTATAATTTTTGTTTCTTCGCAAATTTAAATGCTTAGTTACAAATTGATAATATAAAGATACTTGCGCGTAGAACAGCGAAACCTTTCTTTACTGTATAGAGGTACAAGTAGAGCCATCTATAATATCAATGATGAAACTTTGTCACGCGTTTACTCACATTACGATACCCCGTATGGATACAGATAGTTGGATTTCAAAATTACTAATTTCAAGACCAAATAAACTTAAAAATGTATTTACAACTTTATATACAACTATCGATAGTTTTTACGCAGTGACTGATTCAGCGACTTTGTTGCGTTTCACATGATAGTACAGTTTCAAAACAGCAGCCGGTGTTATACCGGCAATATTGTAGGCAGCCGCAATCTGTATTTAACAAACATTAAATTTTATAAAATCCAAATAACAAGATCATGATCAAGATTCAAAGCTATCCTAGACTTACAGTTTGAGGTTGTGCATCAGCCAATTTTTCTCTATCTTCTAAGCTTACGTTTAGTGATTCGCTGTGATAAAACAATGATTTTCATTTATTTTTAATTATTCCTAATTAAAACTAATTAAAACTGTGATAAACTTACGAATTCCAATCTATGTTAGTTGGTATCGTCATACTTTCATTTTTTCTTATCTCCTCTACTTCGCGTTTCTGTTCTTCTATAGCATGAGAATAGATAGCTTCAATCTAAAATAATTTTAGTTTGACTAATTAATTAAGATACTGTAATAGGAAGCTAAAAGAAAAGAGTATAATATGAGCACGAACCTTTACTCTATGAGATAGCTTGGAATTTTTTGGTAGATGTCCAAGTTCTGGAATATGCGGGGCTATGTCGTCAAGAGTAATGTCTTCGTGTTGCAATAAAGAAAAAGCTGTTTTTGACAGATTTAGTTTGTTATTTCGTAATTGTATGCATTTTTGCCACCCCTTATGCGTTTTTGAGACATTCTTTAATGCTTGTAAACATTCTTGTATCTTTTGAAGCAAAGATTCAGTTTTTCTCCACCTCTCTTCGGATACACAACCCACTTCATATCCTTTTTTAGTTAAACGTGCGTCGGCATTGTCTGGCCGTAAACTTACTCGAAACTCTGCTCTGCTAGTAAACATTCTGTAAGGTTCCGTCGTACCACCTGTAGTTAAATCGTCGATAAGCACACCAATATATCCTTCCGTTCGACTTATTATCAATGGTGGTTTATTAAAGACCTAACGACATATCAATCGAATTAATTATAATTATCCATGTAGAATCAATAGTTGAATTATTTTAAACTTGAATGAATATAAAATCTGTGTACCTTGGCCGCAGCATTAACTCCCGCAACAATACCTTGTGCGGCAGCTTCTTCATAGCCAGTAGTTCCATTTATTTGACCAGCAAGGAAAAGTCCGGGTATCTTTTTCGTTTCCAGTGCAGAAGTTAGTTCTCTGGGATCAACATAGTCATAACAAACCCCATAACCTGCTTTTACTGCAGTATACAAAACATTAATAAAATTTACCAAGGGATAAACCACACTTTTTCTATTTCTTTGTTTTGCACTTACCCATTTTTGCATTTTCTAAAGCTGGGATGTGCCTGATTAGTTCTTCTTGCTGATCTGCTGGCAATGTACAGGATAAGCCTGCAGGATAAATTAGTGAAGAATCTAGTCCTTCGGGTTCTAGCCAAATCTGATGACTTAATTGTGGAAATCTCAAAACTTTACTTTCTATACTTGGACAATATCTAGGACCCTTGACGTCCTGTGTAATGTGTATGTTACAATGAAGATTGTCTTTGACTATTTTTGCCACACCTTGTCCTGTATGCGTTAAATAGCAATATAATTGTTTTTCTGAAGGTAACCACACTGAATCACTCATAAAAGAAAATGGTTCGGAAATTTCATCAGGTGATTGACGAATACATTTCGAGAAATCTATTGTTGACTTTTCAAGACGTGGAGGAGTACCTGTAAAAATGTATCAAATATCCCTATGTAAGGTTGTATTTTTAATTTTGTTTCGAAAAATAATCGGTAAGTACCAGTTTTTAATCTGCCAATTCGAAATCCTAAACGGTGAAGTGTATCAGCTAATGCGATACTGGGCTCATCATTCAATCTGCCAGCTGGTCTGGTTTCTAAACCTATATGAATTTCTCCTTTCAAAAATGTTCCAGTAGTAATCACAACAGAATCACTCAGAACTTTTGTTCCATCCTCTGAAAAAGAAAAAATTACGTTTTGGTTATATATTTTTGTTTGTAGAACAAAGCATTTAAATCATCAATAAAGTTGCTTACTCAAAATGACTCCATAACATTTTGGGCTATCTCCATGTAATAATAAATCTTCAACAGAAGATTCAATAATTTGTAAACGAGGGTAATTGAACAGCTCTGCTTGTAAATTTCTTTTGTATAAAGTTCTATCAATTTGAGCCCTTAAACCCCACACAGCAGGACCTTTTCTTTTATTTAATATTTTGTAATGGACTCCTGAAATATCACATATTCGACAGCAGATGCCATCAAGGGCATCAACTTCCCTCATAAGATTCCCTTTGCCGATTCCTCCAAATGATGGATTGCATGACATTTCACCTGTAATGAAATAGAAGAAAAATACAATTTATCCTCCAATATATTATGCATACATAAATTTGAAAAGTAAATGCCTTATTGAGCTTACCAATTGTACTTTTTTTGTGAGTAACAAGTAAGGTTTTAGCACCCATACGTGCAGCTGCTGCACAAGCTTCTGTTCCTGCATGACCTCCCCCGATAACAATAACATCAAACTTTTCTTGATCATTATTAATATTCGAAGATAATAATCTAAAGGATTTAAGAAAATTTCTTGATTGATGTCGAGATTGCAAGAGTAGTAAAGTCTTAAAATTGATTAAAGACATTTTCAAATTCTGAAATTATAAGAAATAGATAACTATTATTCTTGAATGAAAAAATCTTGATCTCTTAATTGCTTATAAAGCAAGGCATATTTCAGAATATTTTGTATTTTTGGTAAAATAAACACTTTGCACATATCTTCTTTGTTCATGAATTGAATATCTTTGTATTTCAGATTTTTCAAGAAGGAAATAACAAAATTGAAACAGTTGAAGTTAACTGGATCATAATTTATAGAATTCCATGCAGGATCAGAGCACATATTTGCTAAAATATCATTCCAAAATGTTTCCCAAGATTCAGGGATCAATGAAATTGCTGCACAATATTTCCACTTGGCACTGTCATTTTTCACCAAACCACATTTATCATATTCTATAACATTTCCATCCGAGTTTGTAAGCCCAATGTGCAAATCATCGGTAACACTATAGTTATTAAGAAAGTCTCCATTGGATGGTCTTACTACGATGCAACATGGATAATCTTTTGCTTTAACCAAAGGGTATGGTAGTGCAAATGGCTCTAATAAGAATGACATTAAAAATTCTTCGCAAATAGGACATTTTTCAGGCACTTGTTTACAAAATATTGAATTAGAACAACAATGCTTAAAACATATTAAGTTGCTATTAAAAGACATTTATGAATATTGAGGTTAGAGTATACAAAATATTCTGTGTTGGAACAAACGATAAATGACGATGACAGCGACAAAACTTAATGGTAAATGAATAATCACCACTCAAGCAATGCACTCTTATGCAGATTAATGAAATTAGCACTCAATCATTGTTAATAAAAATAACATAAGAATTTAAACGCAGCAAACTAGAACATTTGTAAAATCTTACGTAAAAATCGATTAAAGTACGCACTTAAGCCTTAACATAGTTGTAATGAATAATTTCCAAATATTTACATTATGATTTAACAGTAACAAAAACGGTTTAATTAACTTTAATATAACGAGAGGTAACGTCAACGAAGATAGACTCTTACATAGAAGCGCAGAGCTATAGGGACGGCTGAGGCAACTTTCGGTACCCCGAGAATCGAGATTTGCTATAGTGCGAGCACCCCGAACCCCGAGCGCTCGCTTAGCGCGGTGAAAGACTCTGTGGGTAACTGCTACTCTCGTGTACGGCCGGTACATGCTGAGAAGGTAAATGACCATTATCGGCTGGTCTCGCATATCACGGCTACCACAGCGGGCTAGCATAGCGGAATCAGTCGCGGACCCGAAAACGAAAAATACTACTTAAGCCAACCAAAAAACCATTAATAAATATTACAATAGACAACCAAACTCTAAAAACAATAAATCAAACCCAATCCTAAGCCCCAAATGGGGCCGATGATCATATGTAAGTTTTGATCATTTTCCAATAACAGCAGCGGTGGTCGTGATTACTAAAGCGCGCGCTTGTCAAGCTGCGTGCTTATCATTTTGTCGGGGTTCAAATCCCCAATACGATTTTTTTTTTTTTTGCATATCACGTGTACAAAATTATAATAACATTTTCATACACACGAAAATATGCAATTTAAATTATAATTTTATTGATTTTGATATATGTTTAATGCAATTATTTAAGATTTAACCCGTTATACGTAGCGTTTATTTGAAAATAATGTTAAATATTAATATAATGTTGAAACAACGTAGTTTAATTTTTGTTTATTTATGTTAATAAAGTTAATGAACTTTATTATGTTGTAAATTATGGACATGAAAAAATAAAAAATGTTTATACGAACTTAGTTTTTATATTATTTAATTAGATAACATATTCTTACATAATTAAGTAAATTATATCGTGTTTAAATGTAATTATATAAATAATCAAATTTTAAAAAAACCTGTCATTTACAAATTATTCAAATAACCGCGAAAATGATGAGTCGCGCCTTTCCTATGCGCGGCGATCGACTTAACGATCGTGCATTGTTTTTAACCGCCAATTATCAGTTCCGCCTTACAACAAGTAAGCGCAAGCATCAAGATTTTCTTGTGAATATTAACTTTTGTAATTTTAATCACCGAAATTGTCGAATAACATTACACGTGAGTCGCGATCTTAGTGCTTATTATTCTGTATCAATAAATCATAATATTTAAATAAAACTATAGAATATCAGGATAATTTTATGTTATCATTAAATGTGATACAAGAAGAAGAAATAAAAAAAATATATACAATATTTACATTTTTAAAAACTAAATAATCTTAAATAATTGTATTAAACATATATCAAAATCAATAAAATTATAATTTAAATTGCATATTTTCGTGTGTATGAAAATGTTATTATAATTTTGTACACGTGATATGCAAAAAAAAAAAAAAATCGTATTGGGGATTTGAACCCCGACAAAATGATAAGCACGCAGCTTGACAAGCGCGCGCTTTAGTAATCACGACCACCGCTGCTGTTATTGGAAAATGATCAAAACTTACATATGATCATCGGCCCCATTTGGGGCTTAGGATTGGGTTTGATTTATTGTTTTTAGAGTTTGGTTGTCTATTGTAATATTTATTAATGGTTTTTTGGTTGGCTTAAGTAGTATTTTTCGTTTTCGGGTCCGCGACTGATTCCGCTATGCTAGCCCGCTGTGGTAGCCGTGATATGCGAGACCAGCCGATAATGGTCATTTACCTTCTCAGCATGTACCGGCCGTACACGAGAGTAGCAGTTACCCACAGAGTCTTTCACCGCGCTAAGCGAGCGCTCGGGGTTCGGGGTGCTCGCACTATAGCAAATCTCGATTCTCGGGGTACCGAAAGTTGCCTCAGCCGTCCCTATAGCTCTGCGCTTCTATGTAAGAGTCTATCTTCGTTGGTAACGTTTCGCTCTCATTACCATGCTTTGTGATCGTCAGGTAAGGTTAGCAAGCAGCTGATTTGGATCGCGAGTTGCCGACCGCATAGTGGTAAGTGGCGCCGAGATAATAAGAGTATTTTTAAAAATTTTCGAAATAAGTCATTGAGATTGACAACAGGATTAGCGTAGCAAACGCGTATACAGAGAAAAGTGACTACATCAGCTACACGAAACTAAAAATAATTATACTACTAGCAGATAGAAATAATAATTACAGATGTTTCCAACCATAATTTCAACATACATCGGGTTAACGCGGGTATGCAAGTACACACGTGAGTGAATTAACGAATAAACAATGCAAAAATCCTTTACCTACTCCAGGTAAATTTCATGCGTTCCTACTTTCCAGTCTCTCCACCGTCAGCGCTCCCGTCGCTTTCCCCTGCTTTCCCCGAATAGCCATATAGTCGCTTCAGCCGTCCTCCCTCTCTCTCTCACTCTTTCTCACCTCTGCACAGTCCTCACCAACACACACACACACACACACACACACACACACACACACACAAACGCTACTGTAAAAAGAACAACGCGAGAACCAGCTGATCCGTCGGCTGGCGGAGCATCAGCGAACGCGAAAGGCTGCGCGCGATGGTGGGGGCACCGCTGTCTCTCTCCTCTCCCTCTGTCTCTTTCTCTCTCCAGTATCTCCCGCAGCGACGTCGGCAAGCTCTCCTCGGCGCGAGTCGACTAGTCGCGGCTCTACCCTACTCGGCGCTGCCGCTCGTTGTCGCCGAGCCAGTAGTTGCGCGTGTTGTCTGTCCGATCGACGTCCGTGTGCGCGTGTTCAGTCCGCGCGAGGGAGATCTCCGTAGTTCCGGAGGACGTCGACGGGACGATCCGGAGGACGTCCAGCTTGGGAATCGCCGCCAGAGACGCCGTGGAACCGAGGGAGGCGTGCCGGCTTCGAGACGAGGTGAGTTTTTAGGTTATAACGTGCGTTGTACAGTCGCGGTGAGCTGCGAGAGCGTGACCCGCTGCGGAGGAGAGGGACGCGCGCATCATCCTTGCGGCTGCGAGCTTTTTTTGCGCCGCCTGTCCTCTCGGTGAGAACGGACGGGATGTATGTATATAGAGCCGAGCTCGAATATTTCGATATATAACCCACGTGTCTTCCGGCCTGCAGGAGTAATTCTGACAGCTGACGCCGAGGTTAGAGAAGGACTCGGGTTTTGCTACAGGCGCAGTTATTTAAATTTAGATAAATAAAAAGCGCGAACACTGTAAGTATACTTATAGAGATGAAAACGGCGTCTTGCACTGCGCGCCTGTAACTACTGCGAAGGAGAGACGACACGCTGTATACGTTATATATACACCGGGCGTAAGTCAAACAGAAAATATATATAGAAGCACTTGTAACTTGCACATCGGATGATACGTAGACGCGGGTACACTTTGAGAGTGGCTCGAAAGACTTGTAGGAAAGCAGGTCCCGTATGATAGTGTACTTATAGCATAACATAGCGGTGAGGTGACTGACACCTGATGCGTCAATGACCACGCCACGCATGTGAGCGAGAGAAGCCGGAGCCGTCGCAACCAGCTGTATCCTCTCTCTCTTCCTCTCACTCACGCCTTACTTATGGGTATAACATAGCCGGCTCATTTCTTCGCGTGAGTTACGTGCACGAGTGTGCGAGTATATATATATATATATAGCTCTGTCCTTTGCTTTTTCGTATTACAGGGCGCTCGAGTTGCATTCACTTTGAGACGGCGTAAACACGTTACCTGGATGCCGGGGACTTTGTTTCGGTATATTATTCGTATATATGTGTACACTCGTTTTTGCATATTCCGCGGATAATAGACCAAAGCTTTTAGGCTGGTTTTATTAGAAGCGTTCGCGATTTTTTTTAAGAGGGGGTTTTGTTTGCGCGAGATTTTCGGCATATGGAGAGAGAGAGAGAGTGGCTTTTAGAGCGTGGATTTTTCAAGAGTGCACTTTTAGCCGAAGAGTTTGAGTGACGATTAGCTGAAACGGGCAATTGTATGTGATTCTACGTGGGGCTTTCCGTATTGTCACGCGGTGTTTCGCGTGAACCAATTTTGTTTTCATACACGTTCAATGTGTATAGACATTTGGATCCCTATATATACATCACAATGTACCGTTTGCACAATACGCTAATTAAGGTCTTTGGCGCATATATGTGTGGCAACGACATCCAAGAACGTATAGTGTGCTATTATTACTACTTGGAATTGAAGAACGACGATATTTTTCATGTATACAAGACGATTTAATGCCGGTGATTTTCACGTTATTATACAGGCGTATGCAACAGAGATAATTAATATTACGCTGGCGGATAGAATTGAAAAGCCGGAGCCGGATTTAAACAGTTGCATCGCGTTCCAGAAGAGCGATTCCCGGAACTCCGCGTAAATATGGGTAAATATAGTTTGGCCAGGTACTTACGGTAACGCCTTTTAACTTGAGAATGTTCTATTCACCTTTTTTCGTACACAAGCTAGGATACCCGGTAAGGAAAAAAGATATTCTTTTTCGCGATCTCTGGCGCTGATATAGCCTTTGAGCCATTAATATATTAGCATAAACGATTGTTTTAGAAAATTAGTGACATTCATATCCTGACGACGTAAGAAATGTAGGTCTGATGAATCGGATGACTACCGTCTGTATATATGAACACAGACGTAAAAGACGTATTTGCAAGTTTAATTTGGATATTATACCAATTGTCTTCTATAATATTCCTTAAAAATCATTTTAAAATAATTTTTTCATATCGCGACTATACAATGTCAAATACAATGATACTCTACAATGATCATACAATGTCAGATATTTGATCTATATAAATACCAAACTTCCATATCGTAATAATGCTATTGTGTATGTATGCATGACTTTCAAAACTGTACATCCATTTGTCAGTAAACAATAGATGTATTCTTTGATAAAATAAGAGTTCTTTTCAACCAATCGATAACTACATCGTTGACTAAACTTCAATATCATTAATATAGTTATACTCTGAAATATAGTGTTGCACATACACACACAGCTTTATAAGATTACATCTAAGTAGTGGATCGAGCACCAGAAACTTGTTTTTTGCGCACACCTTTTTTTTATTTACACACCTTGAACCAGTTGTTCATATTTTGTGGCGCCTTAGTTGTCTTCGCATCTTTCTCTAAACCTTGTACGATACAAATTACATCACTTCGTAAAATTCGTTCGATAAGGCAAGATAATGTACAAATTTAAATTCTTACCATTTTTGATAATACGTAATATATGCACATCAGCGGTATGTTTTATGCATAAACTTTGCATTTTATCTATACTGAGAAAAGAGTTTATTAAATTAAGCTCAAAAAAATCCAGGAATTCAGCGTTATAGCGCGTTCACATAAAAAAATCTCCATTTTACATCCGAAAAGTACACAAATTCCAGGCTGCGTATGTAATAAATAATAAACTACGCAGATCACAAGAGCGAGCGAATATTTTACTGCAATAATTGTGTTTTTTTTTCATTCCAATTAAATCAGCTCGAATACGCGAGAGTTTCGCCCAAAGGTTAATTAACTCAATTAAGCCAGTTACTACTGCCGCGACAATTGCGCGAGGTTTCCCCATAATTAATACCTCGCAACTCGATACAGTCACCCGAGTTCAATTTCATTACTGTCATCGATTCCGTTTCCGCCTCTCTCTCTCTCTATCCTATAACTAGAAACAAAAAATGCATCCCGAACGACGAACGCGCGTGAAACCTCAGCGAGCAGTATCGATCATCTTCCTGCGATTACGCAGAGCGTTCGCTTTCTGTTACGTTCCAGCGATAACATTATACTGCACGCTGCATTATATTCGCTATATATGTACGTAGAAGTGCGTAACGGGCCACTTTTCTCTGCATTACAGCAGTGCATTGTCGTATCGTACATATAACGAAGAGCGCAACAGCCTAGTAATATATACATCAACCAGATCTCTTGCGCTGCCTGGAGATTGAGATCTCCCAGCGCGCTTATGACACTCGGTGCACGCGCTTGTGTGTGTGCGTCGCCGCGTCGCAAGACTAGACTTCAAAGCGTCGGAGCATCTCTCTATAAACTTCTGTAATTCGTGGCTGCCGCCGCGTGAGATAATCCGCTCGTACAACGTCATAATCCAGCAGCTCAGCGACTCGCTCTACTCGTATGTAGTGGATGCAGTGTGTGACATAGTTATATGAGCTCGAGTTCCTCGGGGTTGAGATTAGAATGCGAGCCGCCCGTAGAGAGGTGGCCTATCGAAAGATTACACACGCGCAAGTCAGCTAGGAAAGGGAGGACGAGAGCTTTGGGACGTGATGTACTCGCTGCGCTTCTTCCGCTGTTATATGTATATCAGCTATACTACCAGCTTTAATCCGTCAGGCAAAACATAGCATTCGGAGCGTGTGTGTGTCTGTGTGTTGTATACATTCCGGAGGTAATTTTATGCTGAACCAGTTTCGAGGTTGTGGTATTTTCTTTTCCTTTACATTTTTATATATTTCGTAAAAGTGTTTCACTTATGTATTGGTGACCACAAGATTGTAACTGGATATGTAAATGCGAACGGTATATTCGAATTGAGGCACGTGTGTATATTTTGTAGCGACGATGCTCTCAAAATATTATAAAATAATGTGTTGGTTATTCGCAATTATATTTCGTAATGAAATTTGTTAATTAAAGAATTTTGCTCCCTTGTGGAAGAAGCTTTGTCATAATAATTTTTGAAGTTTTCTTTTAAAAAAGCGCGTTAGAAATGTGTTTTGACCTGTTTTGAAGTGTAATACATTGTGTTTGAAAAATATTCGTGCGGTTGTGTACGTGTGGTTTGGCTTTTTATTTGTGGAGTAAAAAAAAAACAATAAATAAAAATATGGCTTTTTTATATCCAACAATTACGTAAGTAGAAAGCTTTCAATCCACTCAAAAATTTGAGAGAAGCTACATTTTTCAAATAGTATCCACTTTATCTAACGATTTATATTAAATTATATACTGAAAGTAGTTTTTTCTTCAGGTAGTTTTGATTGATGGAATTTTTTATAACAAGATGCATAAAACTGTATGATATTTATAACGAAAGACTGTTATTTCTTATTTCATTGTATATATTTGTATATGCAGTATGGTGATGAGGAAGCCAAGTGAAAAAGTATTTTCTCCTATATATATCATTCAATCAACGAAAGTGAATCTCAATCGCAACAACGTGAATTCGTGAAGCATCCAAAAGGAACGTTGGAGGTCGCTTCGCTGCGCCAACGTTGAAAAATTATTACCTAAAATAAAAAAAAATGTTGTCCGGGTAAGGTTATTCAGATATTCTAAAGCAGCATTAACTGCTATATATACCTTTACATTTATATTTATACTCTGGTATAAATAAATAAATAAATAAATATGTGTTTTATCGATATGTCTTTTCGTACTGGGCGTATCTCCTATATTTAAAATCCTACGTGTACTGGTTTCTGGATAAGTACACTCACATTGCTCGAATTTCCCCCGAGGTTCAGCAGCAGAACCAATATCAGTGATTAAAAATTTGTTCAGCGTTTCCAAAACTTGTGCATCAGTAACGGATTTTTCGTTTCTTTTTTTAAATACGACGCGATAAATAGACGAGCAGGAAAACACAGACCGTAAACCCAGCGCACAGTCACGGCAAAGAAACACATTAAAAGGTGCATAATGAACAACGGGCGTCACGAGCAGAGTACCGTAAAGGCGAGGAGGACTCGCCGTGGCGGCATCGAAGTGTCACGAACCGGATCAAATGAGAGAACGCTTCCCTCTATACAGCTACTCTCCTCTTTCGTCGTCGTCGTCGTCGTCGTCGTCTGCTCCGCTGAAGTCGCGAGCGCGTGCTCGTGTTTGCACTCGAGATTAACTCTCGCGCGTACGTTCTATATACACACACACACATACATATAGCATAGTACGTACGTTATACACGGGGACCAGGGAATGATTGCGATTATTCGCGCCTGCGATGAGGAAGCTGCGACGAGTGCAGATGGAGATAGGAACTTGACTTACGAGCCCAGATAAAAAGGAACTGGATATGCACTGCTGCGGTGGATATTTATAAGGAAGAGCAATGTACTCGAGAGAGAGAAAGCAATTAAAGGATCGCGATGCGGGCTTCTTTTTTTTAGGATATATACTTGGCAAAGCTCTCTTCTTATAGTCGGTCAATTAAAACTGAGGCTATTCTCCAGAACGAATGTATAAGGCAAAGTCTTTATATGCGCGCGTTACGTAATATAAAAAGTTGTTTGCATTAGGAATTCTCATCTATTATGTAGTCAGCTGAAAATCCGAGGCGAACCATAAAAAGTACAAAAACACACTCTCGAATGAGCTTCGAGTAATTTCGGATGAATTTGCTAATTATACGTATACTAATTATACGCAAGAGCTGCATTTCCAAGTATTGGTTCAATGATCGATGGCAATCGTTTATTTGCATCTCTTCCGAGCTCGTCTCGAGTTTGCTCAGCGGAAAGCGTATGGATTCCGACTAATTTGTAAGTAATGAAACTGTCGAGAGGTGTTCTTTTTTTCTAATTAAGCAAGAGCTGCTAGTGCACATTATTATTCCATTTTATCGGTCGGAAATTAATCATTACGTTATTTCCCTCATCCTCTATATAATTCCTCATTCGCCCTGGTAAAAAATTGAATTCGATTGATCAGGATCGTAAACAGCTGTTCACTAGTTTTATTCGTTAATTTTTAATTATAAAACTCACGGAAAACTACTAATGTACTCGCCAAGATATCAGACAAGTTTTCTTTCACACTAAAATTCCGCGCCAGATTTTTTCTTTATAGTTGCCAAGCAGTTGGCATATCCAATTTGATAGCATTTTTCGACAGGTCGATTAAGAACGTGTGCTCTCTTGCACCTGTAAAAAATATAGTTTGCAGCGCTTTACACATAAACCGAGAAGCTTAAGTCACAACCCTACATATAGGTTCCTGTTGCGTGAAACTATAAGTGAAAAATGTATAGCTCGGACTCTATCAATGCGGCCAAAGTTCATTTCCCGCGCGCTCGCGCCGCTCTCATGACACGGCCGAATAAGTTACCTCTTCGACATGAAAACGGTCTCGCGTCGGCAGAAAAAAAAGTCCCCCATACAAAGTAGAACTATGCATATTGAATGTGCACGGACGCATTTATCTATTTCGCTCGCCGAGTGGGTGCATTCATTTGGAAAACGAAGCTCGTTGAGCCCCGACGGAAATTCAACGGCGACGCGGTACCGCTACCTATATGTGCATAGCAGCGCGTATTTTTTGCCGAACATTCAAATGCGGACGATTGATTTTACGCGCGTCAGCCGTAAAATATGGCGCGCGAGGGATAGGTACACGCCTCGCGCAGACGTGAAATGATGTTTTCCTTTCACGCGGCAGCGGCGCGGCAACGCGAATTCCGCGCTTTTCCGGTTTGCCGATTAAGGACTGAGAGGAGTGTTGGTTTTGCGTATTACACGCACTGCGGCGGCGCGTACGTAAACTGCTTTGATGAAATACACTTTGATAAATATTCCACAGGGGAGAGTTGAATTTTGCATCTGGCTATCGGTCGAAGGTTTTATTTATTGTTAAAGGCAAGTGGGCCAAACTTTCTGTTTTCAGATAGACTTTGCATACGGAATAGTCGAGCGATCATTGATTTAAGCTATTTACACATTTTTCAATAATATTTAAATATTCATGGCATAAGAGAAGGAACAAAAAAATCGGTTTACCTTAAAAGCGCAAAAACAAGTCCGTTACTGTGTACAATACTCGTGAATCATTAAGAGAAACTCTTCTTCGTTTTCATCGGGCATGCTGGAAAGACCAACCGGACAAAGTTTGGAAAATGTACTCGAAAAACCATTAGAGAAGACTGAAGCGCAATTTAGGAGGACTTTAGAGCCGAGAGCGGCGAAAAAAAGAAATTTATATTATGTGTACACGTGCGCTCGACGCTTATAGCTTTTGAGAATACACGAGAGGCGACGCTTGCTGAGCTAGCGTAATTTCGCCGTTTGTTGATTACTGTGCGATGTAGGAACTGACGCGACTCGGCGCTTTCTTATTTTGAAGCTTTGTACGAGCGAATATCAAACGTTTTGTAAAAACAAACTCATTATATGGGCGAGCATGACACTTTGGAGGAGGTTAGGACACTCGTGACTCATAAACATTATACGAGTGAAGAACTATTACAGATATAATCGCGAAAACAAATATAGTCTGATTTCAAAGTTAGAATTTTTGTTCTATCAAGTATAGGCATTTTATCGAATTATACGTCAGACCTTACTTCATGTGTACCGCCTAACTTTATTGTCTGTTGTTACTTCAGTGCTTCTGATAGTTATAGAGCAAAGCGCTATGATTGCAATTTCTCGTATGAAAATCTGGAATATCAAGTTGAGAAATTCAACAATAAATGCGAAAGCTCGGAGATGCAAACGGTATGAATATGTATGCACGGATTCAGTTAATAAGTGTAAAAATTGCTGATGCAAAAAAAAAATAACCTGAACATTTTGCAGCGAAGTAAAAAATAAAAGACGTTGCCTCGGCATGCAAATTAAAGTTTGCCAGGTGCTGAAAAGGAGCCAAGAAACTTATAAAAACTTGACTTTCATCAGGCGCGAGCAGACGGGGGGGAGGGGGGTGGTAAAAAAAGAGAAATGCGTGTAAACATGAAAAGGCCGGCGCCTTTATATATATCCAGACTAGCAAACGCAGCAGAGACCTTCATCATCCCACTTGTTTCGTAAATGTATACGTATCAACTTGCACTTGGATGGTCGCGGGCGCGCGAGGTCTCAAAAATCTTATCTAATCTGCACACTTGTTGCAAATAATTTCGTGCGTTTGTCATATCGTCATTGACGTTTGTTGACCTTTCGCGTGCGATAAAAAATGCGCTGTATTTTAAGAATTGCCTTTAAAAAATGTAGTGTAAAAAATACCTCTTTTTTGCTGAAACAATTTATTCAATTCATTTAAACTCCCGCTGGATACAGTGTTAAGCCAAATCGAGTAAACAAACAAAAGGGTTGAAACGAGAGCAGCCTCTCAAATCTACGCTTAGTTCTCTCATCTTTTCATCAATTCCAACTAAACTCCTTGTGTAATACCTCAGCGAGAACGTACAGTTTTAGCAGTCTCCAGCAGCAGCAGTAGCAGCTACATCTCTCTCCCTCTTTGGACTCGACCTGGTTCCGTTTTGTTTTCTCTGCCCGCTGTGCGCTACATCTCTCTCTCTCTCTCTTTCTCTCCTGCCGCCACCCTCTCATGATTCTTTCAGCGACATCCCCTGAGTTCAGCGGCTGCACTGTACCCAGTCGTCCATCTCCCCTCCCCCCCTAAAAGCTTTGCTCCGCCGCGTTTCAAAAACACACTCTCTCACTCTTAGTTTCCACCTCTTTCCTTGCCTGGCTATATACAGAGTGTCCCTCCCTCGTCTTATGTCCACGTTGATCCTTCCGTATAGCAGAGCGCTGCGCGAAAAGCTCTTGATCGCACATTTTAAAGCGGCGGTTCTGCGATCGATGATCGTTTCAAGGCGTGCGCGCGCTACTGCGGATTTGAATAGGCAATTATAAGACCGATTGTAATTATTCTGTGCCTACGACGAGTATATCTGACGTGGAGAACGAGGTTTTCGATTGAAATCGAGCCGCGCGGCCCGCGGCCGCCGCAACTTGATTACGTCTCGGAAATCCCATTGGCAAAAGTGGCCTGGATGCCATTCTGCATAGCTATCGTCACGGCTATTATACATATGTATATATTTTATCATTGTCTCGCTCGGATTCTCCCCCTCGTCATTGATACAGCGTATATGTACATATATAAATATATATATGCCGAGCTCTATTCGCGGCTTTCCCGATTATTTTCATATTCTTTTCACTCACTCACACACACACACACACACATACACACACACACTGCAGCAGTAGACGAAGCAGTAAGTTATATAAGCCGCTTTTATCACTTTAAGTTCTGCAAGGCCGCCGATTTAACGCTTATTTCGTTCGAATAAAAAATGTGTCTGTGGTTCCGAGACAGTAGAAAGGGATAAGTTCATTTTTTTGCTTTTTCGAGAAAAACTGGTTTTTATGGTGTTTCACACTTATCTGTAAGCTCGGAACAACGAGATCGGCGAGCAATGTTGTACGACTAGTATCGATTAGTATAGTGAATGGACACATTTAATACGCATATTTTCACGGTATTATGGTCTTAAGTATGCAATTTCTACTTTGTGTAGCACAGTAAAAGTATAAAGTTATGTCGTTATGCCGGGAACTGTGAACTTATCTAGTACCCCTTTATTCATCTCGTTTAATTCTAGAGCCTATAAGTCCAAAATATGACGTTTGCAACATCTGTAAACGGATTGAAAAGAAAATTTCGTATTGTAAGTCGAAAAAACAAAATCATAGAGAAAAAGGTAGGGTGTATAGTATAGCTTTGGGTCAACGTTTTAGTAACTCCTGCTATTTTTACATGAGAAAGACCT
Organism: Muscidifurax raptorellus; assembly: GCA_020010945.3. Classification (NCBI taxonomy): domain Eukaryota; kingdom Metazoa; phylum Arthropoda; class Insecta; order Hymenoptera; family Pteromalidae; genus Muscidifurax; species Muscidifurax raptorellus. The sequence goes on along the minus strand of CM052078.1, from coordinate 12,952,558 downwards.
ATTTGAAGATACGAAAAAAAGATCGAAAAAATGGACTTATCTCGTTCTACTTCAGAGCTGCAGCTTTGTATTCTTCATTTTTTTCCACTTGCAATAAAAACTTGCAAGTACACCTATACAACGCAAGTCGTCGTAACATTGCCTCGCAGAAATTGCGCAGTTATAATTGATCGCTGTAATTTCAGTATAACAATGGCGAGTAATCAAAAACGTTCATCATATACGAGCGAAGGATACCTAATTGTTTTTATTTTCGTACAAGCGCTTCGGAATAAGCCATTTATCAGAGCTAACGTCTTGACCGCGGTTCGCCGTTTGAATACACGTACACACACAATGGTTATATATATATTCTTGCCGCGCTACAATATGTGTGTATATACACGCGTTTCGTGCGACTATATACATTGCCGAAGGTTCTCTCTCCATCGTGCCCCACAAGTTTTACGAGAGCTGCACGTGCTCGCGCCCACGCGTATCGTAAATCGATTTTTGCTCAGCTGATCATTAAAAGGAAGATATGGCTCTGTAATTACGGCACTCGAGAGTGTTGCACACCTTCATTCCAGTTATCTGATGCCTTAGTTCGAGCAAATTTAATGCAGATAGTTTTAAATCGTTATAATTTTTACTTCTATAACGAATATTACAGACTTTATACGTTAGCCTCGCATTATAATATACCGCTGATTATCAAAGCAAACACGTCGAAAGTTGCTAAATTGGTTCGCCACCAAATATTAGCTCTCGAAGCAGCTTCCATATAATGCACTTCGATTGCTGGGCTTTACAAGCAGGAAATGCGCGCTCTATAATACGGTTCCGGACGAGCGCGCGTAACACAACAGTCGTCGAAATTTTTCGAGAGAATTATTGTTCTTTGTGTGATGAATGCGGCCCGCGCGCACGCGCGAACGATAGGTTACCCTGATACGAAAAACACGCTGCGTATATGCATTGTCTCTAAATATGTGCGGTGCAGTATATTCTTTTGTTCTCACGATCTCTCACTCTCGTACGTGCTGTATACGTATATACAATAATATACCATCGGGAGCGTGCGTTATCGGCGACATTATACCGCTGTAGTCTAATTGTTCGTGTACTTTGGCAATTATTTTCGTTCCTGGGAAATGACTGCGCGGCTATTAGCATACAGTATACAACTAGCCGAGCTGAGCTATAAAAACTCTCTAAAAGATACGTCGAAGTAGAAAGTAAACCAGTCGTTATATATCTATGCAATAATAACGAGGATGATAATCGCGAGAGTATTTTCCGATGCACCAGGGCCAGCTTTGCCTTTCGTCTCTAAAGAAGTAAAAAACTTAAACTTTCCCGCGGCTCGGTCACAGATCGTCGCGCGCTTCACATAAACATGAGTTCAGTCTCACCACGCGGGCTCGAGCTCGCGTCGGGCTCGTAAAGTCTCAGCCAGTTTGCGTTGCTTACACGATAAAAATTTCATCCCGGCCTCGAGGCCTATCTTTATATCCTACGCGTATATATACATGCATAGCCGCGCGCGCTCGAAAAGAATTTCCCTCGTGGCGGTGCAGAGAGTCCAGCTCTTTGATCCACTGGTGCATAATGCGGAGGCCAGCACTGCGGTGTGGCCGTAAGTTTCACTAGTCGCTTATGATTAATGGATGCCGGCATCAGCGGCGGCTCGCCTCTCGCGACTACGTAAATTCAGTTTACGTTGTGCCCGGATATTCTCCGAAGTCTAGATACGTATACGAGGTGCAGTTTCTGATCTATCCTTCTCGCGGTGACGTCCCTGGCGTGTCACCGGTGTGTGGAATATGAGGCTTGACTCTTTTATACATGCGCACAGAGTATAAAGCCCCGCAGGCCTGTTTCGGCTCGACTTGACTTCTCTTTGTGCGGCATGAACGCCCTGGAGATATGGAGTAGCTCTTGCGCTAGCGCGAGACTCTTTCTTTTTGTTGTCGAGTTGAGCTTGAGACACTCGCGATGTAGAGGCGGGCTTTTTCATAGAGTGCCGTACGAGTAATCAAGCACGGTCGGCGATGCTCTGTTCTTCGGCGAAGAAGCTTTTTTCTCTTGGGGGGTCGCAGTTGAGATGTGTATAGTTTTTTTTTCGTTTTTAGACGCTATTATGCTAACTGGACTTCAGATTTCTGTGATCCGCAGTTCTGATAATGAATCAATTGAAATACATTCTCCCTTTTTTGGGTTAACGATTTGTTTGCCATGGATTGAGCTAAATTCATGACCGAAAGGGTGGTAGACTCTTACGGCACATTCAAGCTCTGTTTTTATACTGAGACACGAAAAGCAAATGCAGAAAAAGCAGCGCGTTACGTTAAAGTAAAACCAGTCAAATTCACCCGTATAAGAGATTGTATCTTTTGACGTACACGACTTTCAAATTTACACAAATATATCCGCATGCTGCTTTTGAATAAATCTGCCGGCAGGATTATTTAAATTTTATTCACCTGCTCTCAAATTCTGCGCGCATATATTCGCGCGTGTCAAAAGCAGACAAATACGTAAAGTTTATTTATAGTGTGAACTACAAATACGGGTCATTTGGATGCTTTTTTTTTCATTTGTAGCAGGTTTGCTTGTTCGTCCAGTTTTTTCTCCCTGCACTTTTGTTGAACGCGCTTTGCGAAAATCGCGTGAAATATTTTGCTGTGAGTTTTACGCTCTCTCTCTCTCTTTCTCTCCCCCCCCCCTCTCTCTCTCACTGCAACGCGCGGGCTGAGCTTTTCAGTACTTATCATTTTTCCACAAAGCTCCCTCCCTTTTCCGCATTCTCTTTCTCTCTTTACACATATATCTATACCCATGGAAAATCCAGTTTGAAATAAACGCCGAGAGCTTTTCAGAAACTGTGTCGCTGCAGCCAAACGGTGAAAAAGTAGATCCGCATTTTATAATAATAAGTGCGCAGTCACAAAATTCCTCAATAATTTATAAATTCTATATCGATTCATCAGTTCAGAAAAAAGGGCGACTCCTCTTTTTAAATCTCCAATACGAATTTGGAATGCGCTTTTCAATTTCCGATCCCGTAAAATTTAATAAAGCAGACAGACAGAGCACTCCTGCGCTATTATCAAATCTCGCGCCACAAAAGCCCCTCCGTAAGCCCTGAAATCTGATGTATAAATACTCGCGCACGCGCGCGTTTAATTCGATTATTCCCAGTCGCGCGCGCCAGTGCGCGTCCCGCGTGACCGCCTCTAGCGCTGCAAGTGCGCGATTTTACATGGCTGTTTCTCCTTATAATACTGAACTATACTCTCTCACGGCTGGCCTAGATTTTTTCTCAGCGCGCCGTCCTTTGTACCCCGACCGGTGCAGTAAAAAAAAACTCGGCCCCTCTCGCCCGTGTTTACTTAGCCAAAACGACGCGTATAATGCTTTGCCCGTGTGCTATATAAGCCCTCCCCCTCCGCCAGTATAAGAAAAGCCATCCGTACGCCTCCTTTTTTCTGTCGCCCTTCGCTCGAGTATTCCTTATTTGCAAGTGTATATAGCGCATTTTCCCGCCGGGCTGTGTATATAACTGCGAAATAGCGAAACGTGGAGAGACTGGCCGATGCGGTAATCAAATTCGAGTCGCGCGCGTAAGTTTTCGGCAAGTTGCGAGAGATGAAGTTTCGTCGCGGGCGCGAGCTTGTTAGTCGCGATTGTTGCTGCAGAGAAAGGAAGCAGAAGTAAACAATCGCGCGCCGGTGCGAATCTTATATATACGCATAGAAAACTGTGTGCGGTGACGAGCGGTGCTGCTGGAGTTCCATATATAGCCGGGTCGGACTTGCGAATTTGAATTTCCCGCTGAAACGAGCTTAATTTTCCCCGCAATTTTTCTCACCTCGCCAAAGCGTTTTTATCTCCGCATTAAAGCGAGCGCGAGCTCGAATTAGAAATTGCAGTGTCGAAATGAAGCTGTTCTCATGGAAAAATCTTCGCAATTTTTGTCTCGCGCGCCCGCGTCCACACTTGCTCTCTTGGCAATTTTTTCCCTCGCGTTTCAGCACCGTTTTCGCAAACCATGGCGCCGCGACTAAAATTTAAAATAAGTTTAAAATTGAAATAGAATACGGTGGAAGCTCGCGCTTCAGATTTAAGCGTACAATTTAAGTCTATAGTTACTTCAATACTTTATACACTCGCTTTTCGACTTGTCGGCGATATTTTTCCGCACGCATATTTGCCCTCCCTTTTCCGCTTATTTTTCTCCAAAGGCGAGAGCAGCTGCCACGTAGGTATTTCCTTTTTAACGCGCGAGACCGTGCCGCGCGCGAACATTAGAGAAATCATTGTTATTTTTCGCGAGGTATGCGCTTGCACTTGTTCTATGCGCCTCGAGAGATTTAAAGAAAAACACGAGTCGCTATATATACCGAGTGTTACAGATTAAAAGTGCCGTTAAAAGAGATTAAAGACGCGAAGGGGAGCTTTCGGTATGAATCGCGCCTTGTTAAAACTTAATTGTGCGCGAGAATTGTTGCGCGCTATACGTTTCCAGGATTCCAGACTTTATCAAGTTGTTCTTGCGCAGGTATTAAACTTTGTATCACACGAGATTGGTTGTTGCCGCGCGTAACGGCCAGAGTAATTGTTCTTATTCGAAAATGTGTTCTGTAAAAGATAAGCAAACGACTTCTCGATAATGCACGGCTTTTATCATCATTGCGTTCGAGTAATAAAAATTAGTTTTGAAAGGAGTATTGCATTACCCGCATAACTATGGAGGTATTTAAAAAAATGTGCTTGTTATGCTCATCGTAATTATTCGCAATTATCTCGCAATTATAAAATTCCCGCAACTGTTACGATGCGGCTTTACGATAGATACACTTTATTGCTTCACTCGAAAGTTGACCGGATAAAAAAGTTTTCACCGCGGCGCTAGCCAATTCGATTAATCACTCAAAAAAAAGGGAGCCGGCTTTTAAAGTAGCTATATATATACACCAACAAAGGCAAATTTAGTAAATAGTACATCAGTTAGGAGATCCGCATCGGTACATCAATTTGGAGGAGCTTTTATCGCGGCGAACGATATTTCAAAAAGTTCATATATATTTTCATGAGTTTACCGCGCACAAAGTTCGATCATATGTTATGCGAGCGCTGGCTGTGGCCTCCCCGGAGTTTTAGTGCCATTAATTGCTCGTACACAAAGTTCGGAGAGCGCGTGTTCTCTTTTAAAAAATAATTTTTGTCTCTCCGCTAACGAGTGCTTTATGAAATTGCAATTTGGTGCTGCAATTAACGGGGACTATTCTCTTTTGTTACATCATGTTTTTCACGCGGTCTGATGCCGAGAAGTGTTGAATCAATGATACTTGAGCTAGAATTTAAATACAAGCGACGAGTGGAAGAACGGGAGATTCATTAAAGCAGTAAGCGAGCTTTTTAATTAGAATTAATGTTTGAATTGAATGTTAAACGATCGTGCGCTGTCAGCTAGTTTTTCTGCTATTTTCTGTAATTTAATCTGTTACCCTGGCAAAAAATCCGGCTCATAAATTTCAAATTTCAAGTTGAGCATCATATATCGCCATTACTTTTGTAACATCGGTATATATATAAGTCAAGAGAAATAAGTAAAATTTTCCCATTTCCCGATATTTTAAACTCCGTAAAAGCCTTTAATTCTCAGATGCTGAAATTCGCAGCGATCAAGTTGTCAAAAGTTGGCGGATTCTCTCTCCTCTCTCGCGATCGACCTCAAGACCTCGGAATGCATTTAATTTTCATTTCTTTCTTTATTTCGCCTCTTCATCTTGCATTAGCGTTTCCACCTCCGGCAAAGCGGTGGTCGCTTGAGGCGCAGTTCCAAGAGAGAAAGAGAGAGAGAAAGAGAGAATGCAAATCGCAGGAGGAGGCCCGGAGAGCACATAGTATCAGACAGAGCCGCCTGCTTTCCAATGAGATTACGCCGACGCCGACGCCAACGCGTGCTCGAGGTTAAAGCAATATATAGGGAGCCCGAGTGTCTCTAAGACGTCTTTTGTCTTTTTCAATTCTCTGTCTTCTAAAATTCGTCGTCTCATTATACGACGAGCTGTTGCTTGTGTAAATACACTCGTGTGTATATATGGAAGAGCGATTTTGGCTTGAACGTCGTCGTAATATTTACCAGTGTAATTATTCAACGCCTCTTGCAGTGTCTGCAGTTCTCTATATGTGGGGGGGGTGAACATTCGTTGGTTTGTGTAAGCTGCTCCTAATTGATTATTTTTCTAGAGATTAAAGTGTACAGTCGAGGATAGGCCAACAATCAGCAGAAAACCATGAATATAAAATACCAACGCAGTATACTAAATCAGAAAATTCCTCTCTCTCTCTCTCTCTCTCTCTCTCTCTCTCTCTCTCTCTCTCGGAGTGATCCCCAGAGGAGGAGGAGCGGCTGGTCTGACCATTTATTTTTCTAGAATTACGCCCTTTGGCTACGAGCTTTGGCGAAGCCAAAGCTCTTATTCCTCGAGCGCCGGGCGTAATTCCGTTCCCGCAGCTACCTATATAGATCAAACTCGTCCCTCCTTCTCTTTCTCTCCCTCTCTCGCGGCCACCGCAGTCAGCGAACGGGTGGCCTCCACACCACAGCGCATCCCAAAGCATTTCTCTCTTGCAGCGCGTGCAGGGTAAAACGGGAAGCCTTTTCGGGAAAATGCTTGGGCATTTTCTTGGACGCGGACCGGTAGCAGCAGCCGTCCATCATTTAATTACGCCGACGTTGCCTGCGTCTATAGAGACTGCTTGTGATGCAGTTTCGGACGAAGCGCGTGCGAGTACGTGCTTACTGCTGCTTCGGCCCTTCTGATGCCCTGCCGTGTGTTCTATCTCTCTCACTCTCTCTACGATGGCGTTATGCGCGTATATGTACACTATAGAGAGAGCCGCTGTCGCCGCCGCCATCGTCGTCGTCGTCGTTGCTGTTACTCGATGCATTATTCAGTAGCCGACGAGGCTACGTGTGAACGTCATCTATTAATTAACAGCATTATCACGTCCAAGGGATTTTAGCCGAGAGTGCGCTGCGGCCAGTTGTAGCTTTATCCGCGAGTTCCGATCGAAAAATACAGTTCCCGGTGTAAACGCCCGTGAATTATTGAGAAAGGACTCGAGTGGTGCTGTTGCGGTCGTGGATTCGGCTCATATGCCGTGAAATATTTAGTCTTTTATTTGCAGAAGCACTCGATAATGCGTCAGTGTTGAATGCGCAGGTCTCAAGTGCATGGAGAGAGAAAAATATCGTAATCGTTACTAAAATTCCACTATAAGGTCTATAATAGTATAGGGCCACGGTATAATAATTTCCTCATTCAAACGATCATATACTATATATATATATATATACGAAACTTGGTCGCTGTGATTGAGCTAGCTCATTCTTAGCCGAGTTACTGACAAACTTTTCACCGCTCCAGTCACCCGGTGAACAAAATAATTTAAAAAAGCATATATTATCTCCTCAAAATCGAATTACTACATCAGGTAGAGGTCGAAGTTAGACTCGGTAGATTAGGGCGATAACGCGTGCGAAACAGCAGCTCAGCGATGAGCAGATCGAGCGCAGGGTATAGCTTCACGAGCGGACTAGAGAGAGAAAGCCTAATGGAGGGATTTTGCGAATGGAGTCTCGCGCGCGGATAACCTCGTTATCGTCATTCTCTCCCAAGCGCAGGACGCGTGTGCGAAGTGCAGCTGCCTCTTCCTCCTCGTAGCTCGTAATCCGATCCAGGCCGTGCGCGAAGCTGTGTCTCGTCCTCGACGCGTCGTCTCCACGTGACCTAACTGAGGGATTTCAAGTCCTCTCTCTCTCTCTCTCTCTCTCTCTCTCCGAGCTTTCATCGTGGAATAATTGAACGGCTATAGCTGCAGAGTCTGCGATGCTCGCCGCTCGGCTAATCCAATGGATGCTCCACTGCTATATACGGATTTCGATGCTGCTGCCGCGCGCTATAGCCATGTCGAGGAATAAGAGCTGCTGAGTGGATGGCCAGTATATACGAGTATTTTAAACGAAGGCCATACTGCAGGTGCATCTGGGCGCGATGTCGACGCTTTTCTCGCTAGTTGTAGTCCTACGTGACTTGCCCTGTAATCTGCCGCGCGAGTTTGGATCCTTGTTTAATCCCGAACACGTGTTGGGGAATCCCCTGGTCAAGAGGTAATATATAATATATGAAATTTCGGACGTATAATACTTCACAAGATACTACTTCATTAATAGAACAATATAATAATGACCTATAATAAATACTACACGAATTATAAATTCATTAATTCCGCGACCGCGTGTGCGACACTGTGCGTTGAGCTTCAGTTACACTGATAATTAAACGTCGATCGCATTTGATACAACTATATAACTACTGGTCCGCGCCGAGCCTTTTTCTCGCCCGTGCGGGCGTCCGTTGAAAATCGCCGGAATTCCACTCTCCACGGGGGGAAAATTAGCCAGGCGTGTTGAAAAAAGAATGAAAAAAAAAGTTACAGTAGCCCCTGCGCCGGCGGGAAAGCAATCGGACGCACGCCACTGTCGCTCCCTCCACCGTCGCGCCTTTTTTTCCCGGGGGCGTTTGTAATAACGTCAGTGCAGCCGCGCGGCGGTCTCGCGTCCTTTATACCGGCCATCAGCAGCGAAGCTACCGCGCCGAGGATGTCACGCCAGGCGCGCGAGAGAAAAGAAGAGAAAATTGCCGGAAATTCCCTGAAGGGTGATCATGCGGAATTCAGAGCTGTCGCTCTTTTCTCTATTGCACGCGACGACGACGACGTCGAGTCGGATGTGTATACCGGGGATTGTATATACTGAGTGGCGGGAGAGGAGCACCAGAAGTAGAGAAAATGACCCTGTGATTTGACCGGCCGACTGACTGGGAGCAACTGGAAGAGAGCTTTTCAGAGAGACGGATAGCCTCGCCGTTTTGTCATCTTCTTGCTCTATACTCTTTCTCGTTTCGCCCCCCCCCCGTTTTTTTATTTTTTAATTAAAGGATACACTTACGGCCTTATCCCTGACACTCTCGAGCGTTGATACGTTTTTTCTCTGGGAGCAGAAATAATACGCTTGCGGCGGAAAAAGTTAATTGACAATATATTTGCGGCTGCGGAATCCGCTTAATTTCAGCGGGCGTGAGATGTAATTTTCCAAGTAGCTTTTTGAATTTTTCCACGAGGCTTAAAACACAAGAGCGCCGCCGCGAAAAATTCTTTCGTCGGAACTGCCTCGTAAATTGAATTACTTTGAAGTTCAATTTCAGCTCGTCTTGCTGAAAACAACGCCTTGCCGAGTCATAACAAGCAGAATAAAAAGCGTTCGATGAAAAATAAAACACGCGGAGAGCTCGCTGGATGCGGAGCGAGCGAAAAAAAGGGGAACACGGAGAGGCCCCGTGAGGTATATAGCACCGTTTAACTAGCGCGCTTTTTTTATGTTTCTTTTTCAGCAGCGAGAGATACGACGTTTTTTAGCTCCGCGCCGTTTCAACCGGCTGTGTGTAACGTACCGTTCGTCTCGCTGTCGGCCTTGCGGGCATTGCGCTAAAGCAAACACACTGAATTTCTCGGCGCCCCGCGTCCGCTCTATACGCGTGTTTCTCTTGAAATAATAAACGCGCTTGTGTTTTATTTTTATAATCGAGAGAGGTTGGAAAAGAAAATCGCGAAAGAGAAACACTGATTGAAAATCCATCGAAAGGATCTATATACAGCGAGCCGATAGTCATGTTTTATTCATGAAATCACTGCGTTAAGTACATAACGACAGTGCGACGCTTCGCTCGCAAAAGACCATTGCATTAGCGGAGAGCTCGGCACAATAAACAACTTAAACACAAATACCCGCGGATGGCGCATCAAAGCCAAGTACAAGACATCGAATAAACCGATCGAGCCGAGGGAGAGAGACGGAGCAAGTTCAATGGCTGCTCCGAATGCATACTTATATACTGTACGAAGAAGAAACGAGTATCCCTGCAAGCCAATTGAAGAAAGAGAGAGAGAGAGAGAGAGAGAGAGAGAGAGAGAGAGAGTGGTGAAAGCGCAATACAGAGCTCTACTACTTCTCTCGCTCTGTATATATTATGCATATATATACTCTCTAGGCTCGATCTGTAAAACTACCGAATTATGCGCAGGCAGCCGAGCATCGGCTGCAGCTGCTGCCTCTGTGTGCTATACGTGTGTGTAGTATAATATGTACATTGGCCTCGAGGCTGCAAGAGCCGAGGCAAGAGTGGCTCGGACGAGCAAACTAACGCCCGGAGAATCCGGAGCTGATGCTTCAAAGGCTCAGCGACGACGTTGCCATCGACCTGCAATTCCTCTTATATATATGCGCAGCAGGGATTCCAGAAATTCGCTCTGCTTTGTCCAGAATATAGTAGCCTATCCTCAGACGCGTATAACAAGCTTATATTATCGCTATACTCGATAAGTCGATCGCCCCATCGAAGAGAGAATTCATTGAAAAGAGCACGACTAGTGCCACATATATTCGGCGATGATCATGAGGTGGAAAAGAGATGGCATAAAATTCGCAACTGGAAACTGCATCGCCATCAAGAATTTTGCCATTGGAATTTTCAACGGCGCACATACACACACACACACACCTGAGCGAATCACGACAGAAGAGAAGAGAGCTTGTTTCTCTGCGCGCGGCTGGTCATTCCGGATATTGGATATCGAGTTTGCATCGATAGATTGAATCATAGCCAGTCCTTGTCCGCCGCCGCGGTGCTGCAGATCTTCGTTACAAATCGAATTTCCCCGACTCCATACTGTACGTGTGTGTGCGGGTGTCCTGAGTTGTATATACATATATCCGTCGCGACTACGCAGTAGCTGCATAATACTCCTGTGTCCGCAGCGCAGTAGTGTGGGATATCGATGAAAAGTTTCGAGCTTTCTCTCGTTTTTTCTTTTTCAATCTTTCTTTTAATCAGAAAACTCCGGGAAACTCTATCCAATGCGTACTTGCGCGCGCGCGCGCGCAGTACATTCTAGAACGACGACGACGACGGCTTAAGAAACTTTGCCAAGGAGTTCGCCGCCGATGAAAGTCTGAGAGGAGAGAGAGCTTCGATATACGCAAATTATTTTCGCAAAGGCTTCCAATCAATTTTTCATCCACTTGTTTAACTTCAGCCTTCGATATTGGAATACCGATAGTGGAGAGTAACGACGGGGATCTGAGAATATTCATATTAAAAAAAGCTCCGAGACACCAACAACTTCGAAACCTTCCCGACAAACCAACGACCGGTTTGTGCGGTGATAAAAGGCAGTGAATTATCGGCATTCACAGCGCCGGCGTAATTCCCTCGTTTCGGTTCGCAAAAAAACGCATGAGTCTAACGCCCTTTATCACGATTATGCATTTACACGCGCGCACGGCAGTCGCGCAAGCGAAATTTCACGAAATCTGTCAACACTGAATTTAATACACTAGCCGAAGTGACGCGAGCGTTCTATCTCTGATGTGTGTGTGTGTCTGTGTGTGCGCGGCAAACGTCATTGTCGTCCGGTTTATTTACATCGCGCACAGTCACCCCCCCTCTCCCCCTCTTTCTTTCTCTCTCTCTCTCTCTCTCGCGTTCTATGTACTCCGTAATGACTGAGCACGCACGCAATATTTCAAAATATTTGTGGTTACACTTGTATACGTACAAGCGAGTACAGTGGACTTCGTGCTTCCGCATATAGAACGCATCGTGCGTATATAGTTGAGCTGGAGTCATCTTGTAACGCGAACGACAACTGCGCCCGCGGCTTTGATGCTCGAGACTATATTGCCGTCAATTTCAAAATATATCAAGGAGTCTGTCTGGGAGGATGTATAGTGATAATTGTATTGATATCATTTACGTTGAAAGAGTGTTGTTCGCTTACAGAGAAATGCACCTGTGTACGTGGGAGTGAAAGTTAAATTTTAAAGTCGGTTATTTTTGGTGTCTTTGTTTCTTGAAGATTTTTCCGGATGATTCGAGAACGTATTTCGAGCTCAGTGGTATGAACGATGTGAACTATTTCAGCAGAATAGAGCAATACAGTCATCGCTATACTACTCATCCATATGCATTATATAGAGAACATAGATCAAACACCCCGAGATAGGCAGAGTTGAATGCCGGTTTACGTAGAAGTATCTTATCACATTATGCGTTACTTTCGATCATCAAATCATGTAGTTTTTTTCGTCCAGATTTTTGAGCAATGAGCAATGAGTGTATTTATATCACCTATATAACTATGATGAATATAACCAATTCTATAATCAATTATGTTTTCCATGCACTCTTTATATTAAGATTGTAGTACAAACAATTTAGCGAAAAATATGAAGCAGAGAGTATATATAACTGAGTAACTCAGCAGTCGCAATATCAAGCCGAGATAGATCACACTCAAGACTTGAAACGATACTCGAGAAGATAACAAGCAACGCAACAGCGCTTATCACTCATAACGACGCGATCAAACGCAGTAAAAAGCCAAAGTAATTTTAGCGTAACTGCTTTGCGTCTCTCCTTTACCCTTTAAAATTATCCTTCAAATCTCTCTCCCTCTCTCTCTCTCTCTCTCTCTCTCTCTCTCTCTCTCTCTTTCTCTCTCTCTCTGAGAAATTAGAAGCCGCACACCACGAGATCCGTGAGTGCATATATATATATATATATATATATATATATATATATATATATATATATATATATAGAGAGAGAGAGAGAGAGAGAGAGAGAGCGGAGAGACAGCGCAGATCAGCTCTCGTCTACAGGTCACGTCAAAAACGTACATTATATAGTATAGTTGGTAGTCGTCTTCGTCTCCTTTTTTCTCAGAGTCGTCGTCAACGGGAAGCCGCGTTACGTTCGGTCAGCGAAGCTCCGCACCTTTTCGATTTCACGCTCGCGCGATCCACCAGCGCACCAACGAGTCGCGTAAAATTGACTTTCGGCTTGCAACGGTGTCGTTTATGGCTATTTTTTTAGCGATCGAGCTAGAGAGAGAGATTTTGCATTTATAGAGCGATTTTCGCGTGGTTTGAGCCCACCGAACTAAAAGTGAAAACTGCAGCACACTAGCTGATTAATAAGCCGCTTTTCAGTTCGGGTTTTTTTTGTGATCCGTAAGTTCTGCGAGCTATTGTCTGCGGGTATTTTGGTGACAATATAGTGTGAGACACTGCCATTAATGAAGTGATTTAAAGTTTGTAAAGTGAAAAGGCATCGGTCCCTGAGATTGAAATTTACTGGGGTAAACCGAGGATCGACGATTGTTTTCGAGAAATTTCCTGCTTAAGCCAAAAAGTTAATAGTTTCCAAAAGAAAAAGCTAGCTAAGACGCGGCGATCCATCTCGCGCCGTGAAACAAAAGCTCGCGTCTTCGTCAAACATCGCCATCGGGGTAAATTCAATTTCCGCGCCTTCACACGAATCTCAGCACTGACGCCCCACCTCCTCGCCGGTAATTCCCATCAAACACAATCAGCCGCGTTATCTTCCTCTCCCGACAAAGAAAAACAGACATATAGCTATAGCCCCCTGCAGGGGAGTAGCACATACATATACCGCTTCGATTCGCCAGCGACAAAGAGTAAAAGAGAGATCGATAGAAGGAGCCGCCGCCGCCGCGTCAGCCTCTGATCCACAAAGAGGAAGACGACGACGGCATTGCACACCTGAGCGCGCTTATCCGCGCTCCACTCACTTGGCATTCCAGTCGTAGGGCCCGCGATAGAAGGGTCTCTCTCTCTCTTTCCTTCTTCGATCGAAGACTTTCTTCTTATTCTCCCCCCCTTCCTCTCTTCTGGGAGTAGAGGACGACGTCGTCTTGCTCGCTGAGCCGGATTACGCGGCGCAGCAGCCAACGAAGCGAATAGCCCAAGCTCGGCACGCGCCGACCGCATAGACAAATCTCAATTTATCGGTCCGCCTCTCTTCTGATGCTTCGCGCGTAACGAGCTTAGAGACGGCGCGCGGACGATTCGTCAAGATTGAAATAACAGCTGTTGACTGAGCAAGCGTTGCTTGTAATGGAGAAATATCGCGCGCAACGGCAGCTGTGTGTATAGCGAAGCAACTGCGCTGCTGATATGCTTGTTGTTATTGGGAGTAATGCAATTTTATCGCGGGCTTTATGTGCATTGCACAGCGCGCGATGGATTTTCGTTATGAATGGGACGTCGTTGTCGTTGTTATACGCGGCGCTTGTTCCAAACGAATGGACTCGTTTGACAGGCTTTTGCGAGCTGCTTCATAGCTTTTGAAATTCTTGCAATTCTATTTTCTACGATTGTTAGAACGTAACACACGCTCCAGATAATACTGAAGAATCAAACTGACGAATGTTTTTTTTTCTCGTTGCAGATTCAGAACGATCCTATATAGCTGTATCATCTGAACTATCTGCCCTGCTGGATTAAGGTAAATTTAAAATTCTCTTATACGCGAACAATCGATATACCCTGATCCTTATACTATCTTATCCTCAAATATTTGACGATTAACTTTTCCCCTGAGTACGATCCCCTTCATTAAAGTTTTTTTGCAAACTCGAACCCCCCGAAGCACCGAGCGTTTACACAATCAAAAAGTTGAAAAACTTCCATGCGCTATATATAAATCCTTCAAAGTTGCCTGCATCGATTCGTTCTCTCTTCTCGAAAAGCTCGAGCTGAAAATAGAAAGTCCTCGAGTATAGGGCAGCTGCTAGCCGCTGGAACCGTAAATACGTCTTTAGCGAGACGGAACGAGCCAAGAAGGACGGGAGAGAAAGGTCAAACAAAAGTATTCCCTACGAGATGGCAAAATTGATTTTCTCGAAAGCTCAAAACTTCTTATTCGACCATGCGAATGTAAAGGTTATCGATCCGTCGAAGTCTATATACCTATGTAAATATCTCCGCAAGTAGTAACAGTTCGGTATAGCAAGCCAACTGCAAAAAGCAGATTATAGACTCAGCCCTTTACTGGCTTTCTGTCTTTTAGTCAGAGGAAATAGCATCTTAAAATGTAGTTCTACTTTCATCTCTCATCGGCTAATCTAAACGCGACACGCTCATACTACGCAGAAACGTAAATACGTCTTCGGCTCTATAATTCAAGCTGCAGCGAGGATCTGGAATAGTCTATCATTTGCTCATCCCCTCATACACGTACTCACACTCACAAAGGATTTCTCGCACGAATCGAGTTAAATGGATTTTCCAGGAGGGACACGCGACTGCCATTATCATAAGCCTTTAATTGGTCAGGATGGATGGCGCTAATTACAATCCAATCAGCGAAACCGATTGACGCTATGTGTCCGGCGTAATCCGCAGCTTTTTCCCGCAGTTCCATTTGCAACGCTCTGGCGTTCAATATTGACGCGTGAGAACGGCAAGCGACTCGATCGATCGACGCTGATTTACATCGGTCGCTTACGGAACGCCGCGTAACACCCCGGCTTGATTGCTCACGACAAAAGCCGCCACCGTCGACGCCGTATAACGGAAGGGTCAAATCAGTTTCGTTGCTTTGGCGGCGCCACTCGAAAGCGGAGATGGATCGTTGCCCGATGTGATCGATACGCGCCTCTTACAGTGTCGTTGAGCTGTTTATGAGCGATCAGCCAGTTGGCACGGGTATATTAATTAGATCCACACTGAGAGAAACGTTATAATAAATTTTGTTACAATATGTAGGAAAAATTACTATGTTGTATTGGAATGGTGGGATATACTCGTAATATAGCAAATTTTACTATGTCACATAGCAATTTTTATGAAAATTTCAAATCTTTAAAAATTTAATTTCTACTATACGTTGGAGATTATTATTTAATTATTGATATTATTATTTTTTATGTTCTCTAATATTATCATTTGTAATGCTGTAGAAGAAAGAAATAATTAAAATTTTTTGTTTGATGGCGACGGGAATCGAACCTTGATCTCCAGCGTGGTAGTTGAGCGTGCTATCCATTTACCTAAACAGTACTGTTAGGTCCAAGATTTCAGATCTGATATTTCAAGTATCTCAGTATGTTAACTAAATTAATAATAAATAAACGATATTCAATAAATAATCGTATTATATATTTCATTAAATTATTGCTATAAGATAAATATATAATATTATCTCAAATTCACATAACCTCCATCTTTCAAAATATAGCAAAGTCATTGTACTATAAAAAATATTAATTTTTATTATACATATACAAATTTTTATAACAATAATAATCAAAAGTTATTATACATATAATAATTTTTGTTACAATAATATCAAATGTTATTATACATATAATAATTTTTGTTATAATAATAACCAAAAATTATTATATAACATAGTAAAAATTATGTTAAACAATTTTTACTATTGTAACATAGTAATTTTTATTTTATTTTTATACAAATTTTCCTACGGGAATAATAAAAATTACTATGTTACATAGCAAAAATTCTTATAACACATAGTAAAAATGCTCATAAATTGAGTATATCCCAGCGTTACAATACAACATAGTAATTTTTCTTACAAATATAGCAAATTTTACTATAGCATTTCTCTCAGTGCATCAATATGGGCTGTACCGGATTGAAGCAAATTAATTTATGCTTCTTGTTTCGAGTTTATATAGCCTTCACAAATTAATTTATAATAATGCATGATTAATTATTGTTGAAAATTTTGTTCCCGCCGTCTGAAAATAAACGGATTTAAAATTTACTTCGTATAACGATTCGTGGCAGATCAAATTGTTTCAATAAACATGATGGTTCCATAAAAGCCGATAAATATTATAGATTAAGCACTGAAAACGGTCGAATAACTACAAATATGATCCAAAGACCCCGTTGTATATATCAACTCTCTCATCGCGAAACTTCATCGCTGGGGGACACAGCAATAAACCGTCAACAATATCGAAAACGCACCTATACCCCGCAAACTCGCGTTGCTCGCTCAAATGAAGCTCGATTAATCCAATTCGGAACAGCAGCAGCTGCAAAATTACCATCGTCTCACCACCCCCGATGGCTCCGCGGCGTTACATTTCGTTGTAACGAGTCATTGGCGTTGTATCGTATACACTCGCGGACACGGCAGTCCTTTCGACGAGCCAGCCATGTCGGATTAGGTGCAGATATATGGATTAACGTCAGCCGCAGGCCAACTGACAGCATCCGCGTGTTGGAGCTATATATACGTTAATCCTCGTGTGCGATGTGTTACCTCTCGCTGGGGACACACACGTGCGCGAGGATGTCCTTCCCGCGCGTGGACCGATGCGATGTGACGTCTACGTTTCCGTGTTGACGCAACGAATGAAGACTAACCGGAAATTAACAAGGGATTCGCGGGCTGCTTCTTTTGGCTTTGTAGGGTGTCGATCGAGAGGCTGTCTACTTATCCGCAATGAGGTGGGATACGGTGCTGGTAATATCGTATATCAGGTTCGATCTGGATGCTTCAAAAGAGCTATAATATTATCTGACTCGATCATGTCCAGTGTTACTTGATATTGACACGGACCACCAAATAAATCCTTCCATACTTCAGTGTGTTATTTCATATGCACGCTGACCACCAAAAATCATTCCACGCTTCAATATATAGTAAATCGGCATCGCAAATTACTCGATCCACAATAAAACATCAAACGGTATATAAACATTATGTATCCATGTTTCATAAAGTAAACATTCCGTTCGAAAGCTTTATGCTTACAGGCGCCCAGTTATATGTATTGCTTGATGAGCGCACGTTATATTCCATATATACGCACTCAAATGAATTTGATATCACGGCGCATACATAATATCCAGTTACGTAATAAACGCACATCTGCATCGTATATAACACGCTATAAGCGTCCGTTACATCGAGCCACTTGGAATAAATAACTCTGGACTCGAATCAAAATTTAGCTTCATCGTAGCCGTACAAGTTAACGAGCTCTTTGACGGAGCAGACTCGACCATTTACTTTCTGTGTGTAACGGATGGTAGACTGTTATTGCTGCAGCGCGCCACACATTGATAGGCCTTGACATTGCACTAGCGATGTTCCTTCTCTCTCAATATGCCGTCGAGAATCTCCTGGCATGCAATCAACATCTTTAGATGAGAATACCATCCTCCGGAGTCTCGTGCAGGGCTTTTGCTTGCTCTCGCTGTCCAGATTACCTTTGTGTGTACCCTGTGTCATCTTCCGGCTATCATGTATGTACTCACGCAGGAAATCAAATGCTGGGTTAATTTGTACGCATTGATTGTCCGAGCTCGAGTAATTCGTTAGTTTATTCCCGCAGTTTTCAAGTGTCAAAAATGTTGAAACGTTAAATTGGAATTTTAATTGCAAACAAGCCAGCCTTGTTAAAAAGCCAGGTGCAGTTTCCCTAGAGAATTTCCGCGTATAAGCGTTACGCTGCGCAGGGAGAAATCCACAAAGGCGGAAATCCCTCTTGAAGAGAGGCGCCACTTTCCAAAATGTTTTCAGTGTAATTTCGAGGCTGCCAGTCAAAGGATTTCCGTCGCTCCAGCTCGTCCACCCTTATCTTCTTCTCTCCGCGTGGCGGACGAAATAAATTGACACAGTCAAATTTACCACCCTCTCTCAAAGCCGACCATTCGCACCACTGTGCGTTAGGTCGTCATTAAAATGTAACAACTAATAGCGTCTCTTATATACGCACCGCATACTACATACCATGTGCGCTGCATAAAGCGCGAGAGCTTCAAACTCTTTATTAGGATGTCTGTGTGGAACGCACATTTACGTGATATCCAACGATCGTCGAAGATGGGGAAATCGGATAAGAGAAAATCGCGAGCGTTGCTCGTTGAAAAACTCGCATCGGGAATCGTGCCGCTATGCCCGAGTCCAGCACATCGTTTTTTCTACACACCGCTCGTGACTTTGGATGGTACTATAGATTTGCGCGGATAGGAAAAGGAAGCTCCGGATTATTCCGGCCGGACGACGATTGACAATGATATCCACGTATACGGTATCTCCGGGACGGGTAGTGGTATAGGGCCGCATTTCGGAATTTGGAGCTACGCCAAGGATATTGACCGCGGATCGACGCTTTTTCGACTCTGTATATGATATATAACTGATGCCACTGGAGTCGAGTGCCATTATGCTGCTGCTGATTCGATTCTCTTGGCACACGCGATAGTGGTAAATGTGATTTCGAATTATACGCTGTCTGTGCAATGTTTACAAATATTTCGTCCAGGATTATTGCTTCTTTTTTGACGCTTCGCACATTCTTTACACGCAGCTATAGCCGGATTTGCATGATGATCCGATGCTATCAGGTTAGTCTGCTTTATTAGCTTGCGCAAGCGAATTCGGGAACGACTAATTAAATTTCAAATTTACAGTTTAATCACGCGCTCTCTTGCACATTTTATGTATAATCTCCAATCATATTAGCAGTTCAATTTCGATGCTTCAGCAGAGAGCTACACTAAAGATGAAGCGGTATATATTATACGAACAACGCACGCTCTCCCGCTCTTTCCTGAGACTTAATATAAAATAAGTAGCTTTAAGCTCTCCGTTGGCAAGAGCTGCCAAGATAAATCCTCGCGATAAGCTTAACACACTCCTCAGTTCGTCGCGCTCACGGAGACTTGAGAAAAAAAGCTTATCGAGAAAAAAAGAATCAGTAGGTTAGCGCACTCTACTACTTCTATACTCGGAGTCCCATCAATCTTCCCATCAGGAGCTGATCAAAGAGCATCTCGGGTCTTCCTTATAATTCGCGGTCCGGACTGTACACTGAGCCGCGAATTCTAAACACCGCGCGCGCGTGCGAAAGAACCTAGATTATATAGTGTCGTTTCTTCGCTCTAAAGAGAGCGAGAAAGAGAGAGAAAGAGAGAGGGGGGAGGAGTACTGCTATATTATTAGCGGCAGCCACGGCGCACCTATCGAGATCATCAAGCCGTGAAAGGAGCCCTCGAGAGCAGCAGCCGTTTCTTCTGCAGCTTCGTGCCCCGCTCGTTTAATCGTCGTGCTCTCGAGGCGAGGGAGCGGATTAATTAATTTTGCTCACTCTCCCTCCTTCTCGCTCTCTCTCTCTCTCAGCGATAATTGACGCGTTCCGTTGTCGGATTGGCGCACGTTAACGCATTGTCGGGTCTTTTTAGCGAGAACGTTTTTCGAGTGCCCTCGCCTGGCGGATTGAATTTTAATTACTGATTTTCTGCCTTGCCGAGCAGCAAAGCACATACCTATTGGCTCGAGTCTCGTTGCTCGGGGTGACGGTGTATATATTCTTCGATTATCGGTTCGGGTCAATCGCTTCGCGCGCGCGGATAATTTTCTCCCAAAGCGCCGAAACCGTTCGCGAGAGTGATGCTGAAGACGAGACGGGGCTCTCGCGATTTAAAAATACTTATCGATTTAAGGAATAGCTTGCTTGATAAGTTATCGAAGCAGATTCCCTGGTAGAAATGCGTCTACTTAAAATGAGCAAAAAGCTAAGAACTGCTGGGTATATTAAAAATGAATGGCCCTATTCGGCTAGAGACTAAATCGGTTTATCCTCAAACTCATTATTTGCAAGTATTTTATCGTGCTGATCAAGCCACTGGTTTGCAAAAGCGTTTGGAAAGCCTGATTACCACCGTGCACGGATACAGCGAGTCATTTTTATTCTTCTCTTTTTGGTATTTCTTTCGAAATATCTAGCTCAACGAGCACGCACGCTTCCATACGAAATTGAACGACCAGCGGAAATGAGATGTCCATAATTTCGTTATCGACATCTTCCTGTTCCGAGGAATCTCATCTTGATGGCTCGCTTCTATCTAAAAAATAAATTGCATTGCAACAAGTACACTGGGATTTCATTAATCTATAAGGGTTTCAAGCGATACAAAGATTGATTCTCATTCGAAATCGACGATTGAAATTGAATGTTGATGTACTTGCAATTACGAAAGTTTCTAATCAAGTCGTGGAAACCCACAATCCTGACTTGAGTATGAAAATTTAAAATGCTATTCATATCCGCATTAGCAATAAACTGATATAAGATGCAAAATGTACTTACACCGTCCTCAATATTTTCCGTAGCAGAAGCGTCTTGTGGCGCGTTTTCTTTATATTTTCATGCAGCTCCGCACGCATTTGAATAAAGTTCACGCAGTTTTACCATAAAGTAAACTTCTGTGCCGCAGTCGTATCGCAAAAGCGAAATTCCATTCCGGGGCATTTACTTAAGGTTCATCGCGAAAAATGCGCAATGCTTCAAAACCCAGCTTGTGGTGTCCTGTGGGGCGAGCAATTTCCCTCATATGCAATCGCCCAAGACATCGTATTCGTTTTCTATTCCACCTGTTATTCTTTCAAAGAGCGGTTCCTACTTTGCATGTATAGAGCATGAAAAAAAGAATAATTCAGTCCATACGCTCGAATTCTCGTCTTGTCAATTTCAGAATTCTAAAGAATCTGCTTCACAAGAAGATGTATGTGTGGAAACAATCGCAGTAAAGTCCGTGGTATGCTATTACGTCTTTGAATATCGCGGAATTTCTGCTTCGAGAACTTTCATGACATTTATGCGTGGTTTTATGTAACATTGCCGTGTACAGGAAGAAACTTTATTGCCATCAGGTATTGGGAGTATGACACAGCGCACTTAGCTCTGCTCGTTCCTATATAGACACACACACACACGTTGGTCAGTAAAACAAATTCGTGGCTTTAGCTCGCGCGCGCCCGGAGTCATTAAGTTCAGCGGCTATGCTGAATGTGTAGGTTTGCCGGTAGTAAAATTGTACACGACTTTCAACGAGAGTTATTTGTATTTCTAGGCAAAGCGAATTCTTGACCTTTCAAATTCAGTACAGTACTGCAGAGTACAGTCATTATCAAATGAAAGAATATAAATGTTTTTCAAAGGGACTGATTGAATCACAGCAGACTTTAAAATATAATTAAGTTCATTGGCAGCTAGTGTTTGATCATGGTAATTAAAACATCATTTGAATCTGACTCTCCACTGAGCGTACAGCTAACTAGTCGCACTTTTATTAAAAAGACTCGAGCGCCAGAGGCCAATTTATCACGGCAATTTCTTGCTCGAGAGCCAACCTATTACCAGATAAACTTTATCATTCATCTCATCTCATCTCATCTAAATATTAATATAATCTCCGCTTCGGAAGCTTACGCTCTGCCTCAACTGCAGCCGAGATAAGGTATACCAACGGCGGTGGCACACTGCAAAGCGGACGTTACCGGTTGTGGGGTATATCAGAACTAGTTAAATATAATTCCAGCCAAATGTAATTAATTCCACGTCCAGCGGAATCTTAATTTGCGACACGTCAGTGAACTTGCTGAAAGCAGCGCATTTCTCGTTGGTTCTGATGCCGCGTAGGAGCAAGAAGGAGGTAGGAAACTGGCAGAGACGGAGTTACCCGTAGTGCACGTAAAATCTCATCCGCGTACTTCGTAATTCAATATTATCTTGGCTAAAGCCTTCAGTTGCTCTCGAGAATGGGAGTAGGTGGGTGTCTCCCACTTCATGTGCTTTTGTGGATTAACCCTTATTCTGTCGATGACTGGCTCTCGAAAGACAATGCCGAAAAGTTTACTAAAGCTCTCTTATCGTCGGTGGATTCTTCCTCTGCAACCGGCATGTACTGTAACTGATTGACCTGGATCCCAAACGTTTGAAATCAAATTATCAAGAAGAAAAATTTCTCATTTATCAGTTGGTAGAACAACTTGATATTTATAGTGATCAGGTTATCTAAAATATAAGTTAAATAATAATAGAATACGCTTACTGAAGTTCAATTAGCTGACTTAGTTGGATAATCTTTACTTAATAGTTAAACAGAACATGCTACGAACTTTAAAATTAGCTACAAGTTCGCGAGTAACTGTTTACTTTTTTAACAATTAATGTATTATTAATTTGAAAGAATTTGTTCGGATCATCAGTCAATCACGAGAGTTTCAAAGCATTAATTTTAGATGTGGATAAAATTCTGTTACTCCTCTCTTGCTGCTAGTAAGAGTTGAAGCATAACTCTTACCCTAACTTTTAGATAGTAGTCGGTATAAAAATTTCTCCCAGATTGTGACTTTTCGGAAATACCATCATCGGCGACCTCGATTAAATAAACCTAACCATTTTTCTCTTTCCTATCTATACATTACAAGAATTCCAACATGCTCCGTTTGCGTAACCAATAGTTCGCGATGGCCGATCAACAAAAAAGCTAATGTAATTAATTAAAATTGCCACGTTCTTGCCTCAGGTGGCGTCACTCTTGGAACCAGTAGGCTACACAAAAAATCCGTTACACCGTGACTACTGATGCCATTGTACATCACCTCCGGGGCGAATTTGTCGCGCCAAGTTCTCGAACTCGGCGGGCATTGTCTGGCTCCTTGTTGACTCGAGGCAGTTTCCTGCTCACCCTAAGCATCGATCATTGTAGGACGAACAGTGCTGGAGGCCAAGCTTGTTTGGAAACATATCGCCAGTCTGTTGCCAATACACAGAGCAGAGCGTCGGAAGCATGCGGCTACTCTCTCGAAACTCTCTATATATATATATGTGTAACATGCCGAAAGTATAGGAGTACTTACGAAGCTGGAAATTTCCAAGGGGTTCGCGGCGCGAGCAACAGTTGATTTTTGGCCGGGTGTCGGTATCGGAGAACGAGAAAGCGCCCGCGCGTAACTGCCGAATAAAGGATGTTATATTCAGCGCAGGAGAAAGGCGTGGGCGAAGGGGAGAGAATGGTAATGGTCTTTGCCTCTTTCTCTCTCGCTATAGCTTTCCGACCCTCTTATTGGTCGTAGTAGTAAATTATAGATATGCACTTAAGTAAAGTGCATCTCCCGATTCGCCGCGAGCTCGACTGCATCGATTGCCCCGGTTATTCTCTGGCGCTCTGTATTGTATTGCCAGCGACGCGATATCCATTGCGATGGGTTGCGCGCGGGTATCTCACCGCTGATAGTAGGAAACGATCTTCCCGAAAAGACCCAAGAATACGAGGACGATTTCGTCAATTTTCGCGCAGAGACTGGCTATTTCGTTGAATCTAGTTTATAATGGCACACTTTTTTCTTTCGCAAATTTACGAGAATGAAAGTGTTCTCATCAAATCAACGATTGTTACCCAATAAAACTCGTGTGATGCGTCTCTCGCGAGTGGAAAATTATTAATCGTTGCCGCGCTGGGATATGTATCAACCAGTGTCCCTGTTGGGTTTTGCGGCTTGACACACAGGCCTCGTCGACAAGCAGAGACTGACGATCGTTAACGACGGTTACCGGCCAAACGAAACAATGAATGGCGAGAGGGGGGCTGGGGAGGAATTGGAGCGCAGTCTGGATTTTCCCCGGACTATAGTCGACAGCGTTCGCTGTTTAATTCTACCGATGCGTCGTCCGCCGAGTTCGATTCCAATAGTATTATTACGGCTGAATTGTTGGCGTCGCGTAAGCCTCGCGATTCCGCTATGATTGGTATTTGTTTTGGAAAACGCGTTTCTGCGGATTATAGAGTGGGGGATTCAATTAACGATTCTCCCAGTATTTATCGATAACACTGGTCCGGTAACAACACCTTCGGAAAACGTTGTAGTAATCAAGGCTTCGAGGTTTAAGATTAAATGGACTAGCGGCGAGCAAAAATAGAATTCAAGTCTCTTCTTTAATCTCCGAAATCTTTTAATCTTTTCCTCAGTTTATAAAGTTTCTCTTCACTGGAGAGTCTGTTGGGCTCCATTAAGTCCGAGCTCTTGGCTGATCTCCAATTTTTTTTTGCAGCCTTGTTGCGATTCGATGCGAATATGTCGCGTAATGTCAGAGAGATAATCTGAAATCCATTTAGCACTGGGATGCACTTTCTGCAGGTATTCCGGAAGCGCAGCAGTAAGCATGATAATCGGAACTAAAAAAACCCATACTGTTCTTTAAAGCTGACGCCTTTCACAAAACTCGTCAATTCCGTCTTTCTTGAAAGAACAATTTCCTTGTAGCCGTACGAAGAAAAATGCGCTAATTGCTGAAAAATCCAATATATACATCGATAAGCCAGGTGTTCTCCTGAATCACGACTTATACACATTGCCGTAACAGCTCCCTTGGCGATTTTTTGCGCTCGACTATCTCTCGGTAACCCATGAGAGGTGGGGCCAGATTCAGCCGGCAGCTTCCTTGGGAAATTCACACGAGAGATGCAGCGCATATAGCACACACATACATAGCCTCGTCGTGATCCGTACAGAGCGAAAGTGAATAGAAAGTATGGTGCAGGCGCGACGGAGTAGCTGCTGTATAGCATATATACAAAATGGAGATCGGAACGATCTGCAGAACAGAGGTGCATCTTGGCGTAACGGAGGATCGTAATTATTGAGCGTGATCGCTCGGAAATCGATGCTACTTCCGTTCCCCTGGCGCCGCGGGATCAGCTGCTGCACTACAGCAGCCGGAACAGTCACGGCTTTGACTTTTACCTCGTTTTACTGGCTGCTTTTCTGGGCTTCTTTCCTTGTCGGCTTGTGGATTTGGCTTCCGTTTCTCGTCGGCTCAGTATACACTGACGTTGTTTGAATGGACAATTGGCCTCTTGCGGTCACCGATGTATTTAGTCCGTTTTTTTAACGAGTAGTTGTAAGATTTATCTTGTGTGAAATGTTTATGTTCATATTTAACAAACGCTTCGCTTTAGAATTCGATTTCAAAATATTTGAATCTACTGAAATATCTATTATATGTAGATATCCTGATGACAAAAAGCTTCGTTACGAGGCCAGTCATGAAACATGCCTCATGGAAATCCAACGTTTACTTTATTGTTATACCCATCATGTATTAAACGGGTGCAATAATCTGATCCTACGCGAATGACCGTTACTACGGGTATATATACTCATCTCAGTCCTTTCTGAAAGACGAGGTCGACGTGCATGCGTTCGTTATTCGCACTGCGTCGGTTCGGCGCTCCCGAAAAGGCATGACTTTTACCTGCCACTAGCAGTAGCACTATGTGAATGAAACTCCGCTTGGAGTCACTAGACTACTGTTGCCCTCCTCTTTCTTTATGTCTACAGAGAGCCTGTACTGGCACAGTCGTGTTATATAAGCTAGAGATTCAATGTACATATACCGGTACTGCTGCCTACGCGTCTCTTGGCGTTTTTGACGCAATATATGTATACCGGTCGAGAATAGAGTGAATATTATATCTTGTTTAAGGAAATCTGATGGAAATCTGAATAAATTAACGTAATTTCTTTCTTATCTCTCTATTGCGTTTTACTTTATAAACTTAAACTGAAGGAAGATAGGACAATGATTAGTCGAGCAAATGAAATGAAAAGGAGAAGAGAGTACACTGGTAAAGAAAGTCCTGGTCGAAGGGAATGTAAAGCTGACGGCGTTGTGGTGCCCCATTTGAAGCGAGTAAGCCAGTCTCTCTTTCGTTGAATGCCTCCTATATAGGAAAATACGCGAGAGCCAGAGATGCTAACGGAGATATACAAAGCGAGAGGAAGGGGGAGAAGCGGGAAGAGAAGGAGGATTATAGTGGGAGCGAGAGTGAAAGAATTGCACAGATACAGCGAAGAGACGGAAGTTCTACGTGAACTTAGCTCATTTCTTGATGTGCCAGTTTCCACTTGCGATGCCATGAATATGCTTTGAATGATAATCTTCAAGTTGTTACTTTTAACTTTCTCAACAGCTGCCCTTTTTTGCTGTTGTGTGTGCCTCTGTGCTGAAGTTTAATGAACGTCATTCGTTTTGAGAAGTCTTTTCATACTCATTAAAGTGCGACCACAAGCGCGTCCTTTTATAGAAGTGCCGGGTATTTTCATGATTATTTTTAATAGAATTCTACATCTTTTCCAAAATACATTTCATTTACCTCCACTTATGATAATTCAATTGGCGCTCGAGTAACCTAAAATTCTAGTACCGTACTGACTATTTCGACC
This sequence comes from Muscidifurax raptorellus, assembly GCA_020010945.3. NCBI lineage: Eukaryota > Metazoa > Arthropoda > Insecta > Hymenoptera > Pteromalidae > Muscidifurax > Muscidifurax raptorellus. Next base: position 12,925,580 of record CM052078.1, on the reverse strand, counting down.
ACCCGAACGACCGACAAATCCAGAACGCACGTACGACTATATACTAGGAATGGAATCGCAGCCGTGAATTTTCCCATAGTCATCAAAAACTTATCTCGTAGCGCAGTCCTCCTTCTCTCTTTCGCGCGCGAGATTATAAAAGCCCAGCATGGCAACGACTCGCTGCAGACAAAACGACTCCCCGAAAATTGAAACTCGGATAATAAACCCGTTTAATGTTTGGATAAACACGAGCAACGGATATCTGAAGCTGGCAGCTACGAGAACGTGATGGGAGTGAGGTATATTGCCAGTATATAGCGTTGCGCCGTAAAAGAAAGAGACAATTTCGCAGGAGCTACATCTCTCCGTGTACTAGCCGGGATGAGCTATACTCGAGAGGGGACATGATAAATCGTCGTCGGTTTAGCGCTTGAAACGTAGTACGGCCTCTAGTAGTGTGGCGGCGGAAGACCTGAATCCATTTGGCACTGGGAAAGATACTAATTGTTTCGAGGCGGGAATCGATGTGGAGCGTTCGTATATACCGTCATTACAGCTGAGAATTGAGTGTACGAGAACTTAGGAATGTTGTGCACAGCGTATGTTGGAATTGGAATCGGTGTGTCGTTGTTGGTAACGAATAGGCGGTGACGAACTAGAGAATTAAACGGTACATCAAATGATGGATTATTATTAATTGTATAGTCGCAGAGTTTATTAATCAATTGATACTTCGCTGTGTGTATGGTCGTTTCAAGAAATTTCGTTCAAAAGCGTACCTATTATAAAACGAACGATGATCGATCGTCGGTGCGATTGTGATCGAAATCCATTTTGAAGATGCTATTGCTCTTGCGAGTTTATGCGGCTGATGATGTAACAGTTTTATTAAGATATTAAAATAGCGAATTTGAATGTTCATTGTGCATCGTAGGTGTTTGAGAGGACTTTCAAAAGATGTTGCGAACGTGTATGAGTTGAAAGGGAATCAGTAAAAATCACACAATGGGGATAGGTGTCGAATAATTGTGTTTGAAATCTATAAGCACTGCTATGTTTTACAATGCAGTATGTTCTCGTACGAGGATTGTTCTTATACATTCTCCAAGTCGAATCGTATATTAATAAATCTTTAATTTCAATGGTATATGATTAATATATTATATATTAATAAACATTTATCAGCAGTAGGTAATAGTCTTTAGTTCAACGAGCTGATATATTATATTTCAAGTTAAAATAGCTAATTTTCTGAATGTGTCATGCAGATATAGAGAAACTTTAAACAAAACTAACAGATGTTAAGATCTGGAAGACATACAAAGTTTCTCATAATACCCGCTATGAATTCTGAACAGGACATGACGTTTAATATCGTGTTTACTGTGTTGTGTTCAAGTTTGCTTGCAAATACAGCGCATTTATTATATTTGTAGAAAATGTTCATAATTTAAGTAAAATTTTTATCTCCTAAAGGTGACAGCCCTTTCATACTGTGCTATTATTGCCAACGCATGGGATATTCGAGATCGACGTAATGACAAGCGAGAATGAAGTATATACTTTCAACTGAAATGGCACTGCCCTACCGTGAGAATCTCATGTCTAATGCATTTCAACCCGGCAGCAGCAAAGCCGAGCAAATCGGATAATCATCCAATACAAAGTATACGAATTGAAACAGCAGCTTGAAAGAACTCGAAATCAGATGCGCCTGTAAGATGAGTAATTCGCGTTTATCCGGCCTTCCCCTCGATTCTGGAGCGCCTATTGCCGCCTCAGGTAGTTGTAGCCAGGAACAGCAACAAAGAAGCGAACCTTTCCAAGATTTTCATCTTTACCTTTCCCCCGAGGCAGCCAAGAGCGACTTGAAAACGGCATCGCCAATACAATTTTTCCGACTCTCGCGGCTTCAATTTTACACACGGACACGTACATACGAATAAAAGACGCGTATCGAATGCGGGAGTAATAATAATTGACCCAACAATGCGAACCAGCGCATCGCAGGTAACTCGTGCACGGAAGGGTATACTGCGGCGCCATCAGCATTATATATAAGAGAAGACACTCCTTTTCATCCTAGTGTACAACCGACTCGCCCTTTCTCCCCCCACGCGTCTCTCTCTCTCTCTCTCTCTCTCTCTCTCTCTCTCTCTCTCTCTCTCCCGCGACTACTTTCGCCAAGCTTGTTGAATATATATCTTCTTGCGGGTCTCGGCGAGATAGTCGCGGCCTTCTTTGCCCTGGGAAAGGAGAGTTTTCTTGTGTAAAGGCAATTTGTTAACGGTTAGGATTAGCGAAAGTTTGGGATCCCTGCTCTGTTGCTTCTTCTTCTTCTTCTTCTTCTACTCTTTATGGAAACTCTTGGCGCTTTTTGCCTCCAGCATCAGCAGGGTTCGAGCTACCGATATTGATGATTTAATGAACTCGACCGGTTAGCAAATGAGAGGTTGTGAATTTTTTCAGCATTCGATAAGAAGCAGAGAAAGTATCGATCATCATCAACTTTGAGGAATAATCGATGACTGGTGCATATGTGGACATTAACTCTGTGTAATAAATCACGGCAATAGTTGTTTCTTTTTATGCTAGCTGTGTAACAGGCGCTAGTTAAAGCCATATACTTACACTTCTTACGACGTCTATAATGACCGTGACTTTCACGTCGAGTTACAGAAAGTCTTCGGTAATTAGTGATTCCAGTGGCAACCCAATGCTCCGAAATTCCCGCAGCGATAAATGTTTGCAACTCTCCTGCACGCGCGAAGTATCACAACACTGGTGCTATGCACAGCGCATAATATACGCTTCGCTCGCGACAGACAAACATCTATGCATTACGCCCTCGCGGCAATATTTTCAGTCGTCGGCGCGAAGCTTCTCAAACAAACGTAGCCACTTTATACGTCTCGCAGAAGCAGAGCAGACTTTTTTCCCCCCTGGCGTCGCAAAAGGCAAATACAGGAGACTTCGCTGGCGCTACACTTCCGCGTTACATTATGAACTTGCTGAACTCCCGGGTGCACGGCGCCGGCGAGAGTAGTAGTGTGAGAAAATCCGCACCTTGGCACTTCTTTATTTTCTTCACTCGCCTGTACTCCTTCTGTGTTCTACGCCCTTACACGGGCTAGTAGACTAGCTGTATAATGGCTTTTCCGAAGCGCCACCTCCTAAATGGATTCGTTTCGAAAGGAGGACGGCTGCTTTCGTTGTGTCGTGTGTATATACTAGACACTGCATTAGCTATATTCTTTCACGTGTTTTTCTTTCTCTTTTTTGCGCCTCGAAATATCCGGCCATAGTGCTGTGTCTAATGATTACTATTTACTCGTCTAGTTCGTCGATGCAGCAGTGGAATGATGATTTTGGAAACATTGACGAGTATAATATGGAGTTCGACAATATGCAGGGAACGAGCAGTACTTCCGAAGCGTATTCGCGGTAACGATTGAAACGCGTATTTGAAGCGCGATCTAAATTTTCCTTGATCACGTTCATTCAGTGCTTTCTTTTTTTTTTATTTTTACCAAGCATTACGACACTGATGACGCTATCCACCAAGTGAGTTACTGATTATAATTATTCAATTAACCAACCTGCTTGTTTAACGTGTCGTAATTACTCTTCGTTACGTCGTCCTCTTGTCGTTCATTAGCGGAAATCCATAAAGCATAGAACTTGGTTCGGTATATAGATTGATCATCTTGTTTTCCATAAATTTCAACTAGTTAATTTATTTTACGAGTTCTTCATCAAAATTACGCTGCAATATCACTATTTTTACTAAAATCTAATAGCAAACATACGACTGATCTAAACTTAGCTTCTAATTAAGATCTCAACTCGCCGGTGTATATATCCCTAAATAGATAGGTTGAAACTCACCACGCCTCTCCGGCGCAGCCCCGCAGCAAGAAGAAAAAAAAACACGACTAGCCCCTATTCGAACTTTGCCAGGTTAAATTTCCTGTGCTTCCTGGTGTTAATTCACCGGGGCAACATCAACGAAGGTGTTGCAGCGGCAACGACAAAGCAACTTCTCCGGCCGCGCATATATATAGTTAGTTTTAGTCTAGAAGTCAGGCCACAGCGTATATACACAAGCTTCTCGTTTAAAGAGGAGGAGGCTACCGCTGCGTTACGTCTCATTAGTTGGACCTGGGCCGCGAGCTTAGTGTTTTAATTAATGCCCAGGCATTAATTACTCGTTATCAAGGCTAATCGTGCTGCGGCACCGCGGGGAGGAGGAGCTGCGCGCGAAAGCCCAGATTTTGTTCTATACTTAGGCGTCGGCGTATTATATGTATACCGTGGCTTCTTTTCCGCGAGCTGGAGAAATTAATCGCAGTGCAGCAGTCCGCGGGAGGGGGGCAAGGGTACATACCGAAGATGGAAATTAAATTATGAAGGACTGCCGTGTTAATGGAATTTTAAGTGTCGGATTAACGGCCGAGACTTTTTACTCTTTCACCGGGGGTCTCTTTCTCTTGGGGGCTCGCTAATAAACGCTTTTCTAACTTTTTGTTTAATAATTTATTCGAGTTCTGTATGAATGGAATGTGAGCATCTTTATTTAGCCGCATAATTTTATCCGAATGTATTGAAAAATATATTCCTTTTCATAAGGCGTACCGATATCTGAAATAATTCTTTATAAAAAGGTTAAACATATTTTAATTACCCCGTATTGGAAGGATATAGACCTACACACAGAGATTTTTCGACGAATTTATAAAGCTTCAAATACCTTCGCTTTCTCATTTCGTAACAGCAAAGAAATATTCTATCGCTCGAATAAAACGCAAAGAATTTCATTTTCACCAAGCGCACACATCCTCTGCCCTTTCTCACTCCCTTGGCCTCCCTTTTCTAGCTTGCATCTAGAAAATTAAAAAACTTGCCCTTTGATGCTCGTAGGCATCCAAACTCCTCTCGCCGAGTCCCGGCACTAACAGTAAAAAAGTCTTTGAATAAAAGCATTCGCAGCGCACTTATTCGTTCTTTCAGGATCGATCTACGCGCATAGTAGGCACTGCACTCATCCCCCTTAAGCTACTATAACAGAGAGTCTCTGTGAGACAAAGTAGAGTAGCGTCCTTTCGACACCAGAGCGGTGGACGCGACGTTTTCTCCTCCCTCATTTCTCATTTCTCGACGTCGTTCTTTAGCTATACTCACGTGTATAGGCACTTTCTTCTTCGTTGGTCCTTTTAGCACGAACCGTGTTACAGCAGCCCAACTCCGTTGCTGCTGCTGTTTTCCTTCCATCTGGCGCACGCGACATCTACTACGCTTTTTTACACTGCCGTCGCGAGCGTGATGTTTGCGTAAGAGCCTCGGCGTGTATTCACACGTGTATTCTCGCGTAAATGGATTCGTTGAGAGAAGGATGTATGTGATGCGATACCGTAGCACGTTTTTCAATGTTACTACTTCTATATATATATATATATATATATATATATATATATATATATATATATATATATATATATATATATATATATATAAAGAGTTTCTCTTCTCTTTTTTGAGACGCTATATATATATAATTCTTTCAAATACCCTTACGTTTGTTCACAGAGTTGAATTACATCGAATTTGACACAGCCGTATTTTATTCTATTTTTCGCGCGCTCTCTGCTAGTGAAAAATCGTCAATTTCAGCTAGGCGAGCCAGGATTTTTATCGAGATAAGGAACGAACTGTCGATAAATTTGTTTTGTCAGCCATCTAGTGTCATCCCTTCGATCGGTTATCCTTCATGCTTTTCATTTTACTCGGAAAATCTCTTTTACTTCGAGCATCTGTACGGTATAGAAGGGCTAGCATGAAAAATGCTGTTATAGCCGGGAGACACAAGTCACAGAATGGACGTGTTACCAGCGAAAATACACCTGGGCTCTTCGTGGTAACTCGACTGCTCGGAAAAACAGCTTTGAAACGTAGGTGAGCCGAGGGATTTGACGACGAGCTTTGCAGTGCTGGATCGTATTGAAATATCAGCGTGCGATTTTCTGGTAAATAAACATGTGACTTATGAAAGAAAACTATTATTCAATCAAAAGAAAGAATCTATCCCAAACGCTATTGTTGGCTCGTAATATTGATGATGCTTTTAGTTACTGCGATGGATGACAAAGGGCCCTTTGATATCTTCTTGATTATAACGGGATGGCAAACAGTTGCATAGTTAATTCAATACTAACTTTCATAGGTTCTATATTAAAGGGTCAGATCCAATAGAATACGTTAGTAACCAATGATCAAAGCGAAATACCAAACAATACAATGTCAGGCCAATTTCCGGATATACTATAGTATTCAATGTGGACCGTAATAGAACTTTTTGAAATGATACGTAATACAAATTTGATGATAAAATGTCTTCATCTACTTCAAGTACTTTTTTGATCATATTTATGATTGTATATTGTACAACTCAAAAACCCAAATGTATTGAATAGTATTCTTTTAAGTCTGCATTATATTTTTTACTCAACCTGTTTTATTCCATATCAGAATTAAAATTTTTTTTGGTAACTAAAAGTATAAAGATGAATTTTTGGAGCGTTCATAAGCAATCTAGAGACAAGGTGATCTACGATATGTTCATCTATGTCGATCAATTATCTAGTAGTGATTGATGATTGCAACAGTAATGTCGATAGTCAAAAATCAAATCCCTTTACTCGATAGGTCCTCGAACAAAAGGATAGGTCGACTTCTCAAAATACAATGGAGCCGTATATTTACATCTATTACGACTGTAGTCACGGAGTAAATTATTGGCCACGTTATTCGAATGTTTGAAGACACACTTTCACTTTGGAGAGGGGATCTCCCTGGTTACCAAACTGCAAAATTTGAAACAGCATAAATGTATATGCATGAAAGACATACGCCATAGGCTACTATTACAAATCTAGCAACTTTTATTTTTGATTTTAATGTATGCAATTTAGAGACCCTCTTGGCGAATTTAATTTACTCATCATATGTGCGATAGCGAAAACTTATTACAACATTTTTGTTCATAGATTCTCATACACGTCATCTTTCGTTTTTGTTTCAGGTGAGTGACTCTTACACCGTTGAATCCTGCAATCACGTGAGTCATGAAAAGCTTAATAACCCTGCAATTACCCATGCCACTTGGCCATTTCTCTAGCTGTACACAATCGCGATTGCGACAATCATCAAGCATATGATCGTAATATAAAAACTTGTACTCTCGCTGGCGAATAATCAAATTGTCCACCTATACTCGTTCAAATTAGCTGTGCTGCAGGTTAATACAAGCGAGAGTAGCTTCGGTCAAGGACCGAACTGACCTTGGGTAGTTCTTGTAAGGAAAGAAAGTGAGAAGCGAACAACTCGAGTCGTCGCGCGGGCCATTCACCCATGCAGCATACCGGTCAGGGCTATTATCTGAGCCGGCGGATTACGCAAGAGCGAACACCGTCCTATTTGCGTAATCCTGCCGTTCCACGGCGATTGTGAACGGCTCTCGCTCGAGATCAATGGGTCTTTGGCTTCGAGCCGCGAGATGGGGATGAGGAGAGAAGGAGGAAGAAGCAGAGCAACGGTTCACTTTCTACTTCCTGCTCCGCGTCATGAATGTAAATGGGGGCGTGCGTGCAGTCGTCCGCCGATCAATTCGCTCTTTTTACGTATAGCTGCGTCGCACTCGGAGAACGATTGTTCGTATAACGCTGAAGGAGATGATTTTCATTTATTTTTTCGCTGTTGAAGGGGACGGGTACTTTTTTGCTGTCGCTGCTGTTGTGGGGGTGGAGTCGAAATGCGTGGCCGGAAAGTGCGTGGGCGGTAATTTTTTTCTGGGAATCGCGCTTGATTCTAGCTTTTGGATCGGACAGGATTCAGTTTAGTATAACTGGTATTTTTGCGAAACTATACATCTGTGTATTGATTATTCGAGAGGAAAAATGTAAACATCTTTTTTTCTCTCGTTCAGTGGCAGCAAACATCCTAATTTTGTTATAGCAGATTTATACGAGAAAGGAGCGAACGCGCAAACGAACGAGCGATGTTGTAGCCAATTTAATTGACTTTGTCGTTATTCTCCGTCACTTTTTATGTTTGAATACTATACCCGCATGTGATTGTGGAGAATCATAAAATTGATTGTTTACCATCCTGTTATTTCAGCTTGATAAAATTTCGTTTGAAGCTTGACTTAATTTCAATTCAATTTCAATTTCAATGATCGCTCGTCCAGAAAAAATTAATTTTCCTGCTTGCACAGCAGTATACGCAACGTATAGTTATACTAGCACCATGAGCAAATTTACAGCTACAATGCAACTGGAAATTTCGTTGAATGAAAACACAACAGAAGTATGAAGCTTTGGTGCGGTACTTCCCGCCATCACGTCTGACTTCGCAGATGTATGTATATTTGCGGATGTATGTATATATTATTTCAACGAGCTTGTCGTAATAGGTTTGCTGTTCTCTTTTAGAAAATGGTTTCGTGCGGCAAAATGGAGTGCTCAAACGCTTTAATCTTTTCGCTATAAGAAGATTTTCATAGAATGTTCATACTATCTATTATATCATGTTTAAACACGGCAAGGGGTTATGCGCTAAAATATAATAACGTAATTCTGCATAGTAACAAGTAAATGAAAAATGTATCGAATAATAAATAAAAAACTAGATAATTTACTGTTTTACTTTAATTAAATAGATTGTTTTAGAAATCTTTTAATGACAAAAATACGTTAAATACTACAGAGAACGAGAATTCGCAGAGTTATTGACGTCCTGAACATTATTTTTGATATTCGCATGTAATCTCGTGTAGTACAGTTTTCCAGAAAGGAAAATAGCGTATTTTCAAAATGAAGCTTTGAGCTAAATTCAAATTTCATTAAACAAACTCTAATATTGTAAATATGTGAAATAGCTCAAGCTGTTTTCGTGAGTATACTCGTATTATAGTATACAACAGCGCAAGCATATTTTGAACGCAACATTTACTATGTACAAAGTGCCTTTTATGAATTTTGCGTTTCAGCTACACGATTCTAGTAGTAAAGCCGAATTTTCAACTAGATAAATCATATGATTGAAAATAAAAAAATGTATTTTAGCTTGCAAACTAAACAACACGAGTATATAGATTGATGCCAAGTCGAGAAACTTCTACATTCAAAACTGAAATCATTCACAAAGCTACACCGAAACCAACAGTCATCAATCACAAACTATGACTACGACGAAAAAGCAGCGAGAGTCAGGTACATCGTTCGATCACAGTGAAAAGCGCATAAAATTCCTCTTCTCTACCGCGAACTTCACACTCGACGTGAACATCTCACGGGTTCCCGCCTCCATATATACATATATATATATATATATATATATATATATATATATATATAAATCCCGCAGATCCGCACATGCTCGCGGTGTGTGTCTCTGTCTCTCTTTTGTCGTCGTGTGTCCCGAAGAAATCAACATTCGCGAAGGCGAACGTAAACTTGTCCGCGCTCGCGAGAGCACTGCAATTTTAGCGCGCTTCGAATAACTCGAGTGCCCGCGGCACTGGCGGCTGGTATTTATTGACGCAGAGAAACTGTTCTCGCGTTCGCTCTCTGCTCCTTTGTCCTTTACTTCGTTCCTCGTTGTTCTACTGCCGTGTAGAGCAGTCGTGCTAGCTTGCTCGAAACGACGTGCCGCCGCCCCCCTGAGTTTTTTTCTTTTTCGTGCAAATTTTACAGTTTGGGTATTTCATCGTTTGGTTCTCCGCCTCGAGTTCGCGGAGTTTACAGCGTAATGGCTTTAAAATATTTTTCCATCGTAATACGAAACAGAAGAAGGGAGTATACAGATGCACGCGAGGTCGCAAGGCGCGAATGAATTGAAAATTTTCATGAAATTTCCGGGAGCTAAGCGAGCCAGAACGAGATTCTGCGAGACATACCGTATTGTATCCACGCATGAAAATAGATCAACGCGAAACGCATATTCTCACAAACGCAAGTAAAAGCCTATAGTTTATTACGGCGCGTATACTTACTTCTCGCGAGTGCGCGAAAAGGCGTATACGAGGCTCGCGCTATATATATACTCGACTCCGTAGCATATAACGGGCGACCTGAATTTCTCTAAATTCGCGTGATGTGCGCGCGGTAAGAGCGGAACGCGCGGCTCTGCCGCGATGAAAGTCTACACGTCACCCGCGCTGTACATACCGAACACGCGACTATTCGCACTTAGCCATACTTGTAATTATTATTATTACAATACGCATATACAACAAGGCCGCGCGCACGCGCGCGTTGATATGCATGATGATCAGAGAGCGTCAAGTGCTGGCCGACTATTAAACCGATGTGCTCTGAATTCCGAACGCGATATATCGACGAGCGAATATATTAAATGGATATTTACGCTTCGGTGAATAATAAAATTGAATCGCAGAAATTTCCCGATGAATCTGGCTTCGAAAACGCGCGTATAATGCGATTATTGTAATTTCCTCATGCGCTGATGCTGCTGTACGCGTAGCTTTTGTCGGAGTTGGGAATAATAACGTTTACTATTGATGCGCAGTACCCGATCTGTCTTAATAGAGTAATAATGCAACGAACATTAATTACATCAACGTCGAGAATCGTATTCCGGCTTTGTTCTCTTTTAAAGCGAAAATCTGCGCCGAGAGTTAACAGTAGCCGCGAAAAAAGAGGCCAAAAGCCTCGGTATTATAATTTCGCGGTCCTCGCACTTAAGCAAAACCAACAGAGAGCAAGTCGAGAGATCGGTTCTCGTACCGTTATACCATTACCTCGTAAAAATCTTTTACAACGGTCTTTGACTTCTAGTTTCAGTCTGCTCGCTTTCGCGGCGCGGCGGAAATTTTCATTGTCCACCGCGCAGGCTTCCTTCGCCTTCGAGGATAAGCATCGACGTCTATTCGTGCAATATTGCATACCTTCGTCGCGGCGCGCGACTTTTACTGATAGCTCTAAAAACGGGAGAAGAGAACTCATTCCTGCTATAGGGTATATATGTGCGATATGGTAACGTATATATAACGGAGGAAAAGCGACGACGCGAGTGGCCGATAAGACTCGTAAATCCAAAAAGTACATCCGCGAGGACGAAAATTTCCGTTGCTTATCGCGAGACTGCAGCGCCCCGGCTTTGTACCTGCGCATATACATATATCTTTATTCATGTACGCAGTGTATATAGTTGCAAAACTGCATAGAAGGAGCGGCATCGATGTATACAATTACTCGCGCGCACGCGCGCATCGTGTAAGTTGCTTGGTAAGCCTAATGGCTTTTCCCGACGAGTCTGCAGCTTCCGGGGCTCAGTAGTGCTATGTATATACACGCACTGCTGTCCGCCATGTATATATATATATATATATATATATATATTAGCAATTTTGCGAGCGCATGCGGATATTATAAGCCCGGTCGCGAAGGGCGAGCTGGCTTTTACGAAGCTGACTCCGTTTATGAGTGTGTGGGATATTCGGGCGGGCTTTGTGTAAGGGATGCATAAGTTGGAAAAAATTTGTGATAAAAAAGAACTCAAACTTTTTCTAGCGCTCGTATAGCTTGCGCGGTGTTTATATTTCAAAGTCGAATGAACGCGATTAAATCCGGCCGGATATTATTAATACACAGAATGAAGCGCTGCTCTGTATTGTATCTTCCTTATACAGTAAAATAACTGCGCTCGAAATATTCCTTTGCACTTGCTATAACATCGATATATATTTCACCCCCAAAGATTGAGCGTTCGGAAACTTCCGCTAAATTTTCATCGCCGTGGCCACTTGTATACCATATACCCACATGAAAACAAGGAGAATGGGCACGACTAGGGATCTAATATTGCTCGGCGGAAGGAAAGAGCTCGTTCGGCGCTGCTGCTGCTGCTATGGTATCGCGCATGATGCATCCAGCCGGCAGGTAAACAGAGGAGCGACCGCAGGCCTCTTCTCGTCGACTATGCTGCTCAACTTGGATAATGAGTTTACCTTAACGCGTGCGCGCGGCCTGAAATTCCACAAGCACGCGGTGACACGCGCGTGTTTAGCCCCCCCCCCCCCTCTCCAGTAAAGCTCTTTGTCTCTTATATTTTCCAGAGCTCGACTCCACTACGTCGTTGTTGCTACAAGCTTATACGTGTAGAGAGTATTACTACGCATATAGAATGAAAGCTCCGAGGGCGAGGCTTAACCGGTTGATGGGGATCGTGTTAGTGACAAGGAAGTTTCGGGGTGCAAATGAGGAGCTGCTACAGAGACCGCGCGCCGCGGGTTAGAGTTCTGGCTGTATGCAACTGGAAGAAAGTTTCCCTGTGCGCTTCTCCAACTATATAACGTACGCTGACGGAAGATATTCTCGCGTTTTCTTATTACACGCATAAACTTCTGCGGGCACGCTGTTAGATATAATTAATTATTCGAGTATACGCGGCCAGTCATGGGCAATGTGTATTTGAATATATGAGAAGTATGCGAATTGATCGTCAACATTTTTTTAAACAAGCTGATATTATGAGTGATTCTCTTCAAATTATTTTTGCAGTATTTTAGATACATTTTTTATCTTTCTTAGAATTAAGGAGATCAGATACTTCAGAATTATTAATCGGGTAAAAATTTGAATAGTCATCTTATATAGAATCTAGATTCTTAGTATCTAGAAACATTATTTTTTCGGGGATACAAATTGCAAGACACTTTTTATTAATATCATGTATCTAAATGGCTGAGCATGTATATACATATAAGTATCTAGATACATTTTTTTGCAACAAAGAAACAACATTTCTTAAACAAAAGTTGAAAAGAAATATTGATTGTGCATTTCAGAGTTACTAAAAAATATAAGTTGTAGTTTTAGTTATAAGATAGTATTTACCACGATTTTAAAGATGACGATCTATTAAAATATATCCAACACGACCGCATTATGTGAACGGCTTACATCACTATTAGAACGTGTAGATTTTAATCGGCACGTCCGTGTAATAAAACAGTTGCTCCTTCGATCAGTCGTTCAGTCAGCTATATCTATGTTTGTAACGCATCGCACATCCCCCTTCCCCGGCGAAACCGCTTTCGGCGCCGGCTTAAGCGCTTCATTATGCTTATCGCCGTTTTATCATCTCGCTCGCTCTCTATATATATATAGACATACACACTTCTTATTCGCACATCCCGCGCGTCCGATCTTGTTATTGCGCGGTCCATCGAAAGCTTTTACTGCGTGAGTGCATATATATACACACGATCGAGCGGAGCTTCGCTCCGGTAGCTGTTAAATTTTTATTGGTTTTATCGTATCCACTTATCCGGCGATTTATCGCGAAATCACAGTCAATTTGGCCTCTTTATGCCGCTGCTCTCGGGCCATTAATACTTTGCTAAATATTTTACGAGCTGTTGCCGAGTTCGATAGTCTCCGCTTGAATTTTCTGATAAATTCTCTTTACGATTTATGCGCGATTTCAATTTACTTCCATATTTAATGCACCGCGCCTCATAGATTAATGATGAAATCGCAGTTTCCACTGTTTACCTACTCCCCTGCTAACCCTGTTTTCCCGGGTTTCCGAGTAGAAACCAGTGATATTTCTACTTAAAAACAATATTTTCATAACAACAATTCTTTAAAGTTGGCAGTTCTCTTTAGATAATAATCATTGTTTGAAAAATTTAAATATTGCCATTAATTAATTTCAAGCACGGTCGTGCAATATATATATATATATATAAAATCGCACTTTCAAAGTATCAGTACTATAACTTGCGCATTTACGAAGTTTTCGCGGCATAAAAAAGCGTATAAAATACGGAGCAGTCGTTTGCGAGTTGACTGTTCCAAATCCGCACACTTGCGTAGACCTCGTTCTACAGTCTATATAGGCACTCGAAAACGCTAAAATCCAAAAATTCAACTGCACACGACACAATATCGGCGAAAAACTCGAAGCAACGCGAAAATGTCAACTCTCGCACAGACAACGCTCGAAACTAGAGCACGCGCATATATATATATATATATATATATATATAGAGGAAGTCGCAGTGAATACATATATACATATACGAGTGGCGCGAGCGCGCGAAATATAGCGATGCAAAAATAGAATCGCGAGTCGGCGGAAAAACTGATTTCCACATGCGCGCGCGCGAGAGAGAGAGAAAAACGTTATTATAAACCGGAGGCTGCGCGCATCGTTAAGCTGCTCGAATCGTCCATTTGCATATATTGAGGAGGGAGAGCATCGAGTCGATTTTCGTGGGAACCGCTCGTTAATGTAACGACGCACACGCGGATAAATACACCTACTCTCACGTGCAATGTTGCGTGGTGGCACGCGCGTTTACAGAGTAGTTAACGTTCTATTAATTAAGTGCTACGACGAGCATTACGGCCAACCGAGGCAGCCACTTGTATTTAGGTACACAGATCTGTTGGAGATACAGAATGAAGACTTTTTCTTCCTACCTTCTCATGTGCTCGCGTATACGTATAAGATAGAGGAATGTCGAAACGCGTAGGTTGTGCGCTCGGCGAAAATCAGTAGGTAGTGCAACACGTGCATAAAAAGATTGAGTCTGAAAAATGAACGCTGCAACGTTATACCGCAGTATAACGACGTAGTAAATCGATTATTAAATAACGTTATATAGAACACCATACTAATCCTTACGAGCGATCCTCGTCGTCACAGACCAGAGGTCACAAACTTTTAATGATTATATATAGCGACCCAAATAATCTGGCATACGTATTCATCTCGCTATGGCCGACCCTCGACGTACTACTCCCAAGAAACTTCTCTTTCATATATAGCAAGCCGCATGAGCCGCAAAAAATGACGACTGGCCGCGCGTCTCGATGGGCAGACGAGATAACGGTGAACGTGTAATGTCTCGGCGTCGTTTTGGAATTACGAAGCGACGAGTTCTGAAAAAGAAACGAGTACGTTCTCGTGCTCCGGCACACAAGTAAAACTATATACTGTTTTTTCGTGCACGTTGTGTTCTAAAAAAGGGGAATTCGCGAATCCCTTTCTAGAGGGGGGCGACTGACCATAAATTTGATTAAGATCTGTTCGCGTTGCGCGCATTGTTTGTTTTTACGTGCGAACTTCAGTTACGTACAATTAGCGCTGTATTGTTTGCGGTAAGAGGCTTTTTCGTTACTGCTGTACAAATGAGTACGAAGTAATCGATGTTGATGCTTGCGGTTTTACATGGCGTTTTTCCTCTTTGGCTTCGCGTTCGTGGCTTTTTACAGCGAGACATTTTTAATAAGGAAAAAAAGTATCAACTCCGTTACAAACTTGTGCACAGAAATAGAAATGCCGCTACTTTGTTGCGACATAGACTCAAAATCTCAATATTCTCGAAAAAAACAACAGAACAACAGGAATCAATCTAAATTAAAAACATGTAGAAAACGTTTGCAAAAAAAACAAAGCATTCATAAATATTCGTCATACCACGCAATGACGTCTTATTTCATCCCCCAACAAACAATCGAGCGCACCATATTTTCTTAGCCGCAGAAAAACGTTCATAACGCAAATACCGAAGAGCTAGCTTACTAACATAAACAAGAAGCTTCTTCTTATTAAAAGCACAAATATTTGCCGAAGCGCCGTTGCAACAAGAGCCCCTTGCCTGTCCTTCTTCGCCTTCTGCTTCCGTCGTCGTAGCACACGTATAGCAAAAGGAACAGGGCGACATCTGGCCGCGCACGTGGTGATGAACTTTGCGACGCAACAAAGCTTCTCATGCAGTAGCGAAGATAAATGAAGCAACACGGCTGCCAAAACTTTGGCAAAACCGTCGCCGACTGTCTCACGGGGGCTTGTTTAATTCCAGCCGACGACGACGCGTCGGCTGCAAACACAGCTTTCCGCGTCAATCGATAGCTCACATTTCGTTTTGCCAGCTTCGGAATCGGAGCACCACCTAATGGTTTTTGCCCGATGCAATCAACCGGTCGTTACTCTCCGCAACGCGGTCGCACACCGAGAGAGAGGGAGGCGTTGCGCAATTAAATATTCAGCGCGCACTCGTATTTTTGCTTTTTGTTGAGAGCAACGATTACGGTAATACGCAATTTTGAATAAATTAATGAATATTTCTTGTGGAAAGAGCGCGATCGGATAAAATATTGTAAATTTATGTCCTTTCCGTTGCGATATGACTATTGCTATTATGGTTTTTGTCTTGAATTTGCTCAAGACTTTGTAATCCAACTGAATCCGGGCTTAAAGCACCGATTGAACTCCAAGTTAAAAATAGCTAAGAATCTCTCTTCGTGTTCAAAGTTCAAATTTACTTTCAAATTCCTTAACGCTGCATTGAAAAGTTCTTTGGTTCTCTAACTCCTGCTGAGCCATTTCTGATTTTCGTATTTCCACTAAACTACAGCGACAGAAGCAGCGATTTACCTCTCAAACGGTTGTTATCTTGTCGTTTCGGTCTCTCCTTTTCTACTCGAATACGCGTTTTTCCTATTCTTCACTTTCTCCCATCGTTTACGTGCCGAATTCTTTGAAATATTCGGAATGACGTCGCGTCAACGTCTCTATCGTAAAGCGCTTTCATCTGTGCCGTTATTATTCTTTTTTTTGGTAGCGTCGCTCCTGACACAATTGGCGCAAAGTGAACAGTGGTAGTGGCAGCTACCGACTCGATGTTAAACCCACTTGATCTGCCTAGTATTTTACCCGTCACGACAGCATTTACCGCCTACCTTCGATCGTTTCCACGGCTTTTGTTTGTCCCTCATCTTTTATTCCAGGATTTTTTCAAAGCTGATTTCTTTAATCGAGATACTTGAGATGGGATGGTACAAACTTATATTCGCACATGCGATTTAGTTTGATTGAACGTCAATTATGACGATATACGAGAACGTCAAAAGATTCAACACAATAACGTTCAGTTTTAAAACTATAACCTTCAGGTAATTAGATCATATTTTATACAAATTTAATGAACGTATTTATTACTAAGTGTATCTTTAATAATCCAAATTACGTAGCTAATTTATTGCAATTTGGAAAACTGATTTGGCTGTAATTAAACTCTCCTTTAATAATGAACAAATTTTCGAGAGCCATTCGATATACACAATGTATTACTTTGTCGGCTTCCTATAATTAACTAGCTCGCTTTATTGCCAACATTTTAATTAATAATAAAAAAATAATATTTCTAAAAGGTAAAATAATATACCTTTATTAAATTAAAGAGATAAATATATAAAAAATTCAAAACTTTTTGTAACACAGCCAACTAATTTACTGTTATAATTAATGTTTCTCAGGATTTACAATGCAACTTAATTTATCGATCTACTTGTTTTTGTTCCAGGCGAGTAGACTTGATAGTACATTGATCCTCCGTGTGAAACACTGCACGCGATTCGCATAAGTATAACACCGATAAACTTAATAAATCAGTTTGGCCACGTTCTGATCACTAGTAAGCTGTAGAATCTATTTTTATGAAAGAAAGCTCGTTATTAATCAATATTAACGCGAAAATCATTAATAACAGTGCGCATACCAAACCAAGTTTTATAGGTATCTTATATCATTCTAACAATAAAAAACCCTTGCTATAAACGTCAATTCGGCGATGCGATCCGGTTTAGTGGTCACAGTAACCCTGTAGAGTGTTATCGAGGTTGAACTGTTAAGTTATTAACAACTAACAAATATCCGCATCGAGAAACCCTGTCCGTTTTCAGTTCATTTCTTGGTCGAAACTAGCTCGCATGCTTAAAGGATAGTCTCAGTCGGTAAATTATCGACCGAAACTGTTTATCATTGGACTATCCGCTTCTCGCGAGAAGAATTCACACACGCAGTGCATAGTCAACATTTTCATGAAACTATAAAGCTTTATCACTCACAAAAATTTTGGTTCTTTTTGAACTCATTGTTTAATGATTTTCGCGGAATTTGCACGTATATAATACAAGGCACGTACCGTTGCGAAGAATATATATACGCACGCATACGCGTTTAGTCCCGTTCGCTTAAATGTAAGATTAGAGCTTTATATACGAGTATCGCGCACCATTAATTCCAAGCTTCAAACTTGACATTTAATGATATAACGCTAACAAGATGGAAGATGGAGAGGGAAAGAGAGATAGTCCAGCGAAGCGTTTGCCGCTCACGAGCCACCGATAAAACCTTTCTCGCCGCACATCACCATCTTTTTTTTTTGCGCAAATAGCCGCATTAAGCTCTGGCACCTGGTAATTATCGCTTCTGCAAATAAATTTCTCAACCGCCGCGGCTAAAAACGATCCTCGAAGTTTTGCGGTCGCCGAGCGACCGCATGATTGCAGTACTACAGTCGACCCATCGCGCGTCAACACAAAGCAGCGACGTCGATTGCGCTCAGTAGTAGATATATATAGAGCCTTGTCGTCTTTTGGCAAAGGTGATACGCGTGAGAGCGGTTGGCTTGCTTTGGATTGCGTTGCTCTGCATAAAGCGAGACTCGGAGGAGTAGGTAGTTAGGGGAGACGGGGTGATGTTATATATATGTATAGGTTGATTGCTTTATCTGCGCTGACGCCGTTGTGTTTTCGTCGTTGTCTGGCCGAGCGACTGGGGGATTCTATTGTTTCGTGAAACCGAAGTTAGAAATATCAGTTGAGTAAAAGCTCGATGTTTTAACTTGTATTTATTAATTAATTTATTTATTATTCTCGTAAAACTACCGATTGCGATATTATATATATATATATGATTGAATGATTGTAACATCAAAGTGTCCCAATGTACGATTATCGCCCGAGCGAAGCCAATCTCATTTTTATAGCACTTGTGTATCGAAAAGTATTCCGTTACGTGCCTCTTCAAATATTGACTTTACAAGTAGGAAAAAGAAGTATAGGGTTATCCCCGGACGATCTTCTGCGATCGTCGTGACACACGGCCTAAAAAAGTCAAATAAATACAGCTCTCATTGCGCCATAGTCAAACTCTGAAAATACGCGAATCTGCACTCAGAAGAGTTAATTTGTGCAGCTTGCATAATTAAATTCAGCGTAAACAAATCGAGCACGGCCTGTACCTGACAATATATACAGTATCGCTTTGCCGAGTAAAAGCGCAACTTTTGTACACAGCACTGTTGCAAAATAACTCGGCGAAGCGAACCACAATACTTTGAATATTTTACTACTCGCGTTTTCTTTGAAGTCCGATCTCTGAGCGTATATATATATTGCAATACAAGACAGGTCAGCGCTCGATAGAAAGGCGAAAGCCCATGCGCAGGAGCTGAAAGCTTGATTAAAAGCTCGAGCAGCCGCGCGGTCACGCGCGTCGCGCTGAATAATTCAGAAAAGCTTGATGCAGCTTTAGCGAACTCGCTGCGATATCCCGCGCGCACACTAACGTGGTAGGCACACAAAATATATATATATAATACCTGCTGCTACAGGTACGGGAGCGGAAAACCCGCTTACGGCCGGGACTCTCGCATTACTCGCGATTAATGCGCACTTCGATATTCGACGTGTCAGCGCCGGGACAATAAATCAAATTAATTGAAGTTTGAGACTGGCGTCGGGCGACGTAGGCAGATCCGCTGACGCCTCCATCATTATATTGATTCCCCCGTGGTGGTAATGTCTCTGTATATAAGCCTATACGGCGCAGAGTGAGAGAGAGAGAGAGCTAACTGCATATAAATTCGCTGATAATAACGTCGAGCGCTCGGAGAATCGGATGTTGATTAGATGCAAAAGGTGGATTATCCAGGCTTTGGGATATATATTACGTTCGTTCGACACGATGGTATGTAAATATATATAAGTCTATGAGCATCGGCGTATGATTAATGTATCGCGAGTAATTCCGAGCTGAAGTGCAGGCAAATTAAGGTGTGAATATGACGCGCTCGCTCTACTGCGCTACACTTTTGATGTATGGCTGTAGAAGTTATCCGGGCTGATAGGCGTTATATGAAGTTTTTTTATTATATATGTTACAGTATAGCACACACAGCGGCCCGTGTGGCTATACAGCTCTTTGTATACGCTTGAGATATATGGTAGGCCGTAAAAGTGCCATGAAAAAATTTCGTCCGCGTGAAAAATATGATACAATTATGCCATTATACCTTCCGGGTCTGACGATTTTTTTTATAATTGCGCGTATATTTGTTGCGATTGTAATGATTATCGACAAGAAGGTATACAATCCAAAATCACACGTAGATATATAATACGTACCAGCTCTCAAGAATACCGTACAACAGCATCGGACAAAAGCTCGTCAATCACTAGTGTCGGACTTGCGCAACAGAATTAGACGTCCTGTAAAATGCGAGTACCATTTTTTTTCTCTCAATCATTATCGCACTCCGACATTCCCCATACGCATGAATATCGAAATAATACAACGAAGTGTAATAACAAGAAAGCTCGTTTTTAGAGCAGACTGTCCGCAGAAATCAACTGTGACTCGCGCGAAATAATTGAGCCTCGCTCCCGGTCTGCTTTGTGTCCCTAGGGATTTCAATGACGTCGTATTAAAGCTTGGCTTTTACGATTGCGGATGGCTGCTGCTCCTCGAGCCCGTCAGGCGCACAAGCAAGTATCTATATATATATATATATATACATAGTGTAGAGCTATACTCGGAAATGGTCGAAAGAACGACACGGTAGGCGACCTAATAACCGTACAAAGCCGTGGCTCATATTATTATTATACGTCCCCGCGGGATCTTCAGAGGCTGTATTGTGCGAATTTACGCTGCATAACTCTTATCGCGCCGCCGCCGCCGCCGCCGCCGAGGCTTGTTTTAGTTGGCCGTTGCGGTGGATCTGTGCAGAGTGTATAGTGAAGCGCGCGGGTTAGGGCTTGCGGTGTCCCGCGGACTTGTTGACCCTCTTCCTCTACTTTTTTCGGTTCTACTTTGTTCGCGATGAGTGTGGGAGATCTATATATGCTGGACATTCATTTGGATGACTCAAATTTGGACTATTCTCGCTTCGTTGAGTTTCACGTCCACGGACGCATTGCTCCGTTCGATTGAAGCTCTCCGTTTTGCATAAGCGACTGTCACTTACATATAAGTTGATTATTAGGATGAGGTGTGAAATACAGTGACTGTTGACTCTGATTTGTTTTCTCTTTCAAAATGCATTCCAGCGTTATAACAATACACGAAACTGCTTGATTATATATGCACGAGGTTCTCAAGTAAAAGCAGCCTCAGCAAAAGCACTCGGCGATGCAATGTATATATATATATAGCAGTCAGCACACAGACATGCCCGACGACGACGACTGGCTCATACGCGGGGGGAGCATATTTGCCTCGTAACTTTTATGGCACAGTACATTTTTCTCACTTATAACCTCGAAATGTGCGCACTCGGTGCAGTACGTTGTAAAACTTGACCCCCTTCTCTTCCTTCTCGCGGCGGCGAAGACTCCCTTTTTCCATTAAAGCAAACTATGCGTGCGCGTTATTGGGTTTTAAAAAATGTTTAGGGTGAACTTTGGCGCGTAGCCGTCGTTACGCGAGGCGGAAAAAAAAGTTTGGGGCGCAGAAAAAAAATCGTAAATTTAATCGGCCGTTTCTGGAAAGGCGAAGCCGAGCCGCGGCCGCGTTTTACGGCTTCGGAAACCAAAAAATGCGCTGCAGATGCTGCCGTATTTTTTATTACTACGGAATTAATCAAGCAGCACTTTAATACGAGAAGCGAGTTTTCGGAAGTTAGCTGGTTTTCCAAAGGCAAAAATTGATTTGGCTTCAGCTTACATCTACGAGGATAACTTAAAACCGTCAGACCGCGAATCATTAAACGGGTTAAATACGACTTATTCCTTAAACGTAATACATACAAGTTCAAAAGTAGAAAAATTGTTCAAAGAAATATAAAAAATTAGTCAGATTCCAATTTAACTGAGTTATAACTGCTTTTGCGATGACTATCCTCTTCTCCCATTTCCACAACTGATATCCTCTTCTACTATTGAATAAAAATAGATATTTTTAAAAAATCAATAACAAGGTCCTGTTTTAAAATTTACATAGTGAGCCATGTTCTTCTATAATATTTGCACGATATGTATGTAGTTCTTTACGTCATTCTATCAGAGAATGTTTGTTCATGAAATTTCCTCGATGGATATTATGTTCTACCATTTTTCAAATGTTGTATTTTTATTAAAAAAAAAAGTAGCATTCGATACATCTATCATTGAATAAAAACTGGTCGTAAAATAGCAGAAGCGAAGCTAGTGTGTTCAGAACTTTGTCATTTCTTAAGTCCAAGTCGTTACGGTAAGACGAAAAGTATATAAGTACCGCTATTACGTTTCCGTAGTCTCGAAATTGAAAAAACTCAAGGTAGGGTATCAGAGAATACAATTATAAAATAAAATCTACCATTACTTTTAAAAGCAAATGAAAAATAATTTTCAGTTAAATCATTTTAGTACTCACAAGTGTTTTAAAATTACCTCTGAAAACAGTAATGATCTAATCACGTTTCTTCACGAAAATTCAAACAAAAATTATAAGAAACTACTTGTTAGACTTATCTTCAACGCAAAAATGAAAAAAATAAACTAAAAGATTTCTAGGAAAACGCAAAGAGAGTTGCTGTACCACAGTCCCGCCAACCGCAACAAGCGGGCGCGTCATGTACAGCCGTAGACCACGAAATGAAATAAAAATCGGGGCTCGCGAGGAAATTAACTTCCTTCCGTTCTGCTGTCGACGAGTAGGGAGTTAGGTAGCATCCAGTTGAAAAGCTTTTCATTCGCGCTGGCGCTCGTCGCTATCATCGCTCTTGGTATTCCAGAAACGCGCGCTCGCGCCAGATAAAGCAGCTGCGCGCGGGCTTGCCTATAGGCCTCCAACCCCTCCTCTACTCCTCCTCCTTCTTTGCCGCAGCGCGCAGTAGCCTACTCAACGCGGATTGAAAAGTTACCCGCTTGCGCGCACCGGAATTATACCCGAAATAGCGTGACCCAGATTCCCCCTTCTGTCTGATTTTTCGCGGAAACGCTGAGGGGATGGGAGAAGGCTTTTTTCTCGCCTTTTTCTCCAAGCTCCTTCCACTACAGACTCGCTGGAGTATAGACGCAAAAATTTTGAGGAATTATGGTTGCGCAGAGATTGTGCTTGCTTGGGACGGCGGGGAATTTCGCAGAGACGATTGGAATGCTTTTCAATTGTCGTGGAGAATGGTCTGATTGAGTAGTTTTCCGAGGGAGATAAAAAGCGGCTTGTGGGTCGGAAAAAGGAAGGAGCTATGTGTGCAACTAGCTCAGCTCAGCTTTTGTTCTCGCCAAGACTGATCCGGCGTGAACCGCTCTTACACGAAGTTGGGGAAAGCTTCCTCATAATTGAGATATTCGCTGTCGAGTTGATGTAAGCCAACTCTGGGGGACCTTAGTCATTGATAAGTCAATTTTCGTCGAGATTAAAGGAGCAATGTTTTAGTCGTGAACCCTAGTAGAAAATTAACCAGTTTTGTTCGTTAACTTGTGAATTAAGTGTGGAAGCAGGCAACAATCAGTCGATATATCGTTAATGTTTCTACCAAGGAATATATGAAAATTTATATATGTTAGTTACGTCCCTGTGTTAGATCCGTATAAAGAATGAAAAAAAAAAATAATCGAATCTTCTTGTTTTCAAATCAAGAGGGTGCCCAATGTACTTTTACATAAATTCGCCAATTGCCTTTTTTGTAACTACCTTGTCCAGTATAAAGATATATAGAGCTTATTCATTAATTTGTCTTTTTTCACATTGTATACTTTTGAATTGGGAAAACCCCATAATCTTTGACAAATACTGGTAAAAAAGTCCACTCACGTAAAAAGCACTGCAGTCAATAAATACCAATGACAAAATTGCGTAAAATATACTCTAGAGCAACGCTATACAAGATGAAAGATCAACAAGTCAGGTTGGTCCTCCCCGATGAATTGCCGAAGAGAAAAAGCCAACCCGTACGAAAAAAGATCCAAAGAAATTCGAACCGTCGATGAATAATATATGGAAGAATAGCGTCCTTTAGTTTATTCCATTATCCTCTTTCGGCTCCAATGATTTGCAAACTACGTTAGAACGTAGTCCCGTAGGAACGACTATTTTACTTCTACCATTCACGTGTATAAAGATGAATGAATGCACTATTAGAGTTGCATTGTCGTGGAGTAAATAACTGCTGTCGGTTAACGGGAACAAACAACAAACGGTCGATGATTTTGAAATCACATCTCTGAGTTTATGCTGTCGATTATTATGTACGATGTAACGAGAAAAGTTTGAAGGTTATTTGTTGAAGTGGATGTTTCTGTTAAGCATCGCTTGTGATGACCGACCGAGTTTGCGTGTTGCAAGCTCGGTTGGTTGATTAGTTATGTTTTTAATTTTTTGCATTTCAAAAAGTATTATTGTAGAGCGGGACTTTATACTGCATATCACTCTGGCGTGACATTAACGCTATCGCAGCGTTCAAAGAGAAAGAATATCGCTTCTGACAACGAAGGATTTATTTCGCTGAATTTTACAACTTTCAAAAACTTGTTCGATTGTTTTACCGACACTTCTATTCGGCTCTTCCAATGTTTACGATATATGTGAAAGAACAAAAGTATTAAAACTGAGGCGTTCTTTCTTGCGCAGCTATTTAACAAAAATAAAGTAAATATTGACTTTAATCATTGTGTATACTCTGCTAATAAAATGATTTATTCTTTCTGTTTCAGGTAAGCTCATTATCCAAAAGTGCTGGATCAATAATTGAACCTTCGTTCGCACTTCTAGCAGTAAGTTTATCATTAAAGTTAATGACATCCGTGTATGTAGGCTTTTCCTAAAGACAAGATTTCTACAAAAGAGTCAATAATTATCTACGAAATCCCACAATATCCCATATCATAAACATTATCAGAATTTATTTGGTCCTCGAATAATATAAAACTAAGGACTTTACTTTATTTTAAGAATTATCAGTTGTGCAAATTAATTAATTAAAGTTCATGGAGTCTGTTATACAATGCACCTATAATGGAAGTAAGTTTAATGTAGTGTTTGATCAGGCATTACAATAGGAGAATCGTTTACATTTGATTAGAATCCACTTCATCCAGTATATGGCAAGCCGATATCGCCGTAGGCTAAATTAATTATACCATCAGACTGAATCTATTACAATCTTGCCTCTAAATTTATTTGGTTGGAAGAGCATATATTATAAACCATCTACAAATAATCGATTTTATACGGAACACTTATCCCTACAGATAAAATAATTCTTGGAAAAAAGATTGCTTTAACAGGGGAAACACTGCCAGGCTATGTTTTTCCGTCGTTGACCAACTTCCGATCGATTGACCCTTACCGCTGGCCATCCCACTAAGCCTCTACGCTACCGCCAGCTATACGACGGCAATGTATAAGTATTTATCGGCCACTCTGATTGTCGATCAATCTGGCTAATAGACCGAAAGGAATTCAGCCCGCGTCACGTCGTGAATGATTTGGCTCTAGCTTTTTTGTCCCTTTTTTTGAGGAGACGATTTACGATGCGGGACATAGTAACTTTTTTGGATCGCGGCTAAAAGGAAGAAAAAGTCATTGACTTATTTAGTCACTCTTATCTCGGGATGTTTGACATACCTAAATCACTATTAGTGAAAGTTTTTGCGTCCACGATAGCTGGGCGATTGTTTTCGATGATGCTGTATTAGCTCAGCTGGTCCTTTTTCGCCTGGGCTTTGAATCACAATGTAGGCGATGTTTCTTCGAATATCTTTAGACGAGAAAATCGAAAACAATGAAAGTTGTAACATTCAATACTATTGCGAAGATTGACGGTTAAGCGCGAATTTTCCCGTAAGGTATAAGGAAAAACTTGAAACCAACAAGCAAGCCGCGTATGATAGACTGCAAAAGTTCGACGCCAGCCTCTCCAGATGCTCGCAAATTCAAAACTTCGGCATCGACCTTCGAAGTATCTGCTCACCCCTCATAAAGTATTCAACAAAACATAACCCGAGTAAACAATCTCAAATGCGCGAGCGCACACACATGTGAGCTTTGCTCCCGAAAATTAATCGGTAAACTTATGTCTCTCACGAGCACAA
Source organism: Muscidifurax raptorellus (assembly GCA_020010945.3). Classification (NCBI taxonomy): domain Eukaryota; kingdom Metazoa; phylum Arthropoda; class Insecta; order Hymenoptera; family Pteromalidae; genus Muscidifurax; species Muscidifurax raptorellus. Next base: position 12,899,424 of record CM052078.1, on the reverse strand, counting down.
CAGGCGGAAAAGCGCAAGATTCAAAAAAACAAGCAGTAAAGACACAGAGGAAGCAACGGCATCTGGCTGAAGGCCGAAGTTTAGCAACGTAGATCTCGCGCTAGGCGTTCCGCTTGACAAGAGCGCCATCGTAACTTTGTAGGAACAGCAGCAACCACCGGTGCAAAGCCCTGAAGTCGACGCCTTTCCGACGACTCTCTGTGTAGCAGAGCACATTGTATAGCCTTATTCGAGTTTCGTACACGGCGGTCCTCTGAAAGTTCGCGCGCACCGTGGGATATCGTCATTCTTTGTTGCTTCGAAGCTTCCAGCTCTCCGTCTCTTTGATGTGGCTTTTTGTGCCCGTTACTAGACTGTTTCTGGATTTTTTAGCCTCGAGGCTCTTTGTTTTTATTTATGTAGAGTTCGTCGCGCATATATTGTCCACATTAATAAGCATCAATATTCTGACCTGTTTTTTGGGATGAGTGATTTTCTCATTTGAGTATGTGCATAAAATAACGAGAGGGTGATATTCAATGTTGCTGAATATGCAGTGACGGGAATGCTTGTTAGTAATAACCACATATAGAAAGCAAAGCCTGCATTAAAATATAATTATTACCATAGAATGTATCATTTATTTGCAGAACAGATTAGAGTTTTATTTTTTTAATTCGAAAATATGCATCGCATTTATATGTTTTAATTTCTCAGTTTTATTGTTTAAAAAAAGTGAAATACATTGTACATATCATATATCATTGCATCAGATAGTACAGACCACGATGTAGTCCCTACTATTATTTCTAAAAATTCACCCCCTGCAAACTGAATGTTTTTGATTCCATGTCTGTCTCCAAGCCTTTACAAGTCCAAAATCATGAAATCATTGATATTTGTCGAAAGTTATACCTTTCAAACCTACGCGTCAAAGACTCTACCGCAATCTAGATTAGCATCGTACACGTGCCCTCGGTCGTTACTAATTGAGTCTAACTCGCTGGCTCACCCTCACTTTAACGTATACATAGACAGCAAAGCCCGCGGCTACACACTGGAACTCATTGTTAACGCGATAGTCACATCGCGACTTTGAGACAGAGACTCGCGCGTGAGAAGTCATTAGTTGCGCCTACATCCCAAACACACTCGAGACCGCGCATGCTGCACTGCTGCTCGTTACAGTCGCACCGTTTGCGTCAAACGATTGAGATATCTTAAAAGCCCCTGCCCTTTTGCTGCAAGCGCGTCGCTAATGCAGGCTACTCTTTGGTGTAAAGTCTGCTTTGCATTTAATCTTGTGATCTTCACTTTTGTATATGTAGATTCATATACGACGTTTGAAAAAAAATTTTTTTTTATTGTAAATCCGTAATATGATAATTACACTACCTTCGTCCACAACTGTATATGACTATATGCGTAAGCCAGTTATTGAAACTATTCCGATAGAAGTATAGAGTATAAGATAGAAGTATTAACATTTGTGCCATTATAATGAGAATTGATCGATCGACCGATCGTTTTCGAAAATACGTCATCTCCCATTTCAAACGATCGCTACCGCACAAGCGGCTCGTCGAGCATGTTAATTCCAACATTATGAAACGAAACATTATTTCCGAAAATATTTCTATATATCCCGAAAATTTCGACAGACGTGTGACTATACTTGATTACATAATGTACACGAATAATTTCCGCGCGAAAGCAATTAATACAGCAGTGACGCTTTAATTCAACGCGAAATTTTTCGATGCAAATCGCCATAATAAATATGTCGTGGCACCCGGCGCCGTGGCACGACACCTCGCACGTGTGGCGCGTGACCCGCATGCAACGGCTTTTCTGCCTCGAAAATATGACATCCAAGCCAATTTTCACCGGCAGGCGACCGGTCTCTCGCCTTTGACCGTCTCTGAATTTTAATTTCCCCGTCCAGGACCGCCTGAATATTCAATTCCAAGCCACTTATCCCTTGCTACCACAGCCCTGGAAGCTTGTGTCTCCGACTCTGTATAGATATATTTGGTCGACGCGGCGATGCAGCTGCGTTCCCGTGACGCGAGTCAGTTTTTACTAATACGAAAAGAGAGAACCGATGCTCTGGATTTTAATCTAATGCTGCAAGCTGTTGTAGGTGACTTGGTTTTTATAGTAACGCTTGGCTGCAGGTGGACCCTATATGATGCAAGAAATGTTGACTCGACCAGCTTCCCTTTGGCCTGATTGTAATAAATTTTATTTTATTAATTGCCCGAAATTATAGCAGCATTTCTCAGAATTACGACACTGCGTTAGTTACAGAAAGTGCAAAAAAGAGTATCGAATAAAGCTATTGCGGCGATAGTTGATTAATAGTATAGCATTAAATTCTTTTTACAAGCATAATGGAAGATTTATGTTCTTTCAGCTTCAGGAAGCAATTGATTTTTCTTAGGCACGCCATCATTCTAGGGATCGGCCAGTCTTTGTTCTAACGACTGTAAAAATTCTCCTTTCAGCGATCGCCAAAGTTTTTACTTGAGAAGTGCCATCGATTCACTTTTCTCCCTACTTAGCTCTAGCTATTGCTCTCTTTCTCGCTCGACTCGACTTGGCATTCTGGGGAACGCGAAAAACCTCAGACAATCTGCCTTAAAACCATTACTGCACTTTCGAACTCAATCACTTTGGCAGGGGGTACGGAGTAGTTTTTTTCCAACGAGAAAGATCGGCTTTCTCAAAAGTTAATGGTTTCCTCTTTTCCCTCTTTATCTGTGTGTTGCCGCTTGTCTTTTTCAAATTCAACTCTCGCTAATGCGGACAAAATTAGATGTTAAATGAGTCATAAAAACCTAGCCCATCGGATTGTGAATATTTTTTGCTCGAACAGAAAGATTCGTAGTTTTTGTCGGAACTAATTATACGAAAGTTTTGTGAAAAAAAAAATTTGAAAACCTGCTTCATCATCCGAGTAAAATGTAATCATGTCCGCGAGATCAGTAATAATAATAAACAAAAAACAAGTCACTATATGAATTTTTTCCATTGTCATTAACGTTGATGATCTCCAACTGAATTTTAAAATGCGCCATTACACTGTCCAATGAATGCGACTTTAAGAAATGTGCGTCCCGTTGACAAGTCGTTTAAAACTTTTTACGAGCAAATGCATCGCCAGTAATGTTTTTCATCCTATGTAATATATATATATATCTAAAGCCTCTGGGCTCTGTCACTTAACTCAGCACTGCATTTTAATCCGCCGATATTTTTCAACCTTCCGCCATCGCTATCTGCACTTTTGCATAAATATATACATATAGACTCCGCTCAGTAGCAGTAGCAGTGTAGAACATTTACACTGCAGTCAAGTCACTTCGTTACATTCGGGCTAATCCACTTTAACGAGCATCTCCAAGTCCGAGTAAAAGTCTTGCTGTTCTTTGGCTATTCTCTCCTTTCTCCGGTCGTTCGTTTTAACGCGCACCACCCTCACTTAATCATCGTCTCCCAATCCACGGAGAAACTGTCGCCTCCTCGACTACAGGTATATTATTTATAGCCAAAGGACGCTTCCTTCTTTGTAACTCCAGGGTAGTGCGCGTATTATACGTACGCCGTGCAAATAGAGCGAGTGCGCGGAAAATAGAGAGCAACGGCAGCCAGAAACAACACGCTCCGGTACAGGATAAACAAAGTGAGCGAACTGCTACGTGCTGGAAATTAACGGAGAAGTAGAAATGCGCCATAGCGTCGAGAAAAGGAAACGTCGATGTCAAACAGCGATACGTAAAGAAATAAAGTCTCTCTCTCTCTCAGTGCTGGAGTAAACAAAGGATTGCGATTCGCCTGGGGCGACTTGGTCGTTATAACGCCCTGGATAGAGAGAGAGAGAGAGAGACAGAGTGTGCATGTGTGCCTGGTGTTGCGCACTGCTGCTATCTCGGCGGCGAACTTTCAGAACGAGTCTTTGCGGCCTTTTGGCTGTGGTCGTTTTCATAAAGGGCGCGCTGTGCGGACAAAAGCATCGGATATACGGGTCAGGCTCAAGGTGCGAGAACAGAGCAGCATGAGGCTGAGTTGTGATAATTTTGTCACGTCGTGGGTTCGTCGTGTAACGCAAGCAACCTGTGCTGAAATAAATTGGCTGACGTTATTCGCTGTTACTGCAAAGAGTTTAGACAAATTTTATAGTAATGTGTACGTATACCACATATTGCTTGCACAAATTTGAATATCTGCATTAAAAACGGTCAAACTATGTTTTACGATATTGAATTATCGAATAGACCGAATATCGCATTTAAATACGTAAAAGCCTTGATAAGACAAAGTTGAATTTGAATTTCAGAAGTTAGTGAAACGTTTAAAACAAGAAGATCTATAATTGATGGTAACTTGCAAATTGTTTACTGTTTCAGTTTACAAGCTGAGAGTAAGTCTCTGGAAAGTGTGGAAAAGCTTGTTTAAGTAATTTTCCACCATCATCAAACTGCTTGAATTAAAAATACAACCATAGTGATAGAATAATACTGAAGCTTACGGTGCCAGCAACAATCTAACTTCACAACTTCGGTAGATATCTTCCCGTTGCGTGCATACCTCGTGTTTCATACTACTTTTTTCCTTTATTCCGTTTGCCTTACTCTTGTGGCTCGAATGTCTTTCAATCGACAACGGAAATGGCAAACGCTTTGAGCCGTTGGTCGATGGTTCCATGCGCAGCAGTCCGCAAAATAGGAGCCCAGAAATCTTTCAAATATAGCTCCTCCTCGTAGGTAGTCCGAAATGGAAATAGAAGGGGAAATTCGAGATCGACTTTGTTTGACGGCCCAGGGGAATGCTTTCCGGCTGCATGCATAAGAAAAGGATCATTTTTATTGGGCGCGTGATTTAGCATTTGAGTGTAAACTACGGTGTAATAATGGGGTATAGGTAATTAGGAATATGCATCAGATAGTTTAGCGTGGCATTTGAAAGTAAATCCTGATTTTTCTAGTACCAGACGTATATTTATTATGGCGCTCATTTTGTGAAGTGGCTGGTGATTTACTCTCAGTAACTTTTATATAATATAAGGCCTTTATGCACATTATTTTCTGTTTGTCTTAATATAATAATTCTTTTGTGACAAATTTTGTGAACATTAGTTTGATAAAATAAGCTTTTATCTAAGGAGTATTACGTAGAACGCGCCTTTAACGCCTTCTGCATCAGATGTTGACAGTATCAAAATGTATGATCATTGCCTGGAATTCGCTAAGCGATATTCCACTTTATTGGAACGTGTGATACCTTCTTGTAGGGGAATTCGATTTAGCTTCTCAATGCAGGTTTGTTTTCATTTATTGACATATGTATGTTCATGTGTGTGTTTATTATTCAAAGCAATCCAGAGTTTCTATCGAAGAATCACGAACTTTTTCCAATTTACGGTACATCAAACAATAGCTTATTTATTTACCACAGTCGAACATGTATAGTAATACAAACCGTAAGCCTCTCGCATAAAACAGCAACGTACTCCATCTATGGATATAGGTTACTGGAATAAATCATAACTTTATAAAATCCCGTTGTAGGACAATCACTTTATTGGAGTAAAATATCGTATGGAAATGCCCTATAGATATATGCCGTGCTCATTACATGTAATATTTGAAAGAAAAATAATACGCACTCGGGGCAAATGTTAATTAATTCGCATATTTTTTTATTTTGCAGTTTACTCTCCAGAATTACGGAAATGAAAACTCATAAAAAGTGCAACGAGAGTACCGTATACCCGTTCGTTCTCAACTTGGTATAGCACTATACAAGTGCATCGTCGGCTAGTCATCTTCCTTTCTTTTCTGCGTATGTCGCTATGCATGCGCAAAAAATGCGAACAAGGGGCGACGAAGTAAATTTCGAGCCTTGAGGTCGAGCGCTGATCCCATAGTCACCAAGGGAAATTCTATGCAACATTGCGGAAAAAATGTGGGTTGTTTGTATAAAGGTTATGTGTGTATGTGGACGCATGTATGCGTATGAGAATACATGTGACAATAGACCGAAAAGCAGACTGACGAATACAAGTTTATGGCCTTAAGTTTTTGTTTGGTGAAAAGTTTCTTGTAATATTAAAGTATTTGTTTTTTAAACTAAACACAAGATTTTCACATTTTTCTTAACATTATTCCTATATATAGTGTAAACGAAAATACTTTTTTTAAACTAAACACAAGATTTTTACATTTTTCATAATATTATTCCTATATATAGTGTAAACGAAAATACTTTTTCCTCGATTAAGCAATGAAATTAATCTCGAGCTGAGCTATCTCGGGCAGCCTTTATACTTATTCACGCTAAATGAATCCAATAACTTTTTCCATCAATCTTGCTACCACCGGGCTGACTTGGTCAGCAATACAAAGGAACAAAAGTCGAAAATTTCTCCTCGAATAAAAAAAAATGAATTGAGACTGGTGCTGCAGCCTGAACTGAACAAAAAAATAGCAAGATAGGGTACGGCTAAAAGTACAAGAAGAAGAAGAAGTAGAAAAAGCCGCGTAGCGCACAAAGTAGGCAAAGCCACAGGGGAGGCAGTTTCGCTCTCTTTTTTAAAGTAAAATGCGCGGTCCGAAACCGCACAATACCTGTCCGGAAGGAAGCTTCTCTGCTCGGCTTTCCAAGACCATCGCGGGCCGACTTATTCTTCCGTACTTTTTTGCGCAGTCTCATCCCTTTTTTGCACGTATTCGTCTGAGTCCTTTCATCACTGCACTCGGTCGAGATTAAGCGAGATTAAGCACCGAGCTGAAAAGCCGGGTTGCCACGAGCCAAGGATGTGATCTGAAGAAAGAAGAACCGATGAGTTACGTGTGGCGTATGTGCGAGCAGGGTTTCAAATTTTAGTGCTTGGGAGGACGGAAATTAGGAATCGATTGTGCAACGCTGATGGGATTGAGCTTCGAGCCTTACGATACAGTTTTTACCATAGTCTTGAGAGTAGTTATTTCATTTTATGGGCGAGTGTTGAGTGCTGTAGTTATTATGAAATTAGTTGGAAACGAAAGTATAACAGTAGTCGCGTTAGGTGTTTTTTTGGGAACTAATAAAAGGGTTCTTTCATGGCCATTCTTATAGTCATATTCCGTTATTATATTCATTTGATTGTATCGATTTTTCTAGAATGTAATTTCTTATAACATAATTCATATAACACTTTACTTTACACGTGTTTAATAACTTATAGAAAGCAAGTCCTGCAGTTCATACTTATACTTTACTTTAGAATTAATGAGTCCAGATAGAAAATCATTTAAAAATTAGTTTAGCAATTATTTTTTTAAGCTGTAGTCATTTAATTTGACGCTGCTTTTTCAAGAAAAATCGTATTTATAGTAGCCAAGTTATCACCATCCCGCCTAGAACAGAGAAATTTTCCGTAGTCAGACTTTAACGATCACGCCACAAACTTCTGTCTAGAATTCGCCGGGAAAAGCCCCGAGTGGGAAAAAGTAATGACATGACCGGCTTCTCGGCCCCTTAGAAACGTTTATCGCCAATTTTTGTCGAAAACTATATATCTCTGCCAGTCGGAAAATACTTCCACGCGGTTCTGCGAAAGTTCGAAACGACCGCGAACTGCGTGGAAAACCGCCGCCGGGATCGGCGCCATGGCGTTCACATTTGCGCAGGTACATTCTGGTATAGCTCAACGTACGTCCGCGCCAAGTTTTCCTCGTTAATGAGAAAGTTTTCGCGCGCAGATGCCTTGTCGAATGCGCGCCAAGAAGTGCGTGCCCAAGTCCGAATGAGCCGTAATTAATTCTTTTCAATAGTGAGGATTTTGCTCCAAGAATTTTGAGTGTTCATAAAGATAAGTGATATTGTTGAAGAATTGCTCAAGAATTCCTACTTTTAGTTTATTGGGTTATTGGATGCTGTAAGACTGGTACAAACATTCTTAATATACGTTATCAAAGAGGATTCATTTTCACCAAGTTTTAGGATAGAACAAAAATATAAATAAATGTTTTACCTGAACCCCAGTGCATTTTTATTTCTGACCCCTACTGTAATCTAGTCCATTAAATGTAAAAGAAAATGCTTGTAAGGAGCTTCTTTCGTTGGAAAAATACTCTTTTCTTATCTCTGCCTAAGGACTTGGAAAACAGGCAGCAGTAATGGAAGAACTAGAAGCAATTGATGGCTTTACTTTATCTACTTAATCTGCGCGACTATACTAAAGTCAACCCCCTATAATTCTTAAACATGTGTCAAATACGAGGCCAAATACGGAAAACGCATTATTATCGAATTATTTCACACAGTAAATCAGGGGAAATTGCTCTTCGGATAAGAAATGTGTTAGGAATATCAATCTATTACTAATCATGAAAAGGGATGTATGCCGATTAATTTTAAGATTAATATTTATATTCTGTGCCAGGTTGTGTGGTGCGATATTATTATTGTTTTATCGTTCAATATTAGTTATCAATATTGAAATATTATACTGTAACTAATTAATGTTAATATGCAATGACTTTGTCAGTGCCACACAATTATTATTGTATCTCTAATTGCAGTATTCTATTCATATGCGATCCAATTATTGCCATTTGCAATACTAATTACTGTAAAATAGCCAATCATTACTGCACCTGTATGTTAGATGTCTCCCTCATCATTAGTGTTCTAGTAGAAAAATAAATCCATACAATTTATTGAAACTCCAATAGGTATACAAAACGAAGTATAGCACAGACACAAAATAAGAAGGTAAATCATAATTACCCCTGTGGAATCTGTTTACTCGAAGCCCAATTCTTACAAACTTACAAAAATTCTCGTCAATTCTTCAAAACTTTCGGAAATTACCTATCCCAATAATTCATTATTCTTCTACTCTCTCTGCATCTCGGAGCCACTTGAGTACACAACTCGAGCACAATCCGCTTTCGCGCCCATCCCCGCGGGCGGCTCTCGCGCGCAATATCTCTCGTGATTTATTCGAGGCACCCACCGACTTGCGCAGCGGAGTTTCGCAGAAGTATATGAAATATCCGCGGCCTATAGCTTTTCGAGAGAAGTTTAACGCTCGCGCTTGGCTTAATAATTTCCGGGGAATCGTTTACGGGAAAAGCCCGGAGTAGGGGCCCCGGTAATATTGCTCGGCAAAGCTTCGAGCTTTTCCTTCTTCTGAAAGGAGATGGAGGGGAGCGGTGACGCCGGCAGCAGGCAAGTTTGCCGAGAAGGAGAACTAAACGGCTGGCTGCGCTCGAGTTTCTCTCTCTCTCTCTCTCTCTCTCTCTCTCTCTCTCTCTCTCTCTTTTGGACGCCATGCAACTGCCCTTCCGTCCACTTTATCGTCCGCCCGCGACTAATATATTGTCCTTTGGCAAATATAGCCTCTTCCAGCCGCGTTGGCGGATTCTGTTTATATAGACATACTGAGAGAGAGAGAGAGAGAGAGAGAGAGAGAGAGAGAGAGAGAGAGAGGGAGAAAGAGAGAGAGAACTTGCGGTTTATTTCGGAGCTTGAAGTTATATCTGCGGGATGCAGAGCGAAGAGAGGCAGGGTTTATTCGTAAAGAGGGCTTTGGCTGCTTCGGGTTCAGCATTTATTTGCCTATTTTTGTCGAGAGCCGTTTCATTTGCAGCGACGTTTTGAGAGAGAGAGAGAGAGAGAGAGAGAGAGAGAGAGAGAGAGAGAGAGAGAGAGAGAGAGAGAGAGAGAGAGAGAGTGAGAGAGAGAGAGAGAGAGAGAGAGAGAGAGAGTGAGAGAGAGAGAGAGAGAGAGAGAGAGAGAGTGAGAGAGAGAGAGAGAGAGAGAGAGAGAGAGAGTGCAAGTGTGTCGAGCGAAAGAGCTATGAGTTTTCAAATATATTACGTGGTCTTGTGATTTTCACTTCGAATAAAATGCTGCGCAATTTCAATATCAATTAATTCGTACACGAAGTGAAGTTTTTTCTTCTTCTCGTAAACATACAATCTACGAAAGCGAGGGCAAAAATTATGGCACCAAAGATTTACATTTTGATTAAACAAGGTGGCGAAATTGAAACCGAGCTAACCAGGGAACCATATACGCTGCTCTTATGGGAGTTGATCTTAACACAGCGGATGTAATCGATCGTCTGTCGTGTTCTGAGTCAAAAATTCAATCGGGCACTCTCTGTCCTCTCACTTCGTCGGTATGTACATAGTTAGCGTATCACTTAACGACGTTATTCAGTGCCAGGTTGTCGCGGAGCAATCGATACTCCCCCGCAAGAAGACATTATGACGCATACTCTGCAGCGCATAGCCCGTCAAGAATGCTCTTGATGGAAAACAATTTCAGAAGCCAATCCATAACTACATCCGCTTTCTCTCTCTCTCTATATATCTCGACATAAGTTGTTAGTACGGAAGCCCGGTCCTGTCACCTCTGCCGCAGAGGGAGCACGCATCGCTTCTGCTCTCTGAAAGCAGGCGCAAAAAGTATAACCTATTGGCATTTAATTTGTCAGTGAAAATTGCATATAAAAAGAAAAGTAATTTTAAGTTTAAAAAAGAAATAAGGAACTCTGTGTATGAATAGATCGATGTGATAACTGTTGATATGTGCTTCATTGTCCACTTTGTAAGTATTATGTATTTATCTATTAAAATGGAAAAAATATTGAGAACATTTTTAAACTCCTAAACTAGCACTTGAAAATTCTTTCTTTTAACAATTTTTGTATTTCATCCCAGGTCCCAGTATGTTAGACGTGCTCATAAAAAAATATTTTGAGAAAAACTTTACATATGATGAAATATGTCATCTGCTTAACAATAAGCATAAAATAAAAATTTCTTTGACAACGCTTCAACGGAAAATCTCACAACTTGGTCTAAGAAGAAAAAATGTTGAAGAAAGTGATTTACAAAACATTGTAGATGCTATAATTGAAGAGCTTTGTTCTTGTGGATATGATCTTGGATACAAATTCTTATGGCAGAAATTGAAGAAAAATCATAATTTAGTTGTAAAAAGAGAAACAGTATATAGAATTTTGAAATTAGCTGATCCAGAAGGTGTTGCAAATCGCTTTGGAAATCGTCTTAAGAGAAGGCAGTATTTGAGTCTTGGTCCAAATTATGCTTGGCATTGTGATGGATACGATAAACTTAAACAGTTTGGTTTTCCTATCCATGGTTGCGTAGATGGCTTCTCAAGATTTGTAGTATGGCTCGAAGTTGGGACGACGAACAATGACCCCAATGTGACGTCATTCTATTACCTCCAAGCAGTTAAAAAGTTGCAGTGCGTGCCAACAATTTTAAGATGTGATAGAGGTACAGAAAATACATTGATTGGTCTTCATCAAACTTGCTATTGGAAATGGGTAGTTAGTTGAATAAAAACTCAGAATATCTTAGTCAAACTTTTATAAATTTATTCTGAGAGCAGAGGAAAGCAGAACGTCTTAACTCTATGGAATCTAGACGCAGAGTGAGAGCTCCGAAAAATCGGCAGAGCATCGGTACGTGCACATGGGCCTAAAACAATGCACGCAGTCATAAAGCGCATATAAATGCCAGATGGCTCTTTTCCCGGAGGTCCGAGCGACGGAATGTCGCGACCCTCAGCGTCACCGCTCGAGCCGATTGTTAAGTCATAAAAGACCCTTTTTCTCGAACTCTCACTTTTCAATATGTTTAGGATTAGGATTTGTTTTTGCCGAGAGCTAGTATTTCCAACACGCCCCCTCAAAAACAAATCCACTAAATCTATTTAATCTTAGTAACAAACACAATATATCCATATATATATCTACTTAGTTTCTAGGAAAACAAAAATTAATATTATACTTTTGAACACACATTAATTAGATCTACGAAGATATAAATTTTCTATTAATAATTATTAACTATTAATTTAAACCTATGTGCTTTCCTTTCCTGTACTCTCAGTTTCTGGGGAATTACATATGGTCCAACATTTGTTGCTAGGATTAGGGAAAACCCAGAAAAACCTAATCAAACCATTTCTCTTATTCTTGTTATTACATAATCAGTCTTATACTATGAATACATAAAATTCTTTTACTCCAAGCCCATCTGTGATCTGAATTCTAGGAACTTTACTGCAGGTAGTGGCTTGGTCAAAACATCTGCAACTTGATTTCCTGTAGGAACATATTTCAATTTTATTACATTTTTTTCAACTTGCTCTCTTGAAAAATGATATTTTATATCAATATGTTTTGATCTTTTATGGCTAGTTGGATTATTAGCTATACTAATACAGCCATTATTGTCTTCATAAATTATGATAGGCTTATCAATATTGATTTTAATACTAGTAGCTAATGACTTTAGCCATAACGCTTCTCTCACAGCTTCAAAAAGAGCCATGTATTCAGCTTCTGTAGAAGAGGCTGCTACTGATACTTGTCTCCTTGTATTCCAACATATTGTACATTGTTCATACATTTTAAACAAATAACCTGTTGTACTTTTCCTGTTTGTAACATCAGTGCCACCCCAATCGGAGTCAACATAACCAGATAAAATATCATTATATTCTCTTTGTTTATATGTTAATTTCAAATTAACTGTACCTTTCAAATACCTTAAAACCCTTTTTAAACATTGCCATAATTCTTTATTATTCTTATTTGTATATCTACTTAAAATATTTACAGCTGTACTTAGATCAGGTCGAGAACAAATCATTATGTACATCAAGCTTCCAATCAAATTTCGACAGGGAGCATCATAATCTTCGTCAGAATTAAGAGCCTCATAATCTAACTTACTTGGAAGTGGTGAATTTACTGAATTACAATCAGTCATATTAAACTTATTCAAAACAGACTTAATATATGAACTTTGATCCAAAGTTAATATTTTATCTTTTCTTTCAATTTTTATACCAAGGAAAAATCTTATTTCATTTAAATCTATCATACTAAATTTATTCATTAGATAATTTTTAAAATTTCTCATTGTTCTCTCATTAGCAGTAACTATCACTAGATCATCAACATACAGTACAGCGTAAATATTTTCAGATATATTGCCTTTATCTAAAATATAGATACAACGATCAACTAATGAATTTTTGAAACCCTTTTCAATCAAAGTTTTTTCAAAAGTTTGAAACCAGCATCTTGCTGCTTGCTTTAAACCATAAATTGCTTTATTTAATTTACACACTTGATTGCTTTTACTCTTAACCCCTTCTGGTACTTTCATATATATCTCTTCATTTAATATGCCGTTGAGAAAGGCAGTCTTGACATCCATATGATGTATCAATAAATTAAATTGATTTGCAAAACCTATAATAAATCTAAAACTCGAAATTCTAGCTACTGGGGCAAATGTTTCATCAAAATCAACCAAATATTTTTGAGTAAAACCACGAGCAACAAGTCTAGCTTTGTATCGAATCGGATTTCCAAATTCATCATTTTTTATTGTAAATACCCATTTGCAATCAACAATATTCTTTTTATCTGGTTTATTTACCAGTGTCCAAGTTTTATTTACTATTAGTGAATTTATTTCATCATTTATTGCTTTTTGCCAAAAATCCTTATCAGCGCCTTTTATAGCTTCTTGAAAAGAATTTGGAATATTGTAAATTGCAGATAGTGCACATAAAACATAATCATTATTTTCATCATAAGTAACTCGAGGTAAATTTTTAATCCTTTCACTCCTTCGAGGATTTATATTTGTATTATCTTCCGATAACAACTTTTGTTGTGTATCTGTTTCAATTACAGATTCATTATCACAACTATCCAATTTAACCCTTTTTTCTACACTGTGATCTAGCTGATCAACAGTATCTGATTTTAAATCATCAGATTTATTTACTGATTTAGACATCTCGTCAGATGCATCAGTTTTGTTTCCATTGTTAACAATTTTGCTTTCTACTAATGTTGACAATTTGTCAGTTGCATTAGTTAGTTTTTCTGATTTTGACAATTCGTCAGATGCATCAGTTTTGTTTTCTTTGAAATCTGGCCTAGATTTCAGAAAACTTGTTTCATCCACAATTACATCCCGTACAACAATGAATTTTTCATTTTCCACGTCCCACACCTTATAACCATTGGGTTCATATCCCATCAATATACACTTAAATGATTTGTCACCAAATTTTGATTTTTTTACTTTATTATGAACATAAACTGTACTACCGAAAATTTTTAAGTATTTCAATACAGGCTTTTTATTATGCCACATTTCAAATGGAGTTTTATTTTCTTTTAAAGCTTTAGTAGGTGTTATATTGACAAGATATGTAGCAGTTAAGACTGCTTCTCCCCAGAATACTTTTTCTAACTTAGCAGCACTTAACATTGCACGTGCTTTCTCAGTTAGTGTTCTATTCATGCGTTCTGATACGCCATTTAATTGTGGTGTACGTGGAACTGTTAAATGATAAGTTATACCTTTTTCTACACAATATTCTTTCATCTCATTTGATAAATATTCTCTGCCATTATCAATATATAAATTTACTACTTTTAGATTGAAATGATTCTCACTTTTTGTGATAAAATCTTTGAAAATCGAAAATACATCAGATTTATAACTTATCAAATATGTTACACAATAATGTGTAAATTCATCAACAAAAACTATAAAATAGTTTTTATTGTTTGACCGTCGGAGGAGTGATCGGCCCACAAACATCAGAATGTACAATAAACAATGGTCGCTGCACATAATCTTTTTCTTTAGCCTTATTAAAAGGTAAACAAGATTGTTTTCCATTTATACACGCTTCACAAATATCATCACTAGGCACTATATTTTCAATTTGATTTATATCACCGACCAATTGTTTATTCCTCATTTCTAAAAATTTGTGTTTACCAATATGACCTAATCGTTGATGCCATAAATCATAATTGCTTTTAATAGCATTATAAATTTTTGAATTTTCATTCATTCCATGTACATCAACAAGAAAGTCTATTACAAGCAAATTACACCATACTTTACCAATCATAATAGTTGTACCATGGATAACTTCAACGCCGCCATTCTCAAGAAAAATAATTCTCATACCAGCTTCCTGCATTTTTCTTACAGATAAAAGATTGTTTGGCGCTTCTGCACAGTATAAAACATTCTTTAGAGTTCCTTTGATGCCCAAATTACTCGTAACATTGATATCTCCTCTCTTTGTTGCCAATATATATGTTCCGCATTTAGCCACAAAAACTTTAATTGGTGGATTTAATATCACAATATTCACAAACATTTTATCATTGTTTATGATGTGATCTGATGCACCGGAATCCAAGACAAAATTAAGTTTGTCTGTTTTTAATGGCTGAATATTATTAACTATAAATGCATAACTTGAGGTACTTGAAAAAACTGTACTTGAATGAGATGTTGGTTCTTCCTTCTGAGTTTGCTGTATAGTTTTATTTTTATTTTCAAAATACTGTTGTCTTCTTTTCTTGTACTTGCAATCACTAATCTTATGATTATTTCTTCCACAATAAAAACATTCTAATTTCTTATTTTTGTCGTCAATATTATTCTTTGGTTTCTTATTATATTGTATATTATTTTTATTTTTTCTTTTGTTATTAGCTTTATTATTAAAATTCTTATTTAAATTTGAATTAAATTGTTCTTGATTTGCATTAAGCACTTTAACACTAGTATCACCAGATTCACTTTTTAATTTTACTTCTTGATCTAGTAATCTTTTCTTTACAAAATCTAATGTTAAATTATTTTCTGTTAAAGTTTCAATTGCTGTAACAATTCCATCAAAAGAAGATGGTAATGTTACAAGCAGCTGTGAAATTTTATCATCTTCATCCATCTTTCCTCCTGCTGCTGTTAATTCAATTATCAAATTATCAAATGTAGTAAAATGACTTATGAGTGAAGTGTCTCCTTGTAATTTTAGTCCAAGTAATTTCTTCTTAACTGCTATACGTGTAGCAGTACTTTTACGTTCGTAAACACTATCCAGATTTTCGAAAATTTGCTTTGCTGTTTGATTGTTATTAGCAAAGCCAAGAAATGAATCGGATAGATGTGCTATTATTATTCCTTTTGCGGTTCTTTCAGCTTTCTTCCAACTATGAGATTCTGGATTTGGTGGTTCATCTATCACTTTAATTAAATTCTTCTCACTTAGTAATGCACGAACTCTGAACTTCCAGAAACAGTACTTATCACCGTCAAAAGGTTTAATGTTATTTTTGTTTATTGAATTTTCCATATTCAATAAAACTTTTTTAATACACTTAAATTTGAACTATAGTTTTTACACTTCACTGAACACTGTCTAAACGTTAACTGGGCCCATAACCTATTGGAAATGGGTAGTTAGTTGAATAAAAACTCAGAATATCTTAGTCAAACTTTTATAAATTTATTCTGAGAGCAGAGGAAAGCAGAACGTCTTAACTCTATGGAATCTAGACGCAGAGTGAGAGCTCCGAAAAATCGGCAGAGCATCGGTACGTGCACATGGGCCTAAAACAATGCACGCAGTCATAAAGCGCATATAAATGCCAGATGGCTCTTTTCCCGGAGGTCCGAGCGACGGAATGTCGCGACCCTCAGCGTCACCGCTCGAGCCGATTGTTAAGTCATAAAAGACCCTTTTTCTCGAACTCTCACTTTTCAATATGTTTAGGATTAGGATTTGTTTTTGCCGAGAGCTAGTATTTCCAACACTTGCTTAAGATCTAAACACAACGACTCCTTATCTGGCTTAAAAAGTTTTGTGCAAGGTAAAAGTACTAAAAATCAGCGAATAGAATCATTTTGGGGAAGGCTGAGAAAGCATTCTATGGATTTTTATATCCAATTTTTTAAGTGTATGCAAGAAAGAAATTTATTTGATGGAAGCTCTCTTCATATAAAATGCTTACAGTATTGTTTTGGACCCTTAATTAAGTATGACTTACATCAATCAAACATTCTATGGAATGATCACAGAATTAGGAAGCAACAGATACGGAATAACATATGTGGAAAGCCATATGTAATGTTTCATTGCCCAGAAAAATATGGATGTCTCGATTATAGAAAATATGTTGATGTACATATAATCGATCGACTCATACAGAAGACAACAACTAAACCTCAGCTGTATGATCCTGATATTGCAAGTGCTGTAAAACGACTTTTACCTCACCATGAAGTTTCAATAAATGCAGATCAAGCTTTACATTTGTATCAGCAAATTTTAAATGCTATTGGTGAAAGTGAGGATACTAATCTATAAAAACGGTATTTATAAACATTATTATAATTTTGTATACTAAACATTTGAAAAATACATAATATCTAAGGTGATTTTTAATTCTTTTTCTAAAATTAGTGAACTTTTATAGCTCAATCTACTGGCACATACTTTGCTGTTCTTGTTTTATACTGTGGTGGTTCTATGCGTTATTTTTTAATTTTGCTGACACGCTGAGTACAAATTTGAAAAAGCTTTGCCATTATTATATTTCCATATTTATTGGTCAATACTGGAAGTCGAGTCAGCGTACAAAAAGTGTTTGTTGAGTCTGAGAGTCAAGAATTTTAAAGATGTAAAGTAGCCACTGGAGGTTAATACGTTCTGTCTAAGGCTCTTTACTATCCATCAATGCCAAGGTTGGTATTGTAATACTATAATTACTGTAGACAAGTACTTATAATTTTTTAAACTAACTTTAATTCTGGTTATAGGGCTTTGACGAACTACTGCCACTAGGTGAAATTGGATACCACCTCTTAATGTACATATCTTAGTCAGGATGTTCCTGGAATCCTAACCCTTATTTAATGAAGTTCAAGGACACATACTGGCATGGTGAAATCAAAATCAGAGGAGTTATCTGGATAAATCTACGAAAGGAGTTGGAAATTTAATTTAGTTACTTTGTGAGTTGCAATATTTTATATTTAAAGTGTTAATCATGATATGAATTTGTGAGTGTTATTTAAGTAATTATAATTTTTTATTGTAGCCTACGGAACATGTAATAAATATAGAAAGATTAAAAATAGAGGAGTGATTTGCACTGAACCAGTATAAAATAATTGAAATATGCTCTTGTATAGGGTTCATCTATGAAGCATATGCTGCAGAGATTTGTAAAAGATCATATTTTGAATAATGATAGGCATTGTGCAAATTGGAAAAAGGGTGTGAAGTTTGTCTACCAAACAGAATTGACTGAGACTTATTATTAATTGTGAATTGGCAAATCTTGAGTATTAGCTTTATTTAAAACAAATTTTTTGACTGTTTTATTAATTTCTTATGTCTTTGTAATACGATTAGGTAGTTGTAAATTTTATACAAAACGAAGCAACTGTTTATAGTCATGAGTTTAAATATTCTAAGAGTTAAAGTACGAGAATCAGTCTAATAATTATAGCTATAAGATTAATTATTAATAGTAAAAAGTCACTTACGATTGATAATGTTAAAAATAATGTAAATATTTCCAAAATAATGTTTTTATTGAAAATAAACAAATTTTATAACAACTTTGTTATTTATTACACATATGAATAGCATTATTAAACAAATAGTCTGCTTCAATTAAGAGTAATAATGCCTTGCTCATATTTCTGAGCTATAATGTGATCACAGATTTCTAGGAAGATTAATATTATGTAAGCTTCATTCATACATCATCCAAGTCAGTCACTGTTTGAGTCTTCTTCTGATGTCAGATTCAAAAGATCCAATACCGTACTGGCTTGAGGCCTTTTCATTGGGTCGAAATCGAAACAACCACTTAAAACTTTTTTTAACTCTTTTGGTACTTTGTCTAATTTTGGCTTTCTATGATTGGTCATAAATTTCACAAGCTGCTCTCTTAGATCAAATCCAAAGTGTACATCCCACACAAAATCTTCAGTGAAAATCTCCACGATGACACATGCTAACGACCAAATATCAGATTTAATTGAAGCTGTCTCTTCGTGTATAATGTGTTCCGGTGCCATGTACAGAAGTGTGCCATGCGCATTTCCGATAGTGGAACATAACTCAGAAGGCATGCCATCGTATTTGCTAAAGCCCATGTCGCATATCTTTAACTGGCAAAAAAGATTTACCAATACGTTCTCTGGTTTGATATCTCTGTGAATAACGTTTCTGTTATGTAGAAAACTTACAGCTTGGCATAATTGCAAGCAGATGGAAGTCCTTTTATTTATATCCAAATCGTAGGCAGATTTTGTAGCACCGTTAAATAAAACATGACGCAAAGTTTCACTTTGAAAGTGCTCCATGAGTATATAAACTTCATCATAGTTAATAGAGACAGCCATGATAGAAATCACTTGTGGGTGTCTCAGTCTTTCAAGGACTTGAATTTCCCTTATTATGTACTTGTTATCATCTTTTTGTTTTATTTTTTTTATTGCCACTTGAGTACTTAGCCATGTGCCTTTAAATACAGTGCCATATGCACCTTTTCCAATTGCGATGCAACTGTAATGAAAATCTTCAAAATCGATTATAGGTACGCTTAGGTATAGATTTAATAGCTGCTGCTTCAAATCTATTTTTTCATTTAAGAATTTGGTTTTTTTAATTGACGGCTCAGAATCTTGGCTGACGAACTGTAGGTTTGATTTATGATTTTGAGATTGTACTTTTGATGAGGTGAGCTTCATTGAAGAGATTGATTGATGTGTTCGAGTAGAGTTTGTCAAATCAAGTGCTGTAAAATTACTGGTTTGATCGTTACTTTTGTTATCTGTAGGACATTTAAAGTTAATTTTGGGAAAAGAGGAAGTTTCGGAGAAGTTGGATGGTGATATCTGTTTTGGAGATTTATCCTGACGATTATTCGTGACATCTTTGAGAACATCTGTGGCGTCTTGGCGAGCATCATTAGCATTATTTGTTTCCTTGAAATCTTCAGAGTCCATTTTGTTATTTTTTGTAGTCAAAAGATAAATCTTCATCTGACGATTGCAACTCTTTATTGCCTTGCACCACTGCCAAAAGTCACACTTTTCTCCGTCTTTGTTACAAAATTCAGAGAAAGTTTCTTCTTTGTAGTTTCCTAGCTTAACATCGACGTCTTCAAAATACTGTTCATTATTTTCATCTTTCATAGCTTCGATACACACAGTCTTTAAAGCTTCCAAATTGTATTTGCACTTTATTTTTAAATGAGTCTCGCGAACTCCACCCAAGATGCCTTTCATCTGCTGATATTTTGACTCTTTTGTAAAACGATGTTTCCATCCAACAAATAATGATCTGGTACTGGGCTGTAAAATATTAGCCAAGTAAAAGATTAGCCATGCGTGCGAATTTGCATGTAACGTCAGCTTTTTAATAATGTGTAAAAAAATGACACCTACTACTGTAGTTAACTTCGAGGCAGATAACTCATCCGATTCATCGTTTTCATCGGAAAGATTTCCATCGATGATTCGCATAATTTGATTTCGTTTCTTTGTAGCATAATCAGACAATTTATTTTCTCCTGTAAATAGTATTCAAATTTAGTTTAAGTATTCATATAGGTATAATATCGATGGTTTTAACTGAAAAGAACGTACCTCGTGGAAAATTTAAGAAAGGATATATTTCAGAAGTTCAATAAGAGTAGTACAAAAACAGACCGAGCTTTATCATCAATAAACAAGTATATAAATCAGTTGAATATAAGACATATTTAATAACAGCATATTATTAATAACTTTAAACGGCTGACATTTTCACCGGCTGAGATACATTCTTTCTAGATTTACGTCCATTTGAATTGGAGCTATCGATAAATTGTAATATAATTAGGCAATAAATCATCAGTCATAACTTACGGCTCACTGTCGGCTTTCTCACGACGTAATATTTGTTGATTCCAGGAATCAATTGTGCAAAATCATTTAATATTAACACTGAAACCCTGTCATTTTTTGTAGTGTCGTAGTGCAGCCCAATCGCATTGGAGTAATAGCTCCGAACTGTTTCCATTGGCAAACTTTTACACATTGGAAATTTGCGGATTTTATCGTCTCCGATTAATTCTAACATATCCATGTTGTTAATTGTAGAACGTACACTTTTAAGAATATGCACAAGCAAGCTTTTTTACGTTGAAGTAATTATTCAAAATCACGAAGTGACGGACTTTTCTTTTGCGACTTTTCTCTTGCTTTCGCGTCGTACGAAATTTGAACGACGATATCTATACTATAGAATATTTGCGCCTGCTTTCAGAGAGCAGAAGCGATGCGTGCTCCCTCTGCGGCAGAGGTGACAGGACCGGGCTTCCGTATGTTAGTGCCTGCCCCTCGCTTCGTTGTCCTACCGTTCGCTCGCTTTTAGCGTTTGGCACTACCGAGCGGGCAACTTTGCCTTCGCTGCGGTTAATTTAATTTAGCAATTATTTGTGCGCGTATAAGAGGGGGGGGGGGGGGGGGGGTAGGAAACTGCGAAATGTTATAACCTAGTGAAACGAGTTTCCGTAACTTCGGGATGAATGGATTTTGCCGGTTGTGAATCGAGAAATATACATGCGGTTCAAAACCGGCAGGGAAAGCGCTGGACATTCGTCGTATTGTTGTCGCAGCTTTTGAGAACTTTTGAATTTTATGAATATGTAATCTGCTTAGACGCGGGAAAAATTGGCGCTCGCGCTAACTTCGTTAAGGAAGCTATTTTTCGCCGTTGCCGGGACAAGAGGTCATTCTGGGCAACGAGGTTGTCAAAGTTTGTGCAGCTTGAAAACACTTTTGCATCACTGAATTAGTTTCTCACAAGGGGTTCGCAAAGTTGTAAGCTTGTCGGAGGAAAATATTATATGCACGCTTTACATTTTGCATCTACTTTTAATGAGCTTTCGATGAATCGTCGACTTGCAGACGGTGAAAATACACGAAGGAACTGGTTATTATATTGCAAGCTCGATAACAGAATACTGAAAGTCTGCAAAGCTCAGGATAATCTCAGAGTCGCATCCATGAAAATACAAATTAAATAAAATTCTCGCCCTTCAAAGGCGCGAAAATTATTAGCTTGCTTAAGAAAATTGCTAAACACACGTGTATAGGGATCGTTCGTAATATATTCGAAAACACGTATATACGTATACTGCATATATTGCAACGATTGGGCTAGCGCGTATATTACCAATATCAATATCAAGCCAACGATCCATCACAGCACCGCAGAGCCGCGCAACTTCGAAAAACACGCTCCCCCATCAGCCAAGCATCTCCAGCACGGTACCGCAAAGCTAATCTCCAGGCGAGAGTAACGGCCCTAGTTTCACCATTAAAGCTCCGCAGCTCGCTCGCAACTATGACACCTAGCCTTGTGGCATATATCTACGTAACGATGGCTGCACACCGACGCTAGCAGCTTTCCTGAAGAAAGTAAATCACGCTCTGGCGCGCGTTTATCGCGGCGGGCCGCGTTATCAGTCAAAGGACCGGCGTCGTTCCCGCGGGAGCCGTTATAATTTGCGCCTTAATAGACTACCAGGTTAATTTACAGGCTGGCGTCGAAATCAGCCTGAATTATGGATCGAATTAGCCGTCGTCGCGCGCTTATCGTTCCAATCCTCCCCTTCCTTCCTTCGTATCTCTGCCGGTTAAGTTTCTAATTTCACATCCGGCTTGGTAAGCGAGGACTCGATAACCCAAGATCGCCTGCTGCTGCTGCTGCAAGCTCGGGAGAGTGAGAAGGGCTGGTCAATTAGCGAGGATGACACGGCTCCACTGCGCTACTGCAGCGGTAGACTGGAGTCAGTCAATCGGAACTCGCAGACGCCTCTGATATGAACTTGGCTGGAGGTGCTCTGGGAAAATTAAGTTTCGAGATGACGGGGGTCTGGTTATGCTCCGGGAAGTGTTTTGTGGCTTCCCGAAAAGTGTTGCGTTGATTATCAACAGGTTGCTTGTGTCGAAGTATGCTCGAACATTCCTTGTGTTTTCCGATAAATACTACGTGCTTACAAATGGTAAATTAGGTAGGAGCCAGATAACGTCATCGATAACGCTTCGAAATCAATATTTACATTAGAGCTTTTGTATAAGCCAACTGAATCGTTTTGTATTCACTTGGTGGAATGTGAAAAGTATATATACGCCGCGAATTTCGGTACGCTGTAGAGTTTTAAACAAACTTTCGAATAATTCATTATGTCTCTATCCGAAGCGTGATTAATTCAGGGATATTATTTATTCAGAGCAATATATCGCACAAAGAGAATTTGTTCACGCTTCTACGCACCGTTGAAATTCCAATTTCCCTCATTTCCAGTCTATACGAGAAATGAAATATTTTGACACAAATTAATCGACAAATAAATATAGACGTATATTTAACAGCGATTTTCATAATTTCTCGAGGTTTTTCACCAAACTATATTCTGAAAAATATTTATCTAATATGGATAAAATGTTCTCTGACGACGCGCGTTTTCAATTTAATAAATTGCACCAGACAGGCATTTCGGTATATCATATTGAAAACTCAGCAGTTTCATAAATATACTATTTTACCGCATCGATTGACGCATACATACTGTGTGCAATTCTAAAGAAATATCAACACTTGGAATTCAATACCAATTCTAACTCAAAATATCCCCTTTTCAAGCGACGCGCACAGCCACATTAAAACGAACATTTCAGAGAAAAATGAATTTTTCCAACACCATAACCCCACAAGCAATCTCACCGTCTCACCTCGCCACAATGCAATAGGAGTCTACAGCGGCGCGGGATGATTCGATGATGAAGTCTGGCTCGCCGCGCTTGATACTCTCTCGGTGCACCGCAGCTCCATTGTATATCCCCACGGACCGATGGATTCCTCCCCCCTCTCTCTTTCACCCTATTGAAAAGCAACGGCAGAAACGCCGCGTCCCGGTTGCAATTGTTTTGGCCCGCAGCCAATTTGTTTCCATCCTAGGCTGTACCTACTTCCCGGCTCGTGCGTCTCTGACACTTGCACTCGTATAATTCGTAGTCGGAAAGGGGGAGAGGCCCACGCCCCGCTGATCCTCAGGAGGCAAAAAGTTTCGCACGCGCCGCCACGAGCTGGTGTAGCGTAGTCCCGGGGAAAGAATCATTTGTCATAAACATGCGGAAAATAATTGAATTTTCCGCTCGAGGGCAGCGAGCGCCACGGGACTTGTAGATTTCGAGTGTGGAAGCGAGCTAGTCGGAGAAAGGTTTAAAGGGGACCGATCGGCGCGAGCTCTCTTCTTTAACTCTAACGTTTCTCGATGTATATGGTTTTTCAAAGTTTCAAGCATTTTATTATGCGCCGATTGCAATAAGCTTCAAAACGGTGCGAGTTTGAATGAAACAGTAGAGTTCTTGATGAACAATTCAGCGTAGACACCAGAGATGCTGGACTTTTGAAGTCGCCCCCAGCCCCAGAGCTTGCGGCGAGCTTTCGAGGATTCAAACATTAATCTCGCCTCGCCCAAGCGACCGGTTGAATGCAACACTGCGGAGTATATAGCTGCGAAGTTCGCCCGAAATATATATATATATATACGTGCAGGCATCTCGGAGCTGCAGCTGCGCGGCGGTGTGTGTATTCGTAAACATCCCTTTGATACTTACTTCAGCAAGTTTAATTACATTTTTCGCCCTCGGCCTTTCTTAATCCCTCTCGTCGACGCCTCGAGCCGGTAAATTCCCTGATTTCGCCCAGCCTCGACTGCACTGAGCCTTTTGCATTTTTTAAGAGACTCCGCAGCCCTTCCGACTACATCCCGTCCCTTGCAAGTTGAAAAACTTTTCCATTTAAAAAGCGTAAGCTTGCAGCGCATCGCTCCGTGTACTTAAGCGCCATTCATATTCATTGCCCGCGTAATAGCACTTGGCGAACAACAATCAGCGTATATATTTACCCCGTTTCTTTAATCTCGTAAGTCTCGTTTATACTTCTCTCTTTCGCTCTCTGTGTCATCCCGTCTCGAGTCTTCGCCGTCTTGGCGTATATCGCGTCGCGCGGAGAGACGTTAATTGCTCCCGCTTACGATTCAAAATGCCGCGCTAATTGTTCGCAATTATGAGCCGCCGCTGCTGTGGATCCTCGTAGCTTCGTCTCTGTCGGCCGCGGGATGAGACGTAAGGGGGAGGGGGAGAAGCTCGTCGTAGATGCCAGGAAGCGCTGCCGCTTCAACATCTTTAATGGAAGCCTATTTATATCTGGAAAAAATGTGCCGGAACGCGACGACGAGCTTAATGACGGATATAATTTTCCTACTTAGCTCCCGCGTGCGCATATAATTATACGTATTTCAGTTTGAATTGTTCATTTACAAGGACGCGCGCGTTCTGGGGAAAAAATGCACGCTAATAATACCTGCGATTCATTAGAGCGGATGATCAGAAATGGAATTCGAAGTTTATCCGCATGCAGCCGTCTCGCGAAATCGAATATGGCAATGGCATTTTCAAGAGCGTACTGAAAATTACATCAAAGCCCTCTTGGTTTTGCCTCGCATTCATTCGGCGCATAAATGAAATTCCCGCTGATTATGCTATTAGATTGAAAAGCATTCACTACCTGTTGCCTTGGCATTTAATGCCCGAGTGCCAGGCATCACCGGTCTAATGCCCTGCAGTTAATTCATATATAACGAGTAAATTGTTTGTGTAATAAATACGACGAGTGTTGTTATTTTTGTTTTCGAGTGTCTCGCGCAGGCTGTATGCCCATACAATAAAAGAGCCAAGAGCGCGTGTATTCGAATGAGCAAAAAGCGCGCGTGGCTCCGTTGCGCGCATGCACATGACGCGCATGGCCTGCTTTTATTATTCCTTTGAGAGTCAGCGGGTGGGACAAGAGTAAAGCGAACAAAATGCCGTTTAATTATAGAACGTGCTCTCCATGCACTTTGAAGATGGATGCGATAATCGAGCTTTCGTTCACTATGAACGCGAAAGCTCGGTTTTTCGTAATTAACAATAAAGCTTCAGTGTATGCACTTTGTCATTTCGTTATTTTGAGCTAAATGGTCAGAATCGAAGCGCATATACAGCTGTTTAATTATAAACGAGTTCGGGTCTACTCGAATTTTGCACTCGACGTGCCAGATTGCAACATTAACTTTTCCGGTCGGAAATTATCTCGTCAAGAATATACCGAACTAATTCGCGAAGCTAATTAAAAAAACTCAGGGGATTTGGCGTCGTCAATTTTCTCGCGGAATAGCGTCCAATACCTCAATGCCCCACTCGACCTCGGCTCTTTTATACTCCGCGCGTCGGTTGGCCTAGATGGAAAATTTAAATAGCTCCCCGCTCGCGATACCGGCATGCAATGGTTGGCGAAAGACTCTTAAAAATGAGGGAGAAAGCAGCGAGACAGCGCAGCATTGAAAATTGAGTAAAATGTCAATATAGGCTCGGCGAGCCTCGCGCGCGGTGTTTGGAATATTCAAAGTTATGTATTATTTCGAGTAGTTTTTGTGAAAAACGAATGCATCAGCGAGTAGGTATATTTCAATCGCAAGCTTTCAGCCCCTATACGTACGTGTGTTTACGATCTCGATGTTTATTCAACGAGACTGATGGAAGCGCCGAGTGTGTATATATCATGCATTACGAAAATTACTATAGCCTTGCGTGTAATATGTTATACGTACATTTTTGCAGGCTCTGCATTTTTTCGTTGATAAATTTATTATTTCTTGTACAACAGCAAATATTTAATATGGAAATCCTAAAAAAATTTAACAAAAAAGTTTTTAATTCGTCTTAGTCAGCCCGCTGGTGACTGTAATTGGCTGCCAAATACCAGAAAAGCTATTATAATGACGAAAATTACGATCACTTTTTGACACCGTACCAGTTTGTAACCCCTTAAACCACCAATATAGCGTGAATTGGATTAGTTCGCTTTGAGCCGTGAAAAAAATCTCGCGCACTGACGGAGCTCGAAATAGAGTACGCCGACCAGACAAAAATAAAATGCCCTTAGATTGCCAATTTTATGTGCCTCTCCTGATCGAACCTTTTTGCCATTGCACCCAGCTTGATGGGGATTCCCCTGTGTCTATATATTGCATAGGTTTTATTATTGTAGTGTATTCATACAATAGGAAAACATGGTAGATGAGAAAAAACAAATGTTACAAAGAAGATTCTAGAAAACTGTATTCATAATACAGAGGAAGGTGTACTTAACAAAACAACTCTTTGTGCTACTAGTCTACTCTTCCTTTTTATAAACTGCAGATTCTACGTGTTATATGCATGCTTATAATTGAAAAAACTATTGTATCGATAGCTTTTTCATAGAGAATCATCAATCAACTTCATACTGTTATTCCGATATCCTATTATTACTATTTACATATGATTTACATAAGTATGCATATTAGTAGTTCATGAGATCAGTGAATACAATGATGTGCACATTATTGTATTCACAATATTGTACTATATTTTTTTTTTAAGTTTTCACTTTATAAAAAATCCTTTAATTCAACGTGATACACACTAGACGTTCGATATACAGTGCATCTCCGACAAGTATTATCTAATTTAGGCAGTCCACAAAATTCCAGATATTCGAAAAAATATATTTTTATAATTAAATTGATCATAACAAGCTCGTAAGAATATCAACAATCTCACAGCCAACGATAATTACAAGCGCACCCGCCTCCATCCTCAACGAGCAAAAGAATCTCGAAAATGCATTACACGCGATCCTCTGGAGTTCGAATTCTTTCTCTAGATTTCCTTCCTTTTTTTCCTCTTCAGCGATGACGTGCTTGCGACCGAATGAAAATTCTTATCCCAGCTCTATTTTCCGCTCTCCGACGTTTCCAAGAATAAAAATCTGAGTTGGTTGATCCGCGCAGATTTCAGCATCAGCAAACAAACTATTGGACATTCGTGCGGCAACCGAGAGGAGAATTCAGATCTCATTAATATAGAGGCGTGAAGTGGGTGGTAGAGCTTAAAGCAGTCTACATCGGCTCAGAATTTGCGGCTGGTTGAAGGACGTCGGGCAGCCTCGTGTTTACTCGCTTGGCTACGAAACAAATCAAAGCTGCGTTATGTTTTTTCGTTCGAGATTTTTTTCTTACCCTTTCAGTGTATCCGATGAATCTAGCGCAGACTTGTCCAGTTTAGTACGTGTTTCACGTAATTGTTAGATGTGAAAATATAATAGCTATGATTATTATTTTTATTAGACGCATATTGAAGTATAGAGATTCAGTAGAAAGCATCGCGATGATTATTCGATTAATTATATCTCTTTATCGATGCAGTGCATAACAGATTACTATAATTAAATTAATTGAACGCCTGTTCGGTCTACGATATAGATATTATTATTCTAATATTATATATCGATACTAACATATAACAAAGCCAATGGTTCGTTTCGAAATAAATTATGCCGCTCTAATCTGATGAAACGATTCACACGTGTGTCTGATCATACTTGTCTGTTTTCACTGTATCGTTGCGATACTCAAAGAAAATCAAATTCGAATATTAATAACCCAATATAATGCATTGCGTGCTATTTTAGCTAAAATGCTCTATAATTTTTATTCAATCAACTACAATTTTTCCACTTCAATATACAGGAATAATAAATTGAAAGTTAGTTATCTACACCGACCACGAGTAACTCGATGAAAGGTAACTTTGATACAAAATAACATCGTGCACGTATACGAGAAACAATCAGGAAAAAATCTGGAAAAATGGAGAAAACTTGCAGGCTTGATCAATATCGGCAAGCCTTAGTCTATTTGCAAAAAACTTGAAAAAATTAAAAACATTCGAAACTCATAACCTCATCAGCGGGTACAGCTAATGATATAGCGGTGGTATCAGCTCGCTCTCGTCGCGTCAGCGGGCGAAGCGTTCTTCCCCGGCAAAACTGAAAACTAATTAGCCAGAGAGTCTCGCTTCCTCTCTGTCTTCTGCAAACCCGGGTATTCTCCGGGTGCGCGTCTTCATGCGGTGTCGGAGGGCTGCACGATGCTCCCGGGTACACTTTCACCTCGGGGGTACTGCTGGCTCTGCTTGGCATAATTAAATCTCGCTCATTGGCGCCCGCCGAGTATACACCCAAGAAGCGCGTCTTCTGCGGAGACCACGAGCACGCGTGCTCTTAGTAGAGCTCCTGAGTGCTGTGATTAAAATTTATTTTCGTTTTCTTTTTTGGGAGGGACTTGTAGTTACACCGGTATACGGGGAAATTCAGTGAAAAAACATTCAGTTCTAGAGGCTATTTGCGTTCGTAATGTTTGAAAAATTGCGGCTGCGTTATTGCCAAAGTCTCAGGCTACGCGGATAAAATAATTTGATCCTACTCCGGTTTTTTTAATCCACAAATCCTCCTTGGGATATAGACGCGCTCAACCTTCTGGTATATTCAGAGCACGCAGGACCACACAATCAAAAGTCCCTTTACGCGTCTCAGTATACTACATTAGCCCCGAAGCCGCCGCTGCAACATGCGTACCACCAACAAACCGGCGGCAAACTGCCGCTCTCTCTCTCTCTCTCTATATATATATATATATATATATATATATATATATATATATGTGTGTGTGTGTGTGTGTGTGTGTGTGTATACACGTATATCCATGCAGCAGCTTTCCGCGTAAAGTACATCCGTAGCTCAGGACAGTATAGCGCATATCCGATTATCATTCGGCATTAACGATTCAATTTCGTACATCCCCGAGGGACATTCGGAGGAGCGCGTTAACAAACCGTATAGTGGCGAGGATAATCTTTGGGGAAATGAAGTTCTCGCGACTACGTTGTGTTCGTGTGATTCAGGAGGTCCATTTGATACACGCACGCTCGCGAGACGGCCTCGTTAGAGCTGCATTTTCTACTTCGCCGCCTATACTGTGCTGCTGCTGCTGCTGCACATGCTGTTCACGGTTTTCACGGAAGACAAGGTGGAAATAGTGTACAGTAGAGGGGTGTGGCCTGACCTCTCGAGGACGCAGGGTATAATGACTTCGGGATGAGGGCGCGAGCTCCGCGTTTATGGGCAGAAGGAGGTGAAAGAGGGTTTCAATTTTTTGCCGCACGGAAGGAAGCGATTTTCCTGCGCTAGAGGAGTGTTTAAGCTGCGCATGTTAGGTGTTACGATACTGCGATGCCTGCGCGGCTAGGCGTTATGTTTAGCTGCAGCGCATTTTTGTAATGATACCTCTTGTGCTGCTCTTGTAATTTACGGAGTGGCTGAAGCCAGCGTAGATGGCGAACGGAAGAAAGAGGCTATATGCTCCCTTTTAGCCTCTGCGATTATTTCGTTGCCGAGAGTTCAATACTTTATCTATTAAGTCACCGTAAAAGTATGTTCAGAATGCAATAACGACTTTTGTTTGGATCGAAAGGACTACATTATCTTATAGGAGGCACAGAGCCAGTAAATAGCCTTAACATTCATTTCCAAGAAAACTTTACAGCGATTCACAGTTCCACTGCTATCTGGCTGAAAAATCCAACTTGAGCCTCCAGCGCATGCGCTTCAGGTTATTCTCACCCGTTTGCATCTGCTAACGCCGAATCGAGGACATAAACCCTCGTCCGCGAATCGCTTTGTCTTCCACTTCACGCTGGCCATTAATCCCTCTCCCCCGAAAGCTTTTCGCAGTAGCAAAATAAATGCCTCCGCTTAATTGTTCCATTTTCAGTTTTGAAAGAGCGCGAATTATCCCTCGGTAAATTCTGCCTCGGCAAGCAAGCTCAAGCTCTATACTCCGTCCAGTATTCCATTGAATTAAATTGACCGCATCGAGATACCAATTTGGATGTAAAAGAGGGATTTCGCTCGTTCCACTGTGCGTTTCGCGTACAGCTGCGGCCGAGCCGGCAGCGCAAGGAGAGCGAAAAAAAAAGAAAAGGACCGGCAATGAATAATAGACAAGCTCGCGGAGCATCCAGCGTAAACTCGATTGTTTGCATTTGCGGAATAGAATAGGAATACAGGGAAAGAGCGGGAGTGGAGAAAGAGAGCGACGCTATACTGCAGCTCCACGCACGGGATAAAAGAATAAAAGGCACGAGCGGGTAAAGAAGCAGGGGTAGCGCTGCGGCGCGCAGCGACGTAAAAGCTCGAGTTGCGGTAACGCGCGAAATTATTCATTCATCTCACTGGGAGGCTCGCGTATCTATATATATGTATTCACCGTCGGCAGAGCAAATAAAATCCATATATAGGTGTACCGTCCTCTCTTCGTATTTTTTTCGCTCGTTTTCTTCTCTTTGTTCTACCGCGACCGTAAAATTCTCGTTGCCGAAGCGAGCGCGCGCTTTAGCCGCGATTTCCCCTCTCTCTCCGAACGCCATCGATGACGAGGAAGTCGGCACGCGAATAACGGAGAGAAAACTTCAATCCGAGTTTCTTATTCGTCCAACTACCGGTCGAGGTGGGTTTTGGTGCGTCATAATCCGATGTCTCTTCAATAAAGATGCAAATTCGTGTGCGACCATAGGGATCGATGATCGATCGGCTGTATTGGCTTTTTTCTCTCTCCAACGTGCCGAGAGGGAATTACCCGATGAAAGCGAACAGAAGGGATTATTAATGTTATTGGCAATTTTCCGTTGCACCCTTTTTCCCGTAGCGCAGGTTTAAAACTTTTATCAGATCGGTTCGATTGTTGCGTAGACGTAATATATATGATCGTGTGTATACACCCACGGATTCGATGTATGTTCTACGTCGAATCGATCTCTGCTTTCCCCAAAGTAGTCTTAAAAGTTTACGACAAGCGTTATGAGGACGTCGGAGAGAGAAAAGTTGTATACAGCGATGTTTTTTTTTCTTCTCTTTTACGCGTGTCCGCTATTGATATTTTCAGGTAAGGCATATAAGCAACGCGAGTTTTTACGGCTGGTATCGGTGCTGCGGATGCAAATATTTCTTCTATTTTTCATCTCGATGAAAGCTTGAATATACTTTTTCTCGTAGCTTTATGAAATTTTTACGGCATGCTAAACACGTAACTCTTTTAATTAGAGAACAAGTACGCTTTTAAACGAGGCTCACGTTCGTTCTTTTGTACTCTTTCGCGACGAAATAGCAGTGTAATGAAATTGTGCGTTTAAACGCATGAACGATGTACCTTGTTTCACAAAAAATATGAAACGTTGACAATATTGTCTGTTTGCTTATTTGATACGCATAATCTGATGATTACAAACAATGACTGTGAGTTTAAAAACGAAATGTGAACAATATTTTTTCAGCCCAACCTATTGGATACAATCGAGTACCATTCTCTTTGTTTTCTATCTTCCATCCTATTTAGGGAAGAGCTCTGAAACGGGACCGTAAAGCGATAAACCTCGGGCCATTATGATACGGGCTAAACTTTGTTTCAGTGTCTCTTTCCACTTTGATTGCTGACGTACCTTTTGTTCTCTGGAAGTGATCGGAAATTCAGATTTCCGCTGCTGGTCCAAATGTCAGCCCCGATGACCTCACACGAGAATTCGGTCGATCCATTGCTCGTGTGGGTCGGCTTAGAATTTGATAAGATCTAATTCGATAAGAGGCAAAATCTAACGGAATAAGAATGATTTATGTGACGATTTAATTAAGAATTCAGTGTCTTCTATAACAAGGATTTTATTCTTCTTGATTACTATAAAGAAAAAACCTGCTTATTTCTAAAAACTTCTTCTTGTCTCAAGCGGGATCACGTCTTGTTCATTCATCATTCACCAACACAGCTCAAAATACTATGTGATTCATCAACTGGAAAGACACCGAATAATGCATGCTACCCCGCGAATAGCAAAGATCTCTTCTGCTCGAGAATCAGGCCAGCTAATTCGACTTTTACTCGTGAAAGACACTACAAGCGCATGTATCATACTGAAATGAAACATCCAGTTTGAAATGAGAATTATGCATATATATATATATATCTTTCCACACGACCTCTCCACAGCGCATTTCTCCGAGTCACAACGTTAATCCACTCAGTTTCATCCGGGCTCTCCTCGGATAACGCGCTGAGATATGAATTGTCGGAATTCTTCGCCGCGCGGGGAGTCGTAGCGCCCTTATTTCCCCCAAACAAAGGCCGGATTCCAAGCGAAACTCAAAAACAAAGCGCGAATACGTGAATCGCCGAGTGCGGCGTACAGGCCATACCATCAAACGGTAGAAAGGATCGCGTAGTTGCGGTCGCGGTCTGCATTATCTCCTCGCTATCGCGACGACTCTTTGAATCTCCGATAGTTAAGCGCGATGGCATGCGCGAGATTTGTATCTCGCACGCACGAGGTTCATCTATATTCCCGAAATTTGGATATCGCGAGATTGGAATTGCGATTGTTTGGGTTAATGCTCTTGTGATATTGTCTGCAGCGCACACGTTTAAAGGGCGAGAGTAACGATCGTTTGCTTTGGAAATGTAGTGAAAATGCAAAGAAGATTATGTATATAAGATCTCTTAAAAATTCCTATGTGTCTCTAGGAATTCGCGTATTGCTATAGCCCTTCTGGAGGAATTCCTATTCTGTATTTGAATTATCTGCATTCTTAGCTGTAAAACGAATATTTTCTGCCCTGCAGTGAAGAAAATTTTTCAAAGCATTCATACTGCTGGAAAAACTATTTTTTTTGTCGGATATAAATGTCATAATATGACGCGTCCTATATTATATGTGATGGGTTTATACACCAGCAGCCTACGAGGCCTATAGTTAGTGTTTTTTGTACCTTTATTCACATTACCACTCCGTTATCAACCCCTTATTTCATAAACCCATACCTATTACTCCTGGGAGGCCTCTCCAGTGAGGACATCTTCCAGACTCACACTTTGATAGTTGAACTGACACTCTCCAACCCCGAAAAATTCACTGGGAATCGAACCTTCGACCCCTTGATTGGTCGAATTTCCGCTGGTTAAGTTATACGCCTTAACCAACTGAACCACAGACCGGCTCTGTGACTTACTCTATCTCAATACGTTTATTAAACATGTATACAATAAATTCTTTAGCTCCAGCAGCATCAGCCACACGCGCACGTAACACCTCTCGTAACAACGTGAAAAGCAAAACATTGCATTTTTTTCTTCTTTTTCGATAAAAATTATAGCCGCAGTCGCGCGATTCGCACGTAGTTGGCAGGCAGCGCAGCAGTGACGGCTTCCATTGCGCGAAATGAAAAACGAGCAGAAAAAATGCTTACTTTGTCGATGCCTATTCCGGTGTTCCTGTCCCCGTCGTTCGCTGAATTTCCCGTATGCAGCTCAGGCGTGCGAGAAATTCGCGCGCTGGGATTTCTCTCATTTTTCCCCCCCATTCGTCTAGTCGGACCAACGACTGTGCGTCGTATACGCCAACGAGCCAGTCTGTATACGATAATACGATAGTAGTTGGTGGAACAGGTTGAGCGCTTGTATAACTTTGTGCAACGTAAGGAGAAGAGACCAGAAAAGAGGTATTTTTTCTCATGGGAAATAATGTAAATCGTATACAAGCTACAATGCATATATGCAAGCCCGTAAACTCCAGCAGCGAAGCAAATCCTATTTCACATTTCGACGGAGGAGTTTCATGTCTCTCGTTGCTCGATGGTCAAGAGATCTTTGAATATTCCCATCGGCTTGTCGTTAATGAAAGCCCTGTAAGACGAATACTGTTAACGACTTTCTCGAATAGCGCATAAATCTCCTCGCAATATCAGATAGACCGGAACGATGAAATTCAAATGCGGTTCGTGCCTCTCTGGCTCACTCGTCGATCAAATCGAGGGCCGTCGTTACTTCGCTACGGAGTATATCGTTTATTCTATTCGAGGAAAGAGCGATACTTGCAGAGCAGACGGAGTACGTATAAACGTCGCTGAATGAATTAAAAGTCTCTCTCTTCCATCTCGGGTAGATCATTTTATTCTATCTTGTATGCCTGTTTATTTATCTTTCAAAAATTAAATTTTGCTAACAATCATTGTCATTGTTGGTAGAACAGAATTTTGTTGTATCTTCTACACTAGGAAAATCGTCGAGCAAAAAATGAATGCAAAACGTTTTCAGTAATCTTGGGACAAAAGTCCATTATCTGATGTAACGATAAAAATCAGCGCACTGAACGGGAAAATCGACTCCATATTGTATGGTACAAAATACCCTGAATTCCCGATTTAGGACTCTCTCATCCCAAGATAAATTAATTTTTCACGCCGCAGCGTCTCTTTGAAACACTTCTCATCCTATCGAACTAAATGGTCTCGCAAATGATCAGATGGCATCAATATTCATCTATGATGATTGATTCCGAGCGAGTACCCCGCAGCGATCTCCGAGTTGGTCGAGCGCGCGTGAATCACAAGTAATTTCGGGGCTGCTGCTGCTCTCGTCCCTCTGGCAGTCGCGAAAGCTCGCGCCGCGCATCTCAATGCCTATACTGCACTGCATTAGTCTATAATATAGGTACATGACTTGATTTTAGATCTGCGAACCGCAACGGCGTCTGTTGTACAGCTAATAATGCATAGAATTTTGTCACAATGATACGATAAATAGTTGGAAAAGATGCGTTTGACTTAAATATTGTGCTTTAGAGCTTGAAAGCACATACGTGGCTGTTCTCGTATAAAATCTTTATAGCTTAGAAGCAGAGCATTATACAGGATTGCCGTCGTCGTGACAACTTATCAAAACAACGATAATATACGCTTAGACTAAGTTTCGCAGCAGCATCGTATAGTTAGTTAAGCTGCCGCTCGACTTGCCAAAGATCGCGCATAAATATTCATACTGCAATTAAAATGTATTACAGCCGGCGCTGCCGTCACGCGTGCGTACGCACTGCACACTGCGCATTATCGTCTTACGCAACTCGCTTTCGGCTCTCGTTAATTATTCTTCCGCTATTTACTCGCTACGTATACATATATATAGCAAGACGTCGAGAAAGCAATTTGTGCCAAAAAAGAGATACGCCGAATCTCGAGGCATCAGCGCAAACAAGTATAGTCTACAAGGACACGTTTTGACATAACACGCCGCTAAGCGTCTAAGTTGGCGCTGCTTTTCCCACGGGAAGCTTTTCGCAAGACGCAGCTGCTATATATACACTGCTACTCGCAGGTATTATATACACCTCCACCGCCTCCTGAATGTTTCAGTGCCGAAAATATTTCCGGCGAGGTGCGCGCGCGCGCGCTCGGGAATTCCGTTTCCTTAAGCTCCTCGTTCTGCCTCCGCATCGAGTTTACGCGACGTCGCATTTTCCGCAAGCTTCTCTCACGCGCGCTACTGTCGTACGGTTTTATCTTATTTCGTTTTCAGTTTTATCATCGCTGCTTTTTTAGTGCAGCTTCTGTTTGCCCGTTATATTTCCTCACGGAAGCGGAGACAAAAAAAATACAAGTTGAACAATCGAGATTTACTCGCGGAAAGCGGCTTTTTCACGATTATATCGCGATTAATCAATGCCTGGAGTTCACCATATACGCGAGGTTTTTATTATTGCCGGGATCCTCATGTACACAATGGTACAGAACTGTATATTTGAGTTACTATGTGTACACAGCTCGGTTTCCCTCTTGTGGCAATGCAAGACTGCGAGTGTAATGGCTCGCTGAGTGGTAAATGTTCTAATTTACGTAACACAGTACTGCGCTTACGGCTGTGAGAATAATTGGGGATTAAACCGCCATAATGGAAATTGATGTTCAACAGTTTACACGCGCACATGTATCGTATATTTATTTATGTCGTATAAAATAGACATTTTTTTTCTGCTTACAGATTATTAACGGACGAGGATAGGTTCGTCATCTATTATGAACATCGGATACCGGCCCAAGTAAGTATGTATACAATTTTTTTTCGGC
Organism: Muscidifurax raptorellus; assembly: GCA_020010945.3. Lineage (NCBI taxonomy): Eukaryota > Metazoa > Arthropoda > Insecta > Hymenoptera > Pteromalidae > Muscidifurax > Muscidifurax raptorellus. The sequence goes on along the minus strand of CM052078.1, from coordinate 12,862,638 downwards.
GACTTGCCACGTATTTCTCACATATACCGATCGAATTATTACCTGTATAAGCCGACCAGTAAAAAAAAAACAAAAAAATGGGCGACTAATCTGATGCGCGCGATCCTGATCCTGACAAATGCGCAACGGTGACTTGTACCCTGGCTTTAGGCCTTTGACGAAAAAATATATACGGACGCGTCTACGCAAAAAGAGACTGATGGCGCACACGACATAAATATTCGTATATATAAGGATAAGATACGTTCTTTTCTGCTTGTTGATGTATAGGAATGACCTTTTAGTTTTTGGCTTTACGGTCGCGATATATGACGATTTCATCGACAATTGCAAATAGTAGAAACGTCTTAGTATATTTTTTATAACAAGACAACTCTGAATTTCACAATACGAGCATAAATTTGCTTTTGGCTCGTGCGCCAATGTCGTGTTAAACACCCGCTTATCGTTCATGCATAATTCGCTGAGCAATAACAACGTTGATGCGGACGATGACACGGCGTGCAACGATGCGCGAAATAGATAAAAAAATATATTTCAAAAATATATGTGAATACCTGTGAAATTCCTCCTCGACGATACATACATATGAGCGGAGAGTTATGGATTGAACGAAAAAACTGACGCAGACGCGTACGCGACATTAATAAAAACTTAATTTCAAAAGTTTAGACGAGTCTATGAGCCGACAGTTGTTTGTAAAAGCTGAATATGCGTCTAATAGGTTCCCCGAGCGTACGCGAGCTAATGAAACGTTGATTGAACGTTTTATTCAACCCAGAGATATATTTACCTACAATTACATACACCAAGCAATTTATCGACGAATACGCTTTTCATCCAAAGTATAATAATTACGGACGTATTCAATCAGCGCATTCAACTTGTTGATCAAAACACATCTACAGATCTTTGCGCGGCGATGGAAAAACTCGATCGCCCAACTCTTCGGGAACGAAGTGTATAAGCAATTCGCGCTTGGCGACTTTACTCTTTAATTCATAAGGGTCGCGGCCGGCTGGCGCGAGCGACTAACTTCGCTAATTGCTCGCGAATGAGTTTGTTCGAGGCTCGCCTCCTCCTCGGCACAGAAGTCGCTCGAGGAGGAAAGTTTGCCGTTGCCACACCATAGCCGCGACTGACTCGTCGGTCCGTGCGCTCTTGTATAGGCTCGGACAAGAGACCTCGCCGGGGCTTCAATTAGACGCTTCGCGCGAAGGGCTTGAGAGCAACAATTATTGTACCGGTGTATCGATGCAGCTTGTGGAGACAAAAAAACTGACAAACTTCAGGCTATCGGTACGATCATACTTCTGAAATAGTATGTGTATATACACCGGGTGGCTCAATTTAGAACTCTGCCGTGGTTTCAAAGGAAGCATCATAAAAAGCGTCGATCCGTCTATAGAAGAAACCTAATGATTCGATTACCGCGTCGGCTGAAAGAATCCCGCAAAGTTTCGCAAAAAGACGTGCGCGTGTCCCATTGAATCGGTAACGGCATCGTTGCCCCTCAATGCAAGCGAGCCCACGCGACTCTTTCAGGCTTGGCTCTTAAATACTACTGCCGCTGCTGCTGCTGCTGCTGTGAGAAACGAGGAAAAATCCTCCTCGAAAGTTGGCCAAAGCCGATCCTCTTTTCGCGCGAGTGTCATCGTCAAGCAGTTGGAGTGTGCGCTCGATGAGTTACCTCCATCTCTCTCTCTCTATCTCTCTCGCTCTATCTCTCTCTCTCTCTCTCTCTCTCTCTCTCTCTCTCTCTTGGATGGATGAATCGATCGTCGAGAGAAGTGAAAAAAATGTGTACTTTCCGAGAGTGTGCTTAATTAAGGCGCGACAGTGTAACTACGTCGTCGAGTGTCTGGGACGCCTATATTCAGTGTGAGGAGGTTCCGGTGATGTGCAGAAATTGTAATTGACTCACGAGAGCCTCGATGAGGATCGGTTGTAGCTTGTTAAAAGTTTGAGTGTAGCGATCTCACGAAGAGCCGCTGCTTGTTGATATCCAAACGTAAAAGACGAATCCATGAACAATTATAATAACGTATTTCAGACGCGACAATTTCATGAGCTGCAGTTTACATAAACGTCGCTGCATGACGCCTCGTTCTCGCCTGTATTATAGATGCTGCAAGCTGCAGCAACGACTGTCGTGACTATCTACTCAGGCGCTCGCTCATGCTCGTATACGCTCTCATAAAAGTGCGAGTTTTCGCACGAGATTGGCCGCCCAGGATTTATAGGCGCAGCGGAAGGTATAAATCATCGCTCGCGCGCGCGTCGGAAATAAGTCCATAGCGATAAATCTAGAGCGATCGCTTGGCTGCGATAAGCTCTGCGGCTCGTGATTTGTCCGAGAGAGTTGTAGCTTCTTCCATTTTTTCGGAGCTTTCGCGCTCGGAACGAACCTCAGATGGACGGATTGTTGCTTGGCTGAACTGATATGGAATTTCTATATAAATTTCATGCGACGATTATCGATGGTCGTGATTCGAACGTGCTTTAAAAGTGCGGAGTTAGAGATTGCTGATGATGCGCTTGTTATTGGATTTGGTTTCATGGTTCTCCGGGGTTTCCATGCAGTGAATTCGTAAGCGGTATACGATTATGAGAGGATTTTGGATTTCCGCATTGAAAATGTTTTCAACATTTGGGATTTCGTTTGATAAATGTTTTTGCGATTTGAAGTATCATCAGCTGTAAGATAGGCAGTAAATTGCATTTCTCCTACTCGTTAATACATTGCACCATTATAAAAAAATGTACACTCGCCATTTTAGTCGTTGCGCCATGAAACTTAAAATCCCAGCAACTTTTATAATATCGGAATTTTTAATGCAAGCTTTCGCATAGGATTGGTTAAAAGCAAAATTTAATTACAAATCTTCATAATGAAATTTTAATGAGATTCTGAAATGAGAGTATATTCTGCTCACCGTAAATGAATTATTTCGGTAATATATACCTACGAGAGTTTCACGAAAAAATAAGACATGTCATTAACAGAACATACTATATATTATATATGTTAAAGGGCTGATAGATACATATATACGTTACTCTTCCCATCTGGAATTTATCAAACTATTCTTCACTCGTAATTTGCCTTTGAAACTAGTGCGTTACCAGTTGTATTTTCAAAAACGATCCTCCGGTAAAGCATTTCCTATATAGCCAACAATGTGTCATGAATAATTTTCTGCAGTTTCGTACTCCATTTCCGACTCATCTGCTTTGGTGCAAAAAACTGAAAATAATGTTCAGAAAGTCATATGCACATTACTAATTACGCGCAGGAAACAAGCAAAAAAAGCGCGGAAAATAACAAAACATCTACGAATTTCCTCCCCATTTCGCACATAATAAAATAAAATAAAATGACGTTGGTGCATAATACTCGGTTAAAAAAGAAATAAAAAAAAGCATATTCGCTCGAGCGAAACTCGCGCAATTTGGAAACAATGCTCGCGCTTCGTGCGTGCGCGTTCACAGCCTGGCGACGTTCAAATATTAATCGCGAGCGGGCATAATCGACTTATCGAAGAGCCGCGAAACGCAAATTCATATTCCCGCGGCGCTTTCCACTATACACTACTCGCTGATGCTGTGCGCTAAAACTATGGCTGTATATCGTATATATATATATATATGTACACCGCGTATACGATCGTGTTTATACACGGGCTGCGTTGTACGAAATAGAGAACGAAGCGCAGGTGTTTGAAGGAATTATAATTTATCCGCCGGGCAAAATTGACTTTGCGAACTACGCAAAGAGGACGATATATAATTACTTCATTAGTTGCAGTCTGTCGCGGATAACGCTGCGCTTGAGTAAATCACATATTACATAAACTTTTGGACAAAATGTTATTATTGCTGCTTATACATACATACATGCGTGCTAAATGTTTGAAAATTTTACTTTATCCAGCTGAAAATTTGGAGAACCTCACTCGGTGGGAAATAAGCGCGCAAACACGTTCTCAATTTAGTTTCCGGATGATTATCGCTCGCTGCGAGACCGCTGACCACCGCGCGAAATAATTTCGCAAAAGACCCCCTCCCTACGCTCGGTGAATCGTAAATCACTATGCCACGTTTCACACGCCACGCGGCGTCCCAGTGTATATACATATATGTATATATAACACTCTTCGTGAGTTATAATATACACTCTCTCGGCAGAGTTGCACAACACACTCCGCGGAATCCCGTTCCAGGTCGCTCGCTCGTTTTTCCTTTCTTTTTCATTAGAGACTTTCAGGACGGCCGAACAATAGCGCGCAGCGCGCCGGTAACGAGGCCGGAGAATAACAATGATTAAATCTCGCGAATTTTGGCGCCTCTCGACGCGTCTCTTCCTTCTCTTTTTTCTGCCCCTCTACCCGCCGCACAGCTGCGTGTGTATTTTTGGCATCGTTAGTTCGTAGAGAGAGAGAGAGAGTAACTTATTCGACCTCGTTATTTCGTGATAAAAGGTGCTACGAATGGGAGGGGCGAGGGGGTGAACGGAATCGACGAGCGGGAGCGCAAAGTTTCATTTGCATGGATAATGAAAGAGCTTTCGGTTCGTTTATTCATTTGCTATTTTGCAGCCTCTGCGTACGGCTGTTTTTATTTACCCTGCGCTTCTAGTACTATATCCACTCATGAACTCGCCGCTTTAATTGTGACCGCTATGCGGAATGGCTTTTGTTTAGTCCAAAAGAACGAAAAATTGAACGGAAGCTTGTCGCCGTACCGTCGGTTATAAAAAAAAAAAAAAAACATGAAAAGGATAGACGCGCACTACTGTATATACAGTAGTGCTATTATACTCATCCGCGTTTGTAAACATTTTTGATTTCAATGAGCTCCTCTCAAAGCTCGCGCTATTGTGCTTGCGCGAATTAATTTCTCGCCGAGTACCGGGCGCCACTGGGAAATGGAATATGAGAAATCCCTACGGCAAGGTGTGCTACCGCGAGATTTATTTCGTGGGCGGCGGAGCACTTTGGCCGGCATAAATTTAGTCGCTAGCGAATATATCGAAGATCGTCCATAAATTTCCAAACTTATCCTGTGGCGGAAGGGTCGCGCCTTATATATATATATATATATGTATATAGCACACTTTATTTTCCCGCGTGTGCGCACGAATATATAATGTAATATACTCTTTCTCTGCAAGCTTGCATAGCAACGTTTTACAAGCGCCGGGCCGCGAGTGACTCGAGTATAACATTATTGCACGATACAGTATAAGCTTCGGAGAGCCGATATTTAAGGCACTTACGCGAATTCGAGGTGGCATCAGTAGTATACGGCATACTCCCATCAGAGAGAGAGGGAGAATATATAGCGAGCGCGCGAGAGGCGAATTTAAATGCGAATGCAATCATCCGCAGCGCAACGGAAGAAATGGATCGGTCCTTTCATCTTCCTGGAAAACGGCAAAAAGAATCTTCTCTTATCTCTTTCGCGCGCTCTTTTTCTCTTCCGCTAGTTCGACTGGTTCCTATCCTCGTTGCTCTCTTTTGTCTTTATGCACTTTCTTCTCATCCTCTTTTCGTGTCTTGCGTACCTTTCTATTTCGCGCGACGCGAGCCGAGCGCGCGGAACATAAATTTATAAAGGATAGCTCCATAAAGTGCCCTACATTTTTAATGCATATCAAGTGCTAAATAGGTTTTCTCCTTCTCGTTCGGCCGGTCGAGCTTAATGCGCACACGTTTTAGGGAAAAGCTCTACGCTGCAATTCAACGCGCGAAAAAATTTCAGTATGAACATTCATTAGGATGGCTTACGTATACGTTGTTCCCTTTTCGAGAGGAGGCAAAAGTGAAATTTAAAGCGTGCTTCGCTCTTCGGGTAACGTTGTATGATCCTTTGAATTGAAAGAAATGCAAATTTTGTTTTTAGGCTCCATAACGATCCACGATCAAAATAATACTATAATAGCTGACACATCACCTCATCGCTTATACTTCTTCGAAAAAATAAAAATCCAAATGACACGCATACGTGCGTATCCTCTTCGTCGACACCGATACTACTCCTTAAAAATAGTGCGCCGTTCTTGGCGCTGAAGAGCTGACGATCTACTATACCTTCAAAGGTTAAGTGTGCTATAGTTATAGTAGTGGAAACTTTGCGTCAAATCGGATTTCTGCGCTCGGCGTAGCGTGACCGCATCGATTGTCGTTATTATAAATCTCGTAAGCTCTGCAGCAGAAAAGATATAATTAAGTCTACAGCGGAACTAGAGGTATTAATGAACTGTAAAATTTTGTTCGCGTGATAAATTGTCTTGCTTCCTGCTTAGGGTAGTATAATTTTTAGTTTTCTAAAATCCTGTTAAAAAATATTTAGAAATGTTTGGAGCTCTATAATCATCTGTTTTTGTAGAAAATACACGGACGTGTGAACAGAAAGAAACAATAAATGTATACAAGTCGAAAAGTCTTGTTTCAATATTTGACAGAGTAAATCCATATTAGCGTTATCACACGTGTCTAAAAAAGTTCCATACCTCTGTCCTCTTAGCACTTCGTCTGCCCTTCCGTTGTAGACACTAAGATTCTGTAAAATCCGACTATTTTCTCTAGCTACAGCATACACGCTGCTTCTCGCAACTTTCGAGTCGTAATTCTTCGTCTGCGCAGGGAGTGTGAGTGAGTGTGCGCAGTGAGAGAGCAAGAGGGAGAGAATCTGCGGGACTTTTAACGCTGCAACGGCATTTCACTTTAGCTTTTCTCTATTTCGTCGATTTCCAAGGGCGTGTGTCTGTAGAGGACGTGGCGTACACTCGACGAAGGAGGTATTCGACTCCTTCTCTCTTTCTCCTTCGGAATCACTTCTGGAATTGCGATGCGTGCGTGCTTCTTTGAGAATTTTAAGTTCTCGACTGCCGAAGAAGCTTTTCACTCGCGCAAGCTCTCGAAGCTTCTAAGAGTCGGCGGTGCGCGCTGTATTTACTTCGACTGATTAGACGGTGCGGGGCCAGAAGAAAGTTTGCTGGTTGTTTCGATGGCGCTCTTATTTGCTGCGCCAAGAGAATTAAGATACTTTGTCACGTCGTGACAGCTACAGTAATTGCGCACATGCGCTTTTGATGCAGCTTTCAAAGTTTATCTCGCATTGAGTAAAAAAAAAAGATAACATGACGTAGTTTGCACGCACGCAACATTGCAAAAACAATCCGATTTTGTGTAGCCGGATATGGATTCCGTCAACGTCATCAGCAATGTTCCTTCAATATCTCTCTCGAAAAAGCGTGTGTAACCCCGACGACGCATATACGTATATAACATCTGCCGCTTCCTGAAATACCGTCCCATCAGCGTCTCCGCGCGAAAAATCAGTACGATCCCACTATCGCTTCTCCGAGCAGCGCTGAAAAATATCGCGATACCCGCACGTAGTTTACCCTGTACGTAGAAAGCGCCGCCCTCGCACTCCCCCGCGTTATCGAAGAAAGCGAGCGTAAGAGAGAGAGAGAGAGAGAGAGAGACGAATTTCGCGACGCCCGCCTTCACGCAATCTCGTGCTCAAGCCATTTCTCATCTTCTCGCGCCGCGCTAGCTGTGCAGTGAAAAGCGTGCCGGAGATAAAAAGCCATGAGAATGCGTGCGCGGGGGTGGGAAAAAGGAATCCTGGCGGGACGTGCGGGCGCGGATTAGCGTTTGGAAATGGGGAGGGGATTTTAGAGTCTCGTGTAATGTAGGAATATAAAATATTTATGTGGTCGGATTTTAAGGCGATGCGTATATTTTTACGCACGCGAGAGCCTTGCCGAGGTAGATGAGGGTAGAAATCGCGTGGCGACGACGCGATGGCGTAAAGTTGGAGGATAAGGAAGTTGAAAGGGATTTTTTACTTTATTCAATTTTTTTTCTTCTGCCAGCGCGAGCATTTTTGTTTTTGATTGGAAAGCTTTTCTTACGAGGATTCATAGACGAGTTTCCGTTGGCATATAATACTCGATATGCGTATAATGATGTAGCGAACCGTGCATGGATACGTGTAATTCTAGCGGCTTTCGAAATATTCCATCACCGCATGTATAGTATCGCGTTACATAATTTTATATTAAGGAATATATTACTGCGCGAATTTACTTGCAGGATATTTATAGGTCACTTAGAAAGATACTCTCGCAATTTAATTATAAGGTAAACATCGGAGCGGGGTGCATTCAAGATCATCATCCTAAAATGGATAGGTACGTTCTGAAAGCTACCATATAAGCCAGCTCATTGTTAATGAAGCAAAGCTGCTCTTCTAACATATAATATTCAAACCTCGTCCGGCCCTCTTAATTGAAGCCCATTCAGTCGCCAAAGAATAAAAAGAAAAGCGAGAAAGAGAGAGAGAGAGAGAGAGAGAGAGAGAGAGAGAGAGAGAGAGAGAGAGAGAGAGAGAGACAGCGAGCCTACCGCAGCCTTTGTCTTGGCACAGCTGCTTCGATATAAAAATCAGAACAGACAGTGCAGTAGCACTCAAGCTTCGTCCCTGCATAACTGAATAAAGTCGCAGATGGCTCAGGCACAATCTCAATTCAGCACTTCTTAACGCCACTTTTATATATTCCGTAGGAGTCTTCTTAATTAAATCTGTCGATATCATCGCGCTTCGGCTCTGCCCTACTGCTGCTGCTGCGGCGGTCGGAGAAAGAGAGAGGGAGGTTAAATCCGGGACAATTAATTAAACTTCTCTCTCCCGCGCGCGCAGCAGTCCCTAATAAAAGCTCGCTCGCTCCGATTGGCCGCCATTTCCGCGACCTATTAATTATTCCCGGGTATAATTCGCTTGCTGTTCGCCTGCAGACGTGTGTGTGCGCGCGCGCGCTTCTTGAATCGAAGTTTGCCGATGAGCATACTCCGGGAGCGAATTTATATTCTCTTTTTATTTAACTCACGCGCTGTATTCGCTTCGTTTATTAATAAGCGACAAATTAGCCGCCGAAGCGTTGATGGATCTTGCGCTTGAGATCAGCCCGTAAAGCAGTGGGCGATAACGAATGACGCATATTACTCGCGTTGATTCGCGAGAGGTCGAGGCTGGCTTGAATTAGCGTAAAACCAACGTTGGACGATGCATATGGCGGCGGTACACGTGTCGCGCAAGATGAGCTTGGCGCCGACACGTCAAATCAATTAGTCGATATTCAATCAGGAAAGTACATGGTGGCGAATCGTTGCCCGCCGCCATCGACAACGAGATTCGACGCGACACACAGCGCGGCTGAATAAATGCGTGTCATTGTCACTTTAAGGAATCGCGCGGTGCATTTTGTCGATTTGTGACCGGTGCTTTCTTTCTAATTGATATCGTACTGTATATATGAACAACCTACGCGAGACTTTTAGATATTCTTTTCCGCTTTTTCGCTAACGGTTCGAAGCCGTTTCGATGCGGACCATTTGAGTAGTTCGACTTTTTTCGGGGGATGAAAGCGAGGGAGAGAAAGAGAGCGACTCAAACGAGGAAAATTCAGAAAGGGACGAACGCGAAAATAAAGTTCTCTCCGGATAGTTTTCCCTCTTTTTGCCTCGCGAGCTTTCGTTCAATTCTCGCTTTTCTATATATGCGTGCTCTGTCTGAAAACGGCTCGGATTGAATTCTGCCGTTTTTTTCCTCTTGTTGGTAGACTTTTGGCATTTTTTCAATCGGAACATGAAACCACTCCAGTTTTATTTCTAAAAAGAAATGGTATTAGTTCTTCCCGTTTCATCCCGATCTTAACAGGATTAAAATTTTATACATGCAGTAGCGAAAAATCGAAAGATTATAAACTTAATTTGGAAGAATCCCGAGATTTTCACAATTTTTCGTCATTTGTAATCGTAGATAACTTTCCACGTACTTTAAAGCTATTTTCTCGTACTTTCATTTCATTTCTCAGACATTGAATACACGTCGTTGAGCAATGACTACTTCTCGTATAATTCTCAAGAGGTTGAGAGACCAATATCACAAGGAGTCTTTGCCCGTTGGAAATTCGATTCATATTCTTTTGGGCACGAAGAATCCAAAAAAAATATAGTTTCCCTCATTGATCATTCATTGTTGGCCTCCAAGACGTGGAATTTTTAACGGAATTTCTCATATATCTGTATATACTCGACGAACAATTTGCCCATAATAGAGCGCGCGCACACAGTCTCGTAGATGACAGAAACTTGTTTCGAGTTGCGTCGAGTCTTGCGCTTGCTTTCGTCGAGATATTCACGCTGCTCGAGTGCTTAACTCGGTAATAAGAGTTCGCCAAAGTCGTGATTACGAAAATAGCGCGTCAGCGCAGTCGATTCAGTCTGTGCGCGGCGGATGCCGAGTCTCAAAGTCGAGATTCTATCTTCTTTCATGCTTTTCGCAAATATTTATAAGCCGAGCTTTTTTCGGACATGTGGAAATCGTGTTTCTTTTTTTTCGACGTGTAAATAACGCGTCGCGGTATCGAGATAAATTGCGAGATTTTATATTTCCGATGTATATCTCGTACGTACACTTTGACGTTCATAAAACTATTTTGAGTGCGACTCGATTTATTATTCAGAGCATTAAATGCACGCTTCGGTGGAAAATGATTTATTATTGCAGCGCTTGTTTTATATCTATATTAAATCCTCTCGCGTAGAGCTTTTGTTTCCCGTTCTATTTACATTCCAATTTAAATTGTAAAAAAACGACTCGCGCGATTTATAGGAAGTTGAACTAATTCCAATAGGACTTTTTACTGCATATTGCATTGGTCGTGTGGCAATCGACGCAACGCATAAAAATGCAATAACTATTATCCCGATTTCGGCAATATCTGTAATACAGTTTCTGTAACTAATATACAATAAATATACACGTTTATTCACGTTAAAACCTATAGTCAACCCGAAATTTCGCCGAAAGCAGAGACCGGGACTATAATACCGTAAACACAATTCGCGCGATAAAACGTCTCTTTGTGATTCGTGCACGTTGGAGTTTTCATAATTCAGAGCGCGCTACATTTGAAATTCAATTAAAAGCAAAAGAGAGGAGAGCCGCTCGATTTTCCACGACGGAGCACACGCGTAATAATTCAAAGGCAATTACGCGATTAATAGCCGAGAGAGAGAGAGAGAGAGAGAGAGAGAGAGAGAGAGAGAAAGAGAGAGAGAGAGAGAGAGAGATTTTGTAGCTTTGAGCCGTGTAGAACGAGATACGCGAGATAATAGGGACTTTCATCCGTGTATCTTGTAATTAATTTTGCCTCGTAGGCAGTGTAGTGTATATATATTATACGCTCTTAAACGCGTGCATGAGTCCAAAGTTATTAAGCCGAATATTTCGTACTGATTGTTGAAGCTCTCGTTCAACGAAGAAAAAGGGAAAGAGAAAAGTTGAAGTTCGCGCGCTTGCGATGGTGATCTTGACGGTGAAGTGAAGGGCGAGACGCGAGTGGCACTCGCAAAAGCCGGATAAAATTATGAACAAGTCGCGAGGAGTAAGACGTCTGCGAGCGAGACGTTATAGTCACTTGGTCGCGCAGTGTTAAGAGTTATCGTTATTTAGCGTTCACAGTTTTTATCCTGCTTTTTTGGAAATACGTCTGTGTATTATTCTTATATAGAAGTAGTGTACCCGTATTAAAACGGCAACACGGCAGAGAGACCTCGCGCGCACCCAAACAACCGACACTGCAGCGGCAACAACAAGGAAGTATACAAGTTTGTTTAGCAACGTAAACAAACTACCAATACGCACAATATATGGGACTGCGACAACTACATAAGGCCAGCACGCACAACATCTCAGCACTGAGATTGTGGCGAATGCTTATCTGTTCAGCTCTCCGGACTGAACAGACCATCATTGTACAGGGGCACTCGCATACGTGAGTCTTATATATGCCGAGAACACCCCAACCCGCTGTATCTCGTACTGTTTCTCGAAAAAAAGTCATAATCCGATATATACATAATTTATTTCATTAACTGAGTCACTTCCCGGGGCATCTTACGTGGTCCAGAGCTACTAAATCTCCGCACCACGCTAAGATACCCCCTACCTCCGCATCGACGATCAGCGCTCATCTTCCCTCAGTGCGGCTACCCTTCCCTCTCCACGCTTCGAGTCTCGACATAAACGCGATCTCGCGATTCTTCTGCGGATCAACCTGGTCCGTTTCAGTATATAAGTTTCAATATATAAATCGACAGAAGAATTATGCAGAATACTATTCTAATCATGAAAATGTAAGGCCGTACGAACCCATAAAAATCAGTTTCACCTTTCCAATTCATCGAATCCCACACACTCCACCGCAAAAAAAAACGACGCGCGACTCGATATAACTTTCCGATAATGAAAAAGCTCCGTATCGTAAAACCTAGATCCTCTCGACATACCTGCCAGTTTCCGCCACACACATCCTCGATACGTAAAAATCGCGTACGCGTGAGGCTCGATAAAAAAAAAAGAAGAAAGGCTTCCATCCTCACTGGTGCGCGTCATAATTTCGCGAATTACCCGGCGTCGAATGGAGCTTCTGCAAATCGTCGATTTTACGCGCGCGTCGATCGTAAAGTTCTCGCGCGAGAGAAAAGGAGACAGAACGAAAAAAAAAATCCAGAGGATCGAAGCTGCCCGTAAATATAGGGATAACCTGCATGGATGTTGATGGTGATCCCCACTTGACTAGCTTCCCGGGACGACTTTATGGTGTTTCGATGTTTGAGCTCGATTCGTTGTTGTTGCTGCTGTTTTTTTCTGATGCCCCGGTTTTAAGCTCTCTGATTCTTCGATAAGGCCAAGCGAGATTTGGCCAGTTAGTACAGATTCGTATTGGATATTCCGGAAGGATTGGATAGAAAGATTTAGATGCTCTCGAGTGTGGTCGAAATTCGGAGGGGAATTTACGAGGTGCAATGTTGTTTTCATTGGCCGGTGGGTATACGTTTCTTGTATATTTCAGCGATTTAATCTTTGTAGAATGAAAAAAATTGACAATGTTTAAAAAGATCAATAGCTCCCGAGGTGCACAGCGTTAATCATTTCTGCAAAATACTTCGTATACAGCTCAATTTTTTCGCGCCGAAACTCCGCCAGCAACAAAGACGTCACGCACCAGCTTATTCAGACCGAAATTGATTACGCGCAGCAACTCCCTCTTCGCGCAGAGCGAAAGTAAACTACGAGCACACACTAAGAAATCCAAGTTTCGCGCGGGGCTTTGTTACGACGCGAGGGGAAGTTGTTAAAAGAGCCTGGGGTACCGTGACTTCCCTCGAGCTCGACTCCAATGAAGCACGCCGTTCTAATCCGCCTCTGAAATTTACGTTTTCTCCGCGATACACCGCGCCCCTCCCCCCTCTCCGAAAATTTTGAGTCGGCAGTCGCTGTGCAGTAGTGTACAGAGGGCGTCTGCCGGAGTGAATGGTTAAAGAAAAGATGAATTCGAATCTGCTCGTTTCGTTTTTTCGCTCGAGCTCGTGTCCGTGTGTAAAATCAGCTTCGTTATATTTGTCTAATTTATGTGAGTAACGCGTCCACGCGTAGTCTGCTGATTTTAATCCAAACAAAAGCGAGCAGCGCCGTAAGCTCAAAAAATTCCGACGTCCTTCTGAAATATCTCCACTAATGCCTGTCTATTTGTGCACGTTCAACATTTGAGGAAAACTCGCTCTCTCTCTCTCTCTCTCTCTCTCTCTCTCTCTCTCTCTCTCTCTCACTTGTCAAGTGGGAATACGCAGCAGACTCGCTCAAAGGAAACAATGCCTTTTTTTCTTCGCATGCGCAAACCTTGGAAAACTAAAATGGAATAAGCGAAGGAGAACAAAGAAGATAAGAGAGAGGGTACAGCTCAGAGAATGCGTTAATGAATCATGCAAATAGTATAATACGAGATATATACAATCCCAATCTTTTATACGCCGCGGAGAATCTCATTGTCAGTAGAATTCAATTTATTTCACAGCATGTTATCGCAGATGCTATATCAACTGGAAGGGAATAACGAGCAACTGCACTCTCTTGGCGTCGAACAGTATAAGAAAGTCAAGGAAAGAAAAGGGACAAGAAACTCAAATAAATTCACACATTTCCACCTCAATTACCGTACATCACAAAAAAACAGACCTAACTCCGCGACTGTATACCAGCGTAAACGTACGGCCACTTAGGAACTTTCGCAGCTAATATCCGGCGACGTTCTTCTCGCGCGGCTCCATATACGCGCGGAGGCGAAAAATTTGTCTAACGAGCAGACGGCCAACTTCGTATAATCACGCAAATACAATATCTTCCCGAGTATATAGTCGCCGCGCGCGGAGAGAAAAAAAGCCTATCCTTTGATTGAAATCAGGAACTTGGCGCGGCCGCTTCGCGTTCAACGAAACGCGAATAAAGCCTGCTCTTATTTTTTCTCCTTTTCTTTTTTATTCTCGAGCTCGTCGTCGTGCCCTGTCGTGCGTATAAATTAAGACGTGGAGCTGCCGAGGAGAAGAGAGAGAAAGAGAGAGAGAGAGAAAAAGGAACGAGCCGAGTGATTTTCCTTTCTCTCCTGCGGCGTTGTATCAAAGTCCGGTCGCCGATCGATAAAGCAATTAGTCCGGAGCTTGCTTTTCTCTTCGCGCGCGAGTTTTCCTCCTCCGGCGTCGCATAATTTCCCCTCGGAGAATATGCCCCGTGTATAAAAAGCAGTAGATATAGTCCGCGTGATTCATGTGCAGGGACGCCGGTGTGTCCGACGATTGTCGCGGGGGCGGTCTGCTTCATTGTACGCAAATTGTTGGAGACGCGCGAGGCCGACGCGAAGGGGGAGAATTTATTCGTCCCCGGCGCGCGCGCTCTTAATTTGGAGATTTAAGAGCGCTATGCGCCTGTATGAGGCTATTATATGCAGTCGTGTGTGGTTTTGTTTGTTCCTGCCGCAGGGTGTTTGGGGAAAGGGGGTTAAAGGCGTTGAAACTTCACTTTTCACTTCGCTTTCCGAAAGAGTGCGCTTGACAAGCGCAGCTTTATCTTCGACGTCTTCGTTTTGTTTTCCGTCCCGCAAGCTCTCTCGAAAACGGACTTTTTGATCTTGAATAAAACAATAGCTTCGAAAAATATATACATTAAAGCGCTTCGAAACTTTCAAACTTTGATCTCGGCGTGTGCCCCTTTGCAGCCTCCGGACAAAGGGTGAATAAAAAAAGAAGTAAAGTCCAGTGCTGTCCCACGACAATATATACATGTATACCTCTCGGTCTCAAGTGAATAAGCAAATAAACGCGCGTAGCGCGACAACGAACGATTAAAACTTAGCGTCCGACCGCACTCTGACCATTACCACTGAAAGACGCTTTGTCTACGTACGCGCGCGCTCCGCGTCCAAGTCCCGCCGCAGCTGCGCCCGAGTTCGCCCTACAACGTGTTTTGACGCGAAGCGAGACGTCCGAGAGCTTTCATTAATCAGCCGCGCGCGCGTTAACTCGACGCGCAACATCGCCGGCACGAGTGTGTAGCGCGATTTTTCACTCGACTTCTTCGCCGTGTCCTTCCTGGCTCTGAGCTTTTGATTTATGTTGCCCCGTGCGTCCTAAGATCCGAAGCTTTCAGTTTTGTTTTTAATCTTGTTTTGCAGTTGGATGGAAGATTTATGTAATTAAAGTTTGATTGATCGCCCGGGAATAATGAATATTGAGAGATAGTGTTGGGAGTATAATAAAGATCGTTTTTTTTTTTAAATCATGCAATTAATTTCAAGTCTTTGTTTGCGCTTGCAGGGTTTGATGCCACACCGGAATCGAGCCAGTGAGATCCTCTTTGGTGAGTAGACTTTCTCATTGAAACAACAATTTTCAAAGCTTAATTATTCTCTCGGCGCTCTTTTTACCCTCTGTATAGAGAGATCACGGGCAGCCTCGTTAATTATTTTTCAAGATCGCGTCCTTGTATACGTATAAGATTATCAAAGTCAGAAAGTAAGCAGCTTTATTAAAATCCCCGATAAGAAAGGCTCGTTGAGCCGATACGACCCGGCCTCTCGACCCTCTCTCTGCATTATGCGTCTCTTCATATTGATAAGCATTTTAATATTCTTCTGCTTCGGCGGCGGCTGTCTTCCAGCTGTTGCCTTGAACCAGCAGCAGCGCTCGCCCAAGTCTATTAAGGTTTTTCTGCGGGAAAAAAAATAATGCGCGCGCGGCGTCCGATGTATATATTATACGATTCTCCAAAGGATAAGCCATTTCAATAATATTTATTTATATTCGGTCGAGTTTCCGAATATTAATATTATTTTCTACTTCGAAAACAAGGGAGACGTTATATCAACGTGAATTCCTTTGGTGCTTCGCACAGTGAGAAGTATTGCTTTTGTCGACCGTTGTTGTCTTGCCTCGTGTCTCAGTTCCACGACAGTGCCGTGCAAGTAGTAACGGTCGTGTACATGTCGGACACGGCGTTAGAGCTGTCTGCGGATAGACTACGAGCAAGCGAAAACAAGTAATACACATAGGAAATAGTCGTACGAGATAAAAAGTTGAAAATAGAAAAGCCTCAGGGCCTTGGTTTGGTCTAGTGTATACAGAGCCGCGAGTGCATTTTACTGCAACGGCGGCGGCGGTATACTTCATCCTGTACAGCGGTTGGTCGATTGCAAGCTCTGCACGTTTCTAATATCCTGGAAGCCGGAGGGTAAGGAAGAAAGAGGACCCGAAAATTCTATTGGCTCAGTCGGGGGATTGAAAGCTTCGTCTCGCTGTATATAGCGGAGGAGCTTGCGCGGTTATAGACTGCCTTGGCAATGCTTCGTATGCGGCAGAGCGAGGCTTTGAAGTTTTGCGAGAGCAGAAGATGAGTATTAAAATGTCAGTTTTCATATACCGGAAGAAATGCTTGCTGGCATTTTTTTAAATCTCGTTACAGTGCAGCTTATGCATACGGCTTTACAAGAGATTCTACCCGCACCTTCGGAACTGGGCTGTCGCAGCGTCGAACTATGTAGTTCCGTATGATACGAGGACAAAATGAACATTTTTTCGAATTATAAAAGGAAAACGAACGAATGTTTATTAAAAAAAACGTATGCGAGTTTGACAGACAATGAAAAATTCCATTTCGTTCTTTGTTTCGTATACGGTACATTCATCTCGACACAAAAATGAAGTGAACCCGAGCCGTATAGTGAAAAACAAACAAGCATACATTTCTGAAAAATAAAGCTCGACCAAATTAACACTGCCGAAATCCGAAAAAGCACCGACAACAAAAGCCGGCTTCATTAGTAAATACAACAAAACGAACCAACATAGCTGACTCTAAACACCGGGAAATCCCTAGCTGCGGCAGGACACCTCGTCCGTGTGTCCCCGACGTTCGCTGACAGCAGCGTGTCCGCGGAGCGCCTAGCGCAATAAATTTCCGCGGGCGACTACTCACGCGTGCGCGCGAATATTTCATGTCAACGGTGCTTGCTGTCGCAGATTTCTCAATCTCGCGACGGGCTGCGCTCGAGGAAAATTGTTTCGGATGCCCGCCTGTCGCGATGAGTAGCCTACTGCGAGAGTGTATTTCACGCCGGATTTTCGAGATGGATTTTGGATGAGGCGCACGAGTGCTGGGACAAATTTAGGTGATTGCTTATGATTTATGCCTGAGTTTCTTCATTAGAACAAGTAGCATAATTCTAAAAATGTACTTTATAAAATTCACATTTATAATCACGATTTTCAGATAATTAATTCAGTGGCTCGAGAAACGCTTGAAGTTTTTCCTCGCTCATCTCGATCTCGCGCAAAGTCCGCAGCTATTTTTCAAACTTCCTCGAACATTCACAACAGCCCAGGCCGCGTAGGTTCGCACATAAATCTTTGGCGCGGCGGGAAACACTCTTCATAATTGCTTCCCCTTTGTTCCGTTTTCGGGCCAATCTGTTCGTATGTAGCCGAGGTAATAGCGCGACGCGCAGTTTACGAAAGCGACGAACAAAAAAAAACAGAGTCGGAGCAGTCGAAAAAAAAACGGCTAAATCGTCGGCTCTACTTTCATCAAGTTGCTCGTATACCTCACACGTTCGTAGCGAGCTTGCGAGAGAATTAGAAAAAAGAGCGTCGTCGTCCCTCACTCGGGCGCAATTCCCATTAACGGCGAAGTGAAATAGCTTCCGAATCAACAGCGCCCTATGCGACGGACGAAATGCACGCCGAGTTTAAAAAAAAGAAAGGAAACCGAAGCACAGCAAACAAGAAAAAAACGTATACACGTCGGACGAATCAGCGCACGAAGTACACAGGTTGCTTGTCCGTCCGTCGCTGTATACTCCCATGGATCATCAAGTGCAGGCGTGTGCGGCGCGCGAGGCGTTTTACGTCGAGCCGGCCGCTTAAAAGTTCCGGTTCGCTCGAACTTTTCGGAGCGCGTCGAAGAGGATTTTTTTTTGTGCGTCCCACGCCGTCGGATAAATCGTCGGGCTTGAATTATTCAGCGTCCGCGCACGAGAGGGTGAGTGGGTTATTTTTCGGCGGCTTATTCTCCGAGGGATTTTATTGCGCCAGTTCTCGCGAGTCCAATATAGCGAGTATAATAACACTCGCAGAGGAAATAATTTCACACAGGGCGAGCTTGCGGTCAGGATTATCCTGGAAGCATTACCTGCAGCAGCACACGACGCAGCTGCGAGAAAAGGAAGTTATGCTGCAATTGATCGCTCGTACAAATTGTGCGCTTTGCGCAACATCTCATTCTCTCTCTCTCTCTCTCTCTCTCTCCTCCTTACCCTCCTTACCCTCTTCTATACGCCTTTCCTTAACTCCTTACCCTCTTCTATACGCCTTTTACCTTCTCTTGCATCCTTTAAGGAAGCAGTGCGCGGCTATCTGCTCGGCCTTGAGCCCTAGCCGTCCCTCATGTGGGCGGATGACGCGGGCATTCGATGGAATTTATATGTGATTATTTTGACTCGGCCTTTCCGGCCTAGACCTGTGATATTCTCGACGAGAACGTTATAATGACTGTGATATGATGGGTCTACGACCAAATTTATTTATTTATATTGAAAATATCTCTGAAAGAGTGTATATTTATTTATTGTATTTATTTATTTTTTTACTGTATAGTAAAATAAAGATCTATCTATCTATCTATCTCTCTCTCTCTGAGTCTTTATACGTATATAGTTTCTCTCCCTCGTCGAGCTTTCGATTCGGTCGAGCGCACGCCCGAGCCTCGCTCAAATTAGATTCTGGATTCGTTTGAGGCGAAGCATAAAGACTTGCTTTGCTGCTGATGTTTCCGACGAATTGGCTGCGCTCGCTCGCGTTTCTACCAATTGGCTTTAATTAGTTGGCTCTTGTAATGACGCCCGTGCGGCTGGCAAGTAGTGTATACCGCGCGCTGATATTACGCGCGGTGTGCCTTTATGACTCTCCGCGTCGATTTATATTTTTTCCCTTGTTTTCTCGGGGAGAAAGTTAACGATACGTTGTAATCGAATGGAAGCATTTTCGGCGAAAATCAATGTTAACATTTTATTAAATGTATATCTATAATCGTGTTCAGGATAAAGCAGGATTATTTCAGTAGAAGGAATTACTTTAATGATTTTATAATCGAAAACTTTGTATAAATGTATAATGCTTTTATTCGCCGAATTAGTGAGTAGTGGCCTATAACTTGACCAGCTACTCGCACCAAAGGTCAGAGTGCATCTGAACTCGCTGTCGATCCGCATCGATCGGGATCTGCCACTGCCCCCCACTTAAGTCTAATTAGCCGCCTAATTTCGCCGCTGATGACCGCACAGGGATCGCGGAGAGAAAGAGAGGGAGTCGCGTGAACTTTATACTTGCGTACTACCTTATATGTATAAAGGGTCGTCGCCACCTCGCCTCGCTCCTCAGCCAAGAACGTGCCACGGCCCGCCTTTCGGCTTCCCCGTGCAACGTGGGACCCTCAAAACCATGGAGCAAGCTCCCTTTGGGGTCGATGACAACCTCAGGGTGACAAGTCACCCCTAGCTGGGGGCCAGAAGCCACAGAACCGTCAAGACGGTTCCGCGCTATGGGAGCTCGGCCGAAGCGCGCGCCCGCTCTTACTGATATCAAACTCAAAAAACACTATCGCATTATCTCTCTCTCTCTCCGTCCGCTCCTCCTCGTCACGGTTCTTTATTTATTCTTAATTCTATCCGTAACAATACTCCCCCTCGTACAAAATGATGTTCAATTTTGTACCTCTTTCTCGCTGATTAATTTTATTAATTTTCGTACAGGTCTTACAAATTGACCACTCGCTGTGTCGACCTTCGCTACTCTGACTTCGCCGTCAGCGCCTTCATATACTTCTATTACAATTCCTTTTTTCCAAGAGTTACGCGGCGCTTGTAAATCTATAACTAAAACTACGTCACCCACTGCAAGTGGTGCTTCTCGCTCTAACCATTTCTTTCTAGGGATTAGCGTTGGCACGTACTCTTTTAACCAGCGTTTCCAAAAAGCGTCCGCGAATGCCTGAGCAATACGCCATTGCTTTCGCAAACAAACCGCTTGCGCATCATATTTTCCGAGTTTAATCTCTCCCGACGATGTTCCAATCAGAAAATGATTTGGAGTCAATGCCTCTTCGTCCCGCGGATCCACCGATACGTGAGTCAGCGGACGAGAGTTTACTGAATGCTCCACTTCCGTCAACAACGTATACAAAATTTCTTCGGTAGTCGTTTGCCCTTTTAGTACTGCATTCAAAGCGATTTTTACGGATCTGATCAGCCGCTCCCACGCACCGCCCATGTGCGGCGCGTCAGGCGGATTAAACAACCATCTGATACCGTTCCGCAATGCATACTCTCTTTGTTCATTTTTATTAATTTTTGCAGTTTCGTCCTTTAATTCTTTACACGCGCCGCGAAAATTTGTTCCGTTATCACTGTATATAACCGACGGACATCCTCTTCTCGCAGCTAATCTTTGTAAAGCTAAAATCGCGGATCCCGCGGTCAAAGATGATGCTAATTCCAAGTGAATTGCCCGTGTTGTTAAGCACGTAAAGAGTACGCCCCAACGCTTTTCCCTACGTCTGCCAATTTTTATTTGCATTGGGCCAAAATAATCGACGCCGCAGTGGCTAAACGGTCGTATTCTATACGCTAATCGCCCCGCTGGCAACGAGGCCATCATCGGACTCTGCGGCTTGCCTCTCCTAAGTTTACAAATAAGACACTTGCCCGTAATTGATCGCAGCGCCTTTCTTAGGCCGATAATATAACATTTTTGTCGCAGTTCGTTTATTACAGTTTCATTATTCGCATGATAGAATTTTCGGTGATACTCTTTTATGAGCATCTTGGTAGCTGGATGCTCGCTCGCTAAAATTATCGGCTGATTATTAAATAATTCGCCTTGCAATTTTGTTGCTCGACCTTCGGCCCTCAATAAGCCTTGCCCGTCTATGAAAGGCTTAACATTCGCAATTTTACTACCTTTATTAATCGATTTGCCGCTTCGGAGTGCAGCTAATTCGTCTCTAAAACAATCGCCTTGAACTAGACGAAACCAGAAATTTTCGGCGCATTCTAACTCTTCGATCTTATCAACTGCTTTTAATTGGTATTTACTTACGTCCTTGCGTCTGCGACGCGCTATATTTATTCGCCATATATTTACAGCTTTTCGTGTGCGACGCGACAATACAATCAAATTTCGCCAGCCAAAAATTTTCGCACTTGCAGGAATTTCCATCGCGTTTACAGATATCGCGTATACACACGCTTTCCGCAGTTCTGTTTCGTCAATGCTTTTCTTCTCTTTCGCATTAAGTAACTTTTCTTTCGGCCACTTTGATTCATCAGCTCGTAGGAAGTCAGGGCCAGCAAACCACAGATTATTTTCATTAATATTTTCGCTTATCCATCGCGTGGCGCAGTCTGCCGGATTTTCATTCGTTGGGACCCACCTCCATTCGAAACTCTCGGTGAGCTCGCCTATCTCGCCCAATCGATGTGCGACAAACGCTTGTTTAGTCCTAGGTTCGGATTTTATCCATCTGATTACCGTAATTGAATCTGACCATAAAACTCGCCTACTGATTTTCAGTTCTAATTCATCGGCGACCGTCTTTATTAATCTCGCACCGAGTAACGCGGCTTGTAACTCGAGCCTGGGTATAGATAAGGGCTTGAGCGGCGCGACTCTCGACTTTGCCATGACTAATACAACATGTGTTGGTGCTGCCGCGTAGATAAAACGTGCGTAAATAGCTGCCGAATACGCTTTGAGGCTTGCGTCACAAAAGGCATGCAGTTCGATTTGCGTAAACGAGTTTTCTTTTAACGTAATACATCTCGGTACGCGACACGTGCTAACCTCTTTTAAATATTTAAGCCACTCTAGCCAACCGACCTGCTCCTCGTCCCTTAATTGCTCGTCCCAATTAATACCGCTACGCCATATTTCTTGCATTAGAATTTTTGATTTTAAAGTAAACGGAGCAATTAATCCGAGCGGATCGAAAACGGACATTATCGTTTTCAAAAACTCGCGTTTTGTTGGCTTTCTCACGCCATTAATTAAATCCTCGGGGACTCGATCTAGCCCAACGTTGAATCCTAACGTGTCAGTTTCGGTGTCCCAAAAAAGACCTAGTACTCGCTCTCCCCCTCGGTTGCAAAGCTGCATATTTGCTGAGATTTTTCCGCGCGCCTCCTCTTTGACCGACTCGATCGCTCGTTCGTCATTGCTGGCCCATCCATGCATTTCAAAATTTGCCGCTGAATTTATCTCGATTACGTCTTGTACTAACTTCGAAGCTTCTTTCACGGTTTTCCTACTACTTAAAATGTCATCCGCGTAGCAATCCCGCTTTATGCTTTTCACAGCATCGGGTTTTGAATCTATAAACAACTCCGCGTTCTTATCTTTGACGTATATCGCGCTGCACTGCGATGGCTTGGCTCCGAATAGCAAACAAGTCATCTCGTACACCTCTGGCTCTTTTTTCCTATCCCTCCCCCGCCAAAGAAAGCTTTGTGCTCTACGATCTTCCTCTATTATGCTGACACACATGTACATATCAGCGATATCCGCCTTTACCGCGATTGCGTACAAACGAAATCTAATCATCACGCCTGGAAGCGGCTGCAATAAATCTGGACCTTGATCGAGCTGATCGTTTAAGCTTTCACCTTCTGTTTTTTCCGCTAAATCAAAAACTACCCTGATTTTATTCGGTTTATTTATATTAAAAACGCCAAAATGCGAAATAAACCAACGCTGCTTTCGTGTCTCGCTTTCAGATACTTTTCTCGCGTAGCCCAGATCTATAAGCCTTTGTATTTCTTTGTAATACAATGATCCGTAATTCGCGTTTTTATCAATTTTTCGTTCTTCCGCGAAAAGCCTTTTTAATGCGGTTTTATAAGTATTTACTATCGGAAACGAATCTTTTTTTCGTAAAAGCCCTGTTTCCCAGCCCTTGTTAACGCGTCTAGTTGTGCTTTCTAAAATACGAGTCGCTCTCTCGTGCTTTGCACTCGGTCGGATTATTTCTTTAATCCCGAAATCATCAATTCTAAAATATTCCCTAATTAAATTATCAAGGCTTTCGTCACGCGTAGCCGGCTTACACGCATCTGTATTCACATCTGCACTTATGCAGGCCGTTATTTCGCGGCACGCGTCATTGGACTTCGCTACACCGTGTACAACCCAGCCTAATGAAGTTAAAGAAAGCGCGATCCCCGTTCCTGCGACAGCACGAGTATCGCTTGTAGCTAGCAACTGCCAGTTATCCTGACCGATAAGGATTTCGGGCTGTGCGTTTTCATAAGGTTGCACAAAAATGCTTTCCGATCTCGCGATAAGCCGTACCGTCTCCTTAGCGAGCGTTTGCGACGGAAGACTTAAACTTGGCACCGCGACTGCATTTGTTACTTGAAACTCCTCAAAATCTCCACAGATTTTAAATTGAACTTTTTCACAACGCGCTGCAACTACCTCGCGATCATTAATTCCCTTTATTTCTAAATTTATTTGCGCGCCTTTGATTCCTAACCTCCTCGCCGCGCTCTTGTTTATCAACGTGATAGTTGATCCATCATCGAGCATCGCGAAGGTTCTTATCGATTTCGCAGGACCCGAAACCTCGACTGCGATTATTTTCAAAAGCGCCCGCGGTAACAATAGTCACTGGCTCGTATCGCTTACATTAGAGGTGCCGCTGGTTTGCTGAGCCGCTGATTCCGTGGAAGCCACGATCGGCTTCTTATCTGTATCGTTTTTTGTTTCACGCACCAATCTCGGCGTGTGCAATAAAATATGATGCTGTCTTTGACAGCTGCCGCAATTCGGCGCCTTGCATTCGGCTTGCCGGTGGCCTGATTCCAAGCATTTATAACATAAGCTAAACTTACGCGCTAAAAATCGCCGCCTATCAACAGCTTCACGAATAAAGCTTTTACAATCTGCCGTCTTGTGGTGGTCTCGCTTACATACGACGCAACGATATTTTCGCGTCTCTTTGTCGGCTGATTTTGGCTCGGTGTCGACTTGCGTTATCGCTGCGACGGCTTTGTTCGTTTTTCCCCGTACCGGTTGTTTGGCTGACGTACTGGGCTCGTCTAAATTTTCGGGCTCTACCGCGAAAATACCGCCTGCTATTGAGAGCTCCGCTTGCTCGTACAGGAAATCTGCCAGTATCTCCAGCTTGATTTTATCTTCCGTTACTTTTGCCGCGTACGAGTTGTACCCGAATTTTAAAGCCGCCGGTAATTTTCGCGAGATGCTTTGCACTAAATCTGGACTCTCCAAATGCCCGGTGAGTTTAAGCGATTTAAGAGCGGAGACAGCATTTTTTAATTTCGCGGCAAAACGCATCAAACTGATGTCGCCCGTGCAAATCGCTGGCAAGTCTTTTAATTCATTCACGATTTTACGCGCTACGGCACCCTTGTTGCCAAAAAGCAACTCTAGCGTTTTTATAACGCTCTCCGCGTCTCGACCCGTCACCAACAACGCATGCACGGCCTCACGCGCTTTTCCTTTTAGCGCTGCGAAAAGACGAGAGACGTTCTCTTTTGCCGAGTAACCGCCTAATTCGGACGTTAATTCGAACGCTTCTTTAAAGTGAACCCACTCCAACGGGTCACCGGAAAACGACGGCAAAGATTTTGCGGACGTTAGTCTGTTGACAAGTCGCGAATTTCCCTCGGACATACTACTTTCGCGCACTGCACGCAATGTCGACTCTATCGCATCTGTCAAGCGCATAATAGGATTGTTCGCGAAGTCGCTATTACTCGCACTATTATTTAAGCCAAAATTTTGCGACTCATTATTTCCGGAAAAGCCTCTATTATTATTTGCGAAATTTTGATCGCGTTGATCGTGCAATCCAGTGTTCACGGCCGAATTCCTAATATCTCCATTGTTTTCACTCGGGTTTACTATGCCGCGGTTAACCGTCCCGCAGACATTATTCCGAAGATTTGTACCGTACATATTGTTAGGATTA
This sequence comes from Muscidifurax raptorellus, assembly GCA_020010945.3. Classification (NCBI taxonomy): domain Eukaryota; kingdom Metazoa; phylum Arthropoda; class Insecta; order Hymenoptera; family Pteromalidae; genus Muscidifurax; species Muscidifurax raptorellus. Next base: position 12,837,189 of record CM052078.1, on the reverse strand, counting down.
TTATTAGCCATAGAATTATACAAGCCGTGATCAAAATTTTGCACGCGACTATTATTGCAAAAATTCGAATTTCGATTAGTTGCAAATTCGCGACCGTGCTCAATAATAAAACTGCGTCTCGGCGGACCACCAGCAAAACTACGACCGTTGCGCAAATTACAATCATTTAAATTCACGAGGTCGCAATCCTCGTTAACATAAAAATCGTCATGCATTCGCGGATAAATAGTACTATTTGGCCAACGGCCTCTTACGCGCTCCATTGGCGACCTCAGCTGCTCACGACGTTGACCGCCGACCTCGAGTTCAGGCTCCGATGACGACGCCTCGGGCTGCTGCTCGTCCTCGGGGTGCTCGTCCTATGGCAGGTCCTCCTCTCGACGTAGAGCAGCTAATGGCAGTGCCTCATCGCTGAGCACTCGAATGACCGGAGACAATGGGATTCGCGGCCTTGATGGCGGCCGGGTCTGCGTCCTGGCTCTGGCAGCATCGGCACCTTTGACGCCGGTAGTACACGGGGCCACGGGCTCCTCCATCCTTCCCGTTTTCTTGGCTGCTGTCCTCTTCTGTGCGCCTTTGGTTCTCGTGAAGCTCGTCTTCCTCACAGCAGGTGCTTTCGTGCCGACTTTCTTCGCCTTGCTACCACTCGCGGTCCTGGCTTTCTTTGTTGGCGGCTGACTCGTCGTCGAAGGGTCGGCTTCCCTCTGCTCGTTGCTGGCTTTCGTTGCTCTTTTAGGCGGCATGCTTTCACTTTCGTATTTATTTAACAAAAATCTTTTCCTTTGTCCTTCACTTTATCCGTTTCTATATTTTGCCCGAATTAAATTAATTCCCGGGTTTCGGCACCAGTTTGTTCAGGATAAAGCAGGATTATTTCAGTAGAAGGAATTACTTTAATAATAATTTTATAATTGAACACCTTGTATAAATGTATAATGCTTTTATTCGCCGAACTAGTGAGTAGTGGCCTATAACTCGACCAGCTACTCGCACCAAAGGTCAGAGTGCATCTGAACTCGCTGTCGATCCGCATCGATCGGGATCTGCCACTGCCCCCCACTTAAGTCTAATTAGCCGCCTAATTTCGCCGCTGATGACCGCACAGGGATCGCGGAGAGAAAGAGAGGGAGTCGCGTGAACTTTATACTTGCGTACTACCTTATATGTATAAAGGGTCGTCGCCACCTCGCCTCGCTCCTCAGCCAAGAACGTGCCACGGCCCGCCTTTCGGCTTCCCCGTGCAACGTGGGACCCTCAAAACCATGGAGCAAGCTCCCTTTGGGGTCGATGACAACCTCAGGGTGACAAGTCACCCCTAGCTGGGGGCCAGAAGCCACAGAACCGTCAAGACGGTTCCGCGCTATGGGAGCTCGGCCGAAGCGCGCGCCCGCTCTTACTGATATCAAACTCAAAAAACACTATCGCATTATCTCTCTCTCTCTCCGTCCGCTCCTCCTCGTCACGGTTCTTTATTTATTCTTAATTCTATCCGTAACAAATCGTGACATCATATGTTCAATTACTGACAATAGAATATTATTGTCTCGTTGTAAAAAAAATTATAATAATGGCAGTATAAAGTTTTTGATTAAAAAACTATCCTATTATTACCTAATATTAGTTATTTTTTTCGTATAAAATACAGTCTGACGTATAGCTGCATGTTTTGAGTACTGAATAATGGAAACGCATCTACGTCGTTGAAACATTTTTTTCTAAAAAGGCTCATCTGGAGAGGATTCAAGTTTGATCGTGTTACAGCTTCAGCTCGAAAAGCGTAAGTCTTGCTTTCAATATATCCCAACGCGCGATTTTCATTACAACACAACCCCGAGAGAGATAAATATGACATACCAAACCATCCAATTTGAGGTATGCAACTCCTTTACGAAAACGACCAGCTGTACACAGCTTTGGCTTGCATGAGTAATTAGCACAAGCCGCACACTGCACTTCAGCTCCATAACAAAGCCACTGCAGGTCTTCCCCATAACCTCACCTCGCAGCTCCTATATCGCTCGAGCCCATCCAGCGCTTACAACAACACAGTAGTCCACGGAGCGGTTTACAATCAAGCCGGGCAAGTCTGGCCTGCCGCGGCAAAGCCTACGTGAAAGGCCGGACGGGCAGAGTTCGGCCGCGCGATGGTGATCAATTCTCCGATAATCCCCGAGAGCGCGTGCAAGCGCCATTAAGCGAGCCTCGTCAGCAGAGTGGGGAGGGGGGCGGAGGAGGAGGCATTACGCACGGTTGACTGGCTGGCGAAGGCCAAGTGGGCCAGTGTGCAATTAATGCCGAGCAGTAGCGGCCGACCCTGTCAATCCGAGCCGAGGTTGAGTAATCGAACCAGACGGCGGCTCCACCGAGACGTAGGTATATGTACCAAGTAGTTGTGTATTCTATACTGCACATCGAAGAAAAGCTCGAGGAACTTCAAAGATGTATCAAGATTGCATCAATAGCATCGCCTCCAGTGGAGATGATCAAGCAGTAGCCCATTAAACATCACTGCACGTGATCCGTGTATATATATACACGGATCACATTCAGTGATGTATATACATCGCACGGTCTGCTAACTAATATAAGGGCTGCTTATTAACCGGGCAACGGTGCATAGGTCTCTCCCTCTCTCCGGCCTTTGCTATGCAACAAGCCGTGTCCGTCTATAATCCGCCTCCGCTGCACACATGCCGGCGGCATAACAGTCTTGTATATATGTATATATGTAGTACATAGATATACAGTGGAAGTAGCTTCTGGAAAGGCGAGAGCGAGAGACGTAATGCTCAAGCAACGCGGTCCGACGGCAAAGACAAATGCTGAACTCGCATCGCGGACATGCCTTGGCCCGTATAATTAATTCTCGCCCACTCCGAAGAGGCGGCGGTGGCCATTAATTCGCCAGGTACGCGCGCTTGGCTAATTAATTAAGGCAAGCGCGCGCTCGCGCGTACGACGCCGACGTTGGGGAGAAATCGAGAGCACGTGCTACACACTCTCTCTCTCACTTGGTTTGGCTAACTGCTACGGCAAATCCGATCAGTGTGCAGCTCATTCAGGGGACAACGGGGGAGAGGGGCGGGGGGGGGGGTGTATTATATTGTATAGTTTGAGGTCAGCCGCGCCAGCCTGCCTACTGTTGCTTGCGGATAAGCTCGGGGGTTGTGGTCGCGTTGGGGTAGTTTCTTTTTTTTCGAAGTTTCTATATATGTCGAGTAAAGTGTACCAAAACTGATAATGAATGTGACTCTCTCATGTTTCTATTATACAAACACTGATTTCACGATTGTTAAGGAATGCCATATAGCGACTTCCACAAGAAAGACCGTAGCTATGAGTGAGTGGCGCCATCAAAGCGAGCTTTTTTAATTTTCCAATCATAACACCGAGTGCTCTATAGTCCGCTTTCTTTCTGGGAAAAAAATACGTATCATCTAATTTAATTCAGGCTCGCTGCTGATCTTCGCCATTGTCGAGCGATGATTAAATTTAAAGTAGCGCAGGAAAAACATGAGCAGCGCGAAATAAAGCCGTAGCGACGACCGGTCTCTCCGTAAATAGGTCTCTCTGTATATATATATAAAAAAGCTCGGCTATTCACAGCTAGCGACGCTCTCAATGGCTGTTTTGAAAGCTGCGCAAGCGCGTGTGCCTTGCTTTGCAAATATGCTCCGCATTTTCAATCTCCGGTGCGCTTCTCTCGTCGCTTTCCACTTACTTCTTCGATTCCTCGATTTCCTCGCGCTCGGCCATGCCGACGTCATCGCCGCTCTCTTTCTCGCTCGTTCTTATTAGAAAAATGATTGCGCTGCGTGCTGGGACACCCTTTCTGGAATTTCCATAATAATGCGCGCGCGCGCAAGAGAGAGAGAGAGCGACGTTGCCTTGTTATCACTTAATATCGGAACTACTGCGCGTGGAGAGAGAGAGAGAGAGTCGCGAATTGAAGGCGAACCAGCCGTGGAATGATGAAGCATTGTGCTGAGAAACTTTCGTTCTCTTTTTCCTCGGCTTGGGTTCGCTTCTGCGAACGACTAAGCTGGAAACAGCGTTGAATATGTAATTTTCTTATGCACTGCCACGCAGTAAAATTTGTTTCACGTAGCTTACGCTCTAGTTTTCTGGTATATATATAACGTGAAAGCTTATGGCCATTCGTTTTTTTAAGGTAGATACTAGCTGTCTGAGCTGTGACTTTTTAAATATTATTAGAAGCTTTTATTATAATTGGGTTGGCTTTTACATACTACTAACGAAGTATGTTTTTCATAAAAATGCATAATACTACCAATGTCGGCTTTTCATGGGCAGATATAAGCAGCAGCTGCCTATCCATAAATTGAGCTTCGTGTCTTGTTATTCAATCTTTCTAAAAGGTACGCGACGTGACTTTGTTACTCGCATCAATTTTGATAGGATTTGATGCGAAGGCCTTCCGGCCGTTCCGGCTCAATATGATATTTGTTCGCGTTATATTTAATGAGTCAAACTATAGCTGTATCTTTCTTCTTTATTTTTGTAAAATATAATTATTTTTGTAAAATGTGTATTTTCTAAATAATCATCTGCAGGTATAAGATATTTCACTTTTACATTGTTCATTATTGCGCAATGAAAGTCATATTTTTTACAGATATATTTTTTCTCATCGGTATACTGGCATCATTTCTAGTTGACAGCATACAGTGTACGCATGACGAGAGGGATATCTACAATTTTTGCCGATATAGCATTCCTGGATATTGCAAACAACAATAATATAAATAGAAACGGAAAATCCGAACCCGTGTCGCGTAATATATAATTAAATTTGAAAAAAAATTGCTCTTCCCCTGGTAGAAAGTTTAAGATACGTGTTGATCAAATGGAAATATTTCAATAAAAATCTTATTAAAAGCACATCTATAATTATGATTACATGTTCAATTATTCACAACAGAATAATATGTTCTACTCATTTGCAAAAAGTTTTATGTTTAATAATGTAATAATATCAGCGTAAAACTCTTTATTAAAAAATTAGCCTCCGATCTTTGAAATATACCCAGTTCTCCTCCATCACTCTCTAAATCAAGTCCGCGCATCGTTATACCAAACACCGCATCAACGAGCTCTTGAATCAATGGTGTAATTCTAGGGTCATCATTTTCACTTATTTATAGTAAACAAGTTTATGAAACTCGAACAACCGCTTTTGGTATACTCAGTGTATAGAAGCATCAGCGCAGCTTGATGTACCTGTCGTTGCCAGGAGCAACAACATATTACGTCAGCGATTTGGGTCTAGCTTCTCTCGCTTTGACTTCGGCACTCGATTATGACGTACACAGCTCATGTGAAAACCCAAAGGTATGTTATATATCGTTGGAAAATATGTCGGGGTCAAAGGGTACCTGCATTTCTATATGTACGCGTACGTAATGGCGCAGAGTTGAAAAGAGCCTCTGCCGAGAATGTCTGTAATGAGCAACTATTAAATGATATATATCAATTTATATTGAAATTTCTCTTCGTTTTACTAATAAATATCAGTTCATTACGAGGTTCAATGAACCGTGAAAAAGTGATGAAACTTTTGATCACCGCTAATTATAATTCGATTCGCTATATCTATCTTACGCTACTATATAACGAAAAAAATAAACGCGATTTCGAGCCTTTGTTCTCGATCGCGGGCCTCGTTTTTCCTCCTCTCGTACATGCAGAGCGAGCTTAGAAAATCTCTCGCTGTCGGGATAGCGCCACTTTTTTCCTCCGGTTTCATGGACTTTTCACGAGCATCTCGCGCGGGGCATACGTGATGGAGTCCACGAAATGCTCCTTGCACACGTCGCGCTTGATACTGTGAGAATTTAAAGGCCGACAATAAATGGACGCGTGCAGCTGCGCTGGAAGATATACCCGTGAAGCTTGTTTTTTTCGGGGATTTGCTTGCTTCCCGAACTCATATCTGCATTCCTAGCTTCCGATTAAGGGCTAAATTTCGAAAATATAAAGATACGAGAATGCATAATAATACTCGAAACTTTTCTCATTAAAAACCCAACCGCCGTTGAATATTTCGCTAATAATACTCGACGTTCCAGAACCAGAAATTTTCATTATACAGGATTTTCGCCATCGGGTGGACCTGCAAATTGAATAAAAAATTATCGTAACGCGCGCGACGTGAATTACGCCGCGGTCGATGATTAATTGCCCGCGATATATGGTCTGTGTGTAATGTGGAAATCGCGTAAAAAAAGCGCGGTAGGCTGGATTTTTATCACCCTTCGTCGCTCGAAAACTCCGCGTCATCGCGCCGAGCGAGAGTATAAGCTGCACTGTATTATATATAGACTGCGTAGCGACGATCGATCGGTGGGGCGCGTGATTATCCGCGAACGTGGTTTATATTCCTATGAAGCTGGAGGTCTGTGTGCGTGTGTGTGTATATATATATGTGGAGCTTTGATTGTTGCCGGGTATTATCCGAATTGATATTAATACAGCTGCAAGGGGCGTTGGCTGTGATGATTGATTAATTGACTCTATAACGTTTCACGGCTTTTGCCGAGCTTTTGCTCGCGGATGATCGAGTGTCTCTGTATCGCTTTCCTGGCGGCCGTTTATCGCACACGTTGCAATGCAAAAATTATATGGTACACGATTTGATTATAAGACGAGCTACTCGCACATTTCGCGCAATACAGAAACTCGACTCCAGGGAAAACCAAAAAACTAACTATCTGTCTGCTCATTCGAAATTCCGAGAATCGAGTAGCGCGCCGAATCAACATTTCCGCGAAAAGCCGCAAGCTCCGGATCGCATACATAACTCTATCTCGCGCGCGCGTGGAGCTTCATTCCATGTGTACCCTAACTCGTGCGCGAAAGTCATCGTATAACCATAGCGAGTCGTATATAGTATAGGTGAAATGTCGGCTGACCATAGCGCGAGCCTTTCCACTGTGGCTCGGGATTCCCTGCCGCGCGTGACTTACTATTTGCGTTCTTGAGCCAGTCGCTGGCTAGTGAATGTTTGTCTATATAACCTCAACGAGGGTGCGAATGCCATTCAATTAGAGCATGGCTTCGGGCTGTGATACGTACCACAAAATTTTTATGGTTTTATGCTTGATTCGTCGGATTTTTTATAGACGCCTCATATCCGATGAAATATAGTAGCGCGTCGCAAAATATAAAGGACATCATGTGAGCACAGCACTCTCTCTTTCTCTCTATTCTTCCACTTGTATTTCTTCGGTACGACGCCCCAAGAAAATACCCTCGATCATCGGGCAAATTTATTTTTACCGCTCGCTTCGGCCTCTCGTAAAAAAAAACCCAATACGAGTAATGTGGGACGCGCGGGAGAAAAAATCTCTTCCACGACGAGAACGGCAGGGGTAGTATATATATATAGAGGAAGAAAAAATAAGGTGGACAGAAAGTGATAGCATCTATCCCCGGACACCTTTACTGCCACATATATACGGCGTAAAGGATGAGGACAATCATCGTCGTCGCGCAGACATGTGATACCTGGGTCGAATGTCATAACTGCGAAAAAGCAGCTGGAGCGGAAAGAGTAAAATAAAAGAAAAACATGACCAGAGTGCAGTGTATGCATACGCGAAAGAGGTTGAAAAGTAGAGTATCTATCTGCCAGCTCGACTACGCTCCATCGCTGTCTCATCCTCCAGTACGCACTCCATTAACGACCCGCGCTCTTTCCATCAAGCTCTTCTGTCTCGCTCTTCTCCCCCCCCCCTCCTCCCCTCTCTTTCATTCCCACGCTTCCTTCATCCACTTGAAGTTTCCTGCAAGCGAAGATTACACATCGCTCGACGCGGAGATCAATGTTTATGATAGTTTCTGCACTGAATGATGACGATGATGATGATGCATCAGTTGTTGCGTATACATTGCATGGCATATTCTAACAAGACCAGCATTTTTTCTTTTTGTGTGTGAAAATCAGAAAGAGAGAGGCTTGTCGATGGCAGATATGTCTTTGACTTGGATGGCCGGTCCAGTAGAAAATTCTTCTCAATCTCTCCCGCCCTTCTCTCACTCTCTCTCTCTCTCTCTCTCTCTCTCTCTCTCCCTCTCTCTCTCTCTCTCTGTTTCAATATGCAATGAATTCATGGTTGAGCTAGCAATTTTCGCAGTTTGCATTATATAACTTATTTTTTCGAAGTGATTGAACGGTATTTTGCTCTCATCCGTGTATATATACAATCCCGAGGATTTTAATGAGAGAAGTTAAGGAAGCTTCCTCCCACGCCACTGAATTTCCAATTGTCATGGCTCAATGTTATACACAAACGATAAATTGGTTTCCTATCAAGTCTTCTATTATGCGCGAATCGAGCTTTACTTATTTACGGAATCGCTGACCCGATTTCAATAGCGGCAAGCCTCGATTGTAACGAATATAAGATTGCTTTAGACCGTTCCGCATCGGAGAACATTTTTTTATTTCTCAGCCCTCTGCATCTTGTTTACGTAGGCCATTCGAAAACTGCGAATTTGATGAGCGAAGCGGAGAATGTACAACACGCAATATAGGAAAACGGATTAGTTGCCGAAGCACGCACGGGGCAGAAAATATTGCTCGAAAACTCCATACGAGACTCAATAATACATCGATGCGAAGTTTCTCATGGAAAATCATCGCCGCGTATAAAAATCGAAAACTCGATACGTGCAAAGCGCATACCTGAATCGCATTTCAACACGTTCTTCTGCGATAACTCCTTCATTCCTGCGTATTTCACCCATTTCCTTTTTTTCCGCCCCTACAGCGTTTTCCCCTTTGTTTCGCCGGTGCGTACAGCTCACGCTACCAGTGTATACACATATAACGGTCGGATTAAGCCGCAAACCCGTGCGTACTTCAAAATCTCGTGCAACCACGAAAATAATGGCTCCTATATATACAGCCAGCCTCGTAGGCGAATAGGTAAATTGCCCGACAAAGGCGCGCAATGCGGAGAATTATCCGGCGGATAGCAAAGCGCGCGAAGAATTTAATTTTTCGGAGACCCATGAATAAGTCTCGTGGTTTGAATGATAAATGATGCGCTATGTGCATGTATATATATAGATAGGTGTCAGGGTAGGCGTGAGTGAAAAAGTCTGCATATTGTATGTAAAAACGTCTGGACTCGACTTCAGGTTCTTGTTCGCATATGCGAGCATGTGATACATACGTCGGATTTGAGCCAAAGCCCACTCGTGTTCCGGACGTTAAATACAGTCGCACGTGCGCATAATGCGCGTTGGCTAATTTTCATGAAATATGCATTCGCGTATAACAAATAATTAATAAGTCAGATTAGGCCGAATCAGTTTTCCGTGACGTATGTACTAAAATTATATTTAACGAGTCGAACGTATAAAATGGAATTATATAAAATTCACGAGATTTCAATTTTTCAGTTATTTCTATATTAATATATATGCAATATAATATGATACGAATATCAATACGCGTATGCTGCGTACGGTTACCCCGATGTGGTTTTCGTTCATAATGTTAATTTTAATGTAATTTACATTACTGTTCCGTTTGGGGAGACATAGATTTCACGATTTTATAAGGCTTCTCATATTCCCGGGATTATATACATTTACTTTTGCGATAAATGAAATTCAATTTAAATTCATTTTCATTTTGAACGGCACTGACACATCGCATCAGTATAACGATTACACAGCGTTACGCGTTAATATTTTGTTCGCACAAAAAGTCTACAATCTGCAGAGCCAGTATATACAGGCTTTTTATCCGCACATTCGGTCACCGCCCCCGCATTTTCATCCTCGTTTCGCGTCATTTTCTCCGGCGGCGTCGCGTCCAAAGCAGAGCTACGACACGCGTCTATTCGATTCGCGGATCATTGGCGCGTTCGCGCGCTCGCAATCCCATTCCGTATTAACGTTTCATTGGCTTGTTTGGTGTCCAAGCGCGCGTGCGCGTATCTCTCTCTCTCAGAGGCCACTTTAGTCCAGCTGCCGATTCACGGCCGACGGGGTATACGTAGGCCTATGTGTGGATTATTCGGGTCGAAGGCTTCTCTGTGTCCATGTACAGCCCTGTGATCGTGTGTGTGGACGATTGCTGAAATCGACCGTGTGCAGCGTTGCGACAAAGCGGTGTGTAAGTGTGAGTTGTTATGTAGGTACAGGGATTAAGGGCTGTCTGTAGGACCTTCAAAGAGGCTAATAAAATTTCTAGATTTTTTTATATCCTTCAATTTTAAAAATTAATATATGGCTATAAATTTATCGTTGAACATTATTTATAAGCGCAAATGTGAAAGAAAGTTCGAGCAGCAGCTGTCGTTGAATAGCACGGCAACTTGTTCGAATATTAAGTAATATTGTAAAATAATATTCTGGTCTCGAAACTGCCTTTTCCTCCGATCCTGCCTTTGAAACTTTTGTACGTGGTCTCACTGGGCCGCTGCTGCAAGCTCATTTCAATGCAGCGTTCAGACTCTTTGTCCACTTAAACTGTTCCAATTATGTTAAAGTTCGAAAAGCCGAGCAAGCGAGAGGCTGGACCGTTTTCCAGTGGAATTGTTTTGCATTATCAGTATGAAATCGATATCGCGCTTTTAGCATCGACTTTAGAAATAGTCCATACATTTTCTCGCTACTGTGGGTTTTTAAATCAGTATAAAGTGTCCGTATATTCTGGCTCGATTGAGTGTTTTTTGTTATCGAATATTATTGTTGGCTGTTGATCTGGCATCAAGTATAATCTTTTATTTTTTCAACTCTAAATTTGAAAAAAAAAATCATCCTCTTCAATCGGAAGTATGATAAACCATTCTAGATGCCTCACAAAAGAAATGCAAGCTTCCCTCTCAACCTACCTAGTCGCGCATCCCAAGGGCAATTATCCTCCTAAACGTTTCTCCCCGAGCAAGCCCGAAGGACCCTAGTCCCGCTTTACTGCCTCAGACTCGCGCAGAGCCAATCAGACGATTAAAAGAGCTTTTCCCCGGCGCAGCTCGACTCCTCGCCCTAATTCCCCGACGAGATTTCCAGTTAAACCGGCTTCGCGTCGCCCTCTGGCCTAATCTAATTGCTAGTTCCGAACTTGCACACATGTCCCTGGGAGAGAGGAAGCGGAGAAACCGGCCATTTGAACTTTGCCGCCACGCGCGATTCGGAAAAGCTGCGTGGCGCGCGAATTTAGAAAGCGCGCGCAAAGAGCTCGCTCTGCTATATACGCCTGGCGTACAATTACTCAGATGGAGCAATGCTGCCGGAATTCCGTGCGGCAGGGGCACATGCCGGCGAGGCAGATTGGAATTTCGAAAGGAGGTGATGATACTCGTAAACTTTATACGAACGCAAGGCGAAATTAGAACAGTCGCCGGGTATTAACAGCGAGTGGAATATGTAAGTAGAGCTTAGATTTTAATAAAGGTTACTTTAATGTTTTTTTTTTTAATAGATCCATCGATTGTAAATAGCTGGGGGTTATCTATTATTTGTAAAAGTATATACGTCTTAACGGGAGCTAATAGCTAGCCCGAACGACAGTTTCTGTTAAATCACCGAGTACAAGCTGCAGCGTTGATGCAACAGTCTATGTATACGCGATCTGTCGACGATTCAAAAATATGGCGCTCCTGGTAACAGCGAATTCAGGACTGCAGCGATCCAGTAAAAGCTGTTCCTGATTGTTTGCTCGTCGACATCGTGGTATCGATTCGTTGAATTACCCCCTCGAATTTGTAAATAAAACAAAATAATTGCTGCATAATCAAATAATCTTCTATATTGACGTTTATTATAAACACATAGGTGCGACTATAACCGCACATCGAGTGTAAAAATGCGAATCAATCATTTCCAGTCTGATTCGCCGTGGACCGTAAACTCTCCGACATCCAAACTGCGCAGTTTACACTAGAGTAGGGAAAAACGAGAGCGCATAAACACGACATCTAATTTCCCGTAAACGCCACAACATGCAGCCATCCGCGCGCGCGCGTTCCCGTTTCAATCTGGCCTCGCAATATATATATATATATATATATATATATATATATATATATATATATATATATATATATATATATATATATACATACAGACGCCAATTTTTAACTAGCCGCAGCCGCGTGTCGCTGCGGTCTGGGTCTCAATGGCGTCGCGACCGCCGTTTACGAGGATGTGCCTCGTAAAGTCGCTTTATACACCATCGCGCGATCCCCCCCTCCCTTCTCTTTCTCTCTGCATCAAACTTCCATTCGTCGCTAGCGAAGCATTTGCATATCATTTGAATCGAATTATATCGGATGTATGATGGGAGCCGGAGGCAAGACACTCCACAGTCAGAGAAATGGCCTTTGAATGCATAAGTGATGCGCGCGTAGGTTTCTGCTAATAAAACGCGGTGGGCTCGAGAAATTTGGCAGCTCGTCGCGAGACGCGTACACGCTTGCTTGTGAATGGTTGTTTGTAGTTTTTTATTTATCGAGTGTCTTGCGTTATAGGAAGTGTCGAAAGTCAATAATGTTGGCTTTTTCCAGATATTATTTCAAAAAAGTTGATATTACGCTTGAATAATTTGTTTGTTTAAAAAACAAAAGCGGGGTATAACAATGCAAATGCCTTTTCATTTGTATACCCTTTTCAAAAATTGAATTTGTAATTTTGTCGAACGTGAAAATCTATATTCGCGGCAAATAAATTAAAATATGTACACGTTTATAATGAGATATTTAAAATTTTGTATTGTATATGCAGTGAAAATTAATAATATTTAGTTGTACGCGCGTGTAATTATTTCATATTTTTACGCTTCCATATTTACATGAATTCAACTTTAACAAAATTTTTAAAGACACTGCGAAAATGAAGAATAAAAGCTTCGAGGTTTCACTCGAATAATTATTTTTTTTTTTTTGGCGCGCATGGCAAATTTTATGATCGAATATTCGATATACATTTCCTAAATCAGATATAAGCTACATCCAAAAATTGTGTTAACTTCTGCATATATATCTTAGAACGTATATTCCATCAACATCCGGATATAATCATGCAAGCGAATTTAATAACGACACAATTTATTAACCTGTTTATATAATTTCTGCTTACAGACGAACGATGAGCTAGTCGAGGTTACAGGGGGTTCCTGCTGCGCCTAGCTCTCGCACCCTCGACTTCTCCGAAGAAACAGAGGCTATGCTCGACTACCCGACGAAGACCAGCAGCAGCAGCAGCAGCAGCACCAGCAGCATGTCGTTTCTGTTTTCCCGCGGACCTCCGCGCAGAGGTCCGATACTCTGCGTAATAGCCCTGCTCTTCCTGCTCGTGCTCTATCAGCTTGGCATCATCTGCAGCGCGCCCAAGGAGCCCACCGCCGTCATGGTCGCCAAGGAGGTGAGAGAAGCTTGATTTTACGGGGGCGGTTCAATTATAAAACACGATGCGATCGATGTGACAAACTGTTTGAAACTATTGGCAATACATGGGTTAAAGGTATTTGCGTTGATAACACTGTTGATAATTTTAATTTTCATTTGCATCATGGACATAAACAGAAGAGTATTAGTGGATGGAGCGAAAGACTGGCGATCGAAAGGATCACGGTTCAAATCCGCAAGGGGAATTTTTTTTCGACTTTTTGAATGAACCTATCGGCAACATATTGGAGAATCTAATTTTGCCGAAATATTCCCCATATATTGCCAATTGTTTTACCAATATGTTGCAAATACCTACTTCCAATATAGTACCCCTATATTGCCAATAGTTTCGATTTTTACAAGGGAAGCGTTGTGAACTCGGCGACGCGAGTATAGATTTGAAGCAATATTTTTACGTATATACTCGGGGGCGATGATGGCCAATATTTGCTCTCAAAGGTAAAGCTCGACTCGAGGTATATATATTGACTTATTGAATTTAATTTTGCGCGCAAGTTTTTTCATAGAAACTTAGCGCGAGAGGGAATCAAAATCTCATCATGAGAGAAGAAAAAAAGTTTCACAGCTAAACACTGTGTTACAGTATCTTCTATGATGGATTTCCATCGATGAGTCGAGTGAATATAATTGGAAATCAGTCAGAAATCCACGTCCTGAGTCGGAACAGAAGCTTGAAACAAAAACGATCAGGCTTGTAAAAATCCCAATCGAAGTGGGCTGTGTAATTCGAAGATCGAGAAGCGCGACAACGTCGTAATCGGTCTCCTTTCGCGTCGATAGCCTAAGCCGCCGGGCTTGTCGGAGTCCCTCTGGTAAGCCAGAGGGATGGGGTGAAAAAGCCGAGCGTGAGAACCGACGATTGCTACTATAGTTGCCTTTCTTTTTCCGGGTTTTTATAGATGCCCTCGGTATCAGGTTCCTTTGAAGGGCTGCGATTATCGGGGAGACGGCATCAGCTGTCGGAAGTTCTGATAGCAACGGCGCTAGGTATACAGTGAGAGACGTATAATATAGTCGGCAATCACAAAACATTGAATTTTTTAAGTGTAACTTTTCTCGATCGATCGTTCAAAGCTCGAGTTTAGAAAGTTAAATTCAGCTCCGCGGCAGTTGCAATTCGACAAAAAGCAGCTCGTCGATTAAAATTACATTCCATCAAATCGAAATTTCCATTGATCTTCTTTCCCAATCCTCCCTCCGCGCGATTTTATGCAGCTGCAGCTGCTCGAAGACAATCCTCGCGAAATCCTTCCGCGGCCATTCGTCTCGCGGAGCTTTTCGCTCGAATCGGACGTGCGCGCGTCAGTCTCACGGGTCAAAGGTCCATGAACCTGGCTCGTTAAAGCTTTCCTTCGGCGGCTCTCTCTCCGAGCTTTTTCCATTTTTCAAAGCCGCAATGGCGGCAGCTTTGTTCTCGCGGCGAAGAAGAAAAATTGCCCGTGTGTCCTTTAAAAAATTCAACGGCCCAGAGCTTAATGAGCGCGTTATAGTTGCGCCCTCTTTTTCGCTCTCTCTATGGCCTTATTGGAGGGGACACGCGGCTCTCTGTTCGTCCAGATCGAATTTGAGGCTGAGGGACACTGCCACGTTGACGTCCCGAAAGGAGAACGGCGAAAGAATGTCCGATTGTCTATATCTCGAGGGAGATATGAAGAGGTCGTTTCGATTGCGGTATATATACTATATATAGTCTGTTTTTTTAACGACACTGTCGAACTGCGATGGCTGCGATTTTTTTAAGATGAAAAAACCAACTTTTCCCACAAAATTTGTTTACAATAATATGATGAATGATGAATGTCACTAGACACACGCCGATATGCGCATCAACGAGTAATTAATTGGCAATTTCTCAAAAATAAATGACAAACGCGATGTAATGGATGATAGAACGATGGAAATGCATTTATATTTCAACGTATATCGATCCGTTATACGTACTTCAAGCAATAAACGTCAAAACCTGTTAACAACATTAATCAACGCTGCCGTGCGCGGCAATGCAAAATCGCGATCGAAGAGCGAGAGCCATTTCATTAGCCCTCTTCAAAATCCCTGATCCCAATAGAAAAAAAAAAGAAACGAAGCCTCTCGTCGCGTTCTACATCGTCAATCCGAGCAAATGAAGCAGGAAAACTCTCCGCGCTGCTCTCTTTTCTCAGAGGTTTTCTCGGCGCTGCTCTCTATTAGCGTGCTCGGCCGAGCGCAAAGCGTCTCCTACTGCCGCCGCGTCTTAGTCCCACAGGGGAACCGGCCCCTTTCTCCTTTTGCCTTCGAGTTTATGACACTCGGGGCTACCCTGCGGGCCGAGGGAGAAACGAGAGTCAGCGACAATAAAACGCTCGAGGCATGTGTGGAGAGAGAGAGAGAGTGAACGACGATTTATTTCTTATTTAAGGAGGTTGTATACCGCGGCGAGGGGTAAAGGCAAGGGGGGAAGATATGCTGATATTAGACACTCACAGCATTGGCACTGCTTAGCGAGAAATCATTACCAACTCGAACATCGAAAATCTAAACTTTGTCATTCGCATATGGAAGCAGTGGCAGATACTTTATTACCATTATTTTTATTCGTGATTGTATATAAAGTTATGCCGGTGCCGTAAAACAATGAACAATAGTCTAAATATCTGTTTTTATGTACCTTCAAATTGGTTAGAAAACGTGGCAACATTGCACATTATTGCACGGTTGGGTGGGTTGGCAGCAATGCTCGCAGCAGTCGAAGACGCCGAAGCTCGCGCGAGCCGTAAAGCCCCATCCGCGTACGAACGTAAACAAACAGCGATTCTTAACCTCGAAAACACAGAGAGATCTCGCGAACAACGAAATGCCGAAATCAAAGCAACGTCATAAAGGCAGATTTATAAGTGACAAACAACTTAGTAGGAAGGAGAAACAAGTGGCTGCAGGTAGAAGTATGAAGAAAATTATTGATACGAAGAGAGACGATAATAATATTGATGTGAGACCGGATTGTATGGTAGAAGGTTTGAGGATCGTCGATTTTCGTGTGCTTGCGAGCCACATGTATTGTACGTTTTGTAAAAGTATTTTGTCGTTAGATGACATTACAAGTGAAGCTAGAAGAGGCTTAGGCTCTATATTTAAAGTGAAATGTCGTAATTGTTTACTCATGAATGATGTTCCCACTGGACATATCCATACGACAACAACTGGAGAACCGTTATTTGATCTCAATTCTAAAACCGTAATGGGTAAGCAGTTAATTGAAATTATAAGTTATTATAACACGCTAAATTTTTTTCTACATAGATATTAATACTAACTAATTATTTTTTTTTTTTGTTTTGTTATTTCGGCGACAGCTACCTTGCACACTGGCAATGGATACACTACTATAGCAAAATTTTTCGCAATTCTAAACATTCCATTCATGATGATCAGGACATTCAAATATTATGAGAGAGAAGTCGGGCCAATCATAGAACTAGTTGCAAAACAAAGCTGCATGGAAGTTGCAGAAAAAGAACGAGCACTGGTAATAGAAAATAAAGAAAATATAGAGCAGCTTTTGTAAGTTCTTTAAATTAAAATATACGCATCTTTCGTTCGAAATGCTATAGAACGCCAATATTAAGTAAATAGAGTATAATGTTACAGTAATATAATATTTTTTCCAGACCTGAAGATATGCGAAACAATTTTTTAATTGTCCCAGATTCAAAATCACCGAACGACATTAGGAGAGAAGTTGAAACCTCTAACGAATGTAATTCTGTATCTGAGTCAGACGTTAAAGATTCAAAGGTTCGTTTACTTGGAGCTTTTGATATGGGCTGGAGTAAGCGCGGAAATGGAAAGCAGTATGATAGCTTAAACGGGTATTTGAGCATGATTGGGCCATTGAGCGGTGGTGTTATGGATTACACAACCAGAAACCGTAAATGTCGCATGTGTGACATAGGACATCCCAAGGATGATCACGATTGCAGGATAAACTTTTACGGATCTGCTAAGGCAATGGAAGCTGATGCAGCCGCTGATCTTGCTACAAATAGTTCAGTGTTAAAAAACATTAAAGCTGAAATAGGAATATTTATCGGTGATAATGACAGTTCCAGCATTAGTTCTGTGAGAAAAGCTAGTGATCATGTCGTACTGAAACATTCTGACAAGAATCACATGTCAAAAGGAGTGAAAAATTTACTGTACAAAATTGATAAAAAAAAAGATCCGGAGAACGAAATGAATTCAGAGTCAATAACATATTTACACCGCTGCTTTACGTATGCGATGGCTCAGAACAAAGGGGATCTTAATGGAATGGCATCTGCTGTACGGAATATTCCATATCATGCGTTTGATAATCACGAAAATTGCGGATCATGGTGCGGATTTGTAAAAGATCCAGAAAACTATATTCATAAGACAATACCTGGTGGATTAAAAAATACAGTTTTATTTGAAGAGTTAAAAAATATTTTTAGTAATCTTGCTGATAATGCCAACACTTACTTTGCCGGAGCATCTAGCCAAGCTAATGAGAGCTTAAATGCTATTATGGCCAGAAAAGCTCCAAAAGCCATTTGCTACAGTACCAGCGAATCAGCAGACTATCGATATGCCTGTGCAGTCTCTCAGAAAAATTTAAATGAATCTTACATTGAGAAAGCAATGGAAAGTATTAAATTAAGTCCAGGTAAACATTTAAGAAAACATGTAACAAAAACAGTAAAAGCAGCTGAGTTAAAATCTTTAAAAGCAAAAACTGTACTGTTCAAAGCCAGGCGTCGTGTTTTGCAAAAATATAGAACACAACTTAAAAATAAAAAGCAAAAAAATGAAGGAACGACGTATGAAAGTCATATGGGACTTGCAAACGTTATTGCACCAGAACAAAACAGCCAGCCAGAAGAAAGCGTAATAAAAACGATCCCAGTAACAAGTTCAGAAAATCTTTTTAAAAACGATCCAACGGAAATAATATTTTTTGATTTGGAAACTTCTGGGCTAAACAATAATTGTGACGTATTGCAAATTGCCATGAAATGTGGCAACTTCACATTCAATCAGTATATTTACCCAAAGAGACCTATACCTGCAAAAGTTACAGAAGTTAATGGTTTGAGTAACGTCGACGGAAATTTGTATTTGCATGGGGAACGTATCGTATCATTGCCGCTTCGAGTAGTAGTAGGACAAATGTTAGAATTTTTAAAAAAATTCAACAAACAATGTACATTAATTGCGCATAATTGTGCTTTTGATGCACCGCGATTGATTAGAATTATTAATGAATGTGATTTACAATTAGAGTTTGAAAACGTAATAGAAAATTTTGTTGATACTTTGCCGCTGTTCCGTAAAAAGTTTCCAAATAAAAAAGGGAAAGGTGCTCTAAAATTGACGACTTTAGCATCAGAACTGTTATCGCTTCCGACTGATAAAGCTCATGATGCAAATTATGATATATTTTTATTAGAACAACTCGTTTTTCAAAATTTTAATTATGAATCTTTATTGGAAGATTGCAAAAGTTTTAAGACTTATTCACAAGCACCATTGCTTAGAGAAAAAGCGAAACAAGCTTACGAATCTTTAAATCCTTTACAAGATCTTATATCTGATGCTATGAGGAAACGATTGTCGGAGGCAGGAATAAAGTATGCTCAGTTATTAGATGCATATAAAACCGGAGAAGAGAAATTAGTTTCACTTTTAAAACAACCATATCAAAAAATGAAACATTTAATAAATAGTAAGAAGATTATTAATAATTTTATAGAACATTTTAAAAATAGCTGATTGTTAATTTTGTTACTATAAGATCTGTTATATTTTGTATCTACAATAAAATCATTTAAAAAAAATGTCATTCCTATATGTAACTAATTTCATAACCTCTAAAATTTGTCTAATAATATTTTATAATAAAAAATCATAAAATAGTAATGACAAGTGAAAATAATATGCGTGCAATTATATACACAAGCGCTTTTCATTGCCCGCCAATAATTCAAATTCTTCATTCGTTTCCATGTGCGTAACTCTATATCTATATATATTTGCGCGGTGTTGCCAAGTCGCTCAGCTAACCTTTTCATCTCGCGAGAATTCGCCTATTTTGCATTACTTATTGAATCGTAACTATTCTCACGGCTGGTAGATAATATATTTTAAAGGACCATGTTATAAAACAATACTTTGGCTTTACGAGGCAAAAGTTTCTATTACGATCTTACTTTTTTATAAATATCAAAAGTAACGTTAAAGTGCTGGCTGCAGGTCGGTTTGTATCTCGCCCGTGTTAAAATGCAAAACTTTAATCATCATTATTACGATAACCATGTGGTTAAATGATCTAAAATTTTTTGAGTGCACTTATAATAACTTAATTAATTGTTTGAATGTACTTTTATCAAATTCCTACCATTTTCGTTACACTATACAACCTCCTTAAGGGCTGCGCACTGCGGCTGCTGGCTATATATGGGAGCAGTTTCTTTTTTCTCGCTGTGCTCTCGACTTTTTTTTTTATATACAGGGTGTCCCATTTTAATTTACCACCCCCTAAAACTGGTTAATAATTTGCTCTGAAAAAAAAATGTTTCAAATAAAATTTGTTGGGTTCGAAGGGGGGCATCTTTTGGCTATTTTAGCTGCGACCTTGAACATGACCTTCAAGGTCATTTGAAAGTCAAGACCAAATTTTCATATGAAATGTGCATATTTTTATGGCGGATTCGGATTCTACTAAAAAAGAGAAACACTTTTTGTTCGAATCATTTTTTGAAAAAATCCCAAATTTTTGTTGTAAACGGCTTTAAAAAAGTTGAAAAAATCACTAGATATCTCTTATTGCCCCACTCTTTAAAAGAAGTTAAAAATTTTACATTTTATCCGAGGAATTAGAAACGTACACAATTTTACAAATTTAAGTCCAAGTATGACCTTAGCCACGAACTTGTCCTTAACCAACAAGGTCATTCCCGGTCAGTCAATTTATTTAACGGTAATCCTCGATTTTTATTCCGGCAATTGAAGCTTGGCTATGACCTTGACCTCGAACCTTAAATTCATTTTAAGAAAGAACCATCACTTTAATGGAAAATACTCTCTTTTTCAAAGAAATGAAATTACCAAAAAATTTATCAACAGAACCAAAGTTCATTAGAACGCTAATCTGATTCATTTTTTATCACATGGGGGAAGTTTGCAATCTTCGGTGTATGTTTGACATTCTCTGGGGCAAGTTTGTAATCTTCGGGGTATGTTTGACATTCTCTGGGGCAAGTTTTACGTCATCTGCGGAAAATTTGACATCATCTGGGGCAAGTTTACGGTCACAACTGGGACAAGTTTGACATCATCTGGGGCAAGTTTAAGCAGTAAGGGGCATGTTTTCAACTGAGAATCAAAATCAAGCTTAGTTTTTTTAATGAAAATTGTACATATTTTAAATCATATTCAGATTCTCAGATAAAGTACGCATCTTTTTAAGAAATATTTTTCTCGTAAATGCTTTATTTCTCGCTAAAAGACATTTTTTTGCTTCGTTATCGTTCTATTGGTAAAGCTTGAAAATTCTTACAGCTCCTCAAAGCTTCTCATCATTAGGTTTTCATTGACTTTCTGAATTTCAGAGCAGAAAAATACTTATAATAAATTATTTCTAGTAAGATCAAATATTCCCTAAAAAATCTACCTACAACAGATAATGGCTGACTACACGCCAGTAGAGATAGTCAACATGATCAAGATTCTGGGAGAATGTCACGACAATTACAAGGCTGCAGCGAGGCTGTACGCTGAAAGGTATCCGGACGCTCGTCATCCTAGTAGGAGGAATATTAAACTTCTAACGATAAGAGCTCAAGGAGGTAACTTAAGAAGGAAGAGGCGACGGACGGGCCCAAGAGAGCATATTGCGCTTGGGGTTCGTGCTGTAATTGCCGAGGATCCTCATATTTCGACGCGACAAGTTCCGCGAATGCATGGAGTACCCAGATCAACAGTTTCCCGTGTATTGCGTCATTTTAGATTTCATCCATATCACTTGCACCTTACACATGCCATTGAGCCTGGTGATCCTGCCAGGCGACTTAGATTCTGTCAATGGGCGGAAACACGAATGCGCATAGATCCATTTTTCTTTGATCGGACTCTCTTTATAGACGAGGCAAAGTTCGACAATATGGGAGGAGTTAATCTTCATAACGCGCATTATTATGCAGAAGAAAATCCACATTGGCAGCGAGATCACCGTACACAAAGACGGTGGTCAATTAATGTTTGGGCGGGCATAGTTGGGGAATACGTTGTGGGTCCAATTTTTTATGACCGTAATTTAAACGGCGAGCTTTATTTAGATATTCTCGAGAACCAAATTCCACCTCTTCTAGAAAACAGTCCGCTAGAAATAAGGCGAGACATGTGGTTCCAGCAAGATGGTGCTCCCGCTCATCGTAGACTACTTGTCAGGAGATTTCTGAACGCGACATACCCAAATAGTTGGATTGGAATTGGTAGTCCAATCTGTGAATTCCCTGCGCGATCGCCAGATTTGACCCCATTGGACTTCTTTCTGTGGGAGGCCGTGAAGCAGAGAGTTTACGCGGAAGCCCCGACGACGGCACAAAATATGATGGAGAGAATTGTTGCAGCATTCCGGGCGTTCACCCCACAAACATTAATAGATGTCCAAAGAAGTTTTCGGCAGAGAATACAAATGTGCATTCAACAAAATGGGCAATTGATAGAGCACTTGAGACGTTGAAATTTCCGTGACTAGCTGAACGAAGGGGTCTTTCCTTGGCTGGACGTGAAGGTCTTTCCTTAAGTGGCTGGATAGGGTCTTGCCTTAAGTGGTTGGACGGGGTCTTGCCTTAAGTGGCTGGACGTTAAGGTCTTGCCTTAAGTGGCTGGATAGGGTCATGCCTTAAGTGGTTGGACGGGGTCTTGCCTTAAGTGGCTGGACGGGGTCTTGCCTTAAGTGACTGATCCAAAGGATACCTCTGTCTTTGTTTGAAGCTAGTAACATTCATCTAAAACAGCTTATTTCTAGAACAAATTCTCTTTTCAGTTAAAGGGAGAGCTACCTATTGATGATCAAAAAATGGTTAAGACAAAAAGTGTTACTTTTTTAGTAGAACCCGAATCTGTGATAAATCTTATTCAAATGACCTTGAAGGTCATGTTCAAGGTCACAGCTGGAATAGCCAAAAGATGCCCCCCTTCTAACCCAACAAATTTTATTTGAAACATTTTTTTCTCAGAGCAAATTTTTAACTTCTTTTAAAGGGTGGGGCAATAAGAGATATTAGTAATTTTTTCAACTTTTTTAAAGCCGTTTACAACAAAAATTTAGGATTTTTTCAAAAAATGATTCGGACAAAAAGTGTTTCTCTTTTTTAGTAGAATCCGAATCCGCCATAAAAATATGCACATTTCATATGAAAATTTGGTCTTGACTTTCAAATGACCTTGAAGGTCATTTTCAAGGTAGCAGCTAAAATATCCAAAAGATGCCCCCCTTCGAACCCAACAAATTTTATTTGAAACATTTTTTCTCAGAGCAAATTATTAACCAGTTTTAGGGGGTGGTAAATTAAAATGAGACACCCTGTATACGTAAAATCGGTTAGAATAAACATCTCGAACATTTCCGATATATGAAATGCCATACTTATTGGGGAAATCGAGAAAGAAAAAAGCTGCTGTAATATATTATATATACGTGTATGTATATAGTAGTGCGCTAGCGCGGCTGATGTCCAAAAGCGGGCGCTATTTATCAAGCTTACAGATTTAACATCGTATTAAAAGTTCGGCTGTGCGCGCGCGCTCGCGCGATTTATCGGGATTTCATTGGAGCTCGTATTTTATTGAGATTTTCGTTCCCGCGCGCGAAAAACAAAGCTCCGGGAGAAAGAACGCAGAAGCCGAACGGAAATAAAGCGCGCGAGACTCGGCTACTCTTTGTTTGCGCAAGGCGGCCTAAATCGAATTCGCCAAAGATAAAAGTATACAGCGGAGCCTGCCGTGCTCCGCTTGTATACATATATAGTAGTAGTAGTAGTAGTATCGATTACCGATTCATTATTTACGTCAAGTCGCTGCTGCAGCGCGTACCACCTCGTCGACGGAATGATCGATGCGATTTGCACTGAGTATGCACACACACACACATACACACACACACACATCACGCAGTATAGCAACGCCCGGAACGCGCAATGGAAAAGCAAAGTGAACTGTCGTGCGAGAGGCTTGATGATAAAAACTTTGGTCTTTTTTTGTGCGAGAAGGACAATCGACGTTTTGCCGATGGCGTCCTGCACATGTTTAAAAAGAAAAAAACACGCGCGATCGCACGGCTTGCAGTGACGCGCGCTGTCTGACTTGCAGGTTTTATTTCAAGTTGCTCGATGTATAGGGGATGCGGCTGTTTGCTGTGTTGTGAGACTCAAGAGTGGAATGCGGGTGTTTTAGATGCAATGGTTTCGGCGGAATTTTCATGAGTTCGGTATAATTTCAAACTGCGCATGTGCTCGGTTTTACTCGGAAATTTGATAAATGAGTATATAGGAAAGATATTAATGATGAACTTGCAAGTATCTACCGATATAAGCTTTTGTATTTATAGGAGAGCAGTCTTCCTTGTCGTCTAGTGCTATTTCGATGATAGAATTGATCCAAACTTGGAAAAGAAAATTAAACAGGTCAACGCATATAACGTTATCAAACGAAAGCATTTATATGAAACATGATAGCGCATCAGTGTGACATTTTTAATTACAGAGAAAATTAATCTATATAATTACCGTCAAAGAAAATAAGTGGTTTGCGTGTCTACCGTAAAGTTTCAAAATATTTTAATTAAAATGCATGACGTTCGAAGCAGCACCTTCGAATAGCGTGCAGTTGATTTGTCCAATTGCGTAATGAATTTTTTACTGATAAATTCGTTTTCCATCTATAATCAACAATAGAAAACGTATAGAACACAAGCAAAACCACGAACACACTCGCTCCGCATTGATATTGAATCAATCAAAGCGAGTTTGCTATATAGATTCCGCAGACATCGTTCATTTCCTAGAATAAATAATCCCAAAAAAGAAAACTCAAACGTACTCGGAGAGAAATATTTCCACTTCCTGCCGAAACAGAAAGAAAAAAAAAGCTCTCGTCTGCGCGGAAACGAATCACCTCCCCTATCAAGAGTCCCACCGAAAGATCCGCGGATCGACGTGAAAAAATCGAGCAAACTGCAGAGTACACACAGTCTAGACTAAGCCAGCCCAAACGCATTCCGGATTCCGGTAAGCAAGAGGCGCATTTTTCTTCTCCGTCGTCGTGTCGCATTGTTCTCTCTCCGCATATACATGTACGTACGCGCATACACGGAGAAAGAGGTATACGCGTGTATAACAAACGTCCTCGACTGCAGCAAAAGCTGCCTGCCTGCCTGCTCGGGGAAAATAAAAGCGAGGGACGGCCCTGCATAAATTTTGCCGCCTCGCGCGCGTTTCGTGTTTCGCTCGCTCTCGTGTGCGCAGCAGCAGCCGTTGTCGCGCGCATACCTCTTCATTCGCGAAAATAAAAGCTCGCACGCGACCTCTAGAAGAGCGCGTTAAGTGAAAAACGCTAATTGTAAAATATATTCCGGAGCGGGGGCGTTTTGTTGCCCGCGGCGTTCTTCGCGCTTTTTTGTGTCATATAGTCGCTTCTTCTCGCAGCTCGGCTGTGTACACTTGCTTCGAGTATGTATCTCGTGTAATGTATATGTATATTATAAGTGCGCGTACGTCTCGTAATTAGACGAGTTTATTGCATAACGAATTATCACACCGAGATACGACTGGCCGAGTCTTTTTCTGCTCGTTCGGGGGAAAATTCACGAGGGAAGTTGCGGCGCTTTGTTTCGCGCAGCAAAGTTTTTGCGAGCGATAACCGCGCGAGCAACTTCGAGGAGGGAATATATATTCTTGAGTTGTATCTGGGCAATATAGTCCACGGTAGGGGCATTCGTAGAAATGAATAACGAGGATCAGACAGACGAGTTCAAAATATTTTCTTCTGTATAAATCACCGGGTGTTGTCACATCGCTAAATAAACATGTTTATCTTATACATTGTATTACCAGAGTTTCCGATCGATTCTATACGAGGAAGAAAGTTCTACATCAGCGTTTTCGAATTTTCTACATTTACGCGTAATCAGTTGAATCCAATGCTTCGGCCCAGTAATACAGCGAAATCTGCGAAAACGAGCCGGTTGTACGCCGCGGTAACACGCGTGCACGCTCTGCAGTTCTCTATGTATATATGTGGCACACAGGCCGCGCGCGGTATATGACAAAGCTCTCGAGGTGCGATTGTCGCGCAACAGTACGTAGCACACGGGGCTATTCCCGCCCCTTTGGGCCCTGAAATATGAGCATCGATGTGCTGTGTGTGTGTATATATAGAACGCGGCAGAATGGCAGGCGTCAGGCGGTAACCTGACAGTTCCGCAAAGCGCGTTTCCTCCTCGCCGGCAGTAAATAATCCCAGACGCGTCGAGGAAGAGCTCGTATAATACAGCGTGTCAGTCCGAATTCGATATTATTTTCGGATATTCGATGCCGCGCGGCTCTCGCATCCATACCACGCTATATACGCACGCGTCTGAGTCCGAGCATTATTTTTCACGAATAAATTTCGCAGTGTCTTACCAAACTCAAGCTTTACTACTTGAACGTAAAAGAACCCGCGCGAATCTCGCCAAGCAGTTCTACAATATAAAATCAAACCTATTATCACACTCGAGCATGCGTATGGCACTCTCGGACAAAAAAATAAAATCGTATATATACATAAGGGGTTGCGCGCGCATGGTATAGGTGAAACGTTCCACTCGCACTCTAAACGACCATCAGGTATACAGTCCTCACGGAAGAAAATCCCTGCCTACTCTCTGCACTGGTGCGCGTTATATAGGCTCGCATAAATACGGCCCAGCAGTTCGCCCCTTCCTGGAGTCGCAGCCTTATCTCTCGCTAGCAGAGTAGCTGCAGCAACGCGTGATACAAGCGTCGGACCGATAACCCGAGTATAGCGCCCCTCCCCTCCCTTTGCCGTCGGTCTAATGATATAATGGCTCTACTCGCTCGATCCATATCCATTCGCATATACCGGTGTATATATATATATATATAAACCCTGCACGTAGCAGCCGAAGATTCCATTGGTAGATTTTCGCGCGTCTGCGCGATTAGCGGATACTCCTGTTGAAATTTAATTTTCCGCTTCGCGCAATCGTATTATACGGTATATGCGAAAAAGCGCGAGAGCACGTTTCTCTCTCCTCATCCTCTTGCTTTTCTTTTATTGCGAGAAACAGCTTTTACGGGGCTGAAAATAGCGAGTAATTTTTACGAGAAGCGTATACGCGATGGATTAGCACTCGTGTATAGGTGGGTCGGATGAGAATGGATAGGCGTTTTCCGTGCCGAGGGATAAAGCTCTGAGCACTGAGTGATAGGATTCTTTTTTTTTGTCGGGAAATGCAGGAGGGATCGTTGCTCTTTACTCTCGATTTTATTTTTACTTTAACGACGCGTTTATGTCCTGCGCGCGCCGGGGATGATGCGATTGCAGTAAAGCTCGTGTGCTGGAGTATGTATGGCTACGATGTAGAAAATAGCTTATAATATAGACGGATTATAATATAGAATATGAATAAATGAATGAATATCACACGAAATGCTTGCTTCTCTCTATCTCGCAGATCGCGGCGAAGCCAACAACGACGTGGCCGTGGTGGCTTCAGCTAGACTATCGTCGATTTTTCGTAGGTTTCTCATATATATCTTTCTCTTTGGCTCGATTTTGCTATATTCTCTTTTTATTAACATCCTCGTAGCGAATTCGTTCGCGCCACCAGGCGATTGCATCTCTTTCCTATTCCCTAGTTATTACACCTATATGTAGAACGATTGTGTATATACCAGTTCGTCGATTTTTTTCTGCTTCGTATGCCGACGAACCGTATCAAAAGCGAATATTATGTACGTATATACAAATAGCGCAGCGCTCCGTAGAATTTATTTTATATACTTCGTTTGATGCATCCGTTTTATTATAGATAGAAACATCCACTACTGTGTACGAAAACGATCAATGTTTTTGCGTATATATATTTCGAGAACGAAGCATTTGAATATTTCATATCCGCATGCAGCTGTGCATATATACGCAGTTCAGCCGAAACGTACACAAAAACATTTACGGTCATGCACATAATAATTTATTTATCGTCACTTTGTACGCAATATGTACTAGCAGACTTGACTCTCGTTCTATTTTTTTTTTTTCAGAAATACGTAGTTGGACCAAGTGATCAGAAAGTGTACCCGTACGACCGCAACATGCCGCTGATCTTCATCGGAGGAGTACCTCGATCGGGGACGACGCTCATGCGTGCCATGATGGACGCGCATCCGGAAGTCAGGTTCGTGTACTCTCTAGATATATATGTATTTTATTTGTTTTTTTTTTACCTCCGACGCTCGAACTCAATCGCTTGACCGCGGAAACGAAGCAAGTTGCTCGTGAAATGGAATATCGTTTAATATCTGCTGTAGTATATCAATTTGGTATAAATATATACCGACTGATGGTCGTATAACTTTAAAGCTGATGTATACATGCAGTATAACACGATTTCTATCGCTTCTGCAAACTTTTCACGAAGTTCACCGCGACAACGAACTCGCGCTTGTATTTATACGTATATAATACGCACACACCCACGTTTCCTATTTCCGAGCACGAGGGACAGAGAGAACAGGTTAAAACCAGCCGCGCGCGAATTAGAGCCTTCGACGTCAATCAAATGCACACGAGACCGAATCGATTAACTCTCGGGGACACGCTCAAGAACTAACTACTGCGCTCTCCTCCATTCGTCCGATCGAGCAGACGGCGAAATTTCGGGATTTTCATCATCCGGTATGTGCGTCAGGTTTTTCGTTTTTTTAATGTAACTATAGCGGGATTGGAGGAAAAAACTTTTGCGCGATAATCCGCCCTTTTTTCAGCGAAAATGATACAATTGCGAACGCGAAAATCCGCTGTTTGTCGGGAATACGCTGCTAGCGGAGATTTTTGTCAAATTTTCCGAATTTCCAGTCTAACGAAATTTCAAATGAAAGGAATATTTCTACTGCTGTTCGGAACAGCGAAATTCGGAGATGCGATTTCGAGGAAAATAGCTGACGCGCATATATAGTGTAAATATTTCACTTCCGATCTCCATATATATTTATATTTGCGTTGCCGCAATGACGTTTTATTTATGCACTCGAAATTTTAGCGTCAGCGCGGAGTAGTATACATAGTTCGCCGAAATTTACATGTGACTCAATTGCATCCCACTATACTACGCATACACAACGATTTATATACGTTCAATAAAAATCGAATAAATCGCGCATATATACAGTCGTACAAACGAGAGCAAAGCTTGATCGATTATCTCATTCGCAGATGCGGCCAAGAGACGCGAATAATTCCTCGTATTCTTCAAATGCGGTCACATTGGCTAAAATCGGAGCGCGAGAGCGTCCGCCTCGAGGAAGCAGGCGTGTCCAAAGAGGTGCGTATTTTATATAAATAATATTACATGGATACACGAAATAAATCAAGACACTCGTACAAAATTCACATTGGCGCTGATACAGGTGATGGACAGTGCCATAGCAGCGTTTTGTCTGGAAGTGATCGCGAGGCACGGCGAACCTGCGCCACGACTCTGCAACAAGGACCCGCTGACCCTCAAGATGGGCTCCTACGTGCTCGACCTCTTTCCCAACGCCAAGTTCATATTCATGATTCGCGACGGTCGCGCGACCGTTCACTCCATCATATCGAGAAAGGTGTGTATTTATAACGTTTTGTACGCGTATGTACAGCGCGCACCAGCCCTTTTTTCCGGCGTCATCGTTAGCGGGGCGCGAATGCCTTTGAGTTACGAGCACCCGCTGGTGCATATCGCTTTCATGCAGATTTATTTTGTAAAATAATCTTTTTTTTTCGAGATTTTTCAGGTCAGCCTTTTGCCAGAAATATTTTTTTTCCAAATTCCGACCCTCGCGTGCTCGATATATAACGTCCCGAGCTTTGACGTTTTCCCTTTGTTCCGCTATCCGTATCCATATATTGCGCAATTGTAATTACGCGCGAATTTCGGACAGTATATCATTGATTACATAGTGCGCATAATTTTGAATCAATACGTATACGTCCGTCACCAGGTAACTATAACGGGCTTCGATCTGACGTCGTACCGGCAATGCATGATCAAGTGGAACCAGGCCATCACGATGATGTACAAGCAGTGTAAGGACGTGGGTCCGGAGCGCTGTTTGATGGTACCGTACGAACAGCTGGTACTGCATCCACGTGAATGGATGCAGAAGATCCTGCTCTATCTTGACGTGCCCTGGAACGAGTCCGTCCTCCATCACGAGGAGTTCATCAATAAACCCGGTGGTGTTCCCCTCAGCAAGTACGTATATATACGAGCGATTCTCGTCTTTTTTTCTACTCATTCTATAAGGCGTGCGTGCGCAAGCTCGCTCGATCATCGCTGCTATACTACGTTGTTCGAGCTTTAATCACTCTCCGGCAGCGTATTCCGAATGTAATCTCGAATGTGTATATATATACGAGGGAGAACGATAAAGTTGAAGAAGCAATTCCGTCGTTGACGGAGAGGAGTCGGAGTTAATAACGCTGCTTGATGTCGAAACTTGATCGCGTGTCTTAATAAACGCGGGCGACACGTCTTG
Source organism: Muscidifurax raptorellus (assembly GCA_020010945.3). Lineage (NCBI taxonomy): Eukaryota > Metazoa > Arthropoda > Insecta > Hymenoptera > Pteromalidae > Muscidifurax > Muscidifurax raptorellus. Next base: position 12,806,939 of record CM052078.1, on the reverse strand, counting down.
TTCGAGATAAAATCGAGCTTGGTTCGACTATATACACGGAGAAAAATTTATTGCAATTTTTAAAATAAAGTGTGATAAAAATTGCTATGTTTTATAAGAAAAGTATGACAGACTCAGTTTATGGGGATTTTTGTTATAACTATAAGAAATGTTACTAGAAAAGCTAATAATTTTGGCAATACTGCTTATCAAAAATTGCTATGTTACATTATAAAAATTGAGCTATACCAAATATTAGGTTATATTATACAATTATTTAACGTATAATATTTTATAATTTACTGCGTTTTATTGTAAAAATTAAGCTATATCAAAAAGTACTTGATATTCTACTATTATTTAATATTCCATATTAAAGTTTATTCCAATTGGCATATCAAACTTTACATTAATAAAGAGTACATTCAACTATGCGCAATCGTCTACCCGACATATTGTTTTTCGAAGTTGGTAGCATCCTTTTGTGAACCTACGCACTCACCGTTGCCGACTCATGATCTTGCATACAGTTGGTTAGTATACATTATCACGAAAAGTTTTGAATAGATATCAAAGCTAATAACTCTGGGCAAGGATAAAGGGTCCGTAAGTGTTTACTTCGAAAGGTTAGATCAGCAAGATTATACGTGGTTATACGTCGTCCACACCACTGCGCGTCAAAAAGTTGCGCCGGTGTTGACAAGCTTGTTGATGCTACGCTGCCGCATCGCCGCGTCGCGCGTGGTATGTGGTGATCAGCGTATAGTGCGTTCGGCGGTGTGTCTTGCCGAGTAAATTCAACGGGACCTTCTATTACATTACGATGCCCTTATTTGTTATTGGACCGATAGATGGCACTTTTGACCAAACCCGCAAGTGGTAAGATTCCAGGTCAATCACTATATAATGAAATTTTATGTACATCTTTACCATGCGAACAATATATAGCGATCCATACCAATAAAAAGCGTTTAGTTTGTAAGGTTAGGGCAAACATGTTAAAATAAATGCGAGCGATTTATACTAATTATGTAAAAGAATTTGAAATATGTAAACCACTCGAATACTTCGAAAATGCCCAGATGTCCTTCTCCACCAAAATCTAGTTTCATTAACATAAGACTTCAGTAACCAGCAAACCTTCCACAAAAATAAATTGAAACAAAAAATTTTTATCTCCTTATCCTATATAAAAATTATAAATTTCATTATAAAAATTGCTATATCTTATTCTAAAAATTGCTATGTTAACATAGTAAAAATTACTACAAAAGATTTTTACTATAGATAATACCAATTTTTACTATAAAGTAAGTCTGTCACACTTTTCTTATAAAACATAGCAATTTTTACCACACTTTATTTTAAAAATTGCAATAAATTTCTCTCCGTGTATTATACGGAGATCTTCGCGTGACGCTGAGCTCTATATTATTAGGAGCAACTTGTTGGCTACGAAAAGAGGATTTTGAATGAGTTATTCAGTATATACGAATTAAATAACGAAAAAATATATTGGCGGCAGAGAGATTCGCCAATATCACCTTTTGCATTATTTATTTTACCTATCTGTGAGTAGCAAAATCTCTTATGTGTAACAAGTTTCTTTAGTAAACTGAGAAAGGATGTATTTAGAAGCCATGCTTTGTCGTATCACCGTGGCGTAAATTGATACAAAGATGGGCGAAAGCAAAGACAAACGAGTTCTTAATCACAGTATTGAGTGAAAAGCTCGAGTTACCATCACTTTACGGGAAAGAAGGTTTTAAAAGCTAAGGCTTTTAGCCTCTCCTTGCTCCAAGCTTAAAGCGCGCTTCTCGTTTCCCATATATATATTTACCCGGAAAAATAAGTAATTTCACAAAGCACGATTATCGTTATAAAACTTGTAAATTTTGCAAGCTTGCGCACGACCCATATATACCCATACGTATATCGCATTAAAAGCGTTGGATATGCAAGCAACTGATCACGTGCTCGTTTTACAGGGTGGAACGTTCGTCGGATCAGGTGATCAAGCCAGTGAATCTGGAGGCGCTAACCAAGTGGGTCGGCAACATCCCGGAGGACGTGGTGCGCGACATGGCCGAGATAGCTCCCATGCTCTCCGTCCTCAATTACGACCCCTACGCCAACCCGCCCAACTACGGGGCGCCCGACAAGGTCGTCAGCGACAACACGAGAAAGTAAGTCCGACCGCGCTTTCTCACTCGTTGCGAGTATCGACGGGCCGAGTAATTAACCTTTTGCTGCGCAACAGAGTCCTGACGAACGGCCAGGTCTGGGAGGAAATGGCTCGCGAGCTCGAGCTCGAGAAGACGTCGACGCACGCCTCGGAGGTCAACAGCAGCGGAACAGACGCGTGACCACCGTCCTCTTCGCTCGTCGATCTGTCCAGGCTGTACAATACCCACGCCTCCGGCCACGTCTAACGAGGAGAACAGCTGCCTGCTACGCCCTTTCAAAGGCCAGTTCACCGGAGGAGGATGTGTAATAAGACGTTTGTATGTGTGCGCGTGTGAGTGGCTGGGTGTGTGTCCGTTTGCGCGGGAGGTGGGCTGCCGTAGAAGCTGCGACTGAGCCTGATGCGTGAAAGCGAGCTTGTTTTTCTTTTTTATATCTTTCGTCCTTTGGAACTCGGTCTCCTTGTGAAAGAGCGAACGTTTATAGGCGGGCTGTAGCCGTAGTTGAAGCTTATTTTCTACGTTCTTTGTAACTAGGAAGCGACGTATTGCTAACGAGTCGAGTGTAACAATCGTCGTATACCGTTGCAGAAAATTCTAAAAGTCAGAGATTCGACACATCTATGTAGGGCATTCCTTCAAACGTATCGTCGCGATCACGTGCATTTTGTACTTGTTTTTTTTTATTTGCGAAAATAGGGTGTGCTAGGAGTTTTGCGATCGAAATTGTTCAACATTCCACGGGTAATAAAACTTTTTCGTTCAGTGTACAGCATATACCTTTTAATCAACATTCCGATATAATTCTCGAATATCTATTAGATATTATCTAATAAACAGGTTAGATAATAAGCAAGCATCCAAGACGAGAGGAATAATGAAATGCCCAGTCGGCGGAAAAAAACGCTAGCCACGCGATACTCTTTCGCAAGGAGCAAAGGAGACGATGCCGCGTCCTTCCAAAGAATAAAAAAGTGACTTTCGGCTCGCAAGAGCGTCGTGCCGATTGCCCCCGTATGTGTTCAGTCTGTTCACATCTCGATATATATACGATATATTGCACGCGCTCGCGCAGATATATATTTGTTCGCCCAGAGCGGAACGCGCCGGCGACTGTGGTCGTGGCGCGCATGATTGCGTGCCCCCAGCGATTGCACTATGTAATGCTACTTCTCGAGTGATTTGACCCTTTCGTGCTTCGTTTTACTTGTCATCTTAGTTTTTTTTTGCAATCATTTTGGTCGGAGCGTTTCAAAGATCTGTTGAGAGGAAATATTAGGCTTTTTTTAACTATTAACGTGTAAGAGACTAGTGCAATGTATGATAACGATTAATTTTATTGCAATACGAAAATCTGTTTTATGTATTCGAGCTTCTTGTAAAGGGTTACTATGCACTTTGAAGTTCGTCATCATATTAAATGATTAGTTTGAAATGTTGAGAAATTGATGAAATCATTAGTATAAGAAAAATTACTTTTATTTAGACTTTAAATATTATGATTGATTGCTTCATACGTTGTTTGTGTAAATTACATTTTAAATATAAGAATAATATCTTATTATTTGATAGAAATCCAGCATTTTTAATATAATGTATGTACAGTACAGTTCAGTCGATTATAAAGTACATTATTTTTTTAGCTATGAAAACCTAACTATTATTGGCTTTTTTAAATATGCAACTGTAAAAATAATTGTGCTTAAATACGGCATTGCTACCACACACGTCGACCGTGTTCGAATCGAAAATGCGATTAATTAAAGCGTATTAATTGCATGCTCGTCAGTGTTATTGAAGGGAACACACAAAGACTTTTTTAATTCATACGGATTCGAAGAAGCGAATTGTTTGTACTATAGCAAGCTATTAGAATACTTTTATCGAGCGACAGCTAAATGAATTTAATATTTACTAATCGTTATAACTGAAAGGAGGATCCAAAAATCAAGCTATTTGTTGGATGAAAAACGTTTTAAAAGGTGATTCGAAGTGTAAACAAAAGATAAAAAGAGGCTAAGAGCATTCTCAAGTAATTTATTATTGTACGAGTCGTCTTGCAGCTTCATTAAATGGTGCTAATTAAATTTGTTTCTGTTTAATATTATGGCGATATAATAGAAGAACTATACCGTATAATGTCTAAAATGTGAGTAAAACTTTCACCTTGAAAGTTAATTACAATACTGGAAAACTTCGTTCTTAAAAAGTTAAAAATAAAGCGTTAACATCTAATGTAAGCGTGAGTCTCTATGTGCACAAAAAGTTCTCATAAACACAAAGAGTCGGGGGAACGCATATGAATCTCATAACTATGTGTGATTGAGTGTGTCTGTCTGAGATCAGAAATATATCTGAAAGAAGTTTACACAAAGTCTCGTTTTGATAAGATATTACAATGCACACTAAAGCAGTACTAACAAATTTTGTTTAAACGACATCATTTCCATGATTATCTTCTCATATTTTGTATACTTAAGTTTGATTAATTTTCTCGCACTATCGACAATTTTTACCATACAAGATATTTTGATAAATGGCCAGTGATGTATGCTTCGTAACTGTATGCACAAGTTCCTTTTCATGCATAGAATTTGTATTATCAACTTATGTTGATTTTTCTGGGATAATTTGACATTTGACGTTTATAATTTTTCGTGGGAATATTTCATTTCAGTTATCAAAGGTTTATGAAACACAATATATTACCGTACATATATAATACTTCGTAAAATAAACAAAAATGATTGAGCTTGTAATTGCATCATAATTCTCTTGCGTTATACAGAAATAGTTATAAAAATGTAATCATAAAAGATTTCGAACAGACTATTTTTTAAATATTTCTAAACGCTTCCAAAAAAACTACGAAGAATTTTTACATGAAGAAATCGAACTATCGACTCTGCCATATATTTGACATTATTTTACATGTAAACTTAAGTTTGCCTAATATGGTCGTAATGAAAGAAACTGAAATTGATTTGCTATAACCAGAATTAATTTTTTTTGTAAGCTGCAAATTTGTCTTGTTAATATAGGCGAAGGGATGTAGAACGCTGTCGATATTCACAAGATATACATGTAATTGTAATGCAATTGTACAGAGGAAAGAAAATATTTGTAATATTGTCGTGCGTGATAAGAGGTCTGTTGTCTCTGGCTGACCTGGGTTTGTCTTTATTAAAGTTACTTTATTGGCGAATATTTTATTCGTTTTCGTCTAGGTTTATGTGGTTCTATTCTGAGAGCATAATAAACAAAAATATGCGGACCTTCCATAGTCTTAACTAGGACTTTTAAGCTTGGAAAAACTGTAAAATATTCGTCAAATATCAGCTGATTGTGTTTTTAGGTCATAACGAGACATTACCCATTTGTCGGCAATGTTAATGTCTATCATATGTAAAATTAAAATTAAATTATTTTAATATTACGTATACGTCTTTTATTCTTTTCTTGCACTATAACATCAATAGAAATTTTTATGATCGTCTTTGTAAAATGTTAGATAAAGCAAGGAACTTGCATATTCTCCACTACAAAATTTTTGAATTGATACAACTTTATTGTGCCAGCGCTTTGCGTTATAGCATAGTAACAATTTGGTTTCGAAGAAAATTTGATTTCCGGTAAGTAATAATATTCGATTAGTCTCAGTTCTACTGACTGTGTTACAGCTAGCTTTTCAAACGGATATTTTAATTTCCTGGAGATATATTAAATTTCATTTACTAGTGCCAATCATTTAGCAGACCTTGGGACAGTTTTGAAAATCTCGAATTAAAAATACCAATGTTATCGCAATTATTATGTGAAGTTTTAGGCATCATTGGATAATCGATAATTGTAACCAACCCTTATAAGCAACTATGCAAAGTCAAGCAAAATGCTAAGTTAGCTCTTGGAGAACACGATCTTTTTGTAACAGATGAATGGATTTTTGCGTTTTTTCGCATTTTTCTGAAAATAACGGTTACTTTAGTTCTTAACAAATCGTACACGTACTAAAAAAAAAAACAATAAATTTAAAAAAGGTCAATAATATTTGTTGTGTCGTTGAATGTAGTAATACTGCGTAGATAGTAAGAAAAAATGTTATCGATTTTCAGCAATTCATCGCACAAGTTAGAACAAAGGCACCAATGGATGAATGCAGTGAAGAGAAAAAGTTTTTGTATTCTACGTTCATCAGACAACGATTAGAAGAATATTTTTTTAAACTTTGAGATATATAGTCACTGTTGCAGACATTTTAGTGTCGTGACTAACGAAGGATATACTATTCAATTAGCAGATCAACTGCAGTAAAACTCATGCCAAACTAGATTGTGCCGAATGTCAAAATGGAAGTTCCATCAAGTGTAGAAAATAGAGTATTTTGTTATTCTAATTACAATATATACCGATTAAATTTAATTTTCTTATCCTTGGAGTTTATTAATATCGCTGCCAAATGCACACTTAGAATACTACATAGGGTTATAGCGATTGTTGGTAATGTAAAGAGCTCGGTCGGGTCGATAATGCAGATAAATCGATTTTTGAAATGGATGGAATGGAAACAAAATAAACAATGAAATTCAACATTAAAATTTAATTTCTGATCGTCGTAAACTTACATACATTTAAGAATTATCTTAAATGGTCATTATTAATTTATAACTATTTACAAATGAAAACAGAGAAATGTCTTGAATTGATAATTGTAAACTAGAAATCACAATAAATTATAGTTAAAATTTCAATTTTTATCTTCCTATTGTCCAAAAGTTAAAAGATAAAAAATGCTGAGTATGCTTAATGATTCATTTTTATTTTTAAAATAATAGAAAAAAAAGATAAATCTAGGTTTATCTTTGGCAGTTTTCAGACTTGTATCGCACTATAACTTAACTTTCGAGCGAAATCATACACGCTATATACGCAACAAACCTGTCACTAAAAAATTAACCATAATTTTTAAATCTATATATTACAATACGGATACAAAAGATACGTAAACTCTTGTAAAAATCATGAAGATAAAAACTTAAATGAAAAACAGAAATTTTCATTTTATTAATCTAGATGTATCGAATATCGATGAAATAGAAAATAACCACATTTACAGTTATGTATGAAAGAAAAGTGAGTAAAAATAGTTTTACTTTTAATTTGCTTACAATATGTATACATGTTTAACCATCAGCAAATAATGATTATCCTTTACGACCATATTAATTTTTCAAATGTAACATTGAAAGGGTCCGAATATTTATAATTTATGTACACATACCAGACATTGTATTATTTTTTCATTCTCCAACCGTATACACGTTGTACGTTTATAATAAGATACAGCTTCTACACGTGCACCGAACTAATTGATAAACAGACTACAATGTTGGTAACCGAAGCACCTTATCGAACAGTATATTTACGTTTATAAAGATGAGATTCTTTATACTCATTTAATATCAATATATATCTCTTTGGAATACAGTGATGTTTGCAGATTCATGCAGCAGAAAGTTCGCTGTAAAAAGTGAAAGCAAATTTGTTCTCATATCTCTTCATTCATATGTCATTCTTCTTGTACCATGATCTTCTTCTACAATTATACTCAGCATCGCAAGTGTCATGAAAAAATAAATATCATCCAGTATAGTTCTCACTCTCTACATTCTTAAACGTCTAACTATAAGCGCAAGAAAGAAATTTCGTCCTCGCCAAAGTTCATTTCTTAAGCCTACAAATTCATCTCTCGCTATGTATTATATATTACACAAAGACTATAAACAGCTTCCCCCTGCATTTCAAATCTGCAGAGGATCAGAACGAGCTTAAAAAACGTTTCTCCACTCAGTCAACTACGTCCTACTGCTCGCACAAGGACTGCGATCACTCGAATCGAGTAGTTCACACGCCGTCTGCGGGTTTAGCACGTGGGTTATCTTCCTCATCGACGTCGAGGGTGAGCCTCTCTCGCGAGGAGGCGCTTCGGTTGACGTCCGCCTCGATGACCAGCATCGATTCCGGCTGGGACGTAGTCGTGGTCATCCTCTCGTCGTCGTCGTCGTCCTCGTCGTCGCAGTCGACGAACTGAAGCGCAGCCTCGAACTCGTACGTCCGTAGCTCCATCTTCGTCGAGGAGTCGTCCAACATCGTCGTCGTCGTGGCGGTGGGTAGACTAGTCTCGTCGGGTTGCTGATTGACTATTATTATACTCGAGTTGCCGCAGACGGAATCGGTGGGACTGTCGCCGCTGCTACTGCTCGCGGTTGTCCGACGATTTTTGCAGCCGAGGATCGAGACCGGGGACATGCTCGTCGAGGATCGCTTGTTCGGGTTGTGGTTGCTGTTGTTGTTTGGATGGCCGGAATTCGCGGAGGCCGTCCTACCTTTGCTGCAATTCAGGCGGGTCATGAGAGTCACGGGTTAATCGTGTAGGTGGTTGATCATGGTTTTGTGGATTATGGTCTGTTGGGTGAAATGCCATTGTAATATGTATCTTATGGATAACGATTGTTTGCGGCTTTATATCGTTAAACTTTTTCGCAGCGAGTCGCAATTATAAGTATAATTGCGGAGATTTTTACAAGAAATCGTAGACGAGTTAATTGCAAGTGCCGCTCGTTCAAACGGTAAAACAATGTGCACACGAGGAATAGATATATATATACACGAACTAATATGAGAAAGCAGTTGTTGCATAACGCGATGCAATGCGTTTTATGACCAGAAAAATTAGATAAATTAAATGTGTATATTAAGGAACAAAGAAACTGACTTTATGGAAGCTTTCGGCGATCCAGAAGCCACGGCCTGCATGTCCCGCATTCTCGACTCCTGAAGCTGCCTCATGAGACTGGTATGTCTGCTGCTACCGCTACCACCTTGCAACAACTGTTGCTGCGATCCTGCCACGTGAGCCCTCGATCCCAATCCTCGCTGGGAGCCCATCAACGAACCTGCAACAATCGTTCCATGAGCAGATCATCGAAGCGCGCAAACTTAATTGACGTTTCAGCGCCACTATCGCACCAACCTCTCGGCTCCTGAATGACACTGACGAGTCCCCCGTGAGGTCCCATCGCGTCCTTCCCATCGGGCCTTCCGGGGAACAACATCCTGTGAATGAAGCTCTTCAGCGCCGCTCTGAAATCCTTCAGGTGATAGGCGTAGAGCAGAGGGTTGCCCGCAGAGTTGAGGTGCGACAGGATGATGCAGAAGTTGAGGAGGAACTCGCTGACCTCGCACTGGGGGCAAAACGCCATGACGCAGTTGATCGTGTAGAGGGGAAACCAGCAGACGATGAAGAAGGCGACGATGCGGGAGAGATTTTGCGTGGCCTTGACCTCGCGCTTCTGCGCCGCGCCGAGCAGACGCAGCATCGTCCCGTGAGTCTGGTTCTCCTTGCGTTTGCCCGGGTTCATCGTCACGATCTGCTGCAGCTGTGAAAACGAATCGAAACGTTGGATCGGCCTCGCGCGAATAAGGATCGATCGAGAAAACTGGGTCATTGTTCTTTTTTTGTGCGCGGGGGTGGCTTACTCCAAGTTTTTTAATACATCGCTCGTCGCGGGACGACCTTAATCGAGGGCTATATACCTTGTTGTATTGTAGTCGAGAGGGCGGTGCTTTTCTTTCGCGGGATTTATGCGGGAAAATTATTAAAATTTTTGAATTGGTATGCCGATGATTGAGAAACTTCAATAAACATCATTTTCACATACAGAGCTGTAGATTTTTTGAAACTGTATAAATAGTGGAGCACGACCGTAGATTATAAATGAATTTGCGCACGATACAAGCACGTTATATTTACTGAAAAGTATATTTACTGCGGAAATACGGAAACGATAATATTCTACGCCATCCGCAAATAAGAGAAGTTTAAGGATGAAAAATACATTACTTCATGCGTTTTATATAAAAGTTTCACATATCAGACATGCGGCGCTGTCGTATTAATTGGATTTATAAATATATAATGTCATCATAAAACACGAGGCAGGATCCAAAATAAAGAAATACAACAATATTAATTAAATCCAACAGAGGCTGCAAATGTCAACGTTAATGAATTTATTTCCCGGCATATATAAAAAAATCTTTTCCCAAAACCTAGTATAAAGCCCAGTTTGTAAAAACCCTCGATCCGACTAAAGAAGAAAAAAAACAACAACTGACCTGCTTGACGACGACCCGATAGATGTGGGCGTAGAAGGCTGCTATGAGCAGCGCCGGAAAAATTATGGTAGCGAAGTAGAGGAAAACGAGGTAGTCGTAGTCCATGACCTCGGTGAAGATGCACTTCTCGTCGGACTTGTGGCCGGCGTTCCAGCCCAGCAGCGGCAGGAAACCGACCAACGTTCCTGCCACCCAACATACGCATATTATACCTGCGAACAGGAAAAATTATTTTTACTTTTCGATGTTGAGAAAAAGAAAAATGGGCTTTTTTTATCTGAAAATAAAGAGAAAAGAGCAAAGAGAAAAATTGAAACAAAATTATTTTAATGCTTCTCATAATTCGCAGAAAAGCGTTCGTGGTCAGGAATAAGTGCGCTGCAATAAGGAAGACATTGAAAGAACGAATTAAAATTAGAGACTTACTCTTCGACTCACTTGGTACAGTTATATGCGGAGGATAATACGTTAAACTCGCGCTATATATATATATATATATATATATATATATATATATATATATATATATATATATATATATATATATATATATATATATATATATATATAATGTATACCAATATACATATACACTGTATATTTCACGAAATTGCTCTATTTCACTGCATCCTAATTAGGCGTAATTTACTCGAGTAAACATCGCTATCCATTGCAATCGATGCGTATCTTCCAAAGTGAATCGAGCGCAAGCGTATGCAATTAGAACACGAAGTAAGCGGAGAAAAAAAGCAATCTCATTTAGACGGAATGTTTCTCTCCAGGCAGGCTCGTTAAAGAAATCTACCATATCTCTCGGCTATATAATATCCTATTTTCGTTTCGCGTATTCTTCAATTGATTTATAAAATCCACCCGATTCTCACGCGCGAACAACAACAACAACGGTTTATGCAAAGCCGCAGAAAAATAAACGATAAAACAGCCATTATGCAAGTGTAAAATAAGTACAATCCCACTTCCGCTCGCATCGGACACTATGTATGCTTAGTCGGCTCCTCAATCTTCATTAGCATCCGCTCGAGCGCGCATTGTCGAGAAGAATAAAAACAAGCCTATACACACACACACACACCGCGGATCTAAATTTAAATCTGCCGCACTTTTTGCATTACCAGCGCAATACGCAGATACCGACCGTCGGACGTCCGCGAGAATATATATACATATATATATATATATATATAATAAGGCTCGCATCCATATCGATTAGCCGTTACGTCGAGTTCTTTTATTTTCTTTCGGTTTTCCCTGGCTCTCTTTTTCTCGTAATTAAAATCCAGCCGCGGCCATGCACGCGATGATGACAGCGTACTCTGAAAGAGACGGGCGTCGAATTACCTTAATTACGTATTCGCGCGCTGAAGAGAGCGAGAGAGAAACCCGATGACCCGCGAGGATCAATGAGACGGATTCGATATGGGAGATGCTTTTTTTCCTTCGCGACACGAGGCTGTTTATTGGGATTGATAACTGTAAATTGAGGAAATTTCATTATGGTCGAGGGGTTTGTGGGACGAGGGTTTGATTGAACCAATTGAGCAACTCGGGTGTGCGGAGACGTATACTAATTGCGGAGAGATGCTTTTAACGGCAAAAAGAGAGTTCTTGCGCGGAAAAAGTTTACCGCATGGCGGTCCTTAGAGATTCAACTTTGTGTGTCGCTTTCTTAATTTCATTGTGTTTTTCTCGTTGCGGGAGCTCGCCGAAAGGAAAACGAAGTATACAAAGGAGAATCGCGAACGCGCGATTTTTCATTTTCGGCAATTATTTGCGGTACACGCGAATCGAGATTTTATTATTATATTGAAGAATCGAGCCCAGCAATTGAAGCGCAAGGAAAATTATGGTAATAAGGTACGACGTGCACACCGAGAGTCACTTGACGGTACACTCGACTTCGAGCTGCGAATGAAATTCGAATCTACACGTATCCCCTTGGGAAATCGAATAGATGGAAATCGATATTAGAGTAAGCGGAATCCCACTTTACGCCAGTTTTTTTCTTTCTATTTACATTCGTCGCGTTCTACTCGCTCTTTAATCTAGCGGCGAGGCATTTTTTTCTCAACCCGTAAATACTCGCAGCATTTAATGCGTGACTTGTAATATATTACAATGCGGTGCGTTTGCAGATTACTTCTCTCTCATTCTCTTACTCAAAGAAATTTAATAAATGCCGCAAGCTCGAATCAAAAGCCGTCGAATTAAATTTTAACGCGCTTTTGATACCGCGCAGCTGCGCCGGTCAAAAACGTCTCGCAAACTTCCTTTCGCTCGCTCGGAACTTACGCAGGAAGATTGCCTCAACTATTTCAATTTTTGAAATTATACATCCGGCGCTTCACGATCCACGAGATTTATACGATATAGATATTATACGGGCTTTCGCCAAAGTTATTCCCCGTAATCGGGAGATCAATCAAAAGGCTGCCTCTTAAAATTAATTCGCTAAACGAACGAAGAAAAATGAATCGGCGAGGTCCTTCATTTATATACACGCACGGAATAAGCGTATAATTTACTTCGGCGCGCGTTCTTGCACCCTCGAGTCGCTTTTTATTAATATAGGAAAGAGCTGCTGAAATAGGAAAGGCCGCTCACGCGTCTGCTCTTGATCTTCATTTTGCAATATGACGAGCGGGCTAAATCCGATGATAAATTTTAGATGGCGCGGGAAAGTGCGCCTGCGAGAAGCTTTATACACGAGTACGGTCTGAAAGTGCGAGCTTTCGTGATTTTCTCAAGACTACGATTATGTGGTGCATGTTCGGCTTGATGCGCGTAAAATGAAGAATTACGGATGAAGAGCAAAAAAAAAAGAATTTTATCATCTTTAAATATCGCATACGGAACTCACCTATGGCAGTCTTAGTTCGCACCGTCCTGGAGTATCCCATAGGATGGAGTATCGCCCAGTACCTGTCGATGGACACGGCAACCAGGCAAAAAATACTGATGGTACACAGCACGATGAGGACCGAGACGGTGAAGAGACACGCGTGCAGATTCGTCGGGAGTCCGATGCTCGCCAGTATGGCAAACGGTATGGCGAACAGTCCGACGAGGAGATCGGCGGTGGCCAAGGAGATGATGTAGTAGTTCGTGCGCCGTCGGAGCTTTCGCTCCTTCGCGAAGACCAGGATGACGAGGCCGTTGCCGAGGACAGCGCACACAGCGACCAGGACCTCGCACACGGCGTAGGGCAGGTTCAACTCGGCCCCAGCCGGACCGGCCGTCACGTTGTAGTCCATCGAGCTCGGCTCTTCCGGACTCAGGCCGACGGACATGCTGATCGGGCTGACGATGGGCTCGGTTGAGGCGGCGAGCCGCGCGCATAATTTGGGGGACGATTTGCCTGATGGGCTTACGAGGGCTGTGTGCGAGATGCGGATGTGATTTAGCTGGCTATGGGGGACCCAGCGCTGATCAACGGGCCGTGACTCGAGGCCCGTTTTCGTAAGGTTGATCGGTCCATTGCAGCTTTTGGCGGGAGCTGTGAACAAAGGATGCGTGCGTTGAATTGATTTCTGCGGAGAGAGCGTGTTAAAAAGTTTCTTCGTGAATTGAAATGATATACGTGATAGTACTTTGGAAAATAAACCAACCAGTTTTTTGTTTCTCCAACGCCCTTTCAGCTCTGACTTCGGGACGTATATAGCTATACGTAAAGATGCAGCGAGCTCGAGAATACAGATGACACGGGGATCAGCCGCTATTTACACTGGATAGACCGATGAAGGCTGCTGCTCCCGGTGATCTTGCTCGGCTGGTTGATTCTGAAACGGAGAAAGGCGTTACTTGCCATATCTGTTTTATTTTTAACGACGTGAGTTTTAAATAGATGCTATGCTAATTTATGCCCGACTCCCACGACGAGGTGGGCGGGCTCGACACAAGGCATTAATTATTTCGTCGGCTAATTCGAGAGGAAGATAGGAGGATCTTGTACGGTTGGAATTACACGTGTTGCTTTTTTATATTTTTACGCTGACTCTTTGATTACAATTGAAAATGAGTTATTCAATTATATAGCGTTATTTTGAGCAAAACTATTTAAAACATTTCAATGCTTTCCACGCGTGTCTTAACGATTATGTATCACAATGAACGATGTGATTTGAAACTGTGCCAAAGCTTCGTGTAAAAATCCATCGCATTTCATCTGGTTGATCGAACAGTGCGTACCGAAACACAAAACATGGCTGAAAACAAATAAACAAATGACACAATAATCCTGATGGAAAATCGAGCCTATTTCCGGACAGTATTTCTAGTCAAAATTTTTTTAAAATGAGATATTGTTAGAACTTTGTGTCGGAGCATTTCCGGAATATCTTCATATAACATTCATTGACAATAACGAAGCTTCCCAAAATTTACAAGCATACACTCTATAGAAAATCGCATTTCTATTCTCAAAAAAAGCTTCATCCCGACATAACATATAAAAGATCAAGCCGCTTCACGGACCGTTTCACCCGTAATCCTACAACAGAACGAAATAAAAAAACATAAAAAAAAACAAAAATACGAAACACGAGGAAACAGCGAACGTCTCCTCGCGCTGCAGCCAATAAGCGCCAGTCGATCGGGTTTTCGAGACACGTTGCCACGGCGTAAATTCCCGTCTCTTCGCGCATCGACAGCATCCCCCGCTCTCTGCGTATAATTTTCGCCAGTCGAGAAAAATGCAAACCGCTCAGGCGAACGCTATATGTGACGGCAGTTCGCACTGGATCTGGGGAGGTATATATACGTGCGTCAGAGGGTAAATAAGAAGCTGATGCGGAGTTATCTGCGGCGAGGCGGAAAATGCGCGTATCACGCGGGAATTGTGAAAGTAGGAGTACGTTTTGCTATTGCCGCACGAGAGGATATGGATGTGTGAAAATTCGTTGGGCGAATTATATGCGCCGGAGCTTTTCGGAGCTTTATTAGCCGTATTACGGTCGGCTGAGTTCTGAAATCTCGTGCCAAGAACTTTTCGAGGAAAGCGATGCGGAACACGATTTCGATAAAAGAACGTACTTATTTTTGGGTCGATGTGAGTGAGGTTGATTTATCGCTGCGCGATGCGTAGGTGTGGAGCTACAATAATATGCAATTTCGAACAATGAACTGCGTCCACTGCAGGATTCCGAGTCGATTACAGCCGATATAGTCCGGGGGGATACTGCCTGATGTGTCATAAACACGTGATATTGAGCGAATATACTTCAATGAAAACAAATGTTGCTTGCGTTTACCTTGTGCCCGACGATACATACAATACAAACCCAACGGATTTACACGATCTCAGTGTATATTCGTAAAGGCTCATCCCTCCGGGATCATTTATCGACTTGTAATCCTACGACAGGCTATAGTACCGAAGGTTCAAAATAACGAGCAGTCGGTGCGGGGGGATTTCGGAGCCGACAAATCAAAGCTAGTCTCTCCGTATATAGGCTCGCGACGGACAATAAAGAGTTACGGGGTTCGGTGTCCTATTTTATACGCTACATTTGTATTCACGATAGATGTTCAGCTATTAGAAAAAGCTGAGAGTCTCACTTAACACGAAGAATTTCAACAAAACGCAAACGCACAAGGCTACACTCGCATATACGCGTATATACGTATAGGCGGACGAACATTAGAGCGCATAAGGCAAGTCGGTCACGCGCTGCGGAAACGTGATCCCAGGAAGTCGTGTCCTTGCGCCGCGGAAATTTCGCGCGCGCCCCCGATGATTTCGAGGCCCACACGATTATCCCCTTTGCCGAGTCGCTTCACGTTCGACCGCCCGACTGCTGCTCCCGACGACTCGTTAGCCGCGCACTTGGCTATCGCGTTCTCGTAGTGTACCCGCTGTGTCTGCTGCCGATGATGGCGCTGAGTATATATGTCTTTTATTTCGATTTTTCTTCTGGAAGTTTATGCGCCTGGTCGAGGTGGCTTTTCAAGTTTTCGGTTGAATAACGACGAGCGGACGATAAATCAGCCGATATATCAGTCAATATTTTGTCTGCTTGCCCGACAAAAGCAATATTGCTGTGCTTCGGAATACGGAAAAGTCAGCGATATAGCCGGTCCTTGTGATGATAAGTGGATATTTATGTTTACTTATAGAGGCGCGGATGGCGCGATTCGGAGTTGCAGAAAAATTGTTACTTCTGCCGAACAACGTTCTCGGCAAAAAGTGTATTATATAAAATATACCGCGCGGATGTCCGATCGCCGCATTATATCGGATGCTCGATAAAATATAGCTATAAAGAAAAAACCGGCCATCATCTTCCGTCATATCTCGCCCAAGGTTTTCGCGCTGCTGCAAGCTCTGGCGCGTCGTAAAACCAATATTATCAGTAAAGTTAAGAAGAAATATACCCGGCCGTTTAATATAAACCCCTCAAAATACGCTTCGTCTACGCGCATAACTCGTCCACTTCTGCACCTCTCTTATCTCTTTCTCTCTCTCTCTTTCTCTCTCTCTCTCTCTCTCTCTCTCTCTCTCTCTCTATATATATATATATATATATATATATAGCGCAGTAGTGCACCCACTGTACGGCCCCCTTCCGCACGCGGTAGATTAATCCTCCCCAAAAGACAAAGCGTCGAGCGAGGAAAAGCCGGAAAAAGCGAGAGAGAAAGAGCGAAAATGTTTGGGCTCGCATACAGTGGTCATCTATATATCGCGTGCTTTTGGACGCTGGGCGTGTGCAGCGCCGTCTCCCAAGGGTATATACACAGGGACTAAAAATAGCGGTACTTTTTGTATGCAGAGCTCTTTCTTTCCGGTGCGAGAGCTTTTTATACATATCTGTGTTATCTTCCGCTTTTTTTCGGCTGACACAGTGGACGACGATTGCGGATTATCCTTACACGCCGTCGAGAATATAAGGCTATATACTGTGTGTACGTATGTATGTAGGTATGTATGTGGGTATATACATATATCTCTATCATATTCCCGGGCATCTGGGTTTATGAATTTGTTGGCGCCGAGCTTTCTCTCTTTATGCGCGACTTGCTCGCAACGAGGGATGAAAATTAGTTTTCGCGAACTCAGCTTCTTCTTTAAACGCGAAATGAATTATAGAGCATACATCTGTAACAAAATTTTTGCGTTAGAATAAAACGCGCGAATTCCTCTCTCTCTCTCTTTCGATGGACCACAGTCTACTATCGTCTTTTGAGCAACGAATACGACTTTTCATCTATAAGATCTTGTGCAACTTCGGCGAAGCTATCATTCTTCCCGCGCACACGTTATAATCGCGGAGAATATAAGAAACTTTACAATCCGCTCGAGCAGTATAGTCGGAAGAGAGAGAGAGATAAAAACTTTCCTTTTCAACGCACACTTCCCTAGTTGCCGCGACTTGATAAATTTTTAATCTCTCGGACCCATCCTCACGGCCATGAAGGTTATTAAGGCAGAGAATTATACCCGAGTGCGCGAAAATCACGCTAATGATAAAGTCTTAATATCCTCTTCCTATTATATAACGTTTAATCTTGTGATTCGCGAAATTATTACTTCTTTTTTATTCATTATTTCCACGTCGATTCGTTGCAAATATATGAATCTTGTAATCGTGTGTCGTGCACAATGCCACGCTTAACGTACTGTGATTTCCGTGTGATTAGATATTTATGGCGGCGTGTATAGCAGCCACTATCAGCGGGTATTCAAATGTATATATATTTATGATTACGTATACCGAAACTGGTTCAACAAATTCATGCGGCTGTCTCTCTATAAAGAGCGTGTCTCGATAACCGATATACATCGTGCTTTTCACGCGATCGTTCTAACATATATCGAAAAAACATTGCCACATTCGCACGAAGTATAAAACCGTTTCGAGAACCTACATACACACGTAGACGATGTCAAATCGTTCGTTATCCAATAACAATAATAATAACGGTTGATATATGCATTATCGCACGAAAGCTCAGCTCGTTGCATGTATATTCTCGGGTCGATTCGCCGGAAGCAGAGGATTTATCGTAAACGATTCGCACCACCGGTGCGCCGATAAATTACCGGCAACTTTTCTCCCCTTATCGAAAAACACATCAACCGCAAGAAACATCATTGGAACAGTATACACGCGCGTATATATAAAGAAGCAATCTCGCATCATTATACGATTTTTCCGCTCCCTCGGATCGCAAATTGAAAAGTTGCTAACGCTCTCTCTCTCTCTCTCTCTTCACGTTAGTTCCCCGGAGAGGTCTCGGAACCTTCCTACATTTGATCGATCTACCCTGCAATCGGACCTCACCCAGAGGCGCGCGTCGAGTTGTATATTATATACATTGTTTTCGCCGTCATCTGGCGCACTTCCGCAACATCGCGCACGAAATGGAAAAATGCGTGGGTGATATATATATAGCGTCACTGGTTAGAGATATATAAATATGTGTGTGTGTGTGTGTTGTGAAGGATAGTTCACCGCTCATTAGACGCTAAAGACCCGTCGCTTTTTTTCCAATACAACGACTCGCGCACGTGTCCGAATAGTTACGATTCTTCTTCTTCTTCTTCTTCTTCTTCTTCTTCTATACTTTTCGAGCGCTGTGACGACTTTTACTCTCGTTCACTTTCTCGCGGTTATTCTTATATTGTGCGTTGAGGGGATAAGTTTCGTTGATGCAGGTTTCGTGATTTATTTTTAAATTTGATATTAATACTAGATCACAATAACGAACCGGTTATTTTTACGTAAAAAGCTACATCTTTCAGAGGCCCGTGTTCGTTTAAAATAAATTTTTGTACGACACTATAATATGTAACAGAAAATGCCTTAGCTTCCGGAGAAAATCAATCAGTATTTAGAGCCGAATTCTTCGTTGTGTAATATGCATGTATATTATATAAAAGCGGACAACGCGCGACGTCTCGATGCCGGATTTCAAACGACTGTACAGTGACGTCATCCCGGCACTATAGAGTCCGTATTCGTCATTCGCCATGAAAAAAATACCGTAACTTCTTTTTCACGCGAGCATTTTGACTTTTTTCGTATACAACTGGATAGTTTGAAACAGGTATGTGTGTGTATGCGTCGCCTTGTCGAAAGAAGCACTGAATAAAGAAAATGATGTTGGACAGGGTCAATTGAGATCACTCGAAAACTACATTCCATCTCGTGTCTAATAGTCCAGCGAGATAATGATACCTGGAGACGTTTTGAAGATTGCTCGAGAAATAAGTACTATTTTGTGTAATTTTAAGATTTCTGTAATCTACGTCGAAAGTGATCGTTGAGCACTGAGTCTACACCACTTTTTCATGTTCTATTTCAAGTGCGGAACACCGCAGCCGAAAAATATGTAATCATGCGGATAAAACACGCTGATTTACATAATGTTTACGATAAAAGCGTAAAAACCGCGTCATCTATATACACGTCCGAACTGTCTCGCGAGCGCGTGAACCTCTACACAGGCGTTATGGATAAAGAACGTTTGGAAAAACCCGTGTATTATATACCGGCTCTGTTCTATATACTCGCGAGTCGAAAACCAGCCGCGCAGTCGGATTTCCCCTGGGGGACCCGCGTGCTTGCGGGGCTCAAAAGTTTCTTCAAATTTCGTTTCTTATCATCGCGTTATAAATAATACAATTTGAATTTGCGGTCAGTGTAATATACACCTCCCACCCATCGAGGATCCGAATTTCATAACGTCCCATGGATGCAGTAAAAAAAAGCTCGTTTTCATATTTTTCGCCAACCTTACATACATACTATATATATATATACGTTTTTCGAAAATCAACTCTGTATTTACCATGAAAAAAAACTGAACGAAAAGCACGGATCGTCGTCGGTTCCAACAAAACAACAATAACACACTGATACCGCGGGGAAAATCAAGTATATACCATCACACAGCAGCACTTGTCACTCATATTGAAAATCCAGCAAAACACTCGATCACCGCAGCGCGAAATTCAAATTCAACCGAGCACCACAAATATATGTATAAACGTAGACACGTATATATATATATATATATATATATATATATATACCGAAACAAGGCGGAGGTCGGCTCGTGCGACTCGACGAGGCCGCGGCGCGTAACAGACTGTGCGGCGGACACGCACGCGGAGCGTCTGGAAGTCGGCTGCTGATGCTGATGCCGATATGATGGTGGGAAGAGACGTTCTCGCGCGCGCTATGTGACCGCAAACCCGTAGATCATCGCTGACGCGCCGGATTATTCCGATGGGCGGTACATACGATACGAATTTCAGTTGCGCGTCTGGAGTATATTTATGATGACGACGATGATGGCGAAGAGGTGAACGGACCGCGGTGAGTATCTCCCGCGAGATTTGGTTATGAATGGAATACGGAATGTGGAGGTGTCGAAGATTTTTACATTGAAATTTTACGTGCGGGCGGAGAATCGCTCTGCGAAATTTCACTGGCGCGAGTTTTGCGAAACAGCCGGAGTGCATGCATTAGTTGAACTTTGCATGAATAATTTTGACTATACGAGATTAATAGAATTTTGAATGTAGGCCATGCTAATTAATACGCGTATGGGAATATAACTTTTTTACTCGACACAAGTTCGTCTAGTCGTCCGTATTATACCGCTGTAAGCGCAAGGATTTTGTTCAACATCATAGCTTCACAGGATATGTACCAGTACCAAAGTTAAACTTTCACGAGCTGGACGAGCTTTATGAATTGATAAAGCGCTGTCACACGCACCTATCCCCTTCGGAGATTCTAAGCAATCCGTAGCTCATATATATTATATACGACGTGCATTGTACTATTTTTAATTTTAGCAGGACTCCAAACAAATCACAAGAAAAAGCTCTGCAAGCTCGAGTTTTGCCCACCCGAACAAACTCGCGTTTTTTCGCTTCGTCTACTTAGCGCGCGAGGTATAAGCTGATAAATCATCCGGCCGCTTCAGAGGCTGATGTTTTTTTTCTGCGTCTCGAATATGCTTCAAACTCAATGTGTTCATATATATATATATATATATATATATATATATATATATATATACACAAAAGATACTCGACGCTTGCTCAACGCGATGCTTGATAAACGATGGGAGTCCATATCGTCGATCAACTGATGAACTTGACCCTTGTTTATTCAGTGCGTGTATTATGCAGAGTTGACAGAAATATTTGGAAAAAGATTTTTTCGTCTAATTATACACAGCTTTCGTAGCACTATAAAACTATAAGTAATTAGTGAAAAGAGATATGAAAATCGAGGCAATACTCTTATTTTTCTACACACTCCGAACGTACCTCGCGTGATTAAAGATAGGTAAATAAAACAGACACGCGCATATTGATCAATTTTAATCCATCCCCTCGAGTTTCTATACGTACGCTCGGAAACACAAATTTTCATCGGGTGATTGCAGAAAAAAAGCATTGAAAACATATTTACCCTGCAACACTATATATATGCAAATCCAGATGGAAAATCGTTGATGTTTTTATAATAATTTATGATCTTTCGCTGTTTTCCAACGTAGACAACTTTTGATCTAATCAGACTTTTTTACCTATACTGGCGCTCAAATTGTAGTGACATACATTTTCCGCCTTCTCTCCCAAGAATTGAGTATACATGCCCTTGAATAATGACTGTAGTTTTCGTAAATTTTTCCTATGTTAAATTCCCATAAGAAAATCTAAAGTACACGCGTAGTTTTTCACTGATCGGACGGTTCAAGGAACCAACAAAAAGTTCTAGACACACGATGGAGTTATTTCCACTTAGCCGTGGATTTACACGTATACGTCACGGCTCGTAATGTTATAAAGCTCGCTCGATTTTTCATCCGACCTCTTCATCTCCCTCTAGCTTCCGGCTGGTCAATTAGCGCTACGACGTTTTTCCTTCCCAACAAAAGCTTATTATTACAACAAATGCAAGGCAAATTTATTGCACAACGCGCGAGTATAGCTCGCAACGGTTGCGTCTGCGTCGCAG
Organism: Muscidifurax raptorellus; assembly: GCA_020010945.3. NCBI lineage: Eukaryota > Metazoa > Arthropoda > Insecta > Hymenoptera > Pteromalidae > Muscidifurax > Muscidifurax raptorellus. Next base: position 12,784,603 of record CM052078.1, on the reverse strand, counting down.
CTTGCGCACGAGCTTTCGAGCGATAGATATACCTACGTCAAGCAATTATTGGTCGTTTACCCGCGGTGTTGATCGGCGTTTTTCGGCCTTGTATATATATATTTTTTTTTTCTTTCATACGACGCCTGTGTGTTTTATATATCGATTTGTACTGTAGGTGCGCGCACGCGTGTCCGCAGGAGTCCGATGTTAATCTATCCTTTTGTCGGATGATTGACCTGTATACGAGGGCTTTATAAGGCACTTTGGTCTGTATGGCAGATAATAGCTCTATCGTTGATTTTCACTTCGTTCGACTATGGGCGACGGAAAGAGTTGAGTGAAAACATGGCTGAAAGTAATTTTTACTATACACTGCGTTAAAGCCACTTGTTTATATATTAAACTGAAATAACGATCGTCCGCAGTGTATTTATAAGGAGCGATTATACGAGCATTTACTGGTACTAATAGGATTAAGTTTGGAGCGAGCGCAGGTTTTAGATTTAATTTTAACGAAATATATTGTTGACCTTAATGACTTGAAAAAGTAGTACAAATCACTCGAAAGCTTCTCTCGCTGCGGTTCATCAAGTATAAATCGGTATCCTCGCATAACCTGCAATAAGGAAAAAGTTAGCCGAAAACTTTTGGATTATAATACTTGATCCTATCGGATACGCGATATTTGCAAGGTTCTGTACATAACGTGTATCACGTTATCTTAATAGTGTATATACTCGCGTATACACTACTATATATACCAAACATATAAGGAGCTTTGCTATTATTAAAACTATTGTTTTGAAACGAACTAAAATGCGTAAATGCGTCAAATTTAAATTCGCTTTTATGGATATATTAAAATCGTCACTCCAATGATTGAAGTGTAACGGGCGTTCTTAATTTACCGTAGGATAAATAAGGCCAGCGATGAAATCAATGCTCAGCGCGTAGCCTGAAAATCGTATCCGGACGCGATACATATATGTGTCATTTAATTTCTCCATACGTATACTCGCGCAGATCGAGGTCTGTCTCGTGTAATTACACTTTTTTGAAAAAAAAAAAATCTCAATAACCGACGACCGCAGCAATTAAGCGCTGAAAAGCAGTATACCCGCAAATTACAGAATCTGTCGTCTCGCGCGCGAGGGCGCAAAACTTAATCAAGGCGAGTTGGGAGAAGAAAGACTCGTTTCTGCGATTTTCTGTAATTCTGATGTTAACGGTTGCGGGCTATGGCTGCGGTAAATGTTGTTCTAAGGACGTTCGTGCAATAAAAGAAAATAGCAGTTTATAAAAGATTATCCCCAACATTATATATATATATATATATATATATATATATATATATATATATATATATATATATATATATTGGCGAATTAGAGGCTGATATCATCGAGAATTGAGACAATTTGTCGGAATATCATGGCCGCATTGTATATCGCGGGTTTCATTAAACAATATAATAATATATCTGGAGTCCGTTACACACGTTTACTTTAACGAGCGCTGAACAAGCTTATTCGAGGTAATTCAGTTGGACTTATTGTCCGTAACTGGCACATAACAGGGCGTTTGAAATTGCATAAAGGCTATAATTGCAATTCGTGAATGAATGCCTCGACAACTTGTCGCCGTCTAGGACTGAAGTACATTAGATGGTCGTCCGGTGTACACCGGCAACTGGCGTTTCCGATTTTCTTTTTTCTCAATCCTATTGACGAGCCGTGCTTGTCACTTCCGATCGTTTCTCACAAGTTTCTCCTCGAGGAAAAATGAATGTAATATTGGGTTATCGGAGAGGTAAAATCGGCAGACCGCGTTTCAATTAAGAGCGAAACGATCCGTTCACCTCTGGCCTAAAGACCATCACAGTTGACGTAATTCTTGGAAAACAAACGATCCGCGCCGCATCAGCTCTATAAATATAATACTGCTCGGAATCAAAACTTAACTCTCGGCTGCGGAAAGGGGCGAAAAACACCCGCCGTTTTTTTTCCAATTTCATTTAAAAATTACGAGAGCACATATCATGAGCGACAGGTGTGTTACAAGAGAGGTATATATACATACAATGCGCACGTGAGAAGCGCAGAGAAGTGTATACGTGAGAGATAGCACGCGTTGCAAACGCGCCCATAAGACGCTCCTTTCGTATATCCGTGTATGTATATATATATATGTACGTACGACGAGTGTAGGTAATGGTTTAATACGACTAATGCGTTGCCGGTATATGTAAGCAGGTGTGGGTGGCGCGATCGCCTGACTCGGACCAGAGAGCATCAGCGTTGTATATTATACATATATAGGTATACGAGTCCGCGACACGCGTCGAGTTGACGCTCGCGTGGCTACTTTTTGGTATTGGGTGGATGATGTTTTTATGGGAAAAATGAAAAGTTTAAACCCGCGGGTTGCTGTTGTTAGCGACGAACGACACTCATTATTCGCTTATTCAGTCACGGTATACACTGTGAATACGTTATTCGAGCGTATAATATTCACTAAATTTATGTTTGACGAACATGCCGCTATAATACTCACTAGGCTTTCGAGCTCACGTACTCCACTATATGAAAAACATGTTTGTCATGAACTCGAGATATTCCGCCGATCGCCGAAATCGGTTAAAACTTAAGATCCGATGTGCGGTTATACTTAGGCGAAATCTGTTATTTCGCCTTCTGCCCAAAGCCGCACGTATGCTCCAATATTCGTGAAAATAAAGACACGCAGATATAGACTACTGCGCGGTATTCTAATATAATGCTCGAGAAGTCGGTGTACACAATGCCTTGCGCTTCATTAGTTTCAAGGGGAAACATCAATCACCCGCAAGCACCAGAAATTTTATTCAATTCGCCCTAATTCCCGCTAACGAGCCCACGCCTTTTCTTCTTCCTTCCTCCTCTTTATATACCTAGATATATATGTGTATATAATTATACAGACGATGTTGTACATATATACACACATTAAGCGAAGACTTGCGAGTGTCGTATATACAGCATCGATGCGACAAAGAATTCAATAATAGATGTATGTATAATAGGTACATCATATACAGTCAAAGAGAGAGGAAAATGAGTAAGCTTTATTATAAGTTATATACGCGAGATATTGGTTCCCTTTCGGGTCTGTTGTTGTTTTGACGCTCGAATTTATACCCGGCGTTTTCGTCAATTATTATTTTAGTCGCTGCAGCTTCGCCGCGCTCGCGATATATATATAAAACTGCGATGCACCGCGTATTAATATTAGAGAGTGCGAAGCGACGTACTTTGTGCGCAACGGTATGCATGTATATATATATATATATATATATACAGCCTTCAACTTTTCGACTCTGCGATTCGCCCTTGAGGAAAAAATAATTATATTTTGGAAGTATATAGAATCTCTAGTTGGGGATGCAGGTATAATGGGACATTGCGGAGAGCGTTGTTGAGAAGTTTCATAAGTCGAATATATGAAGCCTGGAATAAGACATATACAAACACGCAGTCGGTTAGTTTTCCTTGATCGGCGGCGATACTCACTTTCATCGGAGTTATACGAAAATCGCAATTTCCACCTTGAATCATCCGGAACGTGCCTAATAGCACGCTGGAAGTTTAATCGGGCCGAACACGCGAGGACACTCGCTCTCTTCCGCTCCTATACATATATACACCTATACACACACACACTCGCTTTCTCCCCGGTTATTTCATCCCTCTGTGTTTGCTTTTCCTTCCTTCGCTTTTTATTTCCTCTCCGGCTTCACTTTTATTTGTCCCGATAAAAACAACAACCCTTGCCTATAACGTTGCGCGGCTATATTTAATTTTGCTATTATAAATATCACATTCCGAAATTAAAGATAGTCGCGATTCAAAAATTTCGACACACACACGTGTCGAGCAAAGGAAGAAAGAAAAATCACGCAGGAGAGAACGTGCTCGAGCATCCGGTAAATCTGAGAGACGCGCGCGCGCGTGACATATCCTTCCGAAATCCGTCGTAAATATTAACTCGATATTCGCCCGCAGTGCCTCTCGACGTAATCAAGCTTTCTCGCTCATATATATTATATATACGGTCAGATGAGGATCAATGCGAAAAAGTTTACCGCAGGAGTTTGTCACGCGTCTTTCGACACTTGCTTGTTTTATACTGTACATATCTATATATATATATATGGTCGAAACTCGATATATCCTTTCAAACTCTACTCACATCCCTATATAGATGTATATAGATTATAGATATATACGAGGCCATCACTGCAATACACATAGACAGAAGTCCGCAAAAGTCGCCACAAGAAAAAAAAAGCAGGGGTGACGACAAAAAGTAACGCGAACGTCGCGCAATAAATTTCATAAGCGCAAGTTGAGAAGGAGCGGCAGCAAAAGAGGGGGGATGGACAGGAGTTATTATATGCAAGCCGGGATCTGGTGGCTCGTGAAGTGAAACCCAATTAAAAGGTGACGGAGTGATGGAGCCGTATTCGCGCAGTATATACATACGTAACGATATCCTGTCAGTGCGTAGAGATTTCTTTTTTTTTTTATAGGCTATTACTTTTTTGACGCTTCAGCACGTTTGACGATCGACGATTGCGTTGTCTTGATGCAGCGGATTTTACTTTTTCGTGCCTGTAAGGCTGCGCATTTGTATATATACAGACTCCGATGCTCCAGATTAATGTACATTCTTAGGCATACCTATAATGAAAAAAAAATTTAACGGATATGGTCAGCTCGTTGTAGACGAATTTATGGATCGCAATTACATAGTGCGTCGACGTTTTTCGAGCCACCCCACATGCCCGTCATTGTTTCGGGCGGTAAGACGCGTTAATGAAAAAACAAAATTAAAAGCAATGCTTCAAACTGAAAATAAAAAATAATATTCACTCTTCTACATGTGCGTCTCAAAATTATTATCGACGACACGCTGCACGAGTTTGTAATACGGCGTAGAATAAAATATTTGTACAGTATGGGTGGCGCAATAAACTCTATACGCGAGAATTAAACGCACATCGATTCGTCGTCCCAATAATAGCCGAGCGATCGTTATATCTATATGCGCTTGATTTTCGAAAGCCTCAGTGCACTTTCAATTTAATCAATCGTACGGATGCCGACTGCGTTGCTGCCCAGTCGCACAATCAGGGCTATACAACGAGTATACGTGATACATACGTCGCTCGAACAATGTGCAATCGATATATCAGTTAATGTCGCTTGACGATTATGCGAAGGCCCATGTCGGATGGATAATACTTTCCGCAGTGAAGTTCTGCGTAATCTTGAAAGATCTCGTTGCGTTAGATGTATAGTAAGCTTTACGCGTAATACAGCATTTCTTTCGTGAATAGTCGGAACGCACGTAATCATAGAACTTTATTTTTCGTTCGATTCTAAAATCCTGTAATACTTTTGAGAACTTTAGAGTCCGATTAACTTATTACGTATGCGTGGAAATAGTTTAGTCGAATGACTGGAGTTCGAATATATAGAAAATGCAAGTTAACAGACTCGGCAGAACATGTTATTGGTAATCGATATAAATAACAATTAGGATAATTCTAATAAAGTTATTCTGATAATGATTCAGAGGCAGACAGTCAAGAAGTAGTGTAAGTATTCTAGTAGCGTGAATTAAGAAATGAAGAAATTCGGTATACCATTAATTATTCGCTGCGAATATTTAATTGAGTAATTTATAATTACATAAGAAAGAACGTGACTCGTGCCATGAATCCGTAATCGACCACCTATCTCCTCTAGTTTCGGCATGAGAAATACTCGTCTATCGATCAAGGTCATTAAGAAATCTTGCGCTTAAAAAAAAACTCTACAGATACGACCTTTGAATGTACCTGCGATCGATGAAAAGCGCTAATAGAAAAAAACCTGTCGTTCGAGAATTCATCTCGAGTTCTCGGAAGTATCTCGAAGGACATTCGAAAGGCCTTTGAACGCACTTTTCTCTATGGGAATCGTTAGACTGTTATAACCGAACTTTCTATTATCTGATCTTTTACAAGTTATTTTTATGATGAGCAAGGGCTTGTCGGTAATAAAATATAAAAGATGTTTAGTAACGATGATTGGAAGAAGTTTTATTTGAAAAAACTTTTAAGCGTTATTGTTCTTATACAGTGTTATCATCTTAAAAATAAACTCTTTGCGAAAAATCTTGTTATTTATATATTATACATTACATAATCTTAAAACCACTTTCAGTTTCACGAAGTAGTATAAACAAAGCCTTTACAATTTTTTTAGTATCGACAGCGATCAAAATAACTCGTTATTTATATACATCAAATTAAAAAAAAGCACCGAAATTAATGCAACCAACGTAAAATTAAATGCACCATAGGTTTAGCTTGTTTTGAATAAAAAGAAAGTATACTATAAAATTATAGCGTAAATTTTAAAAATAATCACAACATTTGTTCAAAGTTGGTATCGTTAATAGTTTCAATGTTACAAAAATATCTTCCTCTAAGTCGATTCTTTTAAAAAAATTGTATAACATATACAATCACAAATGTGCAAACAGCTTTGTATTAGTCACTTTATGTCTTCAAAATATAGAAGAAGGTTTAGTTTTTACGTTGTCACTTTCATTGAATGTCAAAAGCCTCAGAAATCATACTGCTTGAATTCATATTCGCTCGGTTGCTCCAGGGTTCGCAAACAGCCTTGATTAGTACATAGAACATCCAAGTAAAGAATAACAACGCAAGAAACGCCGTAGTTCCATAACTAGAAAAAAAATTAAAATGATAGGAAATGGCATAATTAAAATATTATTTTACATTTAACAATTGAACTTACCCAATAAGCCAGAAAAAGAACATTCCGACAGCTATACTACTGATAAAATTGTAGTTGGCAATCGAACGAAGACTAATGTGTGGTGGCAAGCGTTTTTCATAACCAGAAGAAAATCCACTTGACGTTCGCTTTGGTAAGTACACAACTTTCGTTGGTGGTTTTAGAATTTGTCTCGTTACTCTTCCCAAAAAGTCCTGCCTACTGTAAGCCTCCATTAGCTCATGTTGATACTATATTTAAAACAAAAATTTAGCAAATTATTAAAAACGTTTTGTATCGCGCAAAAGTTAGCTAGAATAAAAATGCGCCTTTATGTTTACCTTTGTATTTACGTAGTCGCACAACTGATAAAATAATCTGACTAGAAAAGCACTTTCGTAACTGCGAACAGGTTGCAATTCAGGATCACCCAAGTATTCAATGTACCGGCAATTTTGACGTCCTTCTTGTATAGGAACAAATACTCCTGGTCTGGTTGAATCCAAGCTAGAATCCATCTAAAGAAAAAAAGTTACAAGTTGTTCAAAACGAATTGTTCATATTAATTTCTTTGACGTAAATTTACAAATACTTTTTTACTCTTCCGTATAAGAGTGTTGAATTAGAATTATTTAAATATTTTTATACATTAAGCGGGATCAGATGATCAGCACTATTTGCATTTTACGAAACATTTTATGCTTAAAAAAATCATTCGTTTTTTAATTTAAAATCGATGTTTTACTTTCAGACACTCTACCGGCTCTCGTGACGTACCGCCTGACATTTAACACTCAAATTGTAACTACGTTATACAGTCTCCAAAATTTCATAAAATAGTTTCTTTTACACATATAACACATCTTGATAAACATTATATCGTCGCTATGAATTAAGAAAGTCATGTTTCACTTTCGCGATGAAGAATACCCCATTTCGCGTTCGCGCATAAGAATGCTCTATTTCTAATGACAAATATATTTTTGAAATAAACCCCCAGAGCGAAACAGAGACCGTAAAGTTAGACGCATTTACGATAATACGAAATGGGACATTCTTCTGCGTGAACGCGAAATGGGTTGCTCTTTTGCCCACTGGGCTATTTTCTAATCACTGATCACAGATGTCTAAAAATTCTTGTACACTGGATAATAATAACAATTAATAATAAGAAAATATAATCGCAAGAAGAAAACAAATCAAATCATACCGTGCACAATCGTGATATGAGTTTTTTTATTACAATCCACAACACGAGAAAAATACTACGATTGTATTTAGATGATTTTCGTTTGGACGATTTCGCTCTTGACCTCATGGTTACTTACGTGAGACTGATGGCAAAACGACGTAGACAGTATGCTCTCGTGGTACTCTTGGTCGGCAACAATGGTAGATTGGGGAAGATCTTCAATGCTCACCTATTGGTCAAAGAGATTGTAAGAAGAATAGCCAAGCAACTCTATGGGGGTGTTTCATGCTTAAATACGTTAGTGGTGGGGGTTAGTACCTGGCCTACCTGGAAAATGTCTATCAGCTGTTGCTGAGCATTGGCCAGGAATACAGGGACCCTTTTGCGTTCTTCTAGGCTAATATCGTCGGATGAAGTATCCTCTCCATTAAAGAATTCCCAGAGTGACATTAGCAACCTTCTACCTGTTCTCCTTTTTTCTAGCGCCTCGACCAAACTCGTAGCGGTCAAATGAGCTTGTTTGATTGTGCTCAGAAAGGAAATAATCTGGAGCAATAAAGATATCGCAATGCATGAGGGTCAATAGCGCTTAGACCTAACGGTATATATACGACCAAGCATTTTAAGTGCAAATTTATACGAGCGTCGTAAACGAATACTGCGCAGTTTGCGAGACTGTTGTATTCAAATAAAATATTTGAACAAACTGACTTGCATATTAAACATCAAAGACTAGTAAAGTAAAAAAAATAGAAAGGAAAAAACATTATAAAACCGCTGCCAATTCTTTGGCACGTAGCTTCCTTCAACCTTATGTATTAATCTGATATGAAAAGTGATTTTATCCATATAAAATTATTATTTTCATTCTTCTTCCTCTCTCTCCCTCTCTCTCTCTCTCTCTCGCCCTCCCTCTCGCTCTCTCTCGCCCTCTCTCTCTCTCTCTCTCTCTCTCTCTCTCTCTCTCTCTCTCTCTCTCGCCCTCCCTCTCGCTCTCTCGCCCTCCCTCTCTCTCTCTCTCTCGCCCTCCCTCTCGCTCTCTCTCTCGCCCTCTCCCTCTCTCTCTCTCTCTCTCTCTCTCCCCCTTACACCTCCCCCCCCACACACACACGCACACATAAATACGGACATTTTCTAAAATCATCTTAAAATATACTTCCAACATGTTTTTCTGAAAACTGCAAACTGAGTATTACAAGGTAAAATTACCTGAGAAACCGTAGCTTGTGAAAACAAGGGGATGTATTGATAAGATGGTCCTTCTAATTCAACAATTTGTTGACGAACAGTACCTGTCCACTGATTTGTTGTACGATTTCGAGTCGATGCCACGTCATCTATGCAGCTTTCAACTTCTAATATAATTTTTGCTAAATGAGGTTGAGAAAATACCTGAAATATGAATGATGCATTTAAAAATCAATACCTACGGAAAATAGAATGTTTAGAAAAACTATATATACCTTTGTTACTCTAAATAACATGTGCGCATTTTTCGGTGCAACGAGATCCGTTCGCATAAATCGGGGTAATAACTGATGAAATATTGCAGTGTAAGCTAGCAAATTATTTGCAACAAATGAAACCCATCTATTTGGGTCATGAATTTTTCCTCTCTCTTCCTCTTCAATTTTTCTGGAAAATACATAAAAAAAATCAATGTTGCTTTTCAAAAATATATTTAGGTTTGTTATTGTCAGAATAAACGTAATAAATAAATAAATACTCTTGTTTTGTGTACGCTACTCCTTGTATATATCTCCAAGGTTGTATAAAACTTAACCAAGCTTCTAATATTAATCGAAAGGAACTGTCAAGTGGCCAATGATGTATGGCTTTCCTTAAGAAAGTGTAAATTTTGCCTTGAACAGATGGAAGTATAACTCTGAAAAGAAATTAATAATTAATTTGAGAATGCTCACTAAAATATTAGCAAATAAAATGAATTTAAGAAATTTTTTATAAACAATAATGCTTCGAGTTGGTATGTTTACCTTTTCAATTCATCCATGGCACTTCTATCCCCAATGGCACTATTTGCAAATTCGTGCAACGTTTTAATGAACGTTCTAACAAGCCGAATATGTTCACCAGAATGGATACTATGCTGTATAATTAAAACATATGACATTATTAATTAGTGTTATTAATTTAGGTTTTCTAAAAGCACAACAGTTAACACAGTTACTTACTCTTCGTGGTATGGATCCAGTAATTTGTGGACTGTTATTTGGGGAAAACTGCACTTCTTCTGTATACTCTAGCCAAAAATCAAGAAAGACTTGAACTATTGTTTCACTTCGCCAAACCTGTGGTAAACATTGTTGCTGTGGTACACCAGAATTAGGGCTAGTTGAATTAGGTGATAAAATTGTTGTTCTCAAAAGACGTGTAGTTTGTAACCTAATGAATAATCAATTACACATTATTAATTTTACAAAAATTTTTAGTTATTAATACAATTTTTTGAATAATGTACCTTTTTGTGTCCATTGCTTGCATTAACTTTCTAGGAGGTGTTTTCTTAACATATGGTCCAATTATAGGTAAAACTGGTGAATTATCTCTTGGTAAAAAGTGAAACAGGTAACAATTTGCGAGTTCAACATAAACTGTTTCCCAGTTTATCCATACATTATCTTGTTGCTGAATCTGCAACCATGGATTCGTCAGATGGTATGCAAAATGAAATATGTAATACTCAAAAGGATATGCAGTGCATTAAGGAAAATAACAAAGGAAAATAATATGATGATCAATCATTTTTTTCAATTTTTTTGAAGGATACTCATAGATAAAACAGTTGGAAGTCGAATGCTATGATCTTCCCTAAGTTTATCCGAATAAAATGGTGGAATGATTCCTTCTTCCAGCATATGGCGAATTTTAGACTATAAAAATAATCAAATAATTAAATGTACACTATATAATCATATGCCAAGAAAATTTAATAATTTAATTGAAGTATATACACTTACAGGTAGGTAAGATACTGGAAAGTTATATTTTAAATAACAATCTGGAAGTAGTTTATAGCACAAAGAGAATATTGGTCCCTGAGGACTAAGGAAATTGCAAAGCACCTCATATTCCTGTGGATACTTCTTTAGGCTAATGGTATGAAGACCCCACCCAACATTATCAGATATTCCAAATAAGGAATTTATAAGAACTGGAAAGACATGTTGTAACTCTGTTGTACTTAAAGCATCGATAAGCAAAGCTAACTCTCGGCATCTTTGAACAAGAGGTAGTGTTAAGTAAGCCTGTACTCTGCCCTAAAATGAAAAAATTATAAAAACATTAGTATAATAATATATAAAAACATTTTTTAAATCTACAACAGCAGCAATTTCTTTATTTATTAACCAATGTATTGAGATATACTGTAAATTCATAAGACATGGCAATTAATTGTCGAGAAAGTTCCAACTGGGCTCGGTATATTACTCAACAGTAAACAAACATTCGTAAATTTATAACCTCGAAAAGAGTAACACCCACGTTTATTGGTTGCTTAAATTAGAATATCTATAAATAGAGTTATACATTACCGTCACTACGTCCACCGAAGTCGTCATTTTTACTTTATTTTCATCTAAATAATGCTAAACACAATAATAAAAAGTAATTTTAACGGATATTCCGGCAACCTTCACTGAGTGTTTATAAACGCGCCATATCGCAAATTGCACGAAGCAAAGTGCAAGTGGCAAGGTTGCGAAATCTGCGCATCAGAAATTCAGTATTGAGTATTCGCCGTAAATTTCTGATTAGAGTGTTGGCAGCCTGCAGAATAATTGACGTTTCAAAAGCGCGCCTTATTTGAAACATTTAGAACTTGTACATATTTATCAGTTTGGTACAACAGATATAAATAGGTTTACGCTGATTGTTGGTTTTAGATTTTTATTCAATATTTTAATAAAACACGTAATCAAATTTTACAAACGTAATTTTTCTAAAACGAATCAACAATAATGATAACGATTAATTAATCTACCTAAAACGTTGAGGAAAATATTCATCCCGATTTATTTATTTACACATGTTCATTTGCAACATTAATAAAAACAATCATCAGCGTCTGAAAACTGTAAAAATATAACAAAAACGAATAAAATCATCTAGTATTCGGCGATTCATTTGTGCTGTAATTTTACGATGGTGGCGTGTGTTCGATAATGACCAGCCAAAAACCACAAGCTGCGAGATCCGACCGTTGGCGTCCCCTTTCGAAGCGCGAGCAAAGCACGTCCGAAGGAAATGGCGGTGCATCAGGTCGGTATTATCGTCTTCGTGGGCAGGACTGCATCTGCATCATCATTGCGGTTGCGGGGCTAAATTTGTCCAGTTTTAAATCGTCCTCCTTTGCAAGACCGGCGGCGTTCGCCTCTCATCGTCATCATCATATAGGTATACCTACACCTACCCCTACCAACACCCCCCCTCTCGCGCAAGAGGAGAAGACTGTCGAAATAAAACATTTCCCCTTATCGCATCAGCAAACCGTGTCCATAGGTGAAAACACGGAACGAAGCATCACCGGCCGCGAAGTAGAGAGAGCGAGAGCGAGAGCGAGAGCGAGAGAGAGAGAGAGAGACAGAGGAAGGAAGCGCAGCAGCGACGAGTCGCCGGGGGTGAATGATCGGCTAATCCTGCGAGAGTAGCAGCACAAGAAACGCGAGGAGTGTGTGCGTGTGGCTAGCTGAGCCTGCAGCGTCTCTCGTCTCTTTAATTGCTCTTCTTCTCCCGTCGTCCGCACAAAAATGGCCTCGGCTTGTAGGTCGGCGAGAATGGTAAGTAAGACGTCCACTTCCACCTGTATAATGATAGTATAATAAGTATACGTCGACGAGTTGGGTATTATGCTCTCGAGTCGCGACGGCCTTGGCTTTGACTATTGAAAAAGAGAAGCATCAGTGGCTTACCGTCTCAATAGGCTCATGCCGAATGGCAGGTCGAAGGTGTTATATTCGTACTCGGTCTTGCCGTCGTCGACGCTGTCATCCTCTGCTGCGTCGAAGTTCAGCTCCATCTGCTTCGCCCAGGCCTTGAGACCGCGCTCCTCGTCCGTGCCTATATGCGGGTTATTGTTTTTTGGATTAATTATAGCATAGGGTTAAGATGCAGAGGTATAATATTACTATTATAGAGTGATGTCATAGCATAAGAATATTCTTGCCTATTTCAATTAGAAAACTAGTTTTTTTAAATCATTCAACATTTGTACCTGGTATCATGTTGTCCAAGAAACATCCTAGACTACCGCCAACAAGAATCGTTGTGCTTAACAATACAGTAAGCACGCTATCGACTATTTCATTACCAGTCTTTATAACGTTAGAATTTGCGATCATCCATTTTGATAGTACCTGTGAGTTATTTAACAATCTGGTGTAATATACCTTTTTGTATACGCAAAAACATTTTGAAACAAATGATAAAATTTACCAAGGGGAAAAAAACAGAAAATCCAAGAATATACAAATTCCGTGCAGAGTTTAAGTCAACGTATTGAAGTGCAGAGAAACCTGTTGATATTGAAAAATATCTTGTTATAATCATTTTCTAAGACTTTTTGTAATAACACAATATTTATGCTTACCAAAAGCAGCAATCAGGCCAAACATCACGCAAAATATTCCACCAACGATTGGATCAGGAATAATAATAAATATTGCTCCAAATTTACTGATTACTCCTTGAAGAATCATCAGTACACAAGCCCACTGTATTACTCTGCGACTTCCAACTTTAGTGACTCCTGTTAGCAAATGTTGTTTTAATAATTGGTATTTTTATCAGACAATTGCTTATTGTAACAAATTCTCTTTACCTATGGTTCCGACATTTTCTCCAAAAGTATTGGTACCATTTCCACTTCCCCAAAGCCCAGCTAATACTGTGCCAAGTCCTTCAAAACCAATTCCTCGATTAATAGCGTGAACTGGTGGTGGCGGGGCACCTACAAAATTAATTTGAAATAGTCAATATATAAAACACAGTAAAAGGACTTGACACTAATATTAATTCATTTCAATTGGCAGTTACCACACATTCTTGAAACTGTTGGATAATAACTGATGGACTCAACTGTACATGCCAATACGCCTGCAAGCATCCCAAGTACTCCAGATAGTGTCACAGTTGGTGTACCCCATTGTCCAGGATAAGGAAACCTAAACCACGGAGAATCTTCTATAATCCTCAATTTGGTATCTGTTCTTCCTGGATTACCGGGTGGCAACGCATCCGTAACAGTCAAGATGGCACAAATTATCCACATGACAACAATGGCAAGTAGAACCTACAAAATTTCATAGTTTTAATTATAACAATGTCTTATAATTATAAGCAATTGTGAGTATTGCACTTACTGGAAATAGTTTGAAGAGAGCAAACCAAATAATTTTAAAGCCTTCACCTTTTCTGTAGACTACCATTGGTACGGTAACATTTACTAAAACTTGCGAATATAGTGTCAGCATAATGATGGTCCTTCAAACAAAAGCATCAATTTAGAAATATCCTCTAAATCAATACCCCTTAGCATGTTGTTTCAGTAGAGAACTTACCCTGCTGCTATACCCCAATGTTTTGAAGCAGTCTGTGCTGCATTCTCAAAGAGTGAGAGTCCGACCAAAGAAACAGTTGGAACAATTGTTAGGGGTGTAACGTATTTCAACATATATCCAATAATACCTGCATGAATGAATAGATTGTTTCAGAAACTGACGTTTTTTTCACTGTGTTCTATATCGCTTTGAACGAAAAGCGTAACAATAAATTACCGCAATAACCGACAACAACTTGGAAGAGCGCAGCTACGGCAATAGCGCCTGACAGTTCTCTCATTCTTATCTGCCACATTTCGGTCCTCTCCTCGTGCGACAGGGCATCTAAAACCGAAGCCTCCGGACACTTCCATTCAGGTAGATTTAAAATGGCGAGAGTCGGCACCAGAAACGATATGGTGCCTCCTTGCACTAAAGGAAGTCTGCGAAAAATCAATTTGGTATATTAGTATAAAAATCAAGCACACGTGCAACGATAGCCGACAATGTTCAAACAAACGTCAATCATAGAGATGGCGCCTATCGTAGATTCATTGAAATCAAATGATTTAAAGTTCATCACATAAAAGTCGCATTAGAGATGAAATAGCCGTCGTCGTTATCGCCGTTCATCAGTTTCCGCCTATGCAAATAGTCGTCGAGAAAAGCCACGACGCTTGTCGTCTATACAGAAAACCTCGGCAAAGTCACTTTTTTCTCTGTAATATCGTTGTACAGTTTATTGCAATCCGACAAATAATTGCCAATACTTTGTTTTTTCGCGAATCGATCTTAGCCGCGAAGTTTACGACGCGCGGCGAGACGTTTAACGACGCATCCTGCGCTCGTTATCCCGTCTCACATATATAAACATTTCGTCTTTGAAACATTTATTATCTACAGCTCCATCCATTAACACCGCGAAATAGTCTATATCTAGCCTCCATTATTAACGCCCTTCTAAAAAACGTCTCCATATATAACGCGCAGCTTCCTACAGGTATCTTATACACCGTGACTAATGGAAATTCGCGCATCGAGAGAGTCGCTCTCTGCCATAAATTTCACACGCCTGATAGCAAATCGATAGTTTGCATTGTATCGCATCTCCTCTCCGACGCGCCTCGCGAATTTGCGCCTCTGTGTGAATTAATGCATCTATCGCCTGCTTATCTCTCCTTTTTTATCGCCTTTGTCGGAGAGGCTTTGACGGATATGCGAATGCCCGATCGATCGCCTTGCTACACACAAGAGAAAAGAATAGCCACGCGACAACGCGGTATCTTTCGCGTCTTCGAAGGCGGATGGTTCTAATTTTACTCGCGTTATTTGGCTAACGAACAAGCGCGTCACTTCGAGATGCGCCCGGTTAGAGGTTTCGACTATATTTTATTAATAATTAAAGCGGCTGCCTTTTGACGACTGAAGTTATGAAAAAAAAAACCACTCGACATCATTAATTTTGTGTAAAAGAATTATCGCAACGGTTCACTCGCCGAGTACTTCCCTACTTCCACTTGCTCACGAGGCACTTAATTATGTTTTTAATTAGTTATAGGTACGTCTATGATAATAATCATAATTATTGTTGCCATACGGAAACACAATGATAGTAGCTTCCTTAATGCTTATTATGCCCTTGAAAAGTTTAATAATCTTGTCACGCGTATTGCAAGCGCAATACTCCTTGGGGCAATTGGTTCTAATCGACAGTTTAGATAGCTCGGAATTCGTGAGATTGGTTCAAGGCCAGTGCGTTTTCAGGCAAATGTCACTGCGTCTATGAAAGTACATTGATACCGCATGTTAATAAAAAACGGGAAAATTATACAAGCGCCGCACTATGATAAATTTGCTTCCAGATTAAGCCCGATTTTCCTGCTGAACATGCATAATTATAAAGAAAAAACTATTGTACACTAGAGGCTTCGCGTTTATCGCGCTATGGACAAATGTTTTGCTTATAATCGTATTATCTCCAGCTGATCCAACACAATACACTCTTACATATAAAAATATATTTTCCCTTATAAATTGCTCACAATCCGAATAATCTCATTCCGACTATCGTCTTATCATCTCCGCTTAGCTATAAATAATGCAAAACGATCAATCGCAGCAAATATGCGTCCTTTTCTAAGCTTGACTCTCTTACGCAACGATCCCTGTCAGCTGTTCTCACGACTCCACCTCGATCCCATAAGACAAAAAAATTCCGACGTCGTACGAATCGACGCTCTATTGACGATATGAAAAAAAGCTACACGATCATAGAGCAATAAAGAATTTGTACCTGCAGCCGATCGATGTCTGGAGGAAGGTGACGATACCCGTGACGAGGATCATGGTCGAGATGATGTAGCTGCGCGATGGATCATCCTCAGCCATGCACAAAGCTGGCGTCAGGATAAACGGTATCGACACGATCGCACCGATCATCGTTAGGTAGTGCTGTGAAGTCATTCAATATTAATACGCCAATTAAACAGCTATAAAGCTTCGTGCTTATTATACGCTATAGAAGTCAAAAAAGTCGTTAAGCTCGGATGTAAGAATAATCAGGTGTATATTGACGATAGAAGCGATTTTACTGCATTACCGGAAATACCGCGAGTTCTGTAACAAAAATACAGATTTCATTTTTTACTGCGAGGGCTGTAAAAAGCTTTCGTAACGATTTGTTCTCGGTAACGGTTTAGGTAACGTCACGTGCAAGACGCTTCTTTTTGCTAAATGGATTTATTTCATGCAATTGACAGATCAAACAAAGCCTTCGAATTCTTCGGGCTTTTTTTCCATATAATGTGTATAAATTTACAAGTACCTGCAGTGCCATGAATAAACAGAGGTACCATGGCGGTATGTCGTCTATTCCATAAGTTATGTCCGGCTTTTGCCTTTCCTCCCTTTCGGTGTCTCTGTTGTTAGTCGAGGCGTTTTGCCCGTTCTGTTGACTGGAAGATGCATTTTGGTCGATGCTCTGAAAAGTACATAATTGTGGTACTACATTATACACGATGAGTAAGCTTGATTTCATATTGGGATACTTCATTTTTGCACACAATCGAGCGCACCGATTCTCCTTTTACTGCTTGTTACCGAGCAGAATTAACATAATCAACGCTAATTTTGAGAAAATTGTGAAATTGCGAATACAATCCAAAATTATGATACTATCTTCATCGTCGTGCAAAAATATACACACAAAAAAGGTTGACTTTTGTATCTTGTTCATCAAATGAATTCGCTTTCGATTATACATAGTATCCTACATTAAAGCAATTTAGATTTAGGAAAAGGATAATAGGTTCATCTTATAATTATCAATATAACGAGCTGCACAATTAAAGGAAGAAACATCCAACTCAATGAATCACTCCATACATAACAGGTCCTGAGCGAAATCTTACGGAAGGCAAAATGCGTTTACATAATATGCATACTACTAGCTATGGCATCCATTTAGATGTAATATTCACGAAAATCCGAGCACTCGCCATTGCAATTGCATCAGACCGCGTAATCCAATGAATTATGCTTGCGCTAATAGAAACACGATCGGCTTGTGCAAAAAGGTTGATTGGTGAACTCGTTACGCGCTGTCCTGCGACCTATAAGACAAGTTTGTATTAATTAAATCAAACATTCGATAATGACTCAGCGAGTATAATCAACGTCACTACAAGATTGAGAGAAAATGTATCTATATGTATATAGCATGGGATAGATGGGCTGACGCGACCTTATCGTACTTGTTTAGTGAAATCGTGGTTATTGACGATAGGGCTTACGCTCAGCTTAACGCCTTGATTAGCGAATATTGCACTTTCAGTTATCGTCGACGGATCCGCGAAAAATTATGCGTGTGACGTAATGCATGAGCAGCGCTAAATTATCCACGATTGATTTAAGTCGTGACCAACTAGAGAGGATGTAAAAGGTTTATGGTTTCAGGAAAGAAATATCATCGAGTAAATATTTCGTGTTGTGGATGTAAGTGAATAGTAAAATGTGCGGCTTTGTATGGCCCGGTTGTAAAGATTAAATTGAGCTTAAATATAGTGTTGCGTATGCTTCATTGCATCAACGCAATTCGTTTTTAATAACACTGCCGCATATAAAAGTTAAGTTAGAATAAAATGTATAGTTTGAAAATTTTTCTGTAATAAATGTAATGAACCGAAACCATAAATTATTCAGTATATTATACATTAACATCAAAATTGACGGCTCACTATAGAAACTACATCAAATCGGTTCTATGTGATATTCCAACTTTATTTTTGTTTAAAACTAATCAATAATTATAGTTGAAATGCAATAGTAAATATAGAGTTTAAGTATTAAATTGGAGTTAAAGAACTTATTAACTTATATCGCATTTGATATAAAGATTACAAAATAATTTCACAATTTCTACTTTCTGCGTAATCTACGCATTTTCGTTAACAGTCAATTAATGAATCGTTCTAGACATACGTACACTCATCGTGTTTGCACTACCCGCCATGATTCCAAGTTACATAATTCGAAAGTGTTACCATCAATTTCAATTCAATACAGTAATAACTATTAAAATGTCTTTGTATAACGGACAATTATACGCAATTAACAAAATTGAGCCGTCATTGCAAAATTAATTTTCTTTCGAAAATTATTTTCCCCAAATCGTGTCAGTTATTGTAATAAATAATTGAAAAAAAAACTGTTATATATAAGAGCATATATTCATTTCAATTGTAGATACTGCATTTCCGAGAATGAAACTCGTGGTAACATAAGAGCAGTTGGCTCCTATAACATTGCTTGGATCATGAAATAAACATTAATCTAGTAGGACAATTTCGCTGAATCCACTGGAATGTGTAATTTTTTTCATACAAACTTCGACAATATCATAAAATGTCGTTTCAAAACTTTTCCTAAAAAGGTGGCAAGCGAAAATTTTACGCTTACACGTACTATGTTTAACTCCAACGATTGTGCATTTCAAAAACACGTTCCTGCATAACTAACATTTTACTACCCTCTCTTGTGGTATAACTAGCATACCGCAGCATCGTACACGTACATTGCAAATTTCAAATTATAATACTTCGAATATTGCGTGTTAATTGCGTCCCTGTACCCACAAGCTCTCATCGTGATAATACAAGCTTACATACACGTCATATTTTGTATATAATAAACGTGCAAAATATACATTCCAAACGTAGAAAATTCTTGAAGGGATATAAAAACAATATTCAAGTCGCGCGTGCAATAAATAATTTAAAAACTGCGATCAAAGCGCGAATGTTCTTCTCATTTATATCTTATACTAATATGTAAAATATAACAAATGCCTTAATGCTACAGTATTAACACTATGAAATCTTACCACACTCGTGAGCTGCACAGCGTCTTTGTCGGTCATGGCGTGGAAGGGACTGGCTGCTTCAATAGTACATTATATACAGAACGACCACAAAAGTGTAGAATCTCAAAGAAGGGCGATAAGAGCACCCTCACTATTTCAACGCCGAAAAAATATCCCAAACAAACGTCCGGAGCGCATCAATATTTGCTTCTCTATAATTGCCACCCGTGAGAGCTTTCGTTTATCCGTATCCAACAGCGAGTAGGTATATACAAATACTCGACTGCCAAAGGTACAAGTTTAGCGGGAGCAGTAATATAAGACTGCGTGTGGAAGCCGAACCGATAGCCCAATCAGCGCAAGTCGATCGCGACTATTGAGCGGGCGCGCGATCACGAGGCTAATATATAACCGAAGAGCTTCGGTAGACGCTCTCTCGCGGGTAATCTTCCGACATCGCCATCTACTTCTTATATACCCGGCTTCCTTCGTCTCTTTTCTCCCTCTCTTCTCTTTCTTACTCTCCGACAGATGCCCAGTGTAACTGGCGCCTTTCTATACACATTACAATTAGTCGTATAAACTCGACGTTCGACTTTTATTCCTTTGTTGACGCTGCCGTGGATTCGGCTGCTATACCAAACGCGTCGGCTTTGACTTGTTTCGAATGATAAGTATACGAATAGTTGGATCACCGATTCTAGTTACGTTGGTTCTAAAGATAATTTTTTACGAGGTATTGTTGTAGGAGACGAAATGAAATGCTCGAGTGTAAAATACGTACACTTTAATATAAAATGTATGTCTCAATGGAAAATACAAATTTTTATGTGTCGGACAATTTGCGGTATTTACACTGCACCCAAACTCTGTACATTTCCAATTGTCTGCCGCGGTTCACTTGCAGTCTTCTGTCAACGAGATTCTGAACTTCGCTGAATCCGCAATTAGTGAACAGTTCTCTAACGTCATCTGTAATCAAGTGAAAGCTCATTAGTTTTTTCCAAATCAACTGCTGTTAAATGCTAATAGTTACTGATGAAATACCTTGGGTAAAAAAGTACACTCGCGTTCCGTCACCTCTCACGTAAAAATTCTCGGCTAGACAGCGACCTTTCTTGAATCGCAATTGCGCCAAATCGTATCTGCCATAGTCCCGAAACAGAACCAAACCTCCTGGCTTTAAATATCTGTGTATTTGTCTAACCACATGCTGCATTCTACAATGTAATGCGAACTGTTTAATTAATCATTAGCAACGATTAAATAATGTCTTATATAATTTGCATACTTTTCTGGATGTATCGCTGAAAGTACAAATATTAAAATAATGATGTCTATGCTATTTTCCTCGAAAGGTGGATTCCAGTCCTCTTGAGTTGCATCGAGTACAAATGCTTTACACCTTTACAAGAACAATTTTTTCTAAATACATTGATTGACGTTTATATAAGTTTATTGCTCCGCAGATCTAACAACTATATGTTACCTTGTTGTATCATATTCTTTGCTTTGTTGCAGTATCTCAATGGCTGTTGGTGAAAAATCACAGCAGTACACAAATAAATCTGAATCATTGTTGTACAATAGTAAAGGAAAGACAGTGTTTCCCACACCACAGCCTATCTCGAAAATTTTCTGCACAGGTTGAATGCTATTATCTTCTGAATTACTTTCTTTGTTAACACTGTCACCTTGTGGCTCTGGTAAAACTCTAAGAGGTCTTTCTTTGTCTTGTTTAACAACATTGGGTGCTAATTCTGGAAACTCGGTGAATAGCCAATGTCTATCCTTGAAAAACCTTTAATCAAAGTATTAATTAGTTTTACAGCAATAGTGCTAATTGGCAAGCAGCACTTGCTTTAATGAGTTTTTAACAAACCTATTTTGATGGATTCCATAGAATTTATCCCAAAACTTATCTGCCTCATTCTCATACTTGGCTATTTCCTCTGCCGAAGCAGAAACCTCAGAGTTTTCTTCAACTTTGCGCTGAGCTGTTTCTTCCTGTTCCTTGTTCCAAACCACATTGTCCCTGCCAAAAAGAATTCAATCGCAAAACTAATTCTAAATGCATACTTTCACCGGACACTATTTAGTTAACATGAGCACGAGCATAATTATATAATTAACAAGAATTATAAAATATTGCAAAGTTAATCAGTAAAAGCTAAAATATTGATAACGATTCGACAATAAAATAAACTCGTACAAACAGAAAATTCACTATCCAACAAAAACAAACAACAAACGTCAAGCTTTGAGGTTAGAATAACTCGTTGACTGTCGAACTTGGTAAAAACCACCGCAATCCTACCAAGCATTGTGCCGGAACACATCGTCCTTATCGCCGAGGGTCCGATTTCCAAACTGTGGCCTTTTACTCGTCGACTCCTCGGCGCCGACGTCCTCCGTTGACTCTGCCATGACGATCGAATGGCAGAAGCACACTATACAGTAGTATACTCTCTGAACGCACGTGTTCTGCTGCGCTGCCGCAACGGCGGCCGCCAACTTCTAACGTTTTTGCAGTAACTGTATTTTACAGGGAATAAAAAAAATGCAATTTAACGTTTGATTTTAATCTTATACTGACAATTATTTTAAAAAGCAATAAATTTCTTGAAATGTTCATATATATAATTTTATGGTACACTATGCAAGAAACAGATACGAGTATCTCTAGCAATAGACACGATCGTTAAATTAACATTGTATAATGAACATAAATTTTTCTATGAATAATTACAACAGTTCGAGTAATAGCCCCAGGCGTAAAATACAGCGTATACAAATCGCATTCGTCCGCAGTGATTTTGATAAAATCTATCCTTGCAAAGCCAAACTCAGTCGCGAAAACAAAAAAAAACCTATCACTGCGCAATTCGCAGGCCCTGCATTGAAAATCTCCGAGCCGGCATAATATTAAAAAAATCTTATGCACAAGACACGCCTTGAAGTGCAGCGAGTCCCGTGCAGTGCAGCTGCGCGCGCGCATTCGCAGTTCTCGCGCTGTCCGACCGACGCCTGTCGGCTTCTCGCGATTTACAGTCGGCCGCTCGTTCGGTTGCCCGTCGAAAGGCGCGCGGGAGTCGCCGAAACCGGGGATTTCCGCCGGTGATTCGCCCCCGCTCCTCACGCATATAGAAAAAGACAGAGGGATACTTCGAGAGGCTATATACTCTTGTCCAACTTTACTGTCGTTGTTGTTGTATATGGTCATATATATTGTATATAGGGAGAACGGATATACGCAGGGAGAGAGAGGGAGAATCCACGCTGACTGACGGACTGATGTCGATATAGAGACGAGTACGTCGGTACTTTGATAAACCTCTCATCCTTAAGTAAGTGTTTAAACCGCTTATGCTTGTCGTGGATCGACGTCGATTAGCCTTGCATGTGCCCTGTTTTCTCATTTTTTCTGTGTGCGATGCTGTATTTACCGTTTGCAGAGCTGCCTTTTTTTCTCTTTCGAGATGATCTATAACCGATATATATATTGGTTATATACATTTAATAAATAAACGGAAGCCCCGATTACCCGGCGTACTCTGCGTGGAATTAACTTCCGCGCGATCGCGAATCCCCCTGAAAGTGACCAACCCCCGTTGTACTACAATATCAAAGAGTGAAAAATCAAAAGAGCGAATCGCAGCCCTTGTGCCCTCAGTCGAATGAAAAGAGGCAGCTTTGCAAAATAAAAAAAGTAAAGAAAAGGCACAAGAACCGGCGCCGCCCTTTCAATTTCCCTTCGCGCACAGAGAATAAAACGCTATCCTCGAATCGAAGCCACGCGTATAGACGCGCATACATGCCAGGAGAGTCTGATCGGACCGGCTGCTTTTTGACGCAAACTTGCGCAGCTTTCGGATCAACGACCCTTCGCTCGTGCGCTCGTATATGTATATACATATATGTATGTATAAGCGAGACAAAGAGTGAGAGAGAGAGAGAGGCGCGGATGCGCAGGGAGAGGGCGCAAAAAGCGCGAGCAGGATGCGCGAAGGAGCAGCATCAAAATGCACGGGCGCACGAAACGCGCGTAGGGATATAAGTAAGAGGGAGAGAGAATAATCGCGCGGATGCTGCAGCTGCGGAAAATGGACGCGAACAGAGAACAAATAAGAGCACTCGGAGACAGTTGCCCGAACAAGACGGATGGACGCGGTTTATTGAAAGATACGGATGCCCCGAGGAGGGGCTGCTGTTACAAACTTCGATATAACAAGTTCTTCTTATACTCATATATATATTGAATCTTTGCGCCGCTATGCGGGAGTTGAAGCGTGTGTTGTAGAAGGCTGTACTAAATATGTATTATATATATATCATTCGAGTTTAGATAATATTATAAATTATAAGGCCGAGAGGCAAATATATGTATATAATCGCAAGTTGAGGATAGCTCGGGGGATGATGAAAGGAGAACGCGAGAACGGAAAAGACAGGCTAGAGCAGCTGGAAGGGACAGGTGATAAGAGGCATGAAAAAAGAAAGCTGAATAGGAAAATGAAAAAGAGTCACTCGAGGCTTTTTACGGCTGGAGCAGTCGCGATACAGAAATCACGCGTTCATCCCCATTCGGTTGACGATGCGACGTCGAGTTCCAAAATTATCCTTCGGCCACTGGTATCATTAGCTCCAGCAAAGCCTAGTTCCAGGCCTCTTGGAAACTCGGCAGCATCCCTACTTCGAAAACGTCTTTCTATAATTAGCATCAGTTACGCGTATATAGCCTCCCGTCGCCTCGTCTATATATCATACAGACTCGCGTCATTTACCTCCCAACGCCCCGGCGACGACGGAACACCGATGCACAACGTGCCGAGAGGGAGAGCAAAAGGCGACGCGCTGTGCTGCAGCCTCGAAGAAATGGCTGCTACTGCATCAGCCGCGTTGGACGAATTGCGTCACTGCAGCTATCGGGTGGGCGGCTGCGATCCTGCTGCTATGCCGTTCTCTCCCTAAGGGAGAAATCGATACGCCTTTCCTTTCTTCTTCGCGCGCGCGAGATTTCGCGCTTATATGTATATATATATGCATGTATATTCTATATGACGCCTGTGCGTATAATTTAGCGAGGATGTGACGCGAGGATGTTATCGATTTTCACCGGCAGACGCGCGAGTTGATGACGAATGAGTAAGTGTAAATATGACGCTCTCTCTCTATCTGTTCCCGGGGGTGTTGTAACGGGAATGAATTTTCTCGTCGGCGATCGCACGAGGAGAAAAGTTGATATTAATGCCCTTATTGCATGGAGGGTTGGGTTGGGTTGGTGAGACCTCGACGACGTTGAGCTGATTGGAAGTGTAATAAAGAAGCAATTTGTCGGAATCGGGGAGATCACCGGCAATTTTTTTTCAATCAATAGTCCGCAACGCGAGCCTCCCCTTTACCGCGAGATATATATACTACGCTAATTCGTCCGTCGATCTTCGTTAATTTTATAAGCACCTGCATTGTCGATTCCGTGAAATTTTTAACAGTTGGGAGCATTGCTTCTGCGGATGTCTCTCACCTGCAGCGCACATGACCGAATACCACGGGGGTAGTGACCGGGTAATCGGGCCTGGCTTGAATCGATCATCGCCGGGGCTATAATTATCCAAAGTTGACGGAGGAAGGCGTGTGTGTGTGTATTATAGTATATGCATACGATGCCGGCATCGCTTCGCGAGAGATGAATAAATCGGGACGACCTGTTCGATTTCGCCGCGGGCTCGAGAGCGACAATCGCGCTATATATACACGCACACATCCGCTGCGGATATAATGTACTCGCAGGATCGCGAAGGTCGTTGAACTCGCGAAAAACAGCCCAGTCCCGTGTATATACCTACTGTTCGCGATGTCGTTCCTCATTTTCTCGAGGCTCGCTATATAACACCGCTGTATGCGCGCAGTTTAATGAGATTATAAACGAGATAATGCGATATGCGCTGCCTGGCGAAGTTATATGCGGATAAAAGTTAACGTTTATACATCGCGTGCAAAAATGCGCGGGCACGAAAATTGTCAAACCATAAACCCGTACCGTGACCTACCCCAATGTATATATACGGGGATGCACACAATAGTATATTTATATGATGTAAGCGCGTATATGCGTTAAACCGGTAGGATTGTCCTTTTTCTTTTTCTCTTCTCTCCCCGGCGGTTATTGTACCACTTGTGCAAGACTCGTTCTGTAGAGCGAGAATATTATAATAAGCGTCGCCGTTACAATTTGGCCGGAACAAGCTTAGATTCACAATGGAAGGGGATATTACGATCTTAATTCTCGCAGATCTATTCTCTCGGAAGTATTATTGACAACTAATATATAGTATATATGTTATGTCATCGCAGACGTTACATTACTCGTATGAATTGATTTTCAAGCTTCGCGTTAGATCTTCATTTTTACTCGACGATACGAATCGTAGAGCTTGATGAATTGGCCACTGCGGAGATGATGAACAGACGGACAATTAATGAATTAATACTCGAAGTGGAAGTATCGGCGAGCACGAGGACGAGATGAAAAAAATAACTCTTACAAAGAACGCATCCGGGATAGCTCGATTATAACTGACGATATACGCGAGAGAGTATGTAGTAGACAGCGTATAATCAAAAGAGCGAGCGAAAAAGTTGGTCAGCCTGAGGAGTTATTCACAATCGATATATTTGCGAAATTTTCCAAGCGTTATTAGCCATCGCGCAAGGCGGATCGCGCGCAAACCCTGTGCGGCGAACAAAATAAAGGAAATCCTGCCGCGGTGCTATTATACACGGAAAGTTATATATATGCGCGAAGTAGGAAAAACCACGAGGGGGTGCGTAGCCATAAACAAACAAAAAGGCTAGCCAGTATATATAGGTGCGTAAATGAGAAAAAAAAATAACGAAAAAAAAGAGAACGAGTGCAGGAGAAAACGCGCGGTGGCTCGTCGGCATATATATATATATATATATATAGAGAGAGAGAGAGAGAGAGAGAGAGAGAGAGAGAGAGAAAGAGAGGGTAGCGCGCGTATATAGCAGGGAAGGAAGGCGCGCGCGTTGCGGCGCTTGGTTACGGGGTGGTTGCCCTCGTCTGCGCTTTGTGGGAAATGCCCGCTCAATAACGCGTAGAGTCTAGCGTCTCTCTCACTCTCGCTCGAGTCTCCCCCTTTTGGATCTCGCGCGCGCGCGCAAGAGAGAGAGAAAGCTACTGGCGAGGGTCGCTTTTGCCCCCGAAAGAGGCCTCCGCCCGGCCCTTGCTTGCGTTCTCTGCCTTCTATTTTTCTCTCTCTCTCTCGCTCTCTCTCGCTCTCTCTCTCCCGCTCGTGTGCGGCTATTCGTATATACATGTATATATAGTCTGATGCGGCTCTGCGCTCTGTGTGTCGGTGTGTCTGCCGTGATGCTGCGGTCCTTGCTCTTTCTCTCTGTATACTCTGATACTGCGTGAGCTCATGCTCCTCGTTTGTCTTACTTTTGCGTTTTACATTTTCAGAGACAGGCCTTTCTACTATCTCTCGCGTCTGCTGTCTGCCCAGTAGGTCTGAATACGCCGGCAGATGATATAGTCTCTTCGCTTTGAAGATTTAATTTCTTTTTTTTTGCTGCTTTTTCACGTGGATCCAAAACTATATAATAGCGAGACATCAAGAGTATATTTGTTGGTCGCGTGTGTAGCTCCTGCAGCAACAGTCCCGAGGCTTATATAGAAAAGGTCAATCCAGGGTACACCTTATCGCACTTGACACCGCGCGGGCTTTCATTCTTTTCTATTGTACTATATATACACGCCGCCGTCGGCTTTCCATTATGCTCGCGGAAAGGTGCGCATGAACAGGTGGATACGGGGCCAGGGTTGTTTAGAAAAATAGAGAGTCTCTCCCTTCGGGCTTTAGCGTTTCAAGAGCATACGTGCGGATGCAGGTGCTCGACGAGACCTGCTTTCTCCGTCAACTTTCTGGTCTATTTTTGCGCCCTCCTTGCTCTCTTGGCCCTTTTTCCCCGAGGATGATGATGAGGCCTGTGCGCAGACTACTGTATACTTTCAAGGTCGATCGCGGCTCCTTGTATATCATACATTTTTTTATATTATTCCGAGGATGTATTTGAGCTGGTCTCTCGAGTCCGTTTTTGTCCATAACCATAAGTTTTATACGGAGTGTATAGCGTTTGTATAACCTAAAGCTAAGAACAAGAGTATTAGCAAATAATAAAAGATAATCCTATTTGACTACGGAGATTATCCAATCGCGGTACGCGCGACGACTGCACATAGCTATACAAGCAAATTCCATTATGCGAGAGAGAAAGAGAGAGAGACTCTGAATTTAACAACCTGAATATATCGGTGATACTGGAGAGAGCGCCGCGCGGTTGCTAAATCTTCGAGTTCGTTGCTGAGGACAAGCCGAGATTACCGGCGGCGCAATTACCGCGCTAGTGATTGGCGCTCGAGTTGTACTAATACTACTACTACTACTACTACTACTACTACTACTGGATAGTGCTTCATTGACGATTCGAGTATACTCTACAGTCTGCATAGTGCTTTCGATTAAATCCAGCCTTTGCTTCGAACTTGCGTCTCGGGAATTATTCGAAATGTACAATCGATGAATCAATCAGTTGTTTAATAATGCATAAATTACATCGTTATACGTAAACTTCGTGATTTCAACGACTATACACATCTTTCGAAAAGTTAACTAACACAATGCAAGTATATAGCAGTCGAGTCAGCAACAATCGTGTACCTATATCATCGCCGATAAACGCGTATAGATATCGCATATAATAATGAAAATCGACAAGCCTCTGTTATAACACCAATTTCCTTTATCATACACACGCAGGCGTGTACACGCGGAGTGACGAGACTCGAAAAAGGGAAACTCTCTGTCTCTAGCGGCCCGCGGTCGATCGGCCCAAGTTCGTAGCAGCAGCACCGGCAACGCCAGAGAAATATCCCACCCCTCGGTTCGCCTCGCGGTATATATATATGTATAACACTCACTGTCTATGTATACACGTATATGTCTTTCAGTGTACGCACAGCATGGCGTTGCAGGGGTGGTACTGCTGCTCGTGGTGGTGGTGGTGGTGGTGACGGTGGTGGTGGAAACCCAAAGATCGTTCGGGCGATGACCTCGACGTTCTACTCCAGGACGCCCAGGCTGACGCGCTTCTGGACTCGTTCGGCGTTGCCATAGCTCTCCTTTTTCTCTCTCTCTCTCCCTCCCTTTTTTCTGCTCCCTGTTCACTGCTGCTGGCGTTCTCTCTCGCGAGGACCCTCTGCGCTCACGGTAAACGCCGGACGTTTACTCTTTTATATATTTTCCGAGCCTTTTTTCTGCGCTTTATCGATCGCTGCGTACGCTTGGGTTCTATATAATACTCCTTCTTTATATAAATGCGCTTATTTACCCCCGTACGGCGACCGGCTGATTGAATCGCGAAATTTTGATCATCGAAGATTACTTCGTCTGCGTAATTATGGTAGCGAAATTTCGCGTTTTCGATTGACGCCTTTTTTCCGCTGACGCGGATCGAGAGAGGGAGAATGCAAGAGAGGCCAAAATTTGACTCTCCTCGACGCCGGAAGCGCTCATAACTCGCTTCCTGCGAAGGGTGTTATTAGCCGTTTACTATATGTATAATAGCGCACACCACGATGCGTGATTACCGGTAATTATAAGGTCGTTTGAATATCGAACGTTTTAGGCCCATTACAGGCTAATCTGAAGACTTGTGTATTAATTTTCAGAGTTGCACTTTGACGTTGAATTGTCTGCAAACACAGACACGTAAAATGTATCCCTGTGTGAGGTACACACTTCGTGAAATTCTTAGATTTTTCGACGTGAATATCGACAGCATTCCGAAGTGGTCAACTGGAGCAGTCAAGCAATGTCCAGTGTGAATGGAAATAAAAAACAATTATCTGTTACTTCATCTTTGTACACTAGAGTGATCTTCGCATCATGTTTTTTTACATCCACTTTCCGATCGAGTTAAAGTATATATATATATATATCCGTATACGATTACCGATATAAATTAAAATAAGAAAGCGAATATTCTCCGCGTATAAAAGTATTGAAAATGTGGAACGAAAACAGGGTGTGTTTACGGAAAATCCAGTGGAAACTGGAAATCTCCCGCTCCGGTTTCTCCTCGCCATAGGCCAGTGGCGCAGATCAATAAGCATTCGAGAGCGAAAGAGAGAGAGATGTCGTCGCTCCGCGACGAGAGTCGAGTTTTTCGTCTCTCCGTATATATTCGAGGATTTTCATCTTATATACATGCATGTATCAAAGTTTTCGTGTCTGGCTTTTGTGCAGCGGAAATCCCATTTCCTTTTCTAGAGCTAAAGTTGTAAATATTTTCGCCAGGTGTTTCCGTGCTGCTTCAGCCGCGAGTCTCTCCTTCGTCGCCTCGAAATTAAATTTAATCAACGTGGGTATATCATTGTTATTGACTGCGAAGTTAATGGTATATAATTCCAGCATCGCGAATGTCACCTCTGATATACAGCATTTCTCTGCGGCGATGTACCGGGATATATATAACGCGTCCGGATGCAACATGTCGCATCAAAGGACGCACCGAGGGAAGCTGCCTGCAGCACAACCTCGTCGTCGCATCATAATTGTGTTAAAACAAACTATCGATAGCCATTGTCGTGCAAGCTTCTCTCTGTCTCTCGTCGGAGCAGCTTAGTCCCACAGGGGCATTCGTCGATACTCGTATGTATATGTATAGATCGCAGGTGTATATATACAGACGTGTGCGCGTGCACTTGCGGTACACGCGACTCGGTGAAAGACCCCATTTCAGTGGTATTATAGATGAGTGCTCCTGCTTCTATAGATCGTACGTCAGCCCTTTTACCGTAGAAAGTCGTGTGTATATTATACAGATGCTGTAGGGCGAGGATCGACTTTCGCGGACCGCTTTCTACATTGATAATCGCTTTCGTAAGATTTATTATTTTGTCTCGTACAATAATCAAGCGTGTCATACAAAAGTTTTTCAAACCAACGCGAATCTATAAGCATTATTCTCGCGCGCAGAGGCCCATATATATATATATATATATATATATATATATATAAATTTATACACACGTACACATAACAAGATTCACAGGATGCGCCGTGCAAACCAGTCGCGAGGACGACAGTAAGCTCTCTTGGTATGCGCGCATATATTCGCACCTTCCGATCATCGTGCGGCAGGACTCCGCCCCGTTTCGCGCGCGCGCGCCTGGAATGCCAACTTTTTCTTTACTCCGCTATCGTCGCGCGCCTCGAAAACTCGACTGTAAATATATAGTGTTTTCATCTCGCTCACTTTCTTCATCGTCGCAGCTCATCTCTTATCTGCAGAGCTGCTCCTCGCCTGTGTTTTCCGTTCGCCATTATGACAGGCTGATGGATCATTCGAGGCGCTGATGTCGGGTATGGCGCAGGTGCAGATGATAATAAGGAATGCGAGAAGAAGCGGGAACGGTTAGGTTCGTCGAGGAAAAAGGAGACGCTATATTATAGTCGCAGGGGTCTCGATTGAGACGTATAATCCTCTATATAAGCCGCGTGATTTAGATTGTTACCTGTTCACTTTTTAGAATTATTTCGGCTGGAAATTCTTTTTCTGAAACTTTTTATTGTTCATTTACGTGGAGTGTATATTATGTTTATAGACCAGAGCCTCGAGAAATGCTTTCATGAAATTTACAAAATAATAAACTTATTATTACAAAGCGAACGACAGCAGCTGCGCGCTTTATATATACATGAAAAGCCCGAGATTTAGAGGTACTTCAGTGCACGCTCAAGAGAATCGTTTAGCAGGTCTTCAAGACTCTTTTTTTCGTTTGTTTTTTTTTTTTTAAAATAGTTAATTGTTTGCAGAATGAAAGAGTTCTCTTGATTACTAGCGCTGGAGTACTTGCTTTTTTTGAAATAGGTGTTTGCAAAGCATCTCATTATTGAAGAGCTTGTATTATTCTTGATAATCAAAGGACTTCTTAGGTAGTAATCAACTTCATTGAAATAAAAATCTTTCTTTAAAAAATCCCTCAATTTCAAAGTTGTAACTTTGCAAGTGCAGCATCAATCGATTTCCCGTAAAAGCATCAAAATCAATATTTACCACCGAAATATAATCGATCAATTGCGCCACAGCCTACTATACTCTCAGAGAACATTGTCAGAGAGATACATCTCTCTGACAATCCTTATCTATCCGCGGCGATGCATTCCAACGCGACGCGCAGTTCTGCCAACCGCAAGCTCGATCACGGCTCTTAGTCCCGAGCGAGCATATATGTACATAATATAGAAAAAAAGACTCTGGTTTCCGTTAATCGTGCGAAAACTCGTCCCGATTCGATGCATATGCATGCGCGCTCCATAGCCGCGATAAAAGTGCAGTGCGCAAGTATGTAAGCAGCATGCATGAGTAAGAGAGAGAGCGCGCTCTTTCGCGAGTAAAGGATAGTATCTATTTATACGGCGCGCGAGCGAGAAAGAGAGGCAAGGCAATTGACCGCGCGGCCTTGACTTTCTGCCTTTGCGCGGCGCTCCGCTGTAAGTATAACGGACTACTACTGCTGCACTGCGAGCGACTGGACAGTGCAAGAGCTCTTTCCTTTTGTCTTGTCGATTACGTTGGCGATACGTTGATTGGTTTGGGCAGAGAGAGAGAGAGAGAGAGAGAGAGAGAGAGAGAGAGAGAGAGAGAGAGAGAGAGAGAGAGAAAGCGAGAGAGAGAGACTTCGTTTGGGTTTAAAAGAATACACACCTCCGCCTGTTTGAAGTTTCAGGTTCTCCATTTAGCCTCTGCTTAGCGAAGATAGGTGGATACTATCTGCCCTCAGACAATGTGCATGATAAAGGAAATTTTAGTTTTATTACGAAAAATTTGATTGTTGAAAACACTTTACCTCCAAATTAATCTTCTCCTCGGTCGGCGCAACCCCTCGATTATAATCTCGAAAACCCAGTAAGCCCAGATCCGCTCCCGCAATGAAAAAAGTCAAAAAGACGATCGATGTTCAACGACGAAAAGGGTATAGCGGAGGCAAAGCGCCCGTGGCGTGGGCGTCAATCGGCCAAGTGAAGAAAAGGAATGAACGAACGAACGAACGAACGAACGCGAGCGAGGCCAACGGCCTTGACCCCGTACATGTCGGCCGCGCGCGCGCGCTCTCGTATATACCGCTTTAG
Source organism: Muscidifurax raptorellus (assembly GCA_020010945.3). Lineage (NCBI taxonomy): Eukaryota > Metazoa > Arthropoda > Insecta > Hymenoptera > Pteromalidae > Muscidifurax > Muscidifurax raptorellus. The sequence goes on along the minus strand of CM052078.1, from coordinate 12,751,466 downwards.
CGAAGCGAGACACGCGAGAACGGCTGTACTAGCAATGGCATCGGTCAAAACAAAGCGCCGATTCTCGCACCTTTTTTCGCGCTTGTTTTCTCACGTTTCACTCGCTGAAAGTGAGAGAGTTATGGTTTTTACACGGTGACACGCGCGAGCTGCGTGCTGCTGTGGAGATGATGTGGTTCAGGCACGCGAAATATACGGTTAATTTATCGATGGTTACTATAACACTTCGTTATCGTATCCTTATACGAATGGTATTTCTCGGTTATATATGCAACGGGCACGAGTCGAGTATTCTTGGAAGATGAATGCGCTTCGCGCGGTGGGAAGTTCCTTAACTCTATGAAAATTCGCCGAGTGTGCTTTGATAAAAAAGTTGTGCTCCTCGTACGCGGGCTCTTGATGATAGCAATTCATTTTCCCGGAAGATCTATTGTTTTATTAAAGTTATCCTACTGCGCGCGTTTATAAACTTTTCAATTTAAACGCGTGTATTATATACTTCCTTCCTGTGAGGAAACACTATAAAAGATGTTTTATGACAGTGTAGAACGGTAAATTCAAGTAAACGCGCACAAATAACTCCATGAATCACGACAATAAGAACCAAGCGACTCTCTTAAAATATTATTCCACTGTATATATATATGTGTGTGTGTGTGTGTGTGTATAGCAATGATACACGTCCTCATACTGACCAGGCGCAAAAGTTTCTTTTTTTGGGAGGGGGGGGGGCAAAATCAGATAAGAGCTGTTTAACGGATGCGCCCCGACACACGATAATCTTATTTATGCCAAGGAATTTCCGTACAGCAAGCAAAATGCGCGCAAAGGAAAGCATGCGCAAGTTCTTTGTGTTACCGATCTGAGTCATCGCTGCTGCTGCTGCTGATCCGAGGTTTATACGCTGGGATTAGTCATCCGGCGTGCCAGCAAGGCTGAGGCTGCACATTACTTTGATCTCATGCTTGTTTCCAGACTTTCAAATCAGCTCCTTTATTATGTTCTCTGAGTAATTATGATTAAACGGCGTCTTGAGATAATTTTTATACTGCCAATACGTATTCATTTGATGATGTTTATTTCGTGCTTCAGAACTATAGTATATATCTTATTCTACAAAAGAATTTTAATCTATCTATTCCTATTGCAATTGATTGTTTAACCGGTCCATTCGATTGGCGAATAGAATTCCTAATCTCAAAAAGTGTAAAGTTTATGCATAAAGTATAACTTCATACAACAAAGCATAGTGATCAATATGTTGTACCGCCCTCGCGAAAACGCGGCAATCTGCAAAAATGTTGCTCACTCCCACGCGCTAAAATATTTATCCACCCTCAACAGAGTTCGCGCAATATGAGAATAGCAGAGCAACGACTCTACACGTCGAAAAAAATGAAAGTTCTCGAGTGCGCGCAACTCTTTCACCGACGGGTTGGAGGATTGCCGCAACTCGAGAGTTTCAGTCGGCGAGGGGCGTTTTTCACCCTCTCCGAAAAACAGCGTACGCAGCTCGAAGCGGAAGTTTTTCAATCTATAATAGAGTATACCAGTAGCCTATAGGTAGCTCCTGAAATGTGTGTCAATTTTATTGGATTTTTCTATGCCGATTTTGATAAAAGTAAATATATTGAAGTGAATTTTTGAAAATAAGGGAGACGGAATTGGCTCTTTGTCCTGAACGAAGATTCCCCGACTGAGAGTCGAGACACGCTCTTCACTGAAGTGACAAGCCGCACTTTAAATTTAGAAAGAAGCTAGAATACCGAGAGAGCTTATAAACCGTTTCTCCGAGAAATCATTAGCATTTTCGTTGATTACTGAAAAAGTTGCACGAAATTAATCCCATTGTGCATGCACCCATCGAAAATCTATAAATCAAAGCCCGCGAATTTATACTATAAGGGTCGAAGACCCCGACACGAGGTTAAAGTATACAGGAATTCGAAATCTCTCCGCGCCTTTCCGTGAAAAACTTTTCAATTTATTTCCCGGCAGCGAATCGTCGGCTCTTCCCCTCAATTTGGGCGGTAGCCCGCTTTACACGCATATGTTCCCCCTTTTCGCGACTTCGTCTACTCTGTCTCGCAACTCCTCCCCCCCCCCCCCCCTCGCAAGCTCGTACGTTCAACTTTCTCGCACCCGCGCGGGATCACTGTGTATATATACCGTCATCTTGCGGCGTAACGCAGCAGTCTGCTGATGCGTGTGTTTCCCGACGCCTTTTTTTGAAAGATGAATTATGAACGAGCCATTGTTACGGGCTCTTTAGCCCGAGAGCTTTTGCGGGATTTGTCTGCGAATATTAGCGATTTTATATACAGCTATATATTGATGTGTCACTAATGTTTTGCTTTCTTTGTGTGTTTCAGGTGAGTTTCGAAAAATCAATCACTCGCTAATGTACATATTATAGCGTAGGAACTCCTCGTGTTTACAAGTAAGTTGAAATATAGATACGGGCGTAGAAAAGCTCCTCTTAAAATTCGACGACCCACTTCAGGAGCAATTTCGATAATTTTAGAATGAAGCATCATCCCCTCTGTACATGTACATTCGATAGGCCCTATTATCGCCCCTTTTCCGTGATACCCGGCGATAAAGCGCAACCGCTCGAAGGTGAGTATTATACCCAAGCACCTTCACAGCCAAAAATAACGAGCCCCTCGCTCCGAGAGTCTGAGAGACTGCAAAAAAAAAAAACAAAGAATCTGCGGCGTTAAAATTCATCCCCTCGGAGGATACACCACGCTGTGTGTGTGAGCAGGGATGAAGCAACGGCTTGGCGCGCAGGGCGCAATGACCTTCCTCAAAACAGCTCACGAGAAATCGATCGGCTCCTTATCACCCGCCCGTACCTCCCGTATATATATACCCTTCGCTCGTGTATATATAGCCGGTTGCTGAAGACCCACGCCCGAAAGCTCGGATGGAGTCGCGCGGATGCGTGGGTGTGCAGAATTGTGGAAAATCAGAGTGGGTGTTCTGCGTCATGTGAACTATATAATCTCCAATGAATGGCAACGCCTTTTGCGGGGGCGGATATAAAGCTCGATTTGATTTTTCCAAATGGCACGAATACGCTCCAAAATGACGATCGGAGTGTATATTTATGGACATTCAACCGTAGGGAATAACGAGCTGCAGACGGAATTTTGCCGGTCGCGACGGTACCGCCACCCCGTCGGTGCACACGGTGACAAGCTCGCCTCTCTCCCGCGTACGTCGGCTGCAGCTCCCACGAATTCTTTCGTCCTGCCGGCGATCTCCGTTAATTCGTGACCTGCGCCTCCATTTCCCTTCGGGGCTCTTTAAATTTTCCTTTAAAAGGATCACTTCTTACATATCCGAGAAATCGACTCCCCTCGTCTCCGCATAATATCGCATACAGTATAGACGTATACAATGCAGAGAGGCGCGGTGCGCGTGGACAGGTGCGGCTGTTGCGTGCACCTCTCTGTCTCTCCCTCTCCCACAGTCTCTCTCAGACAGACACACGAATCCATCCCCGCACGACCAGTTGGCGGATGGGCTGCTGCCGCTGCTGCTGCACAAGTATATATACATGTATAGGTATGGGAAATGTGCGCGCGAGCGGTGGCGCCGCCTGCCGGCCGGCTCGCTCGTTCTATCCTTCCCCTGCAGCGGTGGCCGCTGTGCGATATATATACATACACACAAGATGGTAGACTGCTGCGCGACATTTTCCTCGTCTCTGTGTGTACGTACGTACATAACTAAGTAAATGGCTCTGTACACTTGGAGCGCGTTCGAAAATCGTGATTTAAAAAAATGATCCTATCTCTCTATCTTTAGTTAGCGTGTATCCAATCACCAATGCCTCCTTCGTACATTTTCGCGTGTACTTCCCCTCCCGAGCGGTGGCGACACCGCTCCCCCCCTCCCTCTCCGTATAGAATGCATTGCTCTGTCTCGGTCGCTCCCCCTCGGCCGACTCGCTCTCAGCGGCCGTCTCTCTTTCACTTCGCGTGTGCCTCCGCTTCGAGAGTGTAGTGGAGACGCCGCGAGCGCGCGTTGATCCCCGGTCACAAGTTGTGTGTGCATGTGTGTGTGTATATAGATATATACATATACATATATATTATCTCTCGTTCTGTCGCGGCGTTTTATTTTTTTCGTTCGAGCTCGTCAAGTCGCGCTCTCGAGTATATTGTCCTCGTTAGTTGATGTGCGTGTGATCTTTGGACGCGGCGATCGGTAGGTACATCAGCGTCGACGATCGCTTCTTTGCCCGGGCGGCGGCGTTGCTATACTATATTCCTCTCTCTCTCCCTCTCTCTCTCTCTCTCTCTCTCTCTTTCTTTCTCTCTCGCTCCTGGCATCCATGTCTATCTCCTTCTCTCTCTCTCTGTCTCTTTCTCTCTCTATCTGTCTGATGCAGACTGTCGATTGCGTCCGTATGTGTATGTGTCGGTGTTTATAGCGACGACATATTCGCAGATAGTTCCCAGCTGAGGTGTGCGAGTGTGTGTGTGCGCGTGTATGTGTACTCCGAGTCGTGGCAGAAGAGCTGGACTCTCAAGCGAGAATTAAATAAAAAAAGTATCTCTCGGCGCAAGCCCCGTCTCTTTCTCAGCGTGTGTATGCGTGTGTTGGGAAGTAAGTGCAGAGTTATTGCAGCAGCCACATAAGCAGGAGAGACAGAGAGATTTGCACTTGAATAAATATCATCGAGCGCTTCGAAATTCGTAAAGAAGCAGTAGTATCGGTAGACATATGTCCGGGCGACACACCCTTAAACGCTGTCGCCCTCTCTCTCTCTCTCTCTCTCGCTATAGGCTGCCACACACACACGCATATACACATACACACCTTCTCTCGCGCTCATCCGCTCCGAAAATCTTTTTTCCTCGGTATACCGGAGTGTACGTATTTTAAAGAAAAGAACAAGTGCCGCGGGTGTATAACGAAATAAAGACACTTGTAAGATGCCGGCACAAGACCATGACGTACATTCTCATAGTCGAGACTCCGGAGAAGAAGTTGTATGAGAGCGTGTGTATGTGTGCGTGAGTGTGTGTGTGTATCTGTGTGTGTGTATGTGTGTACCGGCTCGCCGTGAAAGTGCGTCGCTCGCTCTCTGTGCGCGCAAGTGCAAACGCGAGAAAGAGAGAGAGAGAGAGAGGGAGATCGACCTCATCTTCGCGGCAGCATATCCTTGCACTCGCCCCCCACCTCCTACCTTCTCTCCGTAAAATTAATTTCCTCCCCGCTCCTGCTCCGAAATCGAAATCGGAGTGCGAGCGAGTGAGTTTGTATATTATATATCCCGCATCGCACGGCAACTCAAGCTATTCTTTTTCAAACAGCGGACGACGTGCCGCATCCATATAGTGCCGCGCAAGCACGTCTTCTTCGAAGAACATCGGCGCAGCAGTGAAGATCAGCAGCAGGAGCAGTAATTCCTCGTCGCATATTATATTATCTCTGTGAGAGACGGACAAACTCGCTTCTGCGTCTGCGCGCTCGCTCGCGCTCGTGTGTGTGTGTGTGTGTGCGCGCCGAGTGCTCGCTGTGTGTGATACATACACACTCACTCAGAGACACGTAAAAGAGAGTTCTGCTCGTCGACGACGGAGCGGCGCACGCTCCCTCTACACAGCTCGCAGAAAGAAGCGTGTGTGTGTGTGAGTAACACAGAGAGAGAGAGGCCGTGTCTCGTGCAACTCTCTCTGTCTTTCTCTGTCTCTCTCTCTCTCGCTCGCTCTCGCAGGCTGCACAGCACTCCGCGCGCGACGTCTGTACGTCTCTCGCGCTCGCTCTCGGGCCGCCGCTACTTGTGCAGTGCGTGTGACACGAGCACGCCGCTAGGATGTCCGTGAGAATGGAGAACGTGGCTGCGCCGAGGAAGCTCAACAATTACAAAATGATGGTGAGTAGAGTTAGCAAGACAATATACACACATCGCACCCACGAATATTATTATACGACGGCGGCGTTAGGTTATACCGCAGCGGCGACCACCACCACCATCGTCGTCGTCGTCGTCGTCGTTATCTCAGTGCGTCTGTTTTGTGCGTGAGTGATTGCTACGAAGTATGTGAAAGCGAGAGAGCCGCAGCTTTCCCGAGAGACTGCTTTTTTATTTGCACCGAGCCGGAGTCATGGGGGCGGCTGCAGCGGAGACTCTCTTTCTCTCTCTCTCTCTCTCTCTCTCTCTCTCTCTCTCTCTCTCTCTCTCTCTCTCTCTCGTTCTTTCTCTCTCGCTCGCTTGCGGAACCGGCGTAGTTTGACAGCTTGCCGCGGGGCGTCTGCTGCCCCACCCAGTCTCTCGCTCCCTATATACATACATACACACACACACACACATACATACATACATTCATACATACATACATATATATACAGCTTCATATCTCTCTCTCTCTCTCTCTCTCTCTTTCTGCATGATATGCATCTCGCTGTGGATTTTCGCAATCTATAAAAGACTCGAGGCTCATCGACGCGAAAGCGCCGCCACTGTACAGAGTGTGCGTCTATATAGATTTTTCGATGCTCCGTGCAAGTGAGTGGGAGAGTTCGCTCGTCGGGGTCCATGGACGTGCGCGAATTCGAGGTTGGAGCGTTCGTTGTCTCGGCGCATGCTCCGCCGGTGGCGGCGGCGGCTTTCTCTCCTATATACTAGTATACATAGGTATACACTTATATATATACACACTCGCCCATCTCGCTCGCTCTTGTATAGATATATAGAACATATACTGCAGGCAGGAGGAGGATCCGGATCGAGGTTTTTCCACTGATGTTCTCGGCAGTGGTGACGATCAATGCGAAGGGAAAAGTACCTCGAGAGTATATATATATATATATGTAGGTATTCTACGGGCAGCTTATCTCTGCGAAGAGAAGCATGAGAGAGGGGGAGGGAATAATGTCAATTTTTTTTATCGAACTGCTTACAAGCACCATCTGGCTGCCCGTCGCGGAAACACGCGGAGCGTTTCACGTGCGGCGGCTGCAGATGCCGGCTGGGCGGCTTCTTCTTCTTCTCTCCACCTCCTTCTTCGTCTTCTTCTTCCTTCTTCGTCCCTAGTGTACCTATATATACATATATACACCTCGATTCTGCAGCGCAGCCGGTGATCCTTTTTCACTCGCCGGTGCTGCTCTCGAGAGTGCGGACTATTTCTGGCGTCGTCGTCGTCGTCCTCGTCGTCGACGACTCTCTGCGCATTTGTAGTTTCCGATTGTTTGAACTCGCGACAAGTGCCTCTCGAGAGCCGAGTACTGTACACACTACTGCAGATTCAATTAAACTCCGCTTATCTCGCGAACCTCTCGATAGCTACATCCACGACGACACTTAACTGCTACTCTGTTTTTTTTCTCGTGTGTATACTCGAGGCATCACGCCGCGATAAGCTTCCGAAAGTCATATTTAACCTGAGCTTTGAAAAGGTGAACGAGCGCGTATAGTTTGTCATAGGTGAGAGATGATACACCGAGAATTCGGATCGATAAATTCCGTAAGCACATTATGCTCGGCATTTTCGCGAAACAGTGTTATTCCGCTCCCTCCCCTCGGCGTTCTCGGGAATTTCGAATTTTGCTCTTCGCGTGAGATCATCGTCGTTATTCCATATTGAACGATGTATAGCTGCGGCGTGATTAACGGGCTTTTTTGCGAAGAGTGGAAATACCGGGCGAATTAGTCATGCTCTGATAAGGATCGGCATTTTCTCTCCCTGTATAACGATAATTCTTCGCATAACAGTTTTCTTTTATATATAATAATACACGCGCTTCCATAACCTCAGGCATCTTACCGAGATACTCAACCCCGTTCTCCGCATTCAATTTTACACCCCGGTCCAAAAATCCGATATATGTGTGTACAGTGCACAAGTAGTATGGTACATATAAGTAGGCGGACGACGACAGTAGCAGCAGCAGTAGCAGCAGTAGCGGCAGCAGCTCTGTGTGTAAAATGGAGTCGTTCCGTCGTCCCTTATCGATTCTCCGCGGGCCATGCGCGTACACGCGCTGCACACGCCGGCGCTGCAGCAGCTGCAGCAGCTGCCGGTAGGCAGAGCGAGAGAGAGAGAGCGAGCGCAGCTCTCCCTCCCACTACACTCACGGGCGATATATCCCGACCTCGAGGTACCTACGCGAATTCGGCCCTCCGTAGTTGCCGGTTCCGTGTGTGTGCGAGAACAAGCGCGCGCGCACGCGGCCCTACTCTCTCACTCGCGAGAAAATCGACCGATCGACAACGCCCTTCGAAGGCTTCCGCCCTCTCTCTCTCTCTCTCTCTCTCTGGGACTGCCCGAGCTGAGCAGAGAGAAACCTTGGACGAGAGAAGCGACAGTCTAGTTACTGCTCCTTATCGGATATAGATATAGGAGAGAGCGAAGAGGCGTGGGGGGTACTCGGTATGTAGGAGAGGTTAGAGTGGAAAGGGCGGAGGCGTGAATTTTGCTTTTGAGAATCCAAGTGACGTTTCTTTTAGTGAGAGCTTAAAAGCTCGTATCTTCTCTCTGGCTCTGGTGTGCGCTGGGGATTATGTTTTTATAGAAAGTGATAAAATTTTATTCGAATATTACAATACCGCAGCTCGAATGAATAGAGGATCTAAAATCCTTGCGCAAGTATATTAGCGAATCCTCCGTTTATGTGTAGAATGTGTGACGCAGTGTGTCGGGCAAGAAGGATTTAAGCGCGAGATGCTTGAAAACCTGCTTTTATAATATCCGTGTATAGAGGATAATTCACGTCGTTGCATAATTGCTCCGAGAGAAAGAGAAAGAGATATTATAAATACGTATATATATATATATATATATATATATATATATATATATATCCGACGAAGCGACGTGTTCTACGAGTACATCATAATATATCTCGAGTATATATATGTACATAAGCGCTCGTTATTCGAAGGAAAATCGTTTTAAATACTGCGTTAATTTTCCGCCGTTCTACACGCGAGTTCATTATACGTGATGTTTGCCTAACCGAGTGTAAAATCATCTCGAGCTGGATAATATTATATGAAAGCTGTACATATAGCCACGATGCGAGCATTCACCGCAGTAATTTTGAAAATAATAAATTATATACCTTTGACCAGTATCGCCGGTCATCTTTCTAATTAAACAACAATAGGTACCATCGGTATCCAATTACAAAAAGCAGTATAATATGCATGAAATTGGAACGGGTATATTATACGCGCGACAAACGAGTCTCCGCGCTCGAATTTGCAAAAAAATGAATCCTTTTACTATACCCTCAGACCGCTGTTTAATTAATCCTTTTAATGCCAATTAAAATACATTTTATATATATATAGCACTGCACATTTATCTCTCTCGGCTTTCCCATTTTTATTCAAAGAAAAAATCTCCCACCTCACACCTACCGATATCAAATTGACCGTGAGGGAGCTTATCTGTCTTCGTTATGGATTCGCTCGATAACGCTCGATTCTGACAACGCGAAAAAAAGAGCCTGCTGGGGGGGGGGGGCACAAGACGATAGCGAGATAGGGAGAACTGACGTCATGGTTTCGAAGAACGTTATAAGCTTACATATATAGGCATACGCCGACAGCTGTTTCTGGACGCTCGTCGTAGCCTAGCAACGTGTAATACGTCTCTTTGACGACCTGTATACGCGTGAGTGTATGTGCATATCGTGCCCTTGAGTTTTCATCGGAAATAAAGAAACCGCTGAATTACACGTTACATCTCGCGTTTCGTGCGAAATGAAAAAAAGGAAATTTTCTTTTGGTGCTTTTATCAAAATCAAAGACATATCCGCGCGAGATCGTAAAGTCGGTTTCCGTCGACCGTAAATTTTATTGGTACACAGATAAGCCGGCAATCAGAGAGGAACACGGATATATTTATACGTATACAACTCGGAACTCGATCTAGGCCGTCGAGCGGAATTACGGGAAATGCTCGAAAAAAAAATGCCGCAAACCGGCAAAGTCGGTATGAAGCTCGTCGGATGGAAAGGTCGGCGGCGTGAAGTCGCGGCGGTGATTTGACCTCCATGAGGTGTACGATTCGCAGCGATAATCGAGTTATTTCATTGAACAGACGAGCGATCACTCGCTTTATTAACGGCCGAACCGGGTATTTGACATATTCTACTTCAATTTCTTCCCCTATTTATATAGATACATCGAAAATTTATAGAAATGGAGCGAAAGAGCTTCTCGGGCTGGCCGCTAATTGTTTTGGATGTTTATCGGCTGACGCAAACGAGCTTTTCGCCCATTTGTCGCAAAGTTTCGCTCATGCGCCAAACTTCCGCTATATATTGTACTTGTCGGGAACTAAATTGCGCGACGAAGTCGTTTGTACAAGATTATTTGTCCGCGCTGGAATAATTAAAACTTCTACGGGAGTTGCTGCCTCTTTTTGCGGTCTTATATAATTGTATCACTAATGCCGATGTTATCTATAACGTAGTCATCGCAAAAGAAGCCTGACGAATCGTTTGATCGAAAGAATTAATGAACGGGTGAAAGCTGGAAAAAAGCTTATAGGAATATCGAAGTCGCAAACTCATTAAGCGAACCCAGCTAATTGGCTCGCACGTGCCTGTGTCCCCTTAACGAGCGGCGCCCATAGTGAGTGTCAAATTGACCGGAGCTTTGTGCACCTGTTTCGTGGAATATCGCTTGACGTCTATCAAAGCAATTATTTGGCATCAGAAACATAATATCATTTTTCATTTTAGAGAAAATGACTTCACGTTAAAGAGCTTGCGGATATTGTATAAGAAATATATTTCAATGCACTGTTTGAATATCTCGGCTCGGCAGTATTTCTTTACGCAGATGACATATATTCAGTACGCAGTCGGTGATTAAGGACATTCGTCGCGAGTCATTAAGAAACAAAGCGCAGTTGAACGTTGCTACTGCGGAGTGGCATTTTCGCTCCTCAGTGCTCTTCTGCGAACGATCTCGACGAGCGTCATTCGTGAAAGCTCGAAGTGGGTATAGTGTGGGTGTCGACAGTTTTACGCTCTCGTGGCTTTGATCGATTTTGTCAAAAGTCTTTAATTTTCTAGAATAATTAGAATCGCCTTTATAGATGTAATGTTATATCTGACGATCAGGTTCCGATATATTACTAAACGAAAAGAATTGATCAACCAAGCCCATTCCATTAATATGTGCAACATCTACACGCTGCAGCTTGTCGTGTTACAAATTGCCAATCGCAGTACATCGAACAAACTCAGCTATATCACAATTCTTTAATCAACTTGTCACTATCGTATACAAATTCGGACCCACGTCACTCCCTATAGATATTCACTAGTACAGACCTTATTCAAAAGTATAGAAAATCGTGAGAACCCTGTATACATAGAGACGTCCCTGCACACGTGACACGCGTAAAACTCACACATGGCATTTCACTGGCACTTCCGGATGCGATTAGCCGCGAGCGCGGTTGCCGCCAACGCGAGTGTATGTGTTATAAATACCGGCATGTTGTGCGCGCCGGCGCATCAAACAAGTGTGTGTGCTTTTATATATATTCATCAATGAAAGGCGCGTCCGATCGCGTGACGCAATTTCCACCGCCTCCTTCTCGCACTTTTACGTGCGGCGCAAGTGCGCTGTCGGTCATACTAGCGGCTGTATAATTATATATCGTATAGGCGATATCGTGCGTGGGAGGAGGCATACGTTTCACCGTGGAGAGAGCTTTTTATTTTACACGCGAAAGGTTTCCATAACGGAATCTCGTTTCCCCGCGTTTTTACGACTTTTTATACGGCGCAGAGCCGTAATACAGTTTTGGTCCTTATATATCGAGAGTAATACATATAATATGTAGTATAAGTAATAGCAAAAAACATTGCGGAGCGTTCGGTTGACTTTTCTAGTACAACCGCATCACCTACTGTGCGATTTCAATCAGTCCCAAAAACGGAGAATTGCTTCAATAAAGTACGATGAATGGCCTCCACTGTATATGTGCGTGTTATTAGTCGTTGTCGGCACCGCAACCGCAAATGCAGGTCGATATCGGACGGCTGCGCTGACCTAACTCGCCGCAGCATCGTATGCGCCAGTGTCTGTGTGTGATGTATCTGTGCCATACCCTCGTCCGACTCGATATGATCTGTTGTCGAGCTGTAACCAGTCAGAAATTTTAGACTGTCCAAGTTTTTCCGCGGGCTTTTTTTTGGATGGCTGCGCGCACTGCAGTCTGTTGTGCTCTTTTGGCGTGTTTGCCGTTGCAGGAAACTTTCATTCGATTTTTTTTTTGTTACTGAAATCGGCCGTGCAAACTGGTAACCGAATGAGACAAACGCTTTGTTTGCAGTTCGATCGCAGTTGGTTGAATTAATAGTACAATTTTAAGGAAAAAAACCTAATATTTTTCAGAATTCAACCCATTTGGTTTCGACTATACGTATATCTGTAATCACACAGCAAAATAAAAATCTGCATAGCCCTTGGACTTCCGCATTCTGCGGAAAAAAGCCAAGCCTCTCGAACCTATAAATAGTTCGAAGCAGTAGTCACCTGCTCCGTCTCTCCGGCACGCGCGAATTCCATTCAATGTCGCAGCGATAAGTTGGCCGCGGCTGCGTGTCTCCCTTCTCTCTCTCTCTCTTTCTCTCTCTTTCGCCGGAATCGTCCGCTTTACCGTTACACGCAAGAGCGTAGCCGATAATACCTGCGCCGGTAAATGCCTCGTCGCGTTGCGGATGACTTTTCGCCTTGTAGGGAATTTCGGCGGTCCGATTGGTGAAAAAAGGCTAATTGGAGCAAAAATAAATCGGCAAGTATTTACTCTTTACGTGTGCGACTCTTATCATTTCTCGAGTAAATATTCTTTCTAGTCTAGAAGCACGTGGCTCGTTATTGGCTCTCGAAAATATAGAGGAATGCGGAATCGTCAGGATTTTTCGACACACTTTGCCGGTTTTTCGAGTCGCGCTCGTATAAATGTATATATTTACTGCCTCTTTTTTCTCCGCCTGCATTTAATGCACGTTTCAATCAAGATTATCTCTCTCGCGCGAGCGACACTTTTTCCCTCGGTTTATTGGCTTTTAATCGAACTTTCGCGAGTTTTTAACGTCATATCGCGCCCCGATTTTTTCTCCCGATTTATTATCTTATACGGACATTACCGCCAGAGCGATTATAGATTCCAAGTTACATTCTGCCATATCGATCACGGCTCATTAATGCCTGCGATTTTTAATCGGTTTCGCGAATTATTGAAAAAATAATCTCTCTCTCGCGCGCGCGCCTCTTTATGTCTCTATTTTTTAAAACGAGTTTCGCAAGAGAGTTGACCAGTCAATTTCACTATATACATATGTATATATTTCCAGTTCGGTGCGCAGCTGCGTCTCTATACAAACATCCATCACGTATATAAATATATTTTCAAGCGCGCAAATCAGACATTTTTCGCAAGCCGCCTCGCAGAAGCGGAAGACAAAAAGCACTGCTAATTGGCCATCCGCAGCTTTTTAAAGTGCAGAGGTCCCGCCGGAGGGAGAGAGAAAAAAAATAACGAGCGGTAGGCGCATCGAATCAGAACGATCGCGGCATTAATCGTCGCGAGGCTCCTTCGTTATTATACTTTCTCGCGCACGCGCGTGGAACGATTTATATCGGCCCAGCGCACGCTGCATATATATATATGTAGGTATACATCCAGCCGGTTGTAAATTAATCATGTGCCCTTTTTTCAGCGAGCGAACGTAATAATTTGCGGTCATTATACATATACAAAAAGCGACTCCTGCGCGAACGTGTAGTCGAATTAAATCGTATTAATATGTACTATGAAAACAATTCGAGCAAACAATCGACAGGCAATTCGTGTGAACACAATGCGTTTGTATATACACTACGACTGCTATTAAAAAGTCGGCTCTCGATGCCGTAATATGTATAGGCCAACGTTACATGCTGATTTTATTTCAGAATAGCGGTGCTGGTAGGAATAATTATCTCGAATCGCTCTCGACAATAGGAAGAGAACCGGCGATATAATAAGCAAAAAAATTCAAACAATATAACAGAAAGTGTAAAAACTAGCGCGCAAGGTCACAGGAAGCTTCTCTGTATGTTTGTGTGTATATGTGAGTATAGTTATGAAACGCAAGCATGCAAAAGAGAACAAAAAATATAGTTCGGGCGATGTCGGTGCTGTGCATGTATAATATATAATAATTAACGATCGGCAAGATAATTCGACTGATACTCGCGGAAGCTTCGCGAGCAGAGAAATATTTACACTTGCTATACGTTGAACACACAGTAACCGGCCTAGCGTCGCGACATACTATTGTAATTGTCAGAGTTTTTCCGTTGCGTAAGTCGCTGCAGTGTCTCGAACTTTGAAATTGTAAATTATGTTGATTTGTTGAAAAGTTTGTTGTAGCAGTGATGGATGGACAGGTGCTGGGCGACGATATATGTATCAAGCAAATGTTCACCCTATAGGCGTCGTATTGTATACGAAAGTTTATCGTATACAGCAGAAAATAGAAACTCTTGAATGTTTAAATTTCTGCAACTGTATATGGTAGAAACATAACTCTTTACACCTTAGTCTAAACTTTTACGACCTACTTATACCACATGTGCATTACACAAGCTTACGCACTTGCTCACATTTGCAACAATAAAATTTTGAAAATTTTCGTTTGAAACGAGCAACAGCGTATCTATATATATCAGAGAAATTTCCGAATAAACGGTAATACTTAAACAGTCTGAGAGAATACGCGGCGGGCACATATGCATTATAATATACAGTCAATACGTGAAATCCTCTTCTCGGAGCAATTTTCCAGCGCAGGCTCAGCACCTTTCGCCTTATTCCGCACAACTCGCTCGCATATACAATTCGAGTATATATAGGAGCCGCTCGTCAAAATTGCATCCTTGCAGCTCGCTCGCCGCGGTTTATTATTGCATTCGAAAGTATATAAGAGCTGAGTAGAAATTCCCTGTGCTCCCCTTTTTCCTATATATATATACTCCACTCGCGATCTCGCACGTGAAAGCTGCTGCATCTCTTGTTGTGTGTGTGTATATATATATACACTGCCTCCCCTTATTCACGAGTTTTGACGATAACCTCTCGAGGATGAAGAACGAGCGAGTGTGTCCCGTTTTCTTTGCGGAGGTCAAAGCTCGCCGCTGGCCCATTGCACTAATGCCGTGGTTTTCTATTCGTTATTTTTAATGTCCCATTCACTCGTTCATGCATTTCGAAGTTTTTGCCGATATATTCGATATAATAGGCGAAAAGTAGGCTACACGGCACATCCGCGAGAGACGCCGATGGTAGTTTTCGGAGTGTGCATAGTCGACTTTCACTGTGAGCGCTTTACAAATAGTTGTAGAAAAACGCTCTCGCGAGTGCAGGCCGAGAGGAATATAAGGCATATAACGGGACAACTTGCGGCGGTGCGCACTTATATAACCGCCGGCGGCGAAGTCAAAGTTGAACTTTCACCCTTCGTCTATTTTTACGCTCATTGTCTTCCGTCAGTCACTACTCCTCCTCCTCCTCCTCCTTCTCAGTTTATTATTCCACGAAAACACCTATACTGTCGCACATTTTTACAGAAACGAGTATACGCTCGCGTCGAGTGACCCTTAAAAGCTTGCGCGGGATATAAAAAAGCTTTCCGTGAAAAATCTTGAAAAACAGCTCTGCGCTTATTCGCGTATAGAAGTGAAGAAGAAAAAACAGGTCACGCTGGCAATCCATTTTCCGGCAGTTTTCCATTTAGCATACAAACGACGCCGTAAATTGGCCGGCTTTTTACCGGATAATATCAATTTTCACGCGCGCGCGCGAAACTTATATATGTGCGTCACCGTAAATTCCCTGGAAAAGCTCGAGGCGTTATAATAAAAAAACGGAGAACTGCTCGATCTGAATACTTAAAATATCGTCCTTCGAGCGAATTCTGTTTTTCTGACCTCGTGATAAGCGCGTCTTGTAGAACTTCGAATTTTCGGATAATATATATATATAATCTTCGCTGTCTCGCTTGGATATCTATATTCGATATATTCGAATTTTTAAACGTCCGCATGCTTTGTACGCATTCTCAAGGTCGGTCAGTTAAATTTTACTCTTTCGTACGGTGCATATAGCTTTATATACAAAAATAAGACTCGAGGTCTCTTATCTCCTCCTCTACTTATCACCAATCTTGCAATCGCGTATCTCTTTAATCAAATTGATTACATTCGCATAAAGGGAACATCAGCTGCGATTGTGGCATACATGCCTTCAAAAAGACTGCTCGTCGATCACATCTGAGATTCTCGCCTCTAATCAGCGCATCATGAAAGTCATCTGTCTTATACATTATCACGCATCCACCTACACGTCGCTGTGGAGATAAATAGCGCGCGACAATAAAGCTCCCAAGGTTCTCTCTCTCTCTCTCTCTCTCTCTGTCTTTTTCCGACGTAAATATTATAGGAGTCCGCGCGTAGCATCGTAGTGCACTCTGCGAGTCGATCGGCTAATGAGATATTCACTGGCTACTCAGTTTCGGCTTGTGCTTCGTTCCTTCTTCTCGAAGTTGCTTTTGTTTCGCAGTTGAGTATAGCAAAGTTAGAAGGCTTTTCAAGCTGGCTCGCGAGTTCAGTGTCAAAGTGTGTATCAAGCGCGACGACTATTGCTCGCTGTGAGTGTCTGCGTAGCTATATATATCCACGTGTATTTATGACATAACGAGTGGCGCTGCTGCCGCTGCTGCTGATCGAACCGAAACCTCGCGAACAGCTGACTTTTGTTTATATACTGTATAGGTGACGCGCGCGCGCGCGCCTGAAAACGGGACAGCATTTTGTACAGGTATTATATGCCGGGAGCTCGCGCAATATTGGCTCTCGCTTTGCTGATCCCTCAAAGAGGTTCTCGCTTGTAGGTGGAGCCTGTATGGGGCAAAAGTGCATAGTTTATATGCGCGCCGCGGTTTCATAAACTTATATACATATGACGTGGTGTATATGCGCATGTACGGTGATCTATCCATATTACATACCTCGCGCACTCGCGTGTATGTATGTACAGTCCCGGGGATACAATTTTATGAAAGTTTTCAGTAAATATATGACTCGAGTTGTTGCACATGCAGCAGCAGCGAAGGCATGCCTCTTTTTTCATTAAATGAAAACTGCCGGAATCGTTGAAATAGTTTAAAACTCGGAGCAACCATTCGAGCTATTCTCCATTAAACCTTGATTAACTTGCTCGCTTACGGTCTTAGTTTCTAAAATTTAAACTTTTTTAATTTCAATCTAAATTTATAACAGCACATTGCAGACTTCCATGAAACCTAAAAATACCACACACACAGTGTCGAGAAACCGTTACTTGTGGTCGTGCGCAACGCCGCATCAGACAGAGGAAAGTGCGTACCCGATGCACGTGAACTTGACTCATCTATATATATATATATATATATATATATATATATATATATATAAAATATATAGCATAGTAGGCGCTACCTTCTCTTCTCAGCCGTTCTTCCCCCCAAAAGCCAATGATTCCATCGAGCGTAGGCTCGTTGCGCACTGCTTATAACAGAGCTTTTGGATTGCGAAATCGCAAAGGAAAAGTTGATCTCGAGCGCGTGAAAACCGGTAGGCTTATGTCTTAATGCTTAAAGTTACAGTTGCGGCGTATGTGTGTCTGGTTTCGGTGGGGGATAAATTTTGTTTAGAAAGCTTTTAGAACATAATTTAGCAGTATCATTTCCGGGGTGAAAGAACGAGCGCGGCAACGGGGTATGCCTGGAGAATTTTTTGGAGGGGAACAACAAATCAAGCCCACGTGCAACGGTACATTTTGTATATGTATAAAACGACACGCGATAGCTTTTGTAATAAGAATAATATCACGGGTTAATATCTGTACGAATATATGAACTTTTCGTGTATACATAACGACGTTTTCGCTATTGTTTCGAGCAAGTATATACGGAACACGCATTACGATATATAATAAAACGCGCCAGGCGCGAGAAAGTTTTCCCTGACCGATCGGGCCGTTAAAATTAATGGTCTTTTTCTTGTGTAAACAGTAACGACGGCCGCGAAAGGTGTGTTATTATTATATTATTTCGAGGTTTCCTTTGTGCAGCAGCAACCGACAGACTGGCTTTATGTAGACGTTATAACGCTCGCGCTTGCGAATCCAAACATTTTCTCGAAGGTTGTTTTCTCGGAAATGCTTTATATCGCGAACGAGCACCGCGCCGCGCGAGTGACACGTTGCACTGCATGCACCACCAAAGAGAGCCAATGTGTGCGCACTTGGATTACAGAAAACAATCGTATCAAAAGTGCATCAGCCTATATATACATATATATAAGAGAGACTTGCTGGCCGTGGAATGGGGGCAGATTTCGATTGTTCGCGCTTGCTTTTAATTTCCGTATATATACAGAAGATCGCGGCATTTTAATTTCCTTTAAAAGCCGACAATAAACAAAGCAAAATCCGCGCAATTATATATACACCGATATACACAGTCGACCGCGGTATTAAGCCTCGCAGTGGCAGGCTGAAATTCAACTCCGCTAGATAAAGCTATATATGCAGTTGAATCGAACCAATGGCGGCGTCGCGGGCGCACCGGAAGCAGCAGGATGTGCCTCTGTCGCATCGATTTTCTTCGTTTGCCTCTTGCGCGCGGCTGCTGTGCATCAGAGTCGTCGTCGCCGCGGCTAATAATAACGTCGCGAGAGGCAAAGACAGAGAGGAAAAAGGCTGTCAGTACTGGTCTCTCGGCATTCGGCCAGACGTGGATTTCGTTCATGCAATATTATAATCTCTCTTGGCGCTTTGTGTCTGATACTTTGACTTGTTCCTCTCCGCATTATACTCTACATCTCGATTTTTTATCGATTCGGTAGCAGCTTCTGCCTTCTCTCTCTCTCTCCCTATACCGGCGAATCGACAATCGTTGCATATGTAGATCAAGTTTCGCTGCATCGCCACGGGTTTAGAGAGACCTCGAAACCTGTTGATTCTCGGGATAGAGTCCAAAAAGTTCGAAGGCCGTATGCGTGCGTTTCATTCGATTAAGCGAAATAATTTGCGCTTCGCTTTTTGGCGAGTGCAACGAATTATATTATGTATATAGTGGCTTGACCGCTGCGCTTGCGGTTAACGCTCTGAGCAAACTGGATGAGTTGTTCTGAGCTACAATAATTTAAACTTTTGCGTAGACGAATCAAATTTTGTACACGTAAAACAAGCGTATTGTCCTCCAAGGATATTCGCTGTTATTGCAAACTATTACCACCATAAAACAAACATTAATGCGCGAACAAATTGACTTATAAAGCAAACGCAGAGAGATAGCCCAATTAGCCTTTAAGTCTAGCTTAATACATTGATCGTAAAATATTCGCATTATATGTAATATACGACCTGAAACGCTTCAAGGCATACACGACACTAACGTTTTCTCTCTTTTTTCTTTGTTTCAGGTAAGTGTCCGTAGAGCCTCATGAACAAACCATTCGCCCTGCAGCGGGTTATTTATCAGCGATAAGCTTGGTACGAGCGACTCAAACGGTTTCACATATATATCTATATCTATCACTCGCTCAATATTCGCAGGCTCCCGCGAATTCAGGACTGCTCTTATGTTCTCTTCGAGACTCGTCCCACTTCTCGATATATACTTTAACAATTAATTTAAACGCGGAGTAGGCTCTGCAAATTTCACGCGACACCGCAAAGACAAAAGATGAATCCCCGGAAGGCTGACCCGTATTTCCCCGCCAGCCCTCGAGAGAGTCGTCCTCGCCGCTGCCGCCGTCGTTGATGATGATGACGGCGATGGGAGGGAGAATGCAATATGCACTTCTTCCACGTACGCTAGATGTATACCTGCAGAGCGATAGGGGAATGCCTGGTATGCGGCTTGCGGACAACTGGTTCTTTCTCCTCTCTCTCTCTCTTCCTCTTCTCCGATGCGTTTCGCGCGCCCCCTGAAAGTCTATAGGTACTCGCGGCCTCGCGAGTCAGCTGTACCGAGAGGCTTTAGTTGCGGACTTTTCTTGGCCTGACGAGTGCGTATAGGCCATCTCTCTCTCTCTTATTCTCTCGCGTTTAATATTATAGTGTTTGAGTCTGTACAGACACAGCTGTTTCTGCGGCGCTTGAATGATACTTAAAATTTGTATTATACGCGCGCTTCTCGTGGGATTTAACTATGCTTCTTCTGCGAGTGAGTTGTCTTTTTCGTAACGGAGTGCAATCAGGTAACGTACTTCTTTGACTTATACCGAATGATATGAGTGTATCGAGTATTATACGTATATAAACTCAATATTGTCGAGCGAAGAAGACAAAAAGAAATTATAAATATCCGCTTGTTTCTCGAGCAAATCCGACAAAATTATCCCTTATCCCAGAAGTGAAAAGCGGATCTCTTTCTTACCCCGTCTGCATACCAAATGCTCATCGTCGAGCAGCGTGACGATAATAAAAAGCCCGCGGCGGCTGGTCCTCATCAAGAAAAGTGCCGAGATGATGAGTCTTCCTCTCGAGCCACGACGTTTAAAGGAAATGAGGTGCCTAACTCCGCAGTCTTTTTTCACCTCTTGAATTATCGTCATAGTGCACTCACCTTATCACTGTGTTGAGCGCGAGTTCTCTCTCGCGGTATATAAAGCTTTTGTTTCTGTTCGCCGTGTCGAGGGGGTGTCGTTTGATAGGATATTGCATTTCGATTGGGAATCACTATGTCGACATAAGAGAGGTATTATACGTCGTTGCATCGGAAAAATGCAGCTTCGAAAATGTCAAATCAACAACCCTATAAATTTCAATATCCACGAATAAACATCGCTATAATATATATTCAATTTGGCTATAATAAGCTGGATCTTGAAGACGCGCAAGTCCCTTCTCGAATTCGACGCGGTTTATACTTATACGATATTACGCTTTGGCAGAAAGAACTCTATATACATAGCGAACAGAGAGTGCACGCGCGCGAGAAAAAAAGGTGGCATCGGAATCGAATTTCAGCGAGATTCATTGCGTTACGCGCTCTGTATCGCGTTTCTCGCGCGGCCGACATCGATCCGACTGAATAAGGTAGATCGAGATAGAGAGGCTCGTGTGCGCGATGCGATGGATGGTCGAGGAGGATTTTCCGCGCGAGGGACGCGGAGAGAGACACCGGTCGACCGCGAATTGCGTTATTACCTGTACACACATGCGCGCGCTCTGACGCTAACCTCGTCAGGCCTGTCCGCCTCGTGCGATGCACTTGACTCGCTCGAGTACGCGTTACATCAGGTATAGTGTCAGATGCTTGTACATCGAAGTGTAGAGGAACATTTTCGTTATTTATTGTTGCTGCGATTAAACACAGAAATAAGATAGCTTCGCCTCCATTACGCCTATTGTGTGCATTCGTCTGATGCGTGTACTCTCTTTGTAAGGGAAAGTTTTATTTTTACCTCTGCACATCACTTGCTACTTGTGTATACACATTGCTCGCTAGAGAGAGAGACAGAGAGAGAGAGAGAGAGAGAGAGAGAGAGAGAGAGAGAGAGAGAGAGAAAGAAAACCCGGAGATGCCCGAATGAATCTTGCTTTCAGAGATTAGATTTCAAGCGCATGATTTACCACCCATATGCGATCGCTGGTATAATACCGCGCATAGAAAAATGAACTGTTCGCGAGAATTTATTACGCGTGGATTCCGCGGTAAAAATATCGTAAAGGGAAAAAAGCAAATTCCCGATTTCCAAAAACGCGGACCAGATATATCCACGTATATCGCGCGCGTTATCGACATTCCGCAGGAAATCCGCGACTTTCTCGAGAATTTTCCCGCGTATATAACCGATGCAGACGCGCAGCAGGATCGCCGTCCAGGATACGCGGCGCTAATAGAGCGGAACATCGCGAGTACATCGCGAGATCCTTACTTTGCGGAACTGCTCTACAGCCGCGCGATAGATGTTGCGGCGGGAAGAAAGTCGCACACGCGGCCTTGAGAGCTGCCGACGGCTGATTAATGGCTTGCTGAGTTATCTGCTCCGATATGGAGGGAAATTGAAGGACGTTTGCAGCGTTTCTTTTAAAATATTTTATAATGTATTGGATGTACTTACGATATAGTGCACCGAAGGGAAGTATTATAGGTAGTAAGCTGTAATATACGACGAATCGTAGGGACACGTACCGCTATATTTTATATAGTAGTTATTACAGACACATTTACAGTGTAATTATATATTATTCAGAAATCCATACTTCTATATTACCAGTCTGTGATAGAAAATAATACTTACAATCATTCTTACAGTTGAATTGATACATTGTATATATTATATATAGTATAATCGCTATCCTGCCGATTTTTTCACTGCGTTATTGCGTTTCACTGCGTTCCTCGGAAGAGAAAAGTCCCTCAAGACGCTCATCCTTATATTAAAAAACCATGGATCCGGGTTATTTCTCTCAGCGAGAAAGAATCGACCGCACTGGGCTAAAATAAAAAGCGAACCTAACGCGATAGTATGTAGGACACATCCCGAGATATACGTATATCTCCGAGTACGTCCTGCTCGAGCATCGAACCACACTCTGTCGAGAGCAGGATGTTCTCCCCTCCTTCTTTCTCTCAGTCAGCTCAGCCGCAGGATTAACATAAAAGAAATCTCTCACGCAGGTTCTGCTCTCCTTCGAATAGATGAGGAATTTAACAAGTGCATCAGTCTATATATAGCACTATCAATGAGCGCGCGGTTATATTCGCGAGCTGTTAATGGAGCTCGTGACGTCAAAAAGCGAGCCTAAGCAGGAGAGGAGGATTCGAGGGCGTTTCCGTCTCTCGATCGCCACGCGCGCGTATACCCAGTACACCAGAGATCGTCGCTGCGATTTCTTCTCGGCACGTGTCGCGAGAGTGAAAGCCGGATCGGAGAGTTAATACACATTTCGCGCGAGCTTATTATTAATAATGCCTCGACATCTCTTTTTTTATCGTCCCTTCTCTTCAACGGAGCGGCGAAACATCTCCAGAACGACGTACGCGTTTACATTTGAAATGATCAAGTTTATCACACAACGCGTATATAACGAAGCACCTTATACATAATAACGAACAGCCGATCGAATCGGGACTCCGCTATATAAATTCGACGTTTGCACTTTCTAAACAAGCGCAGATAATTTTTGAGTCTTATTTATACACACCGGCGATTTCGCGCGAAGCTCCATAACTAATTGTTAGAAAGCGTCGGCGGCCGACTCGAGCTGTCTTTGCAACGCTATCAGCTGCTGCTGTATACGTATATATATACACACAGCAGAGACCGGACTAATTGATTGTAATCGCCGACGACGCTCTCGCGGATCGCTTTTAGAAAGCGGTCATGAAAACCCGACGTCGGTGGAGGCGCGGGTAGCTGCTCGCAGTTTTTCAGTCGGCGACGCACACCGGATCGATTACCGGCCCGGCCTTTTCGAGATTTCCGCGCGGAGGGGGGCAGTCGTCCGCGCGACTGATTAGCGAGTTAAGAGATTTTTTATCGGTTTTTCGAACGGTGCTTTGAAAAGTTGCCATGCAGCCGGTTATCCGTTATAAGCTTCCGAGCTGTTATATAGCTGCGTGAATTGCAGTTTTTCGAGTTTGCTCGCGAGATTTTCTACATATGTATACATACGTACACCGCAGCATATTTTAGCTAATTTGAATATAAAGTATTATGTATATAGGCGTGTACACGCGTGTCGCAAATGCCGCGTGTCTGGTTTTCCTTCGCTGAAAAATTCGATAGCCAGAATTATTATAACATATACTTTTCGCAACGCTATTATATGTATATATCAATCGAGTTGTTAAATTATGCTTGGCTTTCAAAGCTCGCTGCTTAATGGTGCGCTAAACGCTTTTCAACCTTCTATATATCAATCTGCGAGAGTAAATTGAGCGGAAAAGCAGTTTTTTTTCTCGTTTGCCGCGTCGCTGCGAATTCAAGAGTAGGTCGACGTTTTTTTCCACACAAATTTCTATACAAGCATTGAGCTTTTAAAACCGCGGCTTGATTGCTCGCACCTGGAGACGGTCCAAACGCGTTTCCCTCCGCTTCGTTTCCAGCAGATGATTTTGGCCCTCGAATTTCAATCTCACTCGCGGCCGTAGTTTTCAACCGGGCATCGCAAGAGCTCGTCGTTCCGTTGCTTCTGACCATTCAATTATATGCATACACTTAGCGCGCACCCGCACGAAGAGGGATATCACTCCGCGCATAGCTGCCCCCGCGCGCCGCGCTATCGTTTATCAATGACCTCTCGTGCGGTCCTCTTTGGCGTTGTATATGTATATTGCTCATCGAGGACCGTCTTCTTCTTGCTCGTTATTTTACGAGGTTGGCACCGGCTCTGATATTGCGGTGATTTGCATATAACGTAGCGCCAACGCTGTGCTGCTGAAAAGTCGATCGATCGTTTGATGTACGCATTTTTATGACGAGTATATATAGCGCGTTTGCCTGTATAATTAGAGCTTTATCGTCATAAAATCCGCTCGTCGCGCTTCCATTATAATAGTCGTTTTTTTGTTTCTATACGCTATGAAGACGGAACAGCTGCGTTGTGTACGTAATCGCGAAATTCCGTTACGTGATAATTGTCTAGTTCGCGAGAAAGAGAGAGAGAGAGAGTCATTATTATCATCAAGAAAAAAAGTAAACGACTGCGCGGTGCGAGCATCAAATAGCGGTATTGAGATTCCTACAAACGCAAACTCGTTATTCGCTGGTGCCGGTTCGGAACTGCCGGTATATGACATTTTTCTCTCGTTGTTAGGTGTATACATATATCTAAATTGATAAACACTTGATCGCATTAAACAATTTATTTTTTTTCTCTTGCACTAACTGTTCGATATTAAATTCCGTAATGATCGTTTCACCGCCTTTTACTTAAACAGCCGTGGTCGAGACGCTACGATATGATCATATACATATACCAGGAATAAGTGGGATCGAGGAATGTTGTCTATAGCTTAAAATGCATCATTTTCTTCGGAAGCAATCAAGATGCAAAAATCTGTAACCGCAATTTGTGGATCGTTATAATCTTTAATATACATTATATATAGTACATGCAATATTATATAGTCAGTTAATAGTTGGCTTGCAATGTCGAATCTTAAAAAATTTCGGGTACCTCAGCCGCAAGTCGATCAATCTCCTGCTCCCAAGCCGTAAGAGAACGCCCATCGACGTCGGCTGCGCGAGCCGAGTAAAAAGCCAGCTGCACAAAGGCACTATATAGCAACTCTAGTATAGCCTGTATGCATGTATATACATATATAGGCTATATACATGAGTGGCGGGTATAGACGCGCGGTAAGCAGGAAGTAGCATCCGGTCGGTACCACGATACCCATTTTGCGCATCGCGTCTAATTCACATGTGTGCGAATATACACACGATGCGGTGGTGCGGCCAGTTCGCCGCGCGCGATGCCCTGTATATATACGTATACACACACATAGGGTATATACGCGTGGCTTTAGCCGTTCAATTGAACCGGCGCTGATAAACATCTCTTTCTCTCCCCACCTCTGTCTATATAATTGCAGCTAAACGCCAGTGCTCGAGCGAGGAGCATCCTCGGTGAGTCAAGGTATACACACGCTCTCTCAAGAGCGAAAAAAGGCAAACTTCAAGCTTTCTAGACTATCGACGTCTGTCGTAGCCGTCTGTTGCCGTATGTACTCAAAGCGCATGTCATCAGCAGCATCTCGTCCTCCATCAAAAGAAAGCTTCTCTCTATATAACACAGCAAACAATCATCATCCGTCGCGTCGAAGCTCGAGCGAGGCTCAAAGGCTTCGATCATCCGCGTATATACGCGTGCTATAACGCGGCTCTCCAGCGGCGCTCATTTTTCGGCCCATACGCATTTGCGATATCCCTTCGCGGCAGCGGCAGCAAGGGGTCAACGCTCTCCGCGTGCGACGACTCTTCTCTCGCTCGGCTCTGCTCCTTCGTATGAGCGCCTATCAAACGAAGTGCGCCGGCTCTCTCTCTTGCTCTCCCTGTGCATACATATACATATATACAATTATACGTACACAGGCGCACAGACACAGAGTTATATAGACGACGCCGGCGAGGGGTTGAAATCGATCGGTGCGCCGGTGGTGACGCGCGCGCGGGAGGACTATTCGCTCTCTGTGTAATAGTCTTCCTCCCCCGCAGGATTCCTACAGGTGGCGCTTTAGCCGCGCGACCGGCCCCCAAGATGGAGGAGCTTGCCGCCGGCTCTCTCTCTCTTTCTCTTCTTCTGTCAAAAGGGAGTTGGCTTACTGATTCTCGAATTTGTTGAAAAATTAAGTTTATACTAAACGGATTGATTCGACCGGAATTATTGTCGCTGATTCGAAACGACTGAAGCATCCAGAAATTTCAGAGTGTGCGCGGGGGCGTCCTATAGTATCATCTATCGCCCCCGCATGTACAAACTCCATCATCAGGCCCGTCAATTATTATTCATCATCACTTATCAGAGCGCACACTACTCGATAACACGCGGGGCAGATCTTTCTCTCTCGATTGCGACGACAACGAGAGGTATTATAGATTCAGAGAGCTGTACTGATAAACTCTACTAGAAAAAAAGAGTGGGTGTAGAAGCTGCGGCTGCACAATACACACCATCAATGTGTCTACGTATATATACATATACAGCAGCGCTCGCTATATAGCACACGTAGGCGGAGGTGAAGAAGAGGGAGAGAGAGAGAGAGAGAAACGCGAACGCTTGCCGCCCTCTCGCGCGCGGAATCCCACCGCCGACTGGCGGCAGCGGCAGCAGCCTATTTTATTGATCGGATTCGCCCCGCATCACTGGCGCTGCGCGAGAGCTGCGGGAGCTTTTCCTCGAATTTACGTCAATGGCCGCGCAACGCCGCCCTTTTCATCCGTTCTGCTGCTGCTGCTGCTGCTGCTGCCTCGACGCCGGTTCTTCTCTGCGAATTCTCTTCGAGCTTTAAACGCCTTCGAGAATAGCTGAGGAGCTACAGTGTGCGCGAGTGTGTATATAAGGAGAGAAGAAAATGGAGCTTTTCGCGAGGATCGCGTAGTAGGCAGAATCGAGGTGGGCGAGGGCTTCCGGTAAGCTGTGCGTGTGTGCGCGCGTGTGCTTTGGTTTGTTAAAAAAGCGACGCCGATTTTTGTTGCCTGAATAAGTGAGGAAAAGGCGTGTGTTGAGGACGCCGAAGAGGTTGGAGGTCCGAGAGCTTGCAGAAAGCTCTCGGGGTCGACATAACCTAAAATGTCACTCCCTCCTGCTCGAACTTTCTCAGCGCAGTATAGCAGCGGCGAGACTATACTAACACTGTATATAGCTTTCCACAATCGAAAAACGGCTCTCCTTGGGTGGTGTTCTTGTATATTCGTAAAGTGAACATTAGTTATCGAAAAAGTATAAGTTGATACACCAACTTGTTTGCTAATCTCTCTCTTTCTCTCACCTCGACGATATCGGCCACGACTATATAACTGTAGGCACATATAAAACATAAAAAGCATCCATATACGATCGCTAATTACACTCGTCAGAGAGAAAATTTTGATTTTATTTTATAAATATCACAAATCGAAATTTTCGTATAGGGGTCAGGGCATTAGAGGTCTTTGTACCTTATATACATCATGTTTGTGAAGAGCCTTTACTCTTATGCAATAATAAAAAGAATACCTCGCCGCTGCTCCGCGAGGCATGTATCACCATAGAATCAACACGGAATGAAGCAAGTCTACCTATATATATACACACATATACATATATAGTTCGCCCTATTAAAAATTCCATGCGCTCATCTACTTTGCATTATTGGCTTGCATATTGAGACTATTGATCAGCGTTTTATGCCTGCGGCTTAATAAAGCAGCGACTAACCTAATTTCAGCTTCTCTGTAAAGTTGCGACGTGTACAGGTGAAATCCGTGCTTCGTCGCCGCCACCGCCACTACCACCACCACCAGTGTACCGCCGCTTATCGATCTCTCTTTCTCTCCGCATGTATATATATACGAAAATCAACAGCCCCGAGAGAATTGACCAGCCGAGAGAATTACACGGAGCGCATGCGGACAACTATATATATATACACACACACAGGCCTAAGCGCCTTATTACGCATACGTAACCATAACTAATGAATCTCGAAGCGTGCTGTATGTACCCGCCCCGTTAACCGGCGTCTGAAAAGCAGTCGCGAATTTTTTCCGTGTCGCAAGCCGTGTGAAGTGCGCGCTCGCTTGCGTAAGTTTGTATGCGGCGGGATGATATGCGAGGCGCGCACAGGGTCTCGGTCTCTCGTTAAATACGCGTATCGCAGTCAGGGGCAATCGCCGCGACCATGTCAGTCGTTCCTCGGAGCTCTGCAGTTTCGATCATTATGGCGCTCGCATACGCGCGCGTGCGATATTTCGTCGAGCCAAAATCCGAGCGCGCGAGAATTCGAGATACACGCGGCATCCGACGGCTGACATATCTGCGTCTGGATTCTGTGGATTATCGGCGACTGTAAGAGTCTGCATACATATTATACATATATAATGCGTAGTGCATTACGTGCACTTGGCCGAGAGCGGAAAATCACTGGCTAATGTCGTTGTCCTTCCACATGCGCGCGACTGTATAAGAGCTTTGAATTATATTGCAAATGTGTAGACGCGATGAATTATAGCTCGCAATAATAAAAGGAGCTCGAGCAACTACACGCGCGCGTAATTTAAATATCGCGTCTGATTGCGTTCGACTTGATCGAAGTGCCGTCGACACGATAGAAGATATACGTTTTCCAATTACAGCCTACACTGCGATGCATATTCCTATACCATATACAATACGCCACAATGCTGATATGATGCCTCAGCTGCGAGGAACAGCTCGTACCAATGCAGACCTCGAACGTATAGAATTAAACAAAAAAACGTATAGCTTTAAAAAAAAAATTAATTTTTGTATGTGCTTGTGTTTGCTTTCAGGGTCCCAACGCGCCTCGGCAGACGTACACGGGCGCTAACGGCGGTGCTGCCGGAGGCGGCGGGGGCGGTGGAGGCGGGGGCGGCGGAGCCGGTGCTGGTGGCGGAGTCGGCGTGGGACCGGCCGCGGGCGGCGGCGTCCAAGTCGGCGGCGGTGGCGGCGCAACTAATCACGGGGGTGGTGGTGGTGGTACCGGTAGCGGCGGCGGCGGCGGCGGCGGAGGTGGTCTGAAGACCGGCGGCGTGGCCGGGGGTCCCCGGGGCGGCAACCCCGTGCAGTACAGAGCTAGCGGAGCGGCCGCGGCGGCGGCTGCGGCCTGGGGAGCGGCGCCGAGTCACGCGGCAGCTGCGGCTGCAGCGGCGGCCGGCTATCCGCCGTTCACGAGGTACCCGAGTGGGGCGGCGGCCGCAGCGGCCGCCGCGGCGGCGCAGATGCCCGCGGTTGTCAGTGCCCAGCAGATACCGCCTAACCCCAACCCCTACAGTGCCACGACCTACGCCCAGCACGCGTCGGTTAGTATTGTGATGCGTATCGTATTGTATGCACATCATACGACGCGTATTATTTTATATGATCATCTCAGCTCTCGTTATAGTATCCCCTGCAGTACTATCGGTTGTAGCAGCTTGAATCTCTTATACCGTTGATTCTTTTATTTTTCAGTATGGAGGACAACGAGTTCCTACCGCCTCGTCTCCGGCGAACACAAACAGTAGTTCTAGCAGTGCCACAGGTAGTCAAAGCGGGACGATGAGTACTAACCTTAGCAATAACGCGATGCAGGGCCAACAGTCGGAGCAGTTGTCGAAAACCAACCTCTACATACGCGGCCTCAACCAAAACACAACTGACAAGGATCTTGTTAACATGTGTTCTCAGTAAGTCCATCGTCGCTATTTCAATCTGTATATATCATAGAGTACGCCAGCCTGTACACATATATATATATATATATATATATATATATATATATATATATATATATATATATATATATATATATATATTTATGCTATATATATTTGGATTTTCTTTTTTTTTCGTGACTCATATTACCTCCAAGGATTCACTAAGACTCGTTGTTGCTTGCAGGTACGGAACTATTACTTCGACGAAGGCGATTCTGGACAAGAATACAAATAAATGTAAAGGTACTTAGTTGAAATTTCTACTTTTCGGTTACGTACTCTTTTTTCTACGTCACGCGTTCTATACAAGTTTCATCGAGTAAACTTTGAGAACCGTGACTTTCTTTCCTTTTTTTACACGATGATGTATGCCGAATTCAATATATTTTCACGATTCATTTTTCAAAATTGGCCAAAAACAAACTTTAATCACGATACTAATCTGATTTTCTCTATCGACTGCGTTATCATTCTAACCAGTATTCTGATCATCGAGAGTAAAGTAATCAGTGAATGAAGAAGATCGTATTCAAAATTCAATATACTATGAATAACGAGTCGTGCCTTCACTTATTCATTTACTCCATACGAGTACTTAACTCACTGAATATATCGTTTATTCGTATTTTGCGTAGTCTCGTAGAACATAGAGTAGACTTTTGACTATTTAAAATATGACTATATTTACTCTTTATCAAGCATAGCGATATTTTTTGGAAAGCAAAAGGTAGATGCTACCTAACTTGAAGTGATCATGATAAATATGAGTGGTGACCCAGTAATGTCATTTGCAGCAATAAGCTCACCTTCGATTAAGAATACCAGATCCACCATTACAGGGTCGCCAATCAGTTTATGCATGCACTGAGTGTTTTATCATGTAGTATTTCATAGACATTTGATTTCACACGTTTGGTTCGATTATAGCCTATAGTCTGTAGCTGTTATCAAGCACAAAAATTTGAGCCGTTTATATCGGTGCAGTCGGGCAAGGTGACTCGTCGCGCCAAGGCGACTAAAATTTTTTTGCTTACTAGATCACACAGACACGAAGAAACAAGCAACTATGAACTAACCTGCTCTGCGTTTTTTCTTTTTCAGGTTATGGCTTTGTAGACTTTGAATCACCGGTGGCGGCAGAGGGTGCTGTCAAAGCCCTGGTCGCCAAGGGTATCCAAGCGCAGATGGCGAAAGTGGGTATCTGGTTGATCCGTAGACTGGCCAGTGTACGTTGGTTGTGCATGCAAGTACAGTAATACCAGAGTAACAGTAAACCTTTCTCTCTCTTTCTCTCTTTACCCCTTACCTTACTCTCTCGCTCTCTCTCTCTCTCTCTCTCTCTCTCCCCCTCTCTCTCTCTTTCCCTTCTCTCTTTTCTTCTTCTTCTACTTATTCATTTTCTCTTCATCTTCTCTAACTATCATTCATTCCGGATTCCGATACCGATATTCCCTTTCCAACTTCAACCGTTTCCAAAATTCCACAATCCATGCGACGAAACAAGAATAATATAAAACTATCGATGTAACATTTTCAAATTTTGCTCAACGTTTTGAATTTTTTCAAGTAAAAAAAATATGATTGCCTTTTTGGAGTCGATTAAAATTTTCATTCATTCAGTTGAATTACGAAAGAATTTCTGACTTTGGAAATTCACAGTGTTTTTTCGGTCAATTTTTGTCAATTTTTTTCAACAGTGCTAGATAGTATCGAAGAATTTTTTGTCAAAGCAAACATGTTATCACGACGATTCAGACCTACTAATAGTCTACTTCGACTAATCAAACATACGAATCTTCTACCGATTCTTTAGATCTGTCTCTTTACTTTCTTACATTACCTACCAACCTGTCAATGCTTGCTGCTATACCTCGGCCACAGTCGCTGATTTCTGTTATGTCAAACACGTTCAAAGTCATTACTGAAAATTGTTTTCTTTGAAGTACTAATTGATGCCTTTAGCGATCAATAATTTTGTCGCTACGAACAAAAAAATTGTTATTACTGTCGCTGATGTGAAAAGCTTTTTAATGGCCACTGCCATACTGTGGTTTTGAGGACTTTAAAGTTTTGTTATCGACGCGCGTTATACGATTAAATTTATAAATCTACAATATGGCAATTAGAGCAGCTTCAATTCCATATTTAAAGTGTTAAAGCTATACAGCTTATATTTTGCTCATGGCGCGATATTCTATAGTCATGAACAATGACAAAATCTGGTATTACTGAACAACAGTATAAAGTTTAAATTTTTCAAATTTGAACTTTCGCGCATTAAGCTACTACTGCTTTTTTAATTTGAATAAGACTTTTGCATATTGGGTTATTCTTACGTCTAAACAACGTGAATCCATCATTGCCATAAAAATAAGACACAAATCTCAAGGATCACAGATAATTTAGCAAGTCTTGAATTTGTCTTTCGATTGCTTGTTTCCTAACGAAGCTTATAAAGGTTCTCACAGCCGATTTTTGTACTTAAATTAAATGCGATTTGTTCTTTCGATTGATTTCATTGAAGTATGGCAGCATAGACAAATTTACTAGTCTGATCGTACTAAAAGTTATTGAATTTTTGGAATCGATTTGTTTTCAATGTTCTTTAGTAATTAAAAAAACATGACGATCGCAAGAGAACAATCGGACATTCGCTGTTTTTTTTCCATTGTATATTCCTTAGTCAATGACGTAGTAGATTTTTTTCTACAAGTATGTAAACAAACATACGAAAAACGTTTTTGTTGTTTTACATCATTATTTCTTTTGCCAACTAAACGAAACTTGAAACTGTCAAATTATGTAAAAATTAAAGAATATCAAATTTGAATAGCATAACAGCAGGCGTACTGATTAACTAAAACTTGCAAGTTGACGAGCTGACTAATTTTAATTGTGTTGCCAAATAAAAAAACTAACTCGGAATGGTTTATCTAACTCAAAGTGGTTGAAGCACGAGATGCCATTTGCTAAAATAATGACAATCAAACGCATGTAGTGCATTTGAATCATTACAACATTAAAATCTGTTAATAATTAACTACTAAAAGAAACATACTTGTTCATTAACTTTGCATTGGATGGTACGCGGTCGTGTAATACACGCTCATTTAACTTTGATGGTGGCTCTATATTGCCTTTTTAATCAGAATCAGGTGCTATCTTACCCTTGTGGTGCTGGTTGGCTCTGATTGGCATACGCCTTGCTTTTTTAATTCTTACATTTATATTAAAACAATATGTACAACCAATGTTGGAGATTTTATCATATCGATACATGTCGTGCAGGATTCAACAGTTTTTGACGATTATTTTAAGTACAATCCAAACTATGTTATAATAGATTACATTTCTAAAGTATACTTTTAACTAATAGGAATCATGCACGACCTTATGTTTAAATTTTATTCATAAATAGACTAATTGAAAAATTACAATATATTATACTATATGTACTATGTAAATGCCATCAGCTTGGCTTACACAATGACATTCTCATTATTTGTTTAATTTTTTTTTCAATGCATTCGCAAGATTGAAGTAAATTGTCGTAAAGTATAAGTATAATCAAGTATTAGTAGTTTTGATTGAGATTTGAGAGAAATGGTGGATCTCAAAATGTGCTTATTTATCTCGGCCTGACTCAATCCTGTGCTAAAGACTAAAACGCGATGATATACATATTCCTACAATTCAATTCTCTTGAGTATTTATCTTGATTGTACCATGATACCGTATTACGTGCATTATTCCCCGTGTCACAATTCTTTCTGTGATCTGTGAACCTTTATTTTTCTTTCAGCCTCGTTTCGTCTCGTACGCTCTGATTAGACTTTGACTATGCTTCAATTATTCGCTTTCGTTTAGCATAACATAATGTTGTGACAATTTTCAAATACAGAATTTGGCCTTTTAGTAATAGCTTTCGATGGCTCGTTACAGTATTATACTTTTTCCTTTTCCACTTGTAGATAAACTCATTCAATGTCAAGTCTCTCACAAAACTCAAATTTGTTATTAATTGTTATTTGCTGTCTAATACAATATTAATTTCGAATATCTGTTAATTAATATTTGTTGATTAATATTTGTTATTTGCTATCTGTAAATTCGAGTCTTGTATCGAAGAAGCCGTGAAGTAGAATTTCTAATTGCTTTTTTTTGTAGAACGTAGCAAGAAATTTATTTTTAATTTGTTTTTATTTTTTAACTTTTTTTTTATTAAAATCTATAAATAAAGCAGATTTGAGAGCCACCAGAATGTGGTAACGTAATGCAATGGAGCATGATAAAACTTTCGACATTAAAAACAAACAGTTCATACTTCGAACTCTCTACTTGAAACATCTCTAATGTCCGCCATTATTTGCATTTTCTGCAGTCTATACATAGTCAAATCGAGTACTGTCATAGCTTATTGGTCTATTTTGTTTTGTAGCTTTATTATTGTTGTAGACTTCATTGTTTTTTACCTTACTATCTCATTGAACAGCCAAAATAAACAAGTATAAATATATATGTATCTATACATATTTTCGTATAGGATAAAGTTTTGTTTTGTGACAGTTATTTAATGAGTATATATCTTTCTTGCTTTATTCGTTTGATAAAATTCAAGGCATTCAAGTCATTCAGAAATGTATCCTACTAAATTATGATAGTTGTAAAAGGCGTTTCGTTGACATCTTAGAATCCGACAAATTTAAATGTTTCTTTTTACATATATAATCCTGCTTACAAGCTAAATTGCAACTGCAACTCAACGAACAAAAATTTCACAGTTTTAATCGAATCTGAGATGTCACGCAAGTCTATTGAATCTGAGAAAGAAAGTTTTATAATTAGAAAAGCAAAACTAAAAAAATAATAATAAAAATAAAAAGATTAGTGAGGGACTACAGGCTCGGCCACCGGAAGACAATAAATTGCATAGTCTCTTCGTTAATTTCTTCAGCAACAGGAGCAGGACCCGACCAATCTGTATATTGCCAACTTGCCGCTGTCCTTCAAAGAGAACGATGTCGAAGGGCTGCTCGCTCAGTATGGCCAAGTCATCTCCACGCGCATCCTTCGCGATACTTCCGGACAAAGTAAAGGCGTTGGATTTGCAAGGTTTGTTATTTTCGGGTTCAAGAACAGTGTGCACGTACAGTTTGGCATATTTTATATTCTTTAAAGCCATATTTATTAAGTTTATTCATTATAAACATACCTCGTTCATCACCGATATGGTAATGATTGTACTGTGTTTATTATGTATACATATATTCGTCGTTGCACTTTATTAGTGAACAATAATCGTACGTCGACTGCGTGTAACTATAATGCTATTTGCTTTTTTTAGGATGGAGTCCAAAGAAAAATGCGAACAAATCATACAGATGTTCAACGGTAAAGCGTTACACGGAGGCAAGGATCCTCTATTAGTTAAATTTGCCGACGGCGGCAGCAAAAAGAAGTCTCTCTACAAGAGTACAATATGGAGGGAAACGGGTGATGTGAGTAATTCGGTAATTGGAGTTTCATTTTCTCATTTACATTCAAACGTCTCAGAAGAAATTCGACTTCGAACGCATCAACTCGAATTTGTCATGAGACGTTGCTTAGAACATCATCTGTCCGAGTGACAAAACAATTTCATCCATACAATCATCACGATGCACATGTCACCAAGTACAGATGAGCTTGGACGGTCAACGAGCGTCAATTGATAAGTGCTATTTGTCTGTCCAGCAGAATATGACACTGAACTACGACACGACCGCGGTCGGCCAAAACGGCGTGGCGACGGCCCATATGCTGCCGGCGGCAACCCTCGCCCAATACGGCAGACATTACAGCCAAGCGATGCCCGGCTACAACGTTCCCGGCGCACCCTGGGTTACGCCATACCTCGTCCAGACTCCTCCACACATGCAACAGGTCGACGTGAGTTTTTGTAACCTAGGCCGACTATCAGTTTCGCGGCGCGACAATTTTCTTCGGAAATTCTGCATTTAACATTTAATGGCCGATGTATTTAAACATTCTTAATCGCGTTAATTTTTCGAAACTTTTCTGCATTTTCAAAGTACCTAGTTTCCGATAATAATTACCTAGTTTCCGATAATAGCTACCAATTATCACCTTAACAAACATTGATCACGTTGCATTACTTAACTTTTGATTTTTATCACGTAAAACAGATGATGCCATCGGCTGATCCAAGCAACCCACAATACAGCATGATTCCACAACTTACGACTCAGATGTCCACACTACATCTTGGCACTGGTTCCGTAAGTATAACAACGTGATTTTAATATACATCTTCGTCAGCGTACGAATTAACGAAAAATTTATTTTACAGTACATAAGTCCACATCCGTACCCGTACACCTACCCGGCACCCAGCATTATCCACGCTCCAATGACCCTGGGCGACTCCGAGCAGACGAGCAATGCAGCGTCACCGGACGACTCCTATCAACAGTACCAGGCTCAGCAGCCCAAGTAGGCTACAGATTTTTAGGTTAGGCCAAGTTTTAGCGATTAGATTATCGAAAAAAATGCGAGATTCGAGAGATAGGTTTAACTTAGGCTTCGTTACTACTTTTTAACCAACGTGAACAAATGGTTCATGAAATAAAACTAACGGTACCCTCTCTTCACTTTTTAGGTTCAACTACGCGGAGGGTTACACGAGTTAGGCGAGGTACGCTTATCGATACGGGGAGTTACATTAAAAAGAAAAAAAAATACAAAAAAAAACGAAGAATAGATGAGAGAAAAAAGATTACATTACGTAAAGTCAGATAAGATTCTTCCTCACGATAAATTGACTTGCCAGCCATCTTTTATACATTTTATCCACCAAGATAAAATAAGTGAAAGTAGTTGAATATTTTGCAACGAGTAGAGAATGATTGAGTGTTGAATTTAAAAAATAGGAGAGCGAGCAGGGGCAGAGCGAAACTCGCGGTGTTGATTATGTACGACATGCTATACACACAAATGAAAAAAAAAGAAAATGAAAATTAAGAAAAAAATAAGAAAAACAGCACGACGGCTCCACAATACGCCAACACATCGTATAGCTGAATAGCGACAACTGACATAGGCAACGGGGCAGTCATAGGCGTCAAGCTGATAGGCTTCCAGGATAACTTTAGGTATTACATTTACTAAGGAAGACGTAAATAAGTCGTCGGAGCTAAACGCTTGAGAGAGTGTGAATAAATATTTTAACAAACTGGAAACTATAAAGAAAAAACGCTGCTTAGAAATATACAAAGAAAATGAAAAATCTTCCCAAAGTTCAAGTTTCAAGAAAAATCGAATTTTGACTGTTTTTTTAGGACTAAGTTTTTTACAAGGCTACATGGACTTTTCAGAATCTCTTATTATCCTAATTAAGATACTTGCCTTAATGTGCGATTTATACCTTTTTATATTGTTCACTGGCGTCTTTATTAGAAACAAATTGTAATACAGTGCCTTTGTTGACCTTTGAATCATTAAGATGTTTCGTGCTCTTGTCAATGTAAAATAAGTGATTTAATATGTAATTAATCATGACTCATTACTTGCTTCCTTTTCTATCTATTTCTATTGCTCTCTCCTCTCCTTTTTTAATATGCGCATATAATATAAGTTTATATCGCCTGATATCATTTTTATTTACTTGATATGTATATATTTTATTTTATTTGTGGACGTGGACGAAAGTTTTTGGATTCTTTTTACCTTCGCTGTACAGAGGTCAATTCGTAGGACTGTTTAGCGAAAACTTTTAGATCAATAAGATGCTAGTGAGCAGTTTATAAAAGAAAAAAAGAAGATTAATACAAGTTGATCATAGCTTTTCTATCATATAGACATATGCGAAAAGTCTTTAAGTAATGTAATAAAACGAATCCTAATAATAATCAAAATTTGATTTTTCATGACATTTGAAGAAGGTCAGGGCATAAGCCACTAAAAGTGCCCTTAGTTTATTTTGGATCGTTTGAAAAAAGAAAGCTAGTCTTTGTGCAAGATAATGTGGAGGTTTAGATAGGCTCTTCAGAAAAAAAAGAAAAAAAAGAAAAAATGAAGAATAACGAAACGGGCAGAAATAACGAAAGTGAAGGAGCGAGTGCAAGAAGAAGATAGAGTGTACTTGAAAAAAACGACCTGCCTATTTACACGATACAGACTGCAGACACACTGTTAAAATTGTAAAAAAAAAACTGCACATATACGCTGCGAGTGCACTTTGTATCGAAGCATGTAGAGATCCGTTAGTCTTGGATACTTACGCATCATGGTTCGGTACATTAAAAGTGACACAGAGAATCAAACTTCTTATTATTATCATCGTCGTCCCTTACTTTTTGATCAATAAAAGATCTGTTCTGGGGATTCGCTTACAAGAATTTCAATTCACCTTTACCTAGCCCGTGCAACTACGGGTTCAAGGGGACACGAGGCTCACTTCACTCGCAGAGTATCCTTTGAGGCAGATCGATTGCGAAGAAGACTCTGCGTGCATTAAGGATACTGCGAAGTAAAATATTTTTAAAAATTACAGATTTTTTATATTTTTATGCGAGTTTTTAGAGTTGATATAAGTAGAATTAAACTTTATTGTAATGAATTATTCTATTTTAGAGAAATTAAAAATATTTAAAAAATCCCAGCATGACGATGATTGATGTAATTGTGTATTAAGAGATGTTGTATATTAAATTTTCAATTCGTCGAAAAGAATTTTTATAATTTACATCATAGTTCGGTATCCTTAATGAAGTACAACCGATTTTGTTCGAAAACCAGGATATGTACAAGCACGTCTTGTCAGACGAAATGCTCCCGTCGAAGAGAACTCAATTCTAGTAATAAATACTAGATAACGAAGAAATAGGAATAAAACCGAAGTAGTGAAAAAAGCCAATTGACAAAAAAAGTAAAGAGCCTTCGGCCGAAGCGTGCGTAAGGCAAGACGGTCTAGAAACGATTCAGTATTAAATAAGAAACGTCCCGCATGAACATTAGACGTCACATTCCCCCACATTATCCTGAAGCAGCGCGATGCATTTACGGTGTCCACCTAAAGTAATGATTTAGATTAAAGGAAAAAACAAGACTGGGAAGTAGCGTGTTACGTACGAGTCAGTAGGCAAACCATTTGAAATTCGAGGATTTTCTTAGCGCCCTTAGAGTGTAAAATGTGATATTTTTCACGAGAGAAAACGAGAGAGAACGAGCGAAAGAGAGTGAGAGAAAGAGAGAGAAAGCGAGAGTACGAGAGAGAAAGAAAGAAATCATTGTGGTCGGTCGATGAGCAAATGGACGTAGGCGAGTTTTTTCTCCCACAGAAAAAGCTTTGGCGTTGTATCGTTTAGTCTGTCTGTTCATCAATTTAAAAAAGTGCTGCTGTTATAGCGCTATAGAGCGAAAAAGGAGGAATAAAAAAATCGGCACGGTGCAATGGAATTCATCGGATGGTTTATAGAAATAAAGACGATACTTTTGTGTCAAGGCTATTTCGAACCTTTCAATCATTTTCTTTTTACTTTTTCAACGCTTGTAAAATGTTAATCCTGTAAATATTACGAGTTACAAGTGAGAAACGAAACGACGTGTTACAATGTGAGAAATTTTTTTTTGCTTGAAAAAATATCCTTTTTGTTGGCTTCTGTGGATAAGTTTACTTTTGATTATATGAAAAATTGTTTTATTCCTTTATTTGGTCTCTTCTTTTTTTAGTTTTTATAAAATCATTCAGAACGATAATGCGGGAACAATTGACACCTTTTGTGTTTATCTTTTTTTGTACATTGTAGATTAAACGAATGATTTCATACAGGAATAAACCCTGTATAATCTACAGTTTTACGTTGATTGATGTAAGGGTCACAACTTTTGCGCTGGTATTTTTTTTATATTAATAAAAATAAACGACAGTAAGTAAAATTTAAAAATTATTTTTTAACAAGACAGGAAGCCCTATTATGCTTAATACGTCGATTGAAAAATGATTTTGTAACTTTGATTTCAACGATTTGCATTTGTAAATAAAAGTGATTTTCTGCTAACCGTTGTTTGATAAAAAGAATTTTTTTCAATTTGTTAGATTTTAAACTTCGCTCTAAAATATTCAACTTTAAGGGATGAAATGAATTTAAGATGTAGGATAAGAATTTTTATTTGAAAATACTTAGTAAAAGCAAGTTTGTAAATACAAAACTTTTTTTATATTTTTTTTTAATTGAAGAAATTGTAATTTATTCATATTTTGCTTATAGAAAATTATTTACGAAATAGACGTTTTAACATACTGTAATTTTAAGTTAAAAATAGAAATTAGTATGTAAATAAACTAAGAAATGATTGATAAGAAGACGAAAATTAGAGGTAATAAGTTATAATAGATATAGAATTAAATTTACAATAAAATGATAAGCTTATATACGCAGTTTATAAACTTATATATTTTGTAATGTTTCTTATACCTCCTTTTATTAATTATTATTCATGAAAAAAGTGGATAAATAATTTAAGAAAATTCAAGACTCGCTGGTAATATGTATGTACATATATAGTTATAGACAGTCGAAGATTATTTGACGCAAAAATGAAAATCGTCGTTCTCAACTACATCAAGAGTTTATAGATTTTTAAATACCGAAGAATAAAGTATACACACGATTATACTTCCATAATTTCTACGGACTGTAAGTACATATTTTTCTTACGAAGATTTTCTTTGAATAAATGACTATTAATTCTGACTACACTAATCACTTGAAAATTCAAACCGTTCCGAGTCGTCACATGAATAGTTTACTATCAACAACTAAGCTTTATTCTATTTATTTGTTTATATATATTTGTTTCTATGGCATTCATATACATATAACACTTCAAGATAAAATATGTTTCTATTTTAATTAACTAAAGACACTATTTCATGTTTTGTTATACGTATGCATATCCAAATCCATGTAGAATATCGACAAGAATATAATTTTTTAGCTACATTGATTGAAGAAAACATTGATGTAGTCGGGACTTGAAAAATCACTTATAATAATACTAATAATACTAAGTTCTTTTATATGTTTTGTAACACAAGCACGGTTCTCATGTATTTTACCTATTAAGAAGGGCTAAAGTACTCAAGCAGCAGGCGTTTTTTACATTTTTATTTCCTGTTACCAAGCAGTGGGTAATTTCCAACGTTTATCGCTGATTTTAAAAAAAATTAAAATTCCATTAAGTTTAAACAATTTTTTAAATGTTAGTAATTTAAATGACGTAACAGTTATAAAAAGGCAAACATTCGAATATCCGTTACAGGGCCTTTGGATATCGTTTGGTTGCAGTATTCGTCTTTGACTCCCAAACGCACTCGCATCGTACAAACTCCACATTTAGTTTTAAAAATTCATCTTTACGCCCCTGGTGTACAACAAATTTCGTAAAAAATTGTTTACGTATTGTACGGGAAATTTAAGATAGTTTAAAGTGCTTCCATCAGACAATGTATTGCCACATACGATTGTATTTGACTTCAGTTAATTTGTTTATAATAATATAATCAATACATTATGAAATAATTTTTTATTGAAATTCTCTCATTGCAAAATCAGATATTTTCTTTTGAGACAAATAACTTTCCTTTTATTTTTTATCCAGTATGAAATCAATTTGTACGTTGAATAATTTGAAATCGGTTGACCGTTTGTAAATTAAAAAAATCAACAAAGTCAGAACCAATTGTTACTAATTAAATAGGAATAAATTTAGTCATATTTACCTTAAGGATAAAAAATGTGGTAATTTAGAACATAGTGATCAACATGATTGGTAAGGTATACTCGAATTTTTCTTGTGATATTATAACATGGTTAATACATTACAAACGTGCAGAACATGATTTTCATACAAATACAATAAAACTATAATCTTTTTGTAGCAAAAAGTAATTACAGTGGCCGATTTAAGTAAATTCTGGTAAGAATAGGACGCAAAAGAATCTAATTTAACTTGCAGATGTTTACAAGAAAACTTTAACCTTATATTGCTATATATATATGGAGTAACCAAACATAATTATTCTATACTTTTTAAAAGATTCGGCGTTATTGATTAAGCGCTCAGTATTTAAAAGATAAAAAGTCGCGTTCAAACAATTTTTCTCGTTAGTATATGTAATATTTACCGTCTTAGCTTCTCGATAAATAGCCTTTGTAAAGTTAATGTTGAGAAGCAAGAAACAATAAGAAATTTAAAAAATTGGTTGCTCACAAAGATCGGTAACGATAGATTTTAACGCAAGGAAAAAAATCTCGAGTGATTGTAAATGTATGACATTTAAACAAATAATGTGTATTG
The DNA here is from genome assembly GCA_020010945.3 of Muscidifurax raptorellus. Taxonomy (NCBI): domain Eukaryota; kingdom Metazoa; phylum Arthropoda; class Insecta; order Hymenoptera; family Pteromalidae; genus Muscidifurax; species Muscidifurax raptorellus. Next base: position 12,709,150 of record CM052078.1, on the reverse strand, counting down.
AATTAATTTTTCCATCTATATTATGTTATATATCCTTTTCCATCATAAATACAGAAACTATTTGACAATCTAGTTGCCTATTAAAATTTTAGTGGTCTTTTATGCATAACTTACGTAAGGTAATAAATAGTAACACTGCAAATTCGTATCATTACATAGACAAAAGTTTATATATCATAGGCTTATACAGTAATATACACAATTATTTTGTTTCTGATCCTAGAATTTAAACAAACGCAATTGTGGACATCGACGTTATGCGTCGGACATATGTGTATAGAACAAATGTCCATATAAGTCGAATAAAAAATGTTGGTTTTTCATTATTTATAATTGTAAACCCTTGAAAAAAATTAAATGCTCTGGTTTTTAATCTGACTTTTATCTTGCAAGAATCCATATTGAATTTGTAGATGGGATGCAAGAAACCGCGAAAATTCCCAATAGGATTCTTCTCTGGTTAGAAAATATACAATCAAAGTGATAAGTTATTTATACTATAAATGAATTATTTTATTGTTAAAAATCTTGATACATTAAAATTTTAATACAAATCACACTGTAAATTGATGATTGTATTGAAAACGCTGAAAATTATTAAAATAAGTAGTACAAAACTACTGATTAACTTAAAAGTACTGTCTGAACAATAATTTTGGCGACAGTAATTGCACGTGACTGAAATGGCTAATACAATCACTTGAAATGAAACGCATAAAAAACCCTTTGATCTAAATTCATCTACATTTAAATTAATTTTTGACTTTGGTCCAAACAATCATTGTATTCATCATTTCAAACTTTATTTTCTAACCAGGACTTTCGCTCTTTTGATATTAACTCACTACAGCGCTTAAACATGTCGTGCTTTACGCTTGGCGAGGAAAACAATTCTGACTTTACTCTTATTATGCACATTTGAATCATCGAGCAAAATCTATTTGGAATGAGCCTTTCGCTCGTTCATGCATATAAGCATATCCTTAGTTTAATATAATAAATACGACGATCGTAAGATCTTTGAAGTCAACAAAAAAAAAAATAATCCTCAAGTTAACTTTTGATACATGTTCTTTCCCTTTTCTTGTTGTTTTCTGCCCTTTGAAAGTATATTGCAATTATTATGAAAAGATTCTTTTGAAATTAGATACACCATATGCATGATTAATAAAAAAAAAAAAGATATTTTCCACGAGTTTCTTGTGATTTTTCACACTCATTTTCTTTTAATTCCAATTGAATTTGATATAACATTATAACAACTGCTTACTGTTATTCTTTTCATATTGTTACCTTGTCCACATTTATGTAAGACCTAACAATACTTTGTACAAGATTTATGTTACAAATATATTAAGACAATTCAGTTTCAAAGTAGGTATATATCGCGTACATGACGTTGCACTGAGTAGTCGACTTTACAAAACGATTTTTAACTACACTTTTTCACTTTTTCTTAGTTGTCCTTTTTTTTAAGTGCTTGAAAAACCTGGAACAACGCGACGATTCTACTCATACAAATAGTCATTCAGAAAACGAAAATTCATTTACAGTCAATTTCAAACAGTTCTCCAAAATAAACAAACAAATAAGAAATATGTAGAAATTTACGCACATATACTCTTTTGCATCATCAGCAGGCATACTTTCATTTCATTCGATTTACTATTATTTTCCACCATCCGCATGATTCTGGTACTTTGGTTTTCCATGTGTAAAAGGCAGGTATCTGTACTTTATCATATGCTAAAGACAGAAATAAAAATTAATAAAATAAATTCTGTAAATGTGTAATAGAAAAAAGTCCTACACATTGTGACATTTACCTTGATTTGACGCCTCATCGTTATACACATCAATGTAATAAAATACATCACAAGGATTGGCCAAAATACTGGAATATTGAAGAAGTCAAACATGGTACATATCAGAGAGATAACAGTTGATTTACACACAGAATACCAAAATTTGAATTCTGGTAGTCTTCGAATGAATGGCCTAAATTCCTCATTTGACCTAGTAGGTAGCTGTGGCCCATCCGCATCTATAAGATAAAAGTTAGCAAATTAATATTTTGTATAATTTAGAATTGGAAGCACAAAAATGAAAAAAAAAATACTACTACCATCCTCACCGTCAAAATCCATTGCTGGATCATTTTTTGGTGTAAGAAATGCTATAAATAGGTTAAGATGATAAATTCCTAACGCATAGGTGATAATGTACCAACCCTACAAAAGAAGCAATGTCTTTGGTTATCGAAAGCATTGGCAGTTTTATTTCAAATGCCTAAATTGTTTTTTTAATTACCTGTGCCAATAATATACGAATAATGAAGACAAGTATTAAAAATATCGCAAATGCCCATCTTGACACAACGTGTGGTGTCCACTGGTCCAGCCAACTTTGATAGACCTGAAACAATAAGGAAAATAATGAGAGTAACCATTTTGGCCGATCAAAGTGCACTACAATTTGTAATGGTATACTAACATTACAGACCTGTGATATTCTCGTAGCTGCCTTACTGAATACATTCCTCCTCGCAGGACCACCCAGATCCTCATCTTGCATCATCGTCTCTTCCTGTAAGATCAAGAAGAATAAATCCCTGGCAATCAAACTTTCGCACAAAATCGTTTAAGCTTTTTCGAGAAGTCAACCGTTACACACAAAAAAACTTCAAATATGCAAGTAACAATGCATACGGTCGAACGATCGTCTACTGCAATCAGTATATCCTAGCAAGATTCTGACCAAACCTTGCAATAATAATTCAATCTATGAAATGCTTAAAAATCAAGCCTGGCAAATATATGCTGTGCCTAAACGCGGCTCTACATATGTGTGTCTAATTGGATTTCACGGCAGTGGGACAATGCCCGCGCGCAACTTTATAAGTAGTCGTCCCGTCGTCTGATGAGTTGTCAGTGTCATTATAACGCGAACAGCAGGAATTTTCTGCAACGTACTTAACCGCCGAAAAAGCACGCGCCCGATAAGCCCGGGCACCGTTGGCGCAACCCAAGGCTCCAACACAAGTGTATCGAGTCACGTCTCGTGTAAATCAGCGATTTTCTCTCTTTCTCGGAGAGCCAGATCTGAGGGGGAGACGAGGTGCCGTGTGCTGCTGATGATGCGAAAACTCCTAACCTCGAAAGAGCGTTTTCCAACCTCTAAGTATATATTTCGGCTGCACAGGGCGGTGTCGATATCTGTGAAAAAGGAGCCTCAGCAGTGCCGGGAATTATTACCTGGTTCGTCTGCCGTCTTTCCTCGCGACTCGCTCTCACGCAGCCGTCTCACGAAGGAACCGGGGGGGGGGCCTTTTATTTAAAAAATATAATATTACACGTCACAACATTAATGGCATACTACTGTCGCGGGGAGAGACCTCGGCCGCTCTCCTATATAGACTATGCTCTACTCGATTCTTTCCGTCGTCGTCGACGTATCTGCTGCCGCTGCTGCTGCTGCTGAACGCGGCGCATACGGCGAAGCACGGGACATGGTATGATGAGAATATTGAGACGGCGTCGCTCCACAATACGTATATATGTATATACCTAAACTAAATAAGTAGGTACTCGTATTCTTTCGGACGAATTCGGTAGATTACGGAGGAACTTTGTGAGACGGGCTTTCTTGATTATAGGTTTCGAATTTTGTTAATTAAAAGCTTTTTCGCGAGCAAGCTTGTGTATAGATATTGGTATACCGTAGCCTATACTATATTATTGTATCTAATTGTTCTTGTTGTAGTAGTGTGATAATAGAAACGAATACATAATCCAAATCCAAAACAAAAATAAGGAAACTTTTACAATATGAGAGTATAGTGAGAGATAAATGGTAGTAGAAACTGTTCACATACTATTGCAACGTCTATCACATATACATGCAACTTTGACGACCCTAGTTGCAAGGTAAGTGGTAATACGCGAGTGCATAATTTTTTACTACGTATAATAAAAAAAATATATTTATTACACATAATTATATCGAGGTCGTATTTGAGTCATTGCGGCTATCGATACCTATATATACTGGATTCATTATTATAACTAAACAAATTTTTGAATGATCTACTTATTGTTCTTTTAAGCAACAATATATCTTGTATCGATAGATCTTTACGCTTCAATCGAAAATTTGAGGCACTTTACAACAAAAATATATGATCTGTTATTATATCTCCTCTCCAATATTGAGCGAGTATCGATTTACGATTATATCGGAATCCCGTGAAAGAAACTATTATTATATTAATGACATCCAATCATATTTTGGATACATAAATAAATATTTTATAACTCGATTGATTTAATGGAGGGGCAATTCATCAAACGACAAAACTTAATTGTCTACAAGCGTCTACATTTTATTAATGATATATACACGGGAAAAACATAGTTTCGTTTAATTCATTAATCACAAGATCAAGTGTGTTATTGCACACACAGTACACGTGTACCATAACGCATGTAAAAAACACTGAGGGGAAATGCGTTCTTAAATTATCATTGTGACGTCATAACAGCCTTGCTTCTTATGCCGCTCCTCCCCCACTCTATATAGGTACGAGAAATGCTATTGATGACATCATTGTCGCATCGCCTTATGCTTTTCGCGCTCATACATTCACAACGCACAGGCGATCCATTCAGTTTATCTTCGCGTACTTACACGCATCTACGCTCTTTCGAGTTTACTCGAGAACTATACTCTTAAGAAAAATATAACAGCCCGGGATTTTAGGTACGACTTGACTTTTTTCAAACCTTATCTATATATATATACTCGCTCAGGCCATATCCTCTTCTCTACGATAATGACAAGTGACTCTTGTGGCCTGCACAAGATTTATCACACTGCACACACGTCGATAATTGTTGTATTGGTGAATCACCGCGTGCAACTGAACAGTTCGCTGCTTTATTCTAGCTATCTTTTTCTCGGGGTTGTTCAACTCTAAAAAAATAAAGCAATAACTTTTAGCGATATATGAGAATCATTTATTTTCTAGCCGATATAGCGTGGTCAATTTATATCGATTTGATAAAGCTGAATCGTTATGCAAAGTAGGAAAACTGCTAAGAAATCGGTACCCGTGTAAGTATTTTTATTGAAAAATAATACAGTACATATAGGTAAATTTGGCGTAGTAGTAGCCGAGCAGATAAACCAGTTTGGTATTTAATGGAAAAGTTTCCGAAGCCGTGACTCATTCTTGTAAAATCAATTGTACGTGAATGAAACATATGACAATTATTGGCTTCGCCGCGCAAAATGCCATAAACGCAAGCATCTATAATATCCCAATTGATTTCTGAACAATTAAAAGCAATGAGAAACACCTTTAAAAATTGTATGCCTTTGTATCCCTGCAGAAAACGGCTTTACCGACATTATAAACTCCTCACCGCCCCCACACACGCAGCTGCTGCCATAGACATAACGACATAGCGCGTACACACACGCATGACATCATTCCGTCTCGCGTCCTTGTCTACACATACTCCTACTTAATATCCAATGAGTCGAGCGCACTTGAAAAACTATACAACCCGTCTATGTGTTCGTGAGCCCGACGCGCACTTGTGTGCGCCCGTATTATCGCGGCAACGATCGACGTCGCGCCGAAGGATCTCCTCGAGGGCCATCCAGCGCGACGACGCCGTATTTACGCAACGATGATGTTATGAATACGACTGGACTACATATCCGTCGCGTCGTTGAAATTGATTTCATTCCGGCACGAGAAGCCTCGCACGCGCGACCCATTTATATACTTACTCGTCCGCGGTTGTCGTACGTGCACCGATACGTTTGTACGGGAAAAAAATCAAGCGGCATCGATTTTCTTTCCGCCCCCGAATTAGTAAAGAACGGCCCGATTTTATACCCGCGCGCAGTTAATCCAACCATAGGGTGCAGCTGCCGTTCACCGTTTTGTTCCCCCAACGACGACGCGTCGGCGGCAAAACAGAGGAGGTCGAAGCGAAGAAAAAAAACAGTGCGGTACTTATAAAGCGGGACAGCTGATACAGCTATAGGTTTATACTACTTATGTGTATATAGGTGAAGTCGGTGGTCGACACTTGTCATTCTTTTCAAAGAACCGCGGCCGCTGATGGTGAAAGTGTTCTAAACTCGCGCGCGCAAGAGAGAGAGTGCTGCTCTGCACTTGATGGGCAGCTGCTCCCCGCGCGCGCGCGCGTCGACGGTATAACCTCCAAAGTCGTCATCGCGTTCTTTCGCTCGCGCGCGGCTTCCTGCTTTTTTTCACGCTTTTTCTCATTCTTCCTCGCACTCCCTGCAGCGCGAGTGTGTAACACGCAATAGTATATTACAGTGCGCGGCTGAGGAGGGAGCGAGACGGAATCATACCTCTACTCTGCACACATCGCACAGCACACATACGGAATTACGGAAAACGAGGGAGAGAGAAGAATATATACATATATGTAGAAAGAGAGAGATAGAGCAAAGCCGCGGCAGTGGTATATATATAGGTATCCCTTCTTTCCCCCTCTTCTCCCCGTGGCTCGAAAAATCGCCAACGACCGACCGGGTGACGCACGCACGAAAAGCGAGACAGCAGCAGCCGTCGAGCGAGGAACAACGACGCTCCGTGTCTTTCTTCGTCTACTATTCTTTCATCAGAATCGTGCCAATCGTGCCCGCATACACCGCACTCGAGTCTACGCATCGAAGAGTGCTCTGCTCCAGGGTGTGCGCTCCGTTTTCCCAGTGTGCAAGAAAAAACGGAGCAGCAGCAGTGACTGTGTTCGTGCGCGTATGTGTGTGAGTGTGTAACAGCGCAGGCGGGGAGAGAAACTCAGCTCTCCTTATTCTCTTCCGTGGTGTGTACTACTGTACACGGCATCTCCGAGAACTTTGCCGCTCGATTCTTCTCTCAATTGTGCTTAATTGCGATTAATTGCCAAAAGAAAGTCGACGCTTCAGTGCCTATCGCTTTGTTGACTCTGCGATGAGACTCATGCTGTTGATCTGAAGAGTTTGAAGTTGTAGCAGTGTAATCTACTGATACTGCGAATTGTCCAGGGCAGAGTTGTGTGCCCAGGATCCCGAGTTTGCTGCACAGGATTGCTGCTACTTTGCTGCGACGTATCATGAATGTGAGTAACTAGTTTATGCTCTCTTTATATATGTGCCAATCTAAATTTAGAATAAGCGGGCAGCTTTGAGTACTTTAAAATAGACACTTTTTTACTTGTAGCAGATGCATTTTAGCCAAGAATGTATTTTCAGCAGTACAGCATCTCATACTTGTTTTTCATTCAGTAGAAAATCAAATTTAGATTAATGTTTCTTCATCTGTAGTAAACTGGTTAGAATCTTTTGTTTTTTCAAATATACATATGGTTGAAGTATTTTTTTTTAAATGTAAGAAATGCTCCAACATTTTAATACACAAGGCTTAAGAATGTAAATTGCAGTACTGGAGTCCATTCAAAGCCTATCATTTATCTCATTGAATTGTTCATACACTGTCTGGCAGTTAGTGAAAAAAAACTTTAATTGTTCATGTGAAAACAAAAATATATTTATTGAACATATGCAGCAGTTTATATTGATGTGTTCTTGTTATTCTACTTAAAAATTCTGATTGCGCATTTAAAAAAAAAATGTAAAATTTGAAAATAATAAAAGAATGTTTATTTTAAAGTAGTCCAAGAAGGAATAAATGCATCCATGTCTTTGCATTTCACATCAAAAATGTTGTGTGCAAATAGCAGACAGTAGCGAGCTACTTAATCTGTTTTTAGAATCAGGGAAAGGGAATTTATGGATGCATTTCAGACTTAGGGTAGTAATTTTGGGATCTTAGCTTAGAATACGGGTGACGAGCATTAAACACACATCTACTTGTTCTTTTATGACATACATTGTTAAATAGTTTTCTCCATATTGCCAAAACTATTTTGAGAATTCTCTGCTCTATATTACTTCTTCATCATTGGCGAATAGTTGCTGACCGGATTATATAACAAGCTGGATCATTGACCCCTGCAGGCCCAAGTAGATGGAGACTATGACATCTACGGAATGTAATTAAAAGATACTTTTGTTCCTGCTTGACATTTGCAAACTGCTTACTGCTGGATTTTGAAAATTGCAATCCATTGACTTGTACAGCAGAGAATATGTGGCATTGTACTAATCTTAGATTATTGTCCTATTCAGAGAAAAAAAATTATTATAAGCCTATGTTTGCCCAAAAAGTGTTTGTCATAGATAAAAGATATCATTTCTATCTTGAATCAAATAGTTGTTTCATCATAAAAGAGCATACAGAAATTCTGCATGACGTCTCTTTATACTTCTCTTTGTTTAAACAAAATAATTTGTTATAAAATATATTCACTTGTTTCTTGTAATATTTATTCTTGAAACATCAAAAACTAATTAAATAATATAACTTTTAATTAGAAAATCAGTGTAAACTTGAATAAATAAAATCATACATTTCTTTAACTTTTTCTTGAAGTACAAAATATCTTGAATCCTCCTACTATTTCATATATATATACTTTCCTAATTAGTATGGAAGATTGGTAGCCATGGTTTATGTTATTTCAGCTCAGTGCAAAATTGCAAATATGACGCAAATCAGACAGCGAGATAAATAAATATTGTTGTACATTGTTGCTGATGCTGAATGCATTTCTCAATGTACAAAGATGCTTTAGCTTTCTTACAGACCATTATAAACAGCATAATAAAAGACTTGTGCTTCAACAACTAAATATGTGAAATGTGTCTTCATTAGTTATCTTGATGATAACAAAGTTACACATACATGTGATACTTTTGAACAATAAAAAATTCATTTAAATTAGTATCATTTTGTGTGCGTTGAAGAATAATAGATGTGATGTTGATAATTTTGGAAATTTAATATTTAACCAATTCACAAAATACTAAAGAGCATATCTGGCATTACTGTCAATGATCAACTGAGAAAAATCCTTGAGAGATGATAAGTAATTTATCACTGATGCCTTATATTTTAAAGTTACAGAAAAATATTAATAGTGAAAATAAAACATTTTAAATTTATTTATGCACTAATAAAGGATTTTTCTCAGTAATCAAATGATTTTTACAGCATTTTACAACTTTGTACTCTTAAGAATAAATCTGGCATTTATATTTGTTCAGGTAATCAAAGTGGCAGTGAGGTGGTGCCGCGAAGGTGGTTAACTCACCTTCGGTTTATTGAGATGATCGAAAGTGTTTCTCGTCGAGCGCTGAGTGGCTCCAGTGGGAGCTACCACGTTCGTGGTGCAGAGCTGGCGCGAGATAGGAGACTGAAGACCCTTTCTGCCACTGTCGTCTTTTTAGACGATACGCAGCACACCTTTCAATTAGATGTAAGAATCATACCATATTTATAAAAATACAGACAGTGCATATGTATATTAATCACTGATCATTCTTGCAGAAAAGGGCGAAAGGGCAAGCACTTTTGGATTTAGTTTTTCAACATTTAGAACTAATAGAAAAGGATTACTTTGGACTGCAATATGCAGAAAATGGATCAGTATCAACAAGCAGTCCTAATCCTGATGTTATGGTGAGATATGGTTGAAAATATGTTATAATATTCCATTCCATTCCAAAAATTATCCAACAAATTTCTAATTAATTTTAATAATTGTATAAATATTTTTACAGAGATGGTTAGATCCATCCAAACTTGTTAAGAAACAAATAAGAAGTAAGGGAGGGCAGTTTTTCTTTAGGGTAAAATTTTATGTATCAGATCCAAGTAAATTACAAGAAGAATATACTAGATATCAGTTTTATCTGCAAATAAGAAGAGACATTTTACAAGGAAAACTTCAACTACTTCCAAATCCTGCTTGCATTCTTGCAAGTTACATTGTCCAATGTAAGAATAGTGATAAACAGCACTCTTTAATTTTATGAAACAAGATGCATGAAGGTATTTTATTAAATATTAACCTTTATTTTAGCTGAACTGGGGGATTATCATCCAGAAGAGCACGGACCTGGCTATATATCTCGTTTACAATTGATACCAGGACAAACTGAAGAAATGGAAAGAAGGATTTCAGAATATCATCAATTGCACAAGTAATTTTTTTCTTCTCTAGCATAAGATTAAATAAAATGCGTAGTTTTGCTCTATCTATAATAATTCAATTTTGTATTTCAGAGGTCAATTACCAGCAGATGCCGAATTTAACTTTCTTGATCATGCCAAACGCCTTGATATGTACGGAGTGGAATTACATAAGGCAAGGGTATGCTCCTTTACTGTTGTCTTTGTCTTATTTACATTTTCATGCATGACTCATTCTTAAAGTTCACTTGCATTGGTAATCAATTTTCATTCTTATTTTCATTAATCTATATTTCCTTGTAATTCATTGTCATTACCACATAATTTAGATTGAATTAATAATCATTAATCTTCTTATATTTAACAGGATTCTGCAAATAAGGAAATACAATTAGGAGTAACATCTATAGGGTTAGTTGTCTTCCAGAATAACACTAGGATCAATGTGTTTTCGTGGTCGAAAATCGTTAAGATCTCATTTAAACGTAAACAATTTTTTATCCAACTAAGAAGAGAACAGGTAAAACATAGAGTTCGATTATTATTTTGCAAATTTGTAAAGGGTCATTTTTAAAGACAATTTATTTTTATTTTGCAGTCGGAGAATTACGATACTTTACTCGGTTTTAATATGCAGACGTATCGTAGCTCGAAAAATTTGTGGAAATCATGTGTGGAACATCATACATTCTTCAGATTGCATAGTCCTAAGTTACGACCACGTCGTTTTCCGCTAGCGTTAAGCAGCCGATTTACGTACTCTGGTCGTACCGAATTCCAAACCGTAGAAGATGGAAAACATCGAGCCCGAGTGGAGAGGACTTTTATTAGGTAGGTTTATTGATGTAAACATTTAAAAAAATTACAAAAATATTCTGGAATTGTTCTGAATTGATATGAATAGAGTTGTTAAATGTCTTACTTATTTATAGATCGCCTAGTAAAAAGCTTATTCACGGAATCTTGCCTGTACCCATTTCGGAAGAAAAGGGAAAATTATTACCTCCTGGTAGACCAACTAGGTCTTACGATAACAAGGTTCAATCGCTTGGTGCACGCGAGCCGCGTCAAGCGTGGGGAGAAGGCAATCAAAGCGATGAGTATGTTTCTTACTGTATTTATTATGGTTATCATGAAACTGATAGTGATGTTACAATTTTATAAACTTATATACGATCAATAAAAATTTTGCAGCGAGGGTGGTTTTTTGTCGCTTAGAGAAGAAGTGACGATAAGTCATACCCAAGGTACCGGGGGTGCTTTCTCACCGATGCTCGGATCTCGAGTATTAACTTATGCAGATGAAGATACGACAGTGGAAAGAAATATTTATGATATTCCAGACTACAGTGAGCCTACAAGTTCTCCAGCCCCTCAAGTATGTTTTTACCAATAGAGGAAACTTTTTTTTAACAATCGCAATACATTTCTTATAATATTTTTAACATTATTTTAGGTGTTAGAAGAAGGATTAGTAACTATAAGAATTACACCGGATGAGCAGGGTCGATTTGGTTTTAACGTTAAGGGTGGTTTGGATCTTGACATGCCAATATTGGTGTCTCGAGTAGCCCCCAATACACCCGCTGATCGTTGTTATCCAAAATTGAATGAAGGCGATCAAGTAGTTTATATCAATGGAAGAGATGTTAATGGAATGTTGCATGAGCATGTCGTAAATTTAATACGACAGTCTCGAGATTCCGGTAATGGTGAACTCACGTTAACTGTGAGGCCTAACGCTCTGTACAATGCTTTGGCGGGTACGGAAGAAACATTGGAAGAAGAACCTCCTTACAGGTAAGATATTACTTTTCTTCTTATTCACGTTACTATCATTACTCAATAATTGCATTTACTAAATTACAATTATTTTGGTTTTTAGGTATGTGCCAGATGTGCCACATACTGCAGTGGGTTCAGATGCACTTGCACAATCAATGTTGCTGTTAGCGGATGGCTTGGCAAGCGGAGCTTTGATTGCTCAATATGAACAGCTGTACAGAAAAAATCCAGAGCTCACTTCCCTGGAATCCAAGAAGCCCGAAAATCAAAACAAAAATAGATATCGAGATATTTCTCCATGTAAGTTTTTGCAAAAGCCATTTACGTATTATTGAGCATTGTAGCATTTCCACGCCAGTGAGCCATTTTCGCAAGAATCGATAAAGACTTACATAACGCAAATATTAGTCATCAAATCTATTTATAGCCTTTCTTGATAAACTGAATGTTGTTAGTGCTAACTGATAATGTAGATCACATAACACTTGTTTATGTTAATGTATACGTTAGTCACTTCACAAAATCACTTTCTGCATTTTTGTAAATCGACGACAATATCACACTGCAAGATGTTTTGACGAAACGATTTTTTACTTATATTTATGAACTTACAATCGCAGTCTAACTTTCACACTATTATCCTGATGATTCACCGAACGAAATTAATCATCCGCGCCATTTTCATTACAGACGATGTAACCAGGGTAATTCTGATGGGATCGAACGGAGACTACATAAACGCAAATTATGTAAACATGGAGATTCCGGGTTCAGGCATTATTAATCGCTATATAGCAACGCAAGGCCCACTCTCATCAACAGTCGCTGATTTTTGGCAAATGGTGTTAGAGGCTGGAAGTACCCTCGTGGTAATGCTCACAACGTTGGTAGAGCGAGGGCGGGCCAAGTGCCATCAGTATTGGCCCGCCTTACAGGAGACCCTCACTCTAAGGAACCTGACACTGACATGTACTTCGGAAATCAATGAAGATACCTTCGTTTTTCGAGAGTTCGTGCTTACTGATACAAATGTAAGTTTTGAAAAAAAAATGTATATTTAACTCATCAATTGCAGTTAGTTATAAAATTAAACAGTAGTCTGAAAATAAGTTTCAATGTGTCAAACATTAAACATGAAACTAAAATATTTCTTGACTCAGTCATGAGTCAGAATGCATCGTATTTCTTAACGAAAATAAACATAACTTCCTTCATCACTAAATCTACACGGGATTTCACTGCGATGATGCGCTACCCCTATTGCACAGATTCATGAAAATGCTTCTTATTTTATTTTTTAGACGGGAGAGGAGAGGGATATAACACACATGCAGTATTGCGCATGGCCAGATCATGGAGTTCCCGGTGACTGGAGACAGTTCACGACATTTACCGAAAAAGTCAGGGCCGCACGCACTGGCATTGTTGAACCCGCTGTTGTTCACTGCTCAGCGGGGATCGGCCGGACCGGTGTACTCGTCCTGATGGAAACCGCATTGTGTCTTATCGAGGCCAATCAGCCTGTGTATCCTCTGGATATCGTTCGCTCGATGAGGGATCAACGAGCAATGATGATACAAAATGCTGTAAGTATATTTCTTATATTGAGCTAATATTTATCAAGAAAAATTTAATTCATCATAATGATTAATATTTTTGGTAATTTATATATGCAGAGTCAATACAGATTTGTCTGTGAAGCGGTTCACAAAGCGTATACTGAGGGCATAGTCAAGCCCCTTCCAGAATTTAGCAGATGAGATCAAGAACGTTAAACGTGATATAATGCTCTTGCGCCACGCCGCAAATATCATCCATCTTTTCCATTTAGATTGAGGAAAAGCCACCTATTGAAAAGAATGCAGCTCCTAGTTTTTACACATCCCGACAATAATATTCGTTGCGTCTTTTAGATATAATAGATATTTATTATAAAATATTTTAGAATTTCTAAGATATAACGAGTAGCCTTAGATCTTTTGTCTTTACGAGTGATACATGATCAAGTATTTAGGGGAAAAAACAAAAAGACACTATGAAACATTCACTATTTTACGATAAAAAAAGAAGATTAAATTCTAATTCTCATCGCTCATTGATCACCGTGATATGTTTAGAGTATCTAATCAAATGTAGGATCTTAGAAATAATTAGTGAGTAATAAATAATAATCAAATGCTCTAGAAACATATAAAGAGATGAGAATACAAATGGTACCGTGTATAACTGTTATAAGAGTGATATGTCATGCGATATTTTTACCTCTGTAGAGGAGACAGAAAGAAAGTAGGAGATGTTTGACCAGATCTCTTGGCTGTAAGTGTGTCATATTTATGCGTTCAATATGGAAAGATGTATATACTAGGAAACAAAAAGAAAAAGAAAAAAATGAAATTGGCGCAAATTGCCAAGTCCGAACAGATGGTATTTTCATACAAATTTACTCGGGAAACGAGTCGAATTAATACGCCCACTGCCAATTCCATTCATCGCTCTGCGTCTAGATGCGATAATAAAGTAAATTCTTTAGGCAGTTGGCAGCCAGTACATTATACAATCTCGTAGTACATGGTTTACAATAGCATTTATTAGTTAATCATTGGTTTATTTTCAATGGATTGACAAGTTAATATGAAATAGATAAAAATCAAGAAAGCAGAATGCATCATGGGCACATTTTGTTGATTTGAAATAAGCACTTGTTAATATCATAATTTTACGATCAATATTTTATAATATAAGAGTGTAACTGCTAACATCTCTTGAAGAAATTATTACTTTTCTTTCTTTGCTTGATATTTACTCTGTGATGTTTTATTTTAACATTTTAAATCAGTATTTTTTAATTTTAATAAATACAATATTGAATTATATATGTCACAATTATTTTAACCAACGAAATATTTTAATGTACCCCCTTTATTTTTTAACGAATTTTTTTTTTTCAATAACGGAAAGATACGATATCTGGCAAGTCTATTACTTAAAAAATTATAGTATGCGAATAAAAGCATTTCATAGAGAGAAACTCAACTTTAAAGCAACAAAAATATCCCATGTTCAAAAAATAAGATTTTAGGTGTGATTAAAGAACGAAAAAATAATAGGCACGAGACAAAAGTGCCTTGTAAAGTCGTGTGTCAAAAATTGAAAAGTAAATCTTAATCTCTGCTGTTCTTAATGTGTAATTCGATTTATTCTATTTCCTCTTATTAGTTTGTCATTTGCTGAAAAAAGTACTTGTATATTTTTGTATACTATTGTCAATAAGACCTGCAATCTTTTATCATTAATTTATGTTGCTGATGCGCGTATAAATATAAAAACTTATAGAAATAAGAGAAAAATTTTATAAGACGCGAATTATTATCGCACTTACAGACTGTCGTCCGGTAGCTACTTACTATAATTGCCATATCGTTAAAGAAGAACATGGGGTGAAAAACGATTATATTCAGTTGTGCTACAGAAACAATTGTAATAAAAAGGTACGTCGGAACATGCGCAGTATTTCGTTATATGTATATTGTCGTATATAATTATATTATTATATACACACGGAGAAAGGCTTAGTACAAAGAACCATCGCACGCCTTTTGATAATATCCATATGAAGGATAAGTTTTTCGACTATATAAGCGTGCATTGATGCTGCTGCGCGAGGCGAATATATTCATTTAGATATTATATGCCATTATTGAGTAGTTTAAAAAAATTGTCATCGATCGAAATAATAGATTAGAAAGTATATGAGAAAAGGTAACAAAGGTAATAAATACAGTTGGTATAGCTGTCTAGTCTCGTTGAAAATTTGTACTTTTGAATCATCAAATAAAAAACATTTTTTTAAATATGTTTCGCTCTTTTTAATATATATTTTAACTCCTTTGTATTGTATTTTATGAACATGAAAAGAAACTCATTATAAGTAAATGAATAACTTAAATTTGGTCATCCCATGAATTGATTTATGACTTGAGACTTGTTTGGGTTACTTTCATTTTTGTACATATCGCAGCTCACCCGACACTGGAAGATCTCTAACTACGGAATTTAGCGTTTTTTTAATCAAAACACTGTTCGCCTTGATACATTATACAGATTCATTAATATTCAATCAAAACCTGCTTTCTTTTGAAAACACTTTTTTCCACTACGCTCAGAACTGGAGATCGTGAAAACGATTTCTTCTTCAAATCATTTCTACAATCAATGTTGAAGACAATTGCCTTCATCAAACCGGGACCTTTTATGTCTATAGGTGCAAGAGTTAAGGTAAAAGTGAAACTTAATTTGCCCATTAGGATATTACGCTTTTGCTAATGCCTGCCACAGTTAGCAGCAATAATTTTTTAATACCTACACGAAGAAAATTCTAGATCAAGAGTCGAATCAAATATACTTCTATAAACACAATCTAAAATTCCATTTCGACAATGAGCATCGGTGCAACATTATCATAAACAAATCGCCCTGTATCCAAACCGACGACTCGCTTTCTAATTGAATAGAAACACCGAGCACTGGATCATTTGAAATTGAAAAATCGTCTCATTGTTGCAGGAGCGATCGACTGCAAAGTGATTCCGAAGTGAGCGCGTATATGTGTATTTCGCGCGGACGTAAACACACGTCCCGTCGGGCCCCACTTTCGACGAGGAAAAGAGAGATGTGCACTGCGCGGCCGAAGGAGAGGAGAGTCCACCACTTCGGCTCCGAAATCTGCGGCGCGGTATAAAAGCCACCTCCGCGACGGCCTCGTGTCTAGTTTCCTCGTGACCGATCGTTAACCGATCTTCTCCACGTGAGTACCATCAGTTGCCTTTTTCTCTTTAACTCGGTTGCATTTCTATATTAGGTATACTTAACTTTACGGCCGGCCTCCTCTTTTCCTATATAATGTTGTTTAACTTGCAAATCTTATATAACGATTCTCCGAGGACGACGTGATGATTATGTTTAATACTTTGTTTTTTAATGTTTAAAAAAAGTTTATTTCATGAATTTTATATTATTTGTATTTTTGATAGTATTTACGCTCCAACCGAGATCAATTTTAAATTGAATAATAACAAACTAAACAAACAAAGAAAAGAATACAATCGGTCAAAAAAGTAACTTGTCATTCTACGAATAAAATCTGAATCGTAACTCGTAACTATAAACAAAAAACGCGACATGCTCAGTTTCATCCAAACAGGTGATTAAAAATCAAATTATCCGCAAAAGCAATTACACCGCTCCTTCTCATCTCCCGTCGCTGAAAATTATATAACCGCGATACGGAGAGCTGCATCTAATAGACCGCAGCAGAAAATTTTCATCGCGTATATAATATACAGCTCCCGGAAAGGGAAACCACGCGAGCGGCTCATCATCTGCTCGATCCGATATACTATAAGGCTGACCAAGAGGGAAAGTACGCGAGCGCTCTGACGTCCGTGAGAAACTTTCAGCGTTGATATACATCTTCCGAACTCGAGAATAATCTTCTCTCTTTCACGTGCGAGCGAGAGGTAACGGGGACTGTACGGCAGGGTCAATTGCCTTTTCAGCTCGACTCGACCTCCTTTATGGAGCTCAAGTGTACTTATCGATTTCTCATCGGTTCATTGAGTTTCCTTAAAGTCTCCTTTGCGCTGCTTTATAGTATTCTCTTTTTCTTATCGTGCCTTTTATAGAGGAATCGTTGGAGCTTGCGGATAAAGTTACGGATTCGCGAGCGACCCATTAGATTAAAAAAAATTTTTCAAAATCGAGCAGAAAAAGATACCGCGAAAGTTATATGTACCAACCTGTCAGTCGCAAATCAAAGCTACGCTCGTTTCGCAGTCGATTATTAATACGTATGGACTAGCTTAGTTTTTGCTCTCGCGCGAAAAAGAGCCAGGTGCCTCGTAAAGATTTTAACGTCGACGTCGGCTTGCGCAACGGCGTCGAAACCGGCTGACCAAACGTTTACCCATAGAATCCGGCTCAGGAAGCGAAAGGTATACATACTGAAGAGAAAGAGAGAAAAAAGCCTGCCGCGCGTTTCGCCCGGTGCGAATTATCGATGCACTGTCATTATTATGATGTCCGCGCGCGCGCGCATGAAAACGTTTCGCAGAGAGGCCTAGTCGTTAGTGAATATAGGTGAGCACGGAAATGGAATGTAAATAATTGGGTGAAAAGCGGCTTTGCCGACTTGCCTAAATTGTTTGTAGAGCGTTTTGAATAATTCGAGGTTTGTTACCTGCAACTTTGTAATACGAATAGTAATTGACAAACAATTTAGTGATCAGGTCGATTAGAAAGAATTACATTCGTTGCTAAAATTATTATCCATGTATAACACTGCTTATGCCTTTTCTGGTGTACTAAAAGATATTGTTTAACTCCAAAAAGCCTGGAAATAACATTAATCAGTGCTCCAATGACTTTTATTCACAGAAATATGAAAACTTGCGTCGTCTTAGCCCTGTTCGGTCTGTTGGCCGTAGCGGCAGCCTTCCCCCAAAAGGACGGACAACGTTTTAGCAACGAAGCAATCAAGCAGGCTCAGCAGACCTATTTGATTCCTAAAGACGCGCAAATCCAAAACGTCCAGGAAGGCATCGAGCTCGCAGCCTACGAGTCAATTCCTGGCAACCAGAGGATCAACCTCTTTGAGATTCTCGGTGAACATGTACCTGCCGAGGTTGTCAACAATCTCCAAGGACAGATCGACCAGATTGGAAGGAACTGAGCTTCGTTTTCAACGCTGTCTTTAGTCGCTATTTGCTGATGTGACTTGATCTGAGCATGTGGCACGCGGCAAATACGACATTGTTTATGCGATGAACGAGTGATGTCAGAGTTCTTGTAGATTATTTTTTTTATACTTTTATGTAGCTTGTTTTTATGCTTTTTTATGTGAATAAAGAGATTTATATTTTTTGATAAAATTTTTGTTTTATTTATTGTTTTGAGATTTTTAACTTCTTACCAATCATTATTTTAAATATAAAAAACAAATTATTCCTATTTGAAATTGATTGGATCAACACAGAATATCTGTCTTCATTAATCATGATAATTCCAGTTGGTGAAAAAAAAAACAAAAATGATTAATCTTCTTAACCAATGCAAATATTTTTTTTTCAAATTAGGCATGCAACTAGTGACACCGCCGAGAGAAAGCGTCGACGTGGTCACGAAGACGTGCACTTTCACTTTTGATAGATTCCCATTACTATCATTAACCGACTCTTCTTTGTTGCACTGTTTATACGTTTTGTAAGTATGTACCATGCTAAAAATACTTCATGAAAAGGATTTGGCCAATCGTTAGATGAATTAAAGGATTATGAAAATGAATTTGTAAACGTAATGTTACTTTTTTTTAGATATTACGTTATTTTATTAAATATAAAAGTGATATTGTTTTGGACGTGTACAAGAAAATTTATAAAGACAAAAATAAATTTTTACTTGTACACATGCTTAAATAATACAAAATCTCGTTAGGGGAATGGAAATTTCAATTTAGTTTGTTTTGTAATAAACTGCAAAGTTATGAGAAACACGTGAGATCTAATTAATTACTATGCCATTTTATCATTGAGTTCATGGGCTTTGTGTCTTCACGAAAAATGTGTCACTTTTGTAAAAAAGCTTAATTCTTACTGTCTTCAATATTCTTGCACTCATTATTATTACAACTGTACACTACAAATTTCCGTCGGTAGAAAAATCGTCCGTGATTTAAAACATGGGGCAATATACACTTTACGAAACTATTAACCTATTTAAATAGAACATAAACATTTGCAACAGCATGACGTTTTGATGAATATCTTTTTGCATTAGAAGTTTATAAAAATAGTTGTGAGTTGTAACGAATCTTTTTCGAAACAATGTAACAGAAAAAAAACTAAAATTTTACACTGGAACTTACAGTGTAGAGACGATTTTCTTTTTGCCTTATAGTTGCTGAGTTCTTGTAAGATGCGCAGAAAAATTACAGTCACAAGATTCATTAACGTAACATGAGATTAAAGTCTGCACTTCTCACGGGTATTAAGTGTGCTTCAGAAAGCATTAATCGTTCACTTATTTCCTAAAAAAGGAAGATTCTTTTATTTTTCTGTCATATTAATAAAGTAATAAAAATTTACGTAAAAAAAGGTATTAAATTACCTAGATTTTTTGGAGCTTCCACGTCTATCCCCACTATCGTCTCGTGAACGCTTTTTGTTGCTAGATGAGTGCGAGGAAGATGATTTATGCTTATCGTGTCTGCTACTACTACTGCTGTTATGCTTATCATGTCTGTCATTCTTCTTCGGACTAAAAATATTTTGTTTAATATTAAAATCATAATACAGTATTAAGAGCTGTGATGATTATCACCTGTGTCTGGATGATTTGGAAGGAGATGACACTTTCTTGTGTGATCCCTCGCTCCTCGATCGATCCGATCTTTAAATATTTATATTGCTTCAATCACATACTTTTCGTATCAAAGATAATAATTCAACGATGACACGATAGGTATTTTCTTAAGTATTTCTACATTACAGTAACTAAACTCACCTGCGCTTGTCTGATGACCTCCTGTCTTTATCCCTGCTACTAGATGAGCTTTTGCCCTTTGAACTCGAGGAGCTCTTGTGCTTTGAACTATGCCTGTATGGAAGATAATACATTTTATATAGAATATTAGACCATGGTAACAATTGATATTTAACATCTATGCACACACCTATCCTTTGAAGATGATGAATGTTTGCTTGGTTTCTTGTTCTTACTAAAATCACCGCGGTCAAAGTCATCACCCCTCTCTTTGTCTTCTTCAGCTGCTTCTCTTTCAAGATCTGACCAATCTTTGCCAGATTCTTCTGAGCTACCTAACTCTTCATCTTCTAAAATATGTATTAATGTTAATAATGACTCTACAGAGATCACTTTTGAATAGTAGATGTATATACATACCATCATCGTCAGAATCTTCAGATGCTTCAGAATACTCAGAATCTTCTTCCGACTCTTCTTCATCGCCTGAATCAGATGGCTGGAAATTGGTTATTACAAATTATTAATCACAGAATTATTGGGTTATTGACCGATTATAAATATTATTATGATACAATATAATTTACCTCATAAGCATCATCTTCTTCTTCATCTTCATCATCAACTTCCTCATTTTCGGCATCACTTTCAGGATCTAAGAAAGTCCAGCCACCGCTTTCAAAAAATCCTTCTGGGTCATCAGTAATAGTTTTCATAATTTTGGTCCAGTTCAAAGATTGAACGCCCTCTGAATATCTAATGTCGCAAGAACTGGAAAAAAATAAGATTGATATAGAAAACTATAATTTAAAAAAATTATATTATAAGGCATAACAATATTACTCAAAGTATATCAAGTCTTACTTTAGCCATTCTTTAACATGATCCAGCATGTTCATCGGTATGGCGTTAACCATTGCAACCTTGCGATGATAATCTTTGAAAACGAAAATCATATCGAAGTTCTTCAAATGAAATTGTACTCTTTCAAAGTGTACCAGTTCCACATCTTCGAGAGTGATAACGAATGGAGGCTAAAAAAAGTATTGTTGTACGCACACATAAAAAGTAAAATTAAATTTTTCAAATAAAATAGACATACCCATTCTGTAAGATTAACAAGGCAACCACTAGTCGGTTGCAAAAGAACAGTACTTCTGAAAGGTGCTCCATTAAAACCAAGGTCTCTGAATGGTGTATCAAAATCTATTTGGTTCGTCATTTTTGCAACTTTTTCGCAAAAGCTATTGAATGCTGTCTTTAATTTATGTCTAAGCTCTCTTTCAGACTGCTCAGCAGCCAAATCATCACGATCATGCATGTGTTGATGTTTTCCTAAATCTGTTGTAATCTCTCCGACTTCTGTATAAAATTGCACGTCAACGTGCTTCTTTTTACCGAACATAATAGCGTGCTAAAAATGAAAACGTTAAAATAAATGAGCTGATAACTACCAAAATTAAAGAAATTAAGTATGTTGCATATAATGTAGCAAATCATTACCTTTAGATGGAAATGAAGGAGAATAATCATCTCTTGATCACAGGGTTGGAAGAAGGCATTCTTTATGTTATTGTACAAAATGTCTACTTTGTCACCCCTAACTGAAGTATAACGGAATCCGTTGGTGTGTGCTTCAAGACCACCTGTCATACGCTTGCTAACGATATTTGGTCGGATATACAAGTCTTTCAGTCTAGGATTACCCTTATTTTGTGATAAAACAAGAGTATCTTGTTTAACAAGATCCTCTTTTTCTCGTTCTTCAGCTTCTCGATTCTTAAATTTCTTTTGAACTTCTTTTATTAATCTAAATGCAGTGTTCAAATTCGATGATGGCGCGGAAATTTCTCCAGGCTCCTTAGTATTTGTACTGCGGTAAGTTCTGTATAACATTTAAAAATATAGTTTTGAGTATACACTTTTTAAAGATAAATAGTCAAATGAAGACGAATTTAAACCTACACTTCTTTTACAAAAGTGGCATCGGGTTGAGGGTATACTCCACCCTCATTGCGACCCATAGTTGCTCCAGGGTGGAAAAAGTTAATTCTGAGGTAAGTATAATCGCCTTCAACGGACTGAGAAATATTTTTGATTGTAGATATATGAAAAGGTACGGGCACTCCATAAATTGGTAATATGACGGTTTCATATTTTTTATCTGCAATATAACGTTTTTATTATATTAAACGGCATTTAAATGTATATTCACAAAAATGAAAAGTACTCACCCACAAACAATTTCAGCTCCTTAACTTCTGAATCATGTGGCATACTACTAAGACTTTTGTAAGAAACAGTCGATTTACGTATTTTTTCCTGTTCCTTTCCACTGGATTGCTGTGACAAACGAGCTTTTGCTATTTCATTCAGCTGCTGTGCTAATTCTTTTTGATGCTGTTTTCTTTTCTCTTCGGAAGTATTTTCTGTTCTCAGTTTGGATTCAATAACTGCTGTTCTTTTACCTCTTCCCAAAATTTCAGGTTTTGGTTCATTTTCTTTACCACTATCTTCTTCCTCTTCTTCGTCATCTTTAAGGAAGATACCGATATTTTTAATCTTCTTTTTGGACGGTGTGAGGATAGTGGCTGGTTGATCCTAAACATTTATATTTTAGTTTATCATTAAATTCATGTTAAATCAAAAACATAATTAATTAAGCGTTATATATAAATTATTCATACCTCGTTAACAAGTACTGTGTCTCCTATGAACAAAGCATAAGTCTTTGCTTCTTTTTCATTTGCATCTGGATTGTTAAGGTTCGATAAACCAACATTGACGTTGAAGACCATTCCTTTTTTCGCGACCGTCGACGTTTTCGGCCCTAGTAACATTGAACTTTCTCTAAATTCGATTCCCATTGCAAAACCAAAATTTTTTGTAAGATGGTCCATCATTTTTGGTTTTTCATCTTTTACAAATTTAATTGCCGTCTCATAAACGTCACTCAATTTTGCTCCAGATGTTAATTTCTTCAAAATTTCTTCTTCTACTTGTAGTAAAAAGTTGTAGTTTTCCTGAATATGAATTTCTAATTAATACAACGCTCAACGTTGATATGAAAATAAAAAAGATTTATTACTCATGTTCACCTCAATTTCTTTTGTTGGATTGACTAACAAAGTTCGAACAATATTAGAACAGTAACCCTTATAACGAGCTCCTAAGGAGCAAATAATTACACCAAAATGAAGTACGTTATTGTCACTAACAGCACTAAATTTCAAAGAATAATTGCCACCACTCTGGATGATCGCAGGATAACACATGTCTACTTGCGAAGTGTCAACTCCTGTAACATACTTCTTATCAGTCACTGCTTCATCAACTCCATTTGCAAGCTTTGAGTGCTTCACTTTCTGTTGAAGATGATAATAATAATTGAGTAATTATTTAAGATTATTAATTCCTATTATTGTAAGATAGTTAATACTGCAATATTATAAAATCATACAAAATATACCTTATCATTATCAATTATTTCTAAAATCTGATCCTTAAGATACTTTCCAAAAACGTCGACGGATATTAAACAGGCTTTTTTGACAGTAAGAATTTCCGAATCTTCTTTTGGACACATAACATAGGCTACTGCAGCACTCACATCAATCTATATTCAAAGTAATAGATTACTTTTAATATTACTAAAATGCATAAAATATTTCTCAAATAATTTGCAGAAAATACTAACCGTTTCAAAATTTTCTTTCTTTATGGCAGCTTTCCATGCTTCCGCAAACGCAGATTTGTAATTGTCTTTAGTAAATATTCCTGTTGTTTTACCCTTTTTGCTATCCTTAATAACATCCATAAGCTTTGCAAAATTGGCTTTATCTTCATCACCCTTTAAAAAAATTTAATGAATTAAATGTTACTTAATATGGAATTTATATTAGGAACATTATAAACTTTAATAAATTTCTAGTTATTTCTTTAGATACTTACTCTATCTCTAATGTGAAGTTTTACAGGAGGTACACCAGTTTCTTCCGACTTGGATTCTTCTAGTTTTCTTAAAAACTCAATCTTTTTCTTGCTAGCTAAAAAGTGAATGGAATCTTCCGCTAGTATCATGACAGTATCAGGTAGTTCGTAGTTAATAAGCCATGTCTGCAATTAAAAGTAAAAATCATAAGATAAAAGAGCTGGTATAAAATGACAGAGAAATATCTTTCTTATTGCGTTTGTTGGGACCTATACTTTTGGTATATGAGTCAATACATTTATAACAAATCCATTGAATTCATATATACATATTATAAAGATGAAACAGATATTTTTACCGCAGAAGTAACTTATACACAAAGCTATATGGAAAGTAATGAGACTGGAGGAACATCGATGAAATTGTGTCATCATTGTATCATGTTGGTATTGAAGCAATATGAGCAAAGCGGAATTACATAGTTTTTATTCTACATCGCCTGCAATATATTGTAGGAAATTAGGTTGCCCAAGAACGGGTGGTATACCAGCGCTAGCTCTCTTCAGAAGGAACATGATACAATAATGTCGAATAGATGAGCTGCTTTGATACAAGTTGAAAAAAACTGTTTCGGTCTTGACTACTTGTGCAACTCCATTATCACTTTCTTCTCCGTACATAAGTAATCAAAATATTAATTAAATTTAAAGTACGATTAAATGAGTTATTGTACTTATCGATGTAATAAATTGCGCACTGTTATCAAATAGTAATGCAAACTATGCCCATATTTTAGGTTATAATGTACCTCTCAATTAAAGCCCTGAATAATCATAGAAAAGCAATAAATGTATACCATTCTGCTTATTTCGGGTGAGAAAAAGCTTCAACGCAAAGGAAAACGTATATCAACGTGTATCATTGTGTAAAAAAGAAAAGAAGCAAGATAGAGACGAGACTGTGCGTGTAACAGATTGATGGTACATGTATAAATATACCTGAAGCGCCGTAGACTTGCTGTAGACAACATCCTCGTCGGCACCGACGACGGATATGAGGCAGTCCATTTTGCTGAAGCTCTCATCGGTTCCGGCTTCTCCATCCTGTAAAATAGGCGATCGCGTGGAAATACACAAACGTTATTGAAGGTACAATATATCATAGATGCCCGGACATTTTGAGCGTGCTGAGAGGTTAGAAAATGCCGTCTCTCAGGACAGTCACGCGTGCCGCTTACCTTCCAAGCGTTGTACAGGCGTTTCATACGCCGGAAAAACGTGTCCTTGTCGAGCAAGGCGTTAGCCATGGCTGGTCAGGAGCTGGGCTGCCGGCCCAGCTTCGCCTGGAAGAAAAGACGTTATACAGACGTTCGAAGGTCTTGACCGCTGCTTTCTCGCGCGCGCGCGTCCGGGTACTGAATGCGTAGTAAGTACTTATATATGGCGGGACGACGAGAGAGAGAGAGAGAGAGATAGATAGATGCATACAACACCGCCGCGGCACGCGGGCTTTATATATATTATATATATATATGTGTGTGTGTGTGTGTATATATATACTTAATAATAGTAAGCTGGAGGCGTATAGCGTGCAGTAATTATATATTGTTCCCTTTTCCGTAGAAGTTTGGCGGCTATTCGCTTCTTTCCTCTTTTCAATACTGCGTGTCCTTGTTGTTCATTCGGTGTAAAGCATGCGAGCCATCAGTAGGTTCGGCGCGCGCGGACAAAATCGAGGCTGCCATGTTGCTTTTTCGAAAAGCGCGGGCAACATTTGTTTTCCGTATGTTATATATATATATATATATATATATATATATATATATATATATACATATATATATATATATATATATAGCGTATAAGGATTGTAAGTATATACAACATATACGTCATGCGCATTGCTACGTGTGTATGTATATATCTTAGTTTTTTAAATTAACAACATTACAGGTTGAATTTATATATCCGCACCATTTTAGGTGTTCCTAACGCAAGCGTTTGTCTGAATGAAAAAATATACGATGTAATATATTTTACGCGGTTGGCTGAGAAGCGAGCTGAACATATTTCTGCCACCCGTTATTTCATGAAAAAACTTTGAAAATTTCGAAACTTTCTTCGCTTGAGCCGAATGAGAACATTAAGGAGCTCGACACCGTCGCGTGGGTGGAAGATCATAGGCTATACCCATAAGCAATAAGTATTATACTCAGATTTGTACTTTTTATTGATAAAAACCATTTTTTGTTTCATTTCCTTTGACAAACAGTCTTTGACAAATAATTATAACATTTAAAATACAGCGAAAAAACACATTGCACAACAACGTTACAAAAAAGTTATAATTTATCATAACCAATTGTGGCACGTTTTTCATAAATATATTTACTTGGTAGATTTAGTAAATTATTTGCTTTGTATATTCCACAATAACCAGGGATAAACTTACTTTCGATCCCATTTTTTTCAAATTAATAATATATTCGTATCATATACACATTTTGTCTCTTATTCGGTACAACAATTTTTGACGATATTGAACATTTATACATAAGAATGACTCACAGTTCATATCTTGTACCTATATTGAAAATTTTGTTGAGGATTATATTCGTCTCATGTGAACAAAGATTTCTGGTATTTATTTAAACGAGCCTGAATTTTCGATAAATAAAAAATAAATGCTTAATAATGACTTACGTGACTAATTATTTGTATGTATATTTGCATTATGCATGCTAATCTTATAAATAATCTGCAAATTTCAATACGATTAGTCAAACTAATCTTTACTTCGATTAATAACTCCAGAAAGACGACGTTAAACATAAACAAGTATTATCTTTTAAACTGTTAGGCAAGTTCAAGAAAACAACACCCTTTAATACCTCTGATATAATCATTTAACAACATATTTCTATATTTACTAACGTTATAGAAATATAAATTCATAAAAAGGTCGATTCCACACTCTTGAATTACGCATACATATGCTCATTTTCTCGCAAAATATATCGAGTTCATAGATGCTCGACAGTTTGCTGGATTAAACAGAAACATGCTAAATATTGTCTAAGTCGATCTAAAATTTTGTTTTATTCTACTGTCCATTTTAAATGCATTTTTTTTATATATAAAAAGTATAGTCACACACTTATACAACTCGAACTGGAATTCTATTCCTCATTTGGAACCTTTTCGTTTATATACTTAGATAAATGTAACAGTTTTAATAGTAACATGCATTAAATACTTCAACTTTTCACGCTTCGTGTATATTTAAAACGGAATTTTAATTTCAAGTGTCAACTTGTCACAGACCATAAGAATACATCATGATAACGTTCGTCACGAAAAAGAAATAAAAAATTTATTGTATAAGGTTATATACCCATTTACAAGCCGTTCTAGTTTTTTCATACTTCAGCGGCTAATTTGCTGTGGTATGAATTCTCTGCGCAGAAATAAGCCTCTAAAAGAAAGAACTCGGCGTGTCACACGTCGCATATAGAAAAAGTAAGAAAATCGGCGGAAAGTCTCTCTCTCCATTAACAAATCACGGAGATCAATTAGACAAAGTCATAGAGTGAGAATCATTATCAGCTGGAAGTTCGTGGGCCGTAGCAGCAGTAGCAGCAGCAACGGCTTCCAGCCTTTTTCCTGTCTCAGCAGCAGCGTCCGGGTTCGCAATGGGTCGTAGCGGCGGGAGACTCGTCGTCGACGACGACGGAGGTGACGCCCGCACTGTTCTCGCTTATCACGAGGTGCGGTTCCTTTTGTATCTATAATATAGGAAAATCAACAATTATCATATTTTCCTCCTGACATAGATCAAATGAGGATCACAAGCAATAGTCACACAGACCGTTGCTTCTTTGCGGTGACTGTTGTGCTCGTGGTTGTGATTGGGATTGTGGTTGTGGTGCTGCTTGTTGTTGGCGCATACGTCTGAGCCGGGGGCCCCCGGTCGACTGTACAGTCTGAAATGTTATACAGGCTTCCATAAATAATTTTTTTATTGATGACGTATCCGAGCCAGCTGGGAACCCCGACCTCCCGTTAGTCGGCGCGGCGGCCGTCTTGTCAATCGCGCGAGACCATACCATAGTAGCCATGTCCCTCATCAGACATACATGTATGTATACCGGGGAGAGTCTTGCAGTAGCATATTGGAGGAACGGATAAAAATTTCGATATTGAACTATCATCGCGTACTGCAAGACTCTCCCCAATTTGTGCAAATCCATACGGTCAAGAGGAAACTTCTCAGGGGTAATAAAAGGTTGTGAGAAGATTCCTGCAGACTTTGGCCGCATGCAGAATCGCAGCCAAGTACTACTTGATGTATATGGGTGAAATCGCGCGACTGCGGATGAGCTGCCGCAGGCCGGCCGGCAGGCAGGCTCGGTCCCGGCCTCTATTACCTTATGCTCTCGGTGCGCGATCGAGGCGCCCACTGCGCGTAGTACCGCTGGCCGAGGCTCCGCTCCGTCGACCAACGTTCGTAGTGGTGTCGCAGCGAGTTGCGCACCTCGCTATTCAGGAAGCAGTAGAACAGCGCCACCAACAGACCCTTCGAACAGATGCAATAATCTCTTCACATCGATTACATCAATTTGTGCAAGTGCGACGCGTTAAATCGGCCGGAAAATGAAAATAAAACGAGAGAGGAAATCCAGCTTTTCATTAGAGCGCCACATAATCTCGCAGAGACGCACTTAGCCTCCCATCCCTCTTTCTCTCCTCCCTTTTACTTTTACCGTTTTACTGTGCCAGCTTTTACGTATACTATATGCGTAATTAAGGCCAAGTTTATCGGTCGCTTTCTTTCTCCGAGTATAATCGGCTGTCGTTCCAGAGAAAGAAAACGTTGCATATACTTTTCTTTTGCAATCATACCTGAGAGGAGAGCAGTATGGCCCTGCTGTAGGCGAACACGTTGGCGGCCTGTCCCACCGTCGGCCCGGCAATCACGAGAATGTACGTGACGCCGAGCAGCGGTATGAGGACCAGGAGAGCTTTCGCTGCCTTTCGATACTGCTGAGTCTCAACGGTGTTGGCCGAGCGCAGCTTTGTTATCAGGACCTTGAGATATTGCACGATTGGTTAAAATTGGAATAAATCCAGATCGTCGCAATCTATCAACCAATCCATTGATCGATCAATCGATAATAATAGTCTAGTAGCGCATTTTATCACTCACCCACATTATCATAAAGAGGAAGACGACGTTCATGCAGAGAACAAAGATCGCCGGGATCTGGTAGAGCCAGTCGAGCGGATGCGGAATCATCCAGGGACAGTGGCCCGATAAAGCTGCATTCTGTGGATCAAACATCATTACTCTCTCGCTCGTGAGTACGACGTACGCGCGTTATACTCTTATCTGCCTGACGAGTGCAGTAAAAGCTCGCCGGAATTATTCCACGTCTATATACTGATATAGAGCTCGGTATTATGCCCTTTTGTCTCGAGAGTTAGTGCATGTGGTAAAAACTCTGTAGCGCGTTAGTTCTCGTGATTTATATTTTACTATACGCTATTACAAGAAAGTTAAATAGTAAGAATTTCTAGTTTGTATACCTGGGATCCCGCCGTCACCGAGTTCTCGCCCATGGGCTGCAGCGACCTGGCTACTACCCAAACGGCCATTACCATGAACGGTATACCTGCGCAGCATAAATCGATTATTTTTACGTTTAGAGACGCATCGCCGCGTGTCCTATATACTCACCCCAACCTATGAACAGGCACGTTCTGAGTTTGATGACGTCGCCCGAAAAGGTTTTCACAACCAGCACGTACAGATACAGTCCTGTGGACATTGCACAAACGGGTAATTTAGTATTGCATATAATATAGAGCGCAGCACAGTAGTAGTATGTACCTTCGACAAACATCCAGAAAAAGTTGGTCAGCTGAAAATAGTGGTAGAGGGAGTAGGAGACGATGCATATCGGTATGTTCTTCTCGAGAGTAACCTGCAAGTCGAAAGGCAAAATCAGTATAGCTGTAAGCATAATTGTTTACGATCGAACGAACCTGAGAAACGATCATCACAATCCAGAGAAAATTGGCGAGTATGTAGGTGAACATTAAATTCGTGTGTATGATGTTTCGAAGGCATTTCAGTTCCCTGCAGCGCAACAAAACGGAACAACGCAATTATTATCTCGCCGCGCGAAGACAGTGGCGTATAAAAGCAAAAACAGAGAGAGTTTATTATTGTTAGCTCGGTAATAAAAGTGTACCTGTAGTATAGATATATGACGACGGCGACGATAAGCGTGGATAGCGAGAGTCCGTAGCCGACGAGGTAGAGAGTGGTCGTTATCTCGATGCCGCTGTTCCCGGCCGGCGGCTCTGGCTGATGTAGCTCCTGGCACTGAGAGTAGTTGGACTTTTCGTTCCAGGTGCCGTTCGGCCAGCACCACCTGCTTGCGTTCTCTGCATTCGACAGATAAACATTTTTATTATTCCGCTCTCTTGTAATGCTAGCTCGTGGCTTATTATTCGTATATATATGTAGCTCTCGTTATGCGCTTTTATGTTCTAATCGATACAGCTTCTTATTCTTCGCTCAAGCTTATTACATTTGTTCTTTTAATCGTATACAGAAAAGGGAGAGAGGCAGTCGCATTATAGCGACTCTGTGTAATGCGAACCGTTGAATCCCAAATTTCATTTCCTCAATTGAGGCGGGAGGTGATTTGGACGATATAGCCGCAGAAATAAGCTTGTACGATTAATTCACGCGCGTTTTTCTTTTGGGCAAATAGTGTAGCTGCTGTTTCCATTTAAAAATGGTTGCAAAAACTGTTTTCACTTATAGTGTGAATTTCAATGCTTTCTCAAAAAATTCTCAAAGTGAAAGAGACGAAGAGTATATACGTTTCAAATTCCTCCCATCTGCGCGCGACGAAAATTGTACCGAGCTGGTTCTGCGAATTTAAAATAGCGAGTTGGCCCGAAAATAGCGCAAATCTCATTGTCATCCCACGAGACCGTTGCCTCCGATGCTCGAGATACGTCAGATCCGTTATTATACATTAAGAAAAGAGTCCTCTCAAAAACTGTTTTGGAAAAAATATAGTTCGGTCATTCTTTGCAGCTTAACGTTCACGACCCTCTCCGCTCTCTAAATCCCCTGTGGGTATAAACCTATACAGCTCGCACGACGAATCTCTTTTCTCGCGCTGTCTCCCTTTTTAAAGTGACTGAAAAAAATTATTTCCGGGTCTGAGATACTTCTCTGAAATAGCCCCACATAAACGCGGATAGTAACGAATCAAATCAAAAGGTGCGTGTAATATCCGTTGTGCGCGAAGGATTTAAGAGACAGGGCAGCTTAGCTCTGGCGAAAGTTGCGGAGGATCAGCGCTCAGTGCGGTGGTCTGCTCTAGATAATTATCGGGATTTAGGATCCGGGCGCGTCGGGCAAATATTTGGAGGCTAAACAGCAGCCGAAGAGATTGCGCGACGGGGATGGCGAGCTGAGCCAGGCTCGAAGGGGATCGTGGCGATTAAAAATTGCGGCTTGATTACGTGGGATCGAGGAAAGGATAATGGGGTCGACCATAAACCGAGACTATCTGGCTTGATCTTCTTGAGGCGACCTTCCGACTCTATAAAGAGATTTTTCGGGCTGAGCTCGGGGAGAGTCGATTTTTTCATGGGGTTGACGTTTTCGTGATTCGTTATTTTGAAAAGTCGTTGTTTGCAGTATATAAGATGAATTCATTGTGTGAAATATGCGCTGGGAACGAAATAAACTTTAGCTATATCGATTGCAAATTAGCCCGCGCAGGTTTCCCTTTCTGCAATTACTGGAAATGCTGAATCCACAGTACGTTATATAACTGATGAAACTAAATTGAGAAATCCTAATCAGGCACGCGTGCATGTTTTTGATCGTCGTAATAAAGCGCAATTCATTTACCGATGTATAATTACGACTGACAATGAATAATTAATCAGTGGATAAAATTACATAGCTGCTGGTGCTAATTAAAGAGCGTTGGGATTCCATTCATTCATAATATTATTCCCATCAATCAAAATGAATAATGTAATAATTGAATTACACGCTCGAAAGACTATCACTCTCAAAAATACATAGTTTGATTGTCCAAAAATGTAAGCTATCCAGTTTGGATTACGTAATTTATCTGTTGAAAATGATCGTTTCAAATGATGTATGGTCATCAACTCCGAGTTAGTGGGTATATTAGCAGTCGAATATATTCAGAAAAGTACGGCAGCAGCTAGATTTTATTTGTTTCATATTTTTATAATTCATTGCTTCATTACGTTTGACGTTATATTTCGTTATGCAATACGGCACCTAAATTATTTTGAATAATGATATGATAATAATCATCTCATCGCGATAATACCTTTATCAATATATGATGAGAATTATCAAGAAGCGGTGGACTTTCGAAGGTGATCGAATAAATAATTCCCAGTGTTTCACTATTCGATCGTAGATTTTATTCAAACTGAGGTGTAGCGTGGCGAGGTGAGAAGCGTGTGGCTCGGCGGTCGAGGAGAGAAGAGAAGGAAGCTACTCTGAATTTCGGAGCAATAGCTAAATGATACTGACTCTCTTTAATGTAGTCCTTACTGACTTGACTACTCTCATAAACTTGATGTTAAACCGCGCGTAAATTCAAATTTAACTTTGGATAAAACAATTATTAATTTACAAAAGAAAACTCCATTAATATATATCTTCGAATCGTATAGCAATCGATATATTGTAAATTAAAAGAAAAGACAACAGCCACAAAATTGCCGGCAGCAAAAAGCCCGAAAATCAGATAAACTGCATCCTTCCCTCGTAAATCGTGCCAACCGCGCGTATCGCGGACGCCGTCGCTTTATGCAACAGCAGCAGCCACGCGCGCAGATCGTTAATTCGAAATAGTGCAAACGAAAAGGCGCAACATCGCGGCCTTCTGAATTCCCCGTGCAAGGTCACACTATTTCTAATATAAATATCGACGAAAGCTCTCTTTCTCTCACTCTCCTGCCTCTTGACATCTCAAACATACATCGCCTTTTTTTCAGACTCGGAGATCGACGGCTCCATTAGCGCCCCCGTTGACACTGCAGCGTTGCTGTGGGCGTTACGCGTTAGATTAAAATTTCTCTCAACCAGGGGATATATACTTTCGATAAATATTGTATGCTTATAGACGTCGGCCGTCGATTCATTACCTGGCTGTATACCCGTGTTTCTGTACGTGGTATGGTGTGGTTTCGCGGCGCGTAGTTGACCTGAAACTTTTATTTGCTTTCGCGGTGGATTATTTTGGACGTCGAGTGGACCGGGTGTGGGTCAGGCGATATTTTTGCATGTACCTTCGGTAGATGTGCGAGATATAATGTGCGTATGTGTGTGTGTCGTTTCTAATTGAGGATCAGGTCGGAGTTGACCGGATATCGACTTGTCTCCGTTTATTTTCGAGGGGACGTAACGATCGCGAAAGGATTAATTATTACCGATCGAGCGCTTAGCCGCACGTGCGCGGGCTCGCAATTGCGGAGGGATATAGATATATAGGTATTATATTCGTGGCATTTGTACGGACTTATTGAAATTATTATACGGTGCAAACATATGTCATATTAGCAAACAGTGGAAATTAGTCGAATCATCTTGAACAAAATAAAATCTGATATACAATATATGTGAGTAAACAGCCTCCACAGCTCGTAAAATGTGAGTGAAAAATATTCTGCCTTATGATAAGCCTTCCTGCGCCTATAGCGCAGTGGAACAGGTTGTATGTGTTCAGACCGCGTCTCGACGCTTCGCAGTTTTTATATATACATTCGTAAGAAAAAGAAACTTCGCGGATCGCTGGTCAAAGTCTCGGCATGCAGACGATCTCATATTCCGCGGATATCAAAGTCAAAACGCGGTGTGAATAATTCATTGCACACCCTTGAACCCCAATTTCTGCATCCCCGTATTTCGATACTACCCTGTAGAATATGAACGTCTGAAATACACCTGATATATTTTTCTCATGCGCCGCAGACTTACATTGTATTGATATTCAAAGCTTCTCGGTTATATGTTTTGGGATAAAACATCTTTTTTCCGGTGGCTTAAAAAAATGCGCTTCGCAAAAGGTGGAATTTCGAGTTACGAGCCTATTTAAAAATTCATCTCTTTGTTTTACAGTTCGATCAATCTATGCAAATCGAGTTGCGACCCCGGAAAAAGCAAAAAAAGTGCAAGCCAGCGCGCGTAAAAATTTTAATCAACCCCGGCCTACACCGCCGCGAGCCAATGGGATCTGACACATTTACAACGACCCCTCGTGGCGAAAAGTGAAAGTAGAGAGAGCCCGAGCTTTACATTGCCTGTTATAGGAATTGTTAAGAAAATTGCATTTTATTAACAAAAAAGGTATTATTATGAAGGTTGGAGAGTTCCCACCAAGGCAGAAGAATGCCAATACCGATTGTTGTGCATTGAAAGGTTGTGAGAGTAGGGCAGACCAACATTTAAGTCTTAGTTTTCATCGCTTCCCAACGCCTAACACACGCTTCGTAAATAAGCAGAACATCTTTGGCAACTCCGAAAAAATTGACATTACTGAAGCATGGAAAACTGTTTTAAAAATTAATAATATTAGTAAGAGAACAAAAGTCTGCTCGTTTTTTTCATTACATATTTTTTCATTACATATTTTTTCATTACATATTGTCAATACAAATGTATTCATAAAACATGTATAGGTTAGAAATTTACTGATAGCAATACAGCAGAGCAGCTATGATGTGCTTGCATTTTTCACCCAAGCCAGCTTTACACGAACAAGAACAATTTAAAATAATACCACTTTTTGATACTTCACCCTTAATCTCGTGTGGATTTTCTCTCAAGTTCGATGTTTGTAAACAAACAGCTGTGAAGCTCATAGTATTATCATTTTGTAGCACTTCGTTTTTACCACATTTAATAATATGTCCCGCCTTGTAAACCCTTTCACCCTCTATAAATTTGCGCTGACAAGGATTAGATCCAGCCCAATCGCAGATGCTCTTCATTGATATCATTTTTTATAATAAATAAACTAAGAATCTCCATATAAGCACTGTGTAAATCCGGGCTCTCATACGCCATATTGGATTTTCTATATATCTATATATATTGACTCCGCCTATGTGTCAGATCCCAATACGCTTGTGCCTGTATGGCGATGAGCCTCTGCATCCGTCGACGCGCCGAGAGAGAATGAGAAGCGGAAAACTTTTCGCTCCCGCGCGTGCTCTCCTTCTCCGCACGTTATATACATGAGGGAGTTATTACATACGCACACACAGTACAGGAGCAGACTTGCATATGAAGTATCGAGTCAAGAGCGAGAGTTAGCTAAGTTTATTACGTACGGGGCGGTCGGCCCAGTCACGCGCGTATACAACGAAAGTTGAACGCGTTTACGCGCTCGTTACGACATAGAGATGTACGCACTTATGAGAGCAGGGCTTTCACTGCGTGTCGCGCGACACGCGCGCTTATACTACTGCGGAAATGACACGCGGACGAATAAGAGTTAGTTTTATTCTTCCGCACAGTCGAGTGAGGCGCGTAAATTAGTCGGTGGGACGACCGACGAGGAAACGTAGGGGGATCAGGGGGATAGTCTCATGAATGATTGGAGATGGAGAGAGTAGTAGCGCGACAAATGATCTCTTGTCGAATACTGCGTTTAATTCTTGCGAGTATAACCTTGTCACGTGCGCAGATTTTTCTTATTAAAAACAAAAAAGTTAAATTGCCTTTAAATATTTTTAACCTTAGAAAACCTGTATCTGTATAAGAACTTTCCTAGAAATGGAAATAATTAAAAGTCTCTGGCAATGATTATTAAAAATACGCAGGACTTTTTATACTCCCCTTATGGTGGCGCTTTTAATGGCTCGCTTATACCCACTCGGCTGCTATGCATATACGATCGAGTTGCTCACTTAGAAGCCAGCGTTGAACGAAAGTGAACAAATATCGAATCATGCCTTCGCCGTACGGAAATGTACCGGGGATAAAACATTTTCTTGCTATATGAATATAATGCAGCCACATATAAAATCTTTGCGGTCTATAAAAAAAAATCATTTTTAATTTCCAGAATAAGCGTTTGGCTTTATTATCAGGAAATCTAGAGCTGATCTGTAATGAATTTCTAAAATATATATATATACAGAATATTTTGCGCGCGTAGGATATTGCAGGTGTCTATAGTTGACGAAATTTTTTCACCGAGGATTCTATGATATATTTACGTGCACGAATACTTGCGCTATCATTTTAACTCTGAACTTCATTATACGCATATAAAGTCAGTTGTATTGTCTTAAGTAAGAGCGCACTTAGGTAGAGCAGTGGGTATATTTATGAACTTCAATTACGGCGTTTGCTAGCTGTAAAGATAAAATTAACCAATCAACTGATATGACTGAAATATATTTATAAGAATAATATACGAAAAGTTGACAACATTTTAAAATGTATTTTCACTCGTATACTCGTCGAAAGCACATTAGTACAAATCGGCTCAAATGAGCCATTAATCCAAAATAATAATAGATAATCGTCCGCTGCCCTTCAAAAGCACTCAAAATTTAATAACGGCTACAAGCGTTCAGTTATTTATATCGACTTAAGGAGGGAGAGAGAGAGAGAGAGTTTCATCACTTCGAAACCAAATAAATTATTATTAGCGTATAAATGAGTCTAGCACATAATGACACGCATATAAACACCCAAGTTGGCGCATGAGCTTTATAAATGTAATATGGATTAAAGCTAGACATGAGATAACGCGGAGAAAAAGGCAATATCGAAAATTACATAAGGTTTGTTGAGGATAATGTCGCGTGCCAGTAACGTGTTACGAAATTAGGTTTTGAAGTTCGTGTCCTAAAAATTTGAGCGTATACAGAAAACTACGTTTTCATGATATTCAAATGAAGGAAAACATTTGGTACCGCGTTTACGACGATTTAATTCTATAGCGTAACTTTTATTAAGAGGACAACGGACTACATACAGATCATATATATATATGTATGTATATCTAGCCGCGAGGTATACATCAGCAAAGCACGAAAAGTATTCTTAACAAAGTTGTAATGAGCTTTCACAGAATTTGCAAGCCTCTTGTATATACTTAATTAAGTATAAGAACAGCGTTTCACAGCATTGTTGATTTATGAACGAAAAGCTTGCGCGAAAAAGCAAAATGCATCAGTATCATAAATAACTTTGACCTACACAAGCCTCAAAGGGAACCGGATACCGTAGTCAAGATTCATTAAAACGAAAAATATAATAAGTATATATACGACGCTGGTTAAAGGAACGACATTCCAATCTAACGATTATCTTGTCCTCTTCTCGTCACGCAGACGTGATGCTGTGTTCGAGCTAAATAAACGGACGGACGCGTTTGATAGAGTGTCGACGTTATATATATATATATATATATATATATATATATATATATATATATAAGCATCAAGGGTCGTCGTTTTGCGGTGGCATTTTGTACGAGCATAGCCGTAGAATTTTTCTTTCGCGAAAGCTCTCGCGATATATATGTTTTATACATAAACAAAGCAGAGCCGGGTAAGATAAGCGAGAGAGAAAAATGAGACCGCGTTATATAAAGAGGGGCCGATTCATAGGGGGGCGTAATTAAAGCTATAGGAGGATTGATTTTGATCTGCAGATTTTTTTTCTTTGTATTCAACGCATGGTGGACATGAATTCTTGTTATACAGTAACTATACATGCCACATTTTGTGTGGTTATTGTTCCCGGCGGGCTTTTATGAGTATAGGGGGACGATAAACAAGTGATGATTTATGAGGAGAGTTGTCACTCCCGGCATAGGTCGACTTGTTCTTCGTTATTTAGACTATAATAGTGTGGCGTTCGTAGAATCGATGGATTTTTATATACATATACGAGTATATATTTATTCGTAGACAGTTGTCATAAAAAATTACTCATTGTCAGTGCAGAATGAGGAAAATTTCAGCGAAAATTGAGTCAACGCTTTCCACTTGACAATAATTGAATTTTGCGAGTGCAATAACACCACTAATTTTTTCTTTGGCGGAAAAAAATTAAATCACGTTTGAACTCCTCTCAAGGCGTCGTCACAAGGAATGAAATATTATTCTTCCGCTCGGGAGAAAAAATGGAAAAAAAGAACAGGAGAAGAACATATATTGAAGTAAATTGCGACGTAACAGGTACACTCGCACCGAGACGTTTAATTGTCTTTATCAGCGCGTAATTGGCGCATTTTAAATAAGAGCTCGACGAGCGCGATGAGACAAAGAGATGTCGAGAGAGGAAACTCGATGAAAGTTTCGAATCTCGGATTGGTACTTTTCCAATTACTCAAGTTTCTAATCGAAGGAAGTGGACACGAAGTGACGGCAAAGCTCAGCCGAGTTTTCAAGTAAATATCAAGTCATCGGTGGAGCATACACATACCACACCTTATTTATTTCTTTCCATTCTCCGTAGGTCTCGTATAATTCTCAGAAATGAATAGAAAACCACCAGGGCGACAGAAATAAGAGCCACGAACATCAGATAAAGAGTCGCCTATCAACACCTTTGTCACGAAAAAAATATAGAGCTCCTGTTTTGTCCTGAAATTTCACGTCCGCCAAATCGCAGAAACGTTTTTCCCGCGAGAATAAGTGTCTACCCCTAAGCGCATAAATTTGATCCATCGCGATAAACATAGCCTGATACCTATATTTAATAATCCCTAAAACGAATAAGAAAAATAAAAAGAACCGCTAGTTGAGTCATAGCGCACAGTGCTCTACACTCTTTTGCGCATTTGAATAAATCACCGTGTAAAAAGGGACAGGCATTTTCAGGCTTCTTCATCTACACATAGAAAGAGTGGGAAATTCCTACGAGGTCTATTTCATCCTCTAAGATATACCTCCTCTCTATCGTTCCACGGAAGCGAGAGACAAAGGTAGGAAAGGCGAAAGGTTATAGGCGAGTATAGTCTCGGGAGAAGATTCGAGCCGAGTTTGTCGTAAAAAGGTGGAGGGCTGAACACGATACTAGCGAAGAAAAAAAGTGTATAGTGACGGACCAGCGATTTCGAGGATATATATGATATATAAGGGTTGATTTCGAGAGTCTACGAATTTTGAACAGTCCCTTATTCGGAGAGGATTTTTGGCTTGAATCGTACTGTTATTTTTTTCTTGATGAAGCATATCTAGATGGTGGTATTATTACTCCGGTTATTATCAGCTTAAAAGTAAACTGCCGATACTTTCGGCAGAAAAGATTATTGCGCAAAGTACACCTGTACGCAGAAAAGAGGATCAACGGAAAAAAGAAAAAAAAGCGCATATTATACATCCGCATCGCACACCCTCGGTAGCCGAGCATATCTGGAAAAATTGCGATCGCCTCCGGTAAAGCGGAACTCGCTCACGTTTACCCTCATTTCTGCTTAAATCGAACTCGTTTACGCAGAAGAAACGCGCGTCCAGCTGTGTCGCGCATGAGCTTGAGTTAAATAGACCTTACGCATAACTATTATATATATATATATACAGCTATAAATTCTTGTAAGAAAGGGATAGTATAACTACTTAGTGCAACTCGAGGCTGACGACGTTAGTGAAGGGTCGACTTTCGATATTTAGTTCCAAGTGACATAGTACACAAGAAACTCGGCTGACCTCAAATCAATCGTCGCGCGATCCGTCATGACGTAAAACTAGAGCAACTTTTGCACACGTACGCTTACTTATAACTCCGCGACAAACCTTTTCGCCTATTACACTCGATTGGCTGTCGCCCGACCGAAGCTTTTCTCGTTTCTTCTCCTAATACCGTCGGTGGAAAAGCCGAAAGTCTCCGACAGAGTGATTAACCCGGACTCGCTCCTCTCCCTCACTGCGTGCGCAAACTTGCTCACGAAATGCCGCCGGGGCTGTGATGCGTGCGGAAAGGGAAAGGCAAGGAAATATAAATAAATGAGCGAGATAAATCTTTCTGCCGCCGTTAGAAATTTTTATTTTTTACGACATTATTGTCGGTGGGTATATATAAGCACGTGCATCCGCGCGTATTATTTAAACACGCTTCGCGTCACTTTATTCGAATAGCGGTACACGCTGGAACTGAATAGCGAGTTTAACGCGTGAAACGTGCTACGTATATATATAGGTGTGTTTTACGAGGGATATAAAATTGGGAGAGATTCGGCGAGGGATAAGTGCCGAATCTGACTCTTTGAATTTACGCGATTGTCTGCGGGGATAAGATATACGCTTTGTATATTATACGACGCTTGCGGTAATTAGTGACACGAATGCTTTTACTATACACTTGACGCAGAGCCCGTTACGTCATGTATAGCTGCGCACGGGTGTGTTTTTTTTTTTTCGGTGTCCGGGTATTTTCAGAGGCAACAAAATTATACGGCGCGAAGGGTAGAACAGCTCCACGAGAACGTGAATGCGGGGCTAAAAATATTGCCTCGACAGTAGAATGACTTTGGAGGAGGACGTTTATCAATTCGGACGCACTGTTTACTTTTGTCTTGTAGAACATGTCGATCGTTAGCCGTCGGAGAATAAATACACTCTCTGTTTGGGACAAGATTTATAGAAAATTCACACAAGCCAAAAGAAACTCATAGTATAATATTGTCCACACTTTATTATTTGACTTAAACTAATCACCGCCAAATCAAAATAAATACACCTCGAAAATGTTGAAACGACAGATCATAGCGAAGAACAGAATCGGAGTGACCCACCCCGAACACTCGCTCTCTTAATCTCGGAGAGTATCGAGCCGCCGAAACTAAGGCCCGCTAAAACAAAGCTCTTTCCCGACAATTACCGAAGGGACTCGAAAGAGTCCGAGCGCTCTTTCCCGCTACGGCTACGAGCATATGCATTCACACAAGTATTTCCCACCAGACGATCTTCCAGCCATGACGTCACGAATCATCGAACAACAGAAAACGCCAGGACTTTATTTTAAAATTCTACAATTACCGGATACGTCCGGAACACTCTCGTTGTGTAGTATTCGTGACGCTTATAATGTAAGGGACAGTTCGTTGATAATAAATAATCTTTTGAAATAATCTGGTTTTGGAAAATTGAATATACATTGATTATAATGAGCTTTTGAAAATTTATCGATCAATAAGTGTGATTCAATTTTATGTGAACGCTAAACCGTATTATAGAAAGTCAATATTGAATTCGGGTTCCTATATAAGCTAAAATAATCGCTTGATATTAAATTATCATCAAAATCGAATACTATTGGACAAGTGATATATAAAGAGATAAATAAAATCAAATTTATTATATTTCATTTATTGTTATTTTGATAGGCGCGGTAAAATTACATTAGGAGAGCAGTTCGATCACATGGGTAATTTTAAAACAGTCTTTCCATAATTCAATAAAAACAGGCCGTATTATCGAACCGTTGAATTAATGACGCGCGAATATCACCCTTGTATTACGGATCACAATTTCTATTTGTCTTTCGCGAAAAAAGAAGCAATAAGACAGTGACACGGGTATAATAAAGAGTATCGTCGATTTAACGTAAGCCCCATCTCAGAAAGAGCTCTCCAAGAAAATGATAAGAGACAAACCGTGTCAGCCCGTCACATCTTCTAAGACCCGAGAATAGTATCAACCAATCTAATATTCATTTCTGCGCAAGCGTCTCGCATTATTGCAAAGTTCATGGTAAATATTCGTCGTTTATTATCAAACGCGAAGATAATACAGTCGAGTCATTCCTTCGCGACTCCATACCATATGAAGTGAGAGAAGGAAAATCTCTTTCCTCTTTCAATCCGTAGTTCAAGAAGTAACGGAAAATCTCTTATTTTCAACTTATATTATACTCGCACCGTCCAAGAAGCCATATCACCCAACGCAAACTTCCGCGAGAAAGCAAAGTCGACTATGGTAATACATGTCCCGGAAAATACTTGTCGAATAAAAGTAATAATATCCGCGTGGAAGGTGCGAGAAAATCGGAGAGGAAAAACAGAAGCCGCAAGAGTGGGTCGACTTTGTGTATATAATATACATATATGTACGCATCAGCAAAAGGAAAGGTTGGACGAGGGGAGTGGCGAGTAACGATAAGGATCGATCGAATCTCTTTGACGCCTAATTATGAATATTGGCTGCTTTGAAATTTTATCTCAACGAATGGCCATTTTTAAAAGCGATTCAACGCTTTTTCACATTTGTTATACCACTTTACTATATAATCTTATAGATCCTTGGAATAAAATGAGGTTCTTTTTTCCATTTTCGTCCAGCTGAACGAGGCTTTAAAAATAATTTAAATATAATTTCCTTTTCAACAATGGGGGAACAAGGCCTGAATAGAAACGTTGCGAATGAAAATGTTGAAAGGGCGGAACCGGTTATGCCGGATCTTATCGTAAATTACAAGGAAAAGAGGATTCCCAGAGGGCACGGGATTGCTGACCGTAATAAGAAACCTAGGTCGAGTATATATCGTTCTTTCGAATCATATATACTTACTGAAGAGAGAAAAAAAAACATTCGCCCCCGGGCGTTGTACAAGCAAAAAAGCTCGGGTCAAACTTGATCAAGCTTACGATAATAGTAGCGGTGTATAAAAACGAGAAGCACAGTTTCAGGTCTGCCGGCTTTA
The DNA here is from genome assembly GCA_020010945.3 of Muscidifurax raptorellus. Lineage (NCBI taxonomy): Eukaryota > Metazoa > Arthropoda > Insecta > Hymenoptera > Pteromalidae > Muscidifurax > Muscidifurax raptorellus. The sequence goes on along the minus strand of CM052078.1, from coordinate 12,666,038 downwards.
ATTACTTTTACAACGTAAAAATGTTTCAAGTTTGATGGAAAATATATGCATATCGTCCGAACTGGCGCATCTCGTTCTACTTGCAAAGCTATATCCGAAACCTTCATGGATATTTTGATAAAAGTTTAGAGAAGGCTGATCCTCACTTCCTTATTCTTCAGTGCCCACCCTCGAGTAACACGCTTTTCATTTCCTTATTACGACAATCCAAAAGGAAAACAACTGTCGTTCCGAGGAAGCAATTTATTTGCACAGCACCTGTATTCAACAACGGATAAATAATGAGGAAGGACGTAATTGAGTGGTTGGAAGAAATACACATGATTTTTAGTAAAGATACTGTAGCATAATTTATTATACGCTTTATCGATATACGAATCGCTTCATCATGTAACATTAAAAATTAAATTAAATCGGTTTTGGTAAGAAGATAAGAAGAAGAAGAAGAAAGAAGAAGTTTTTGAAAATTTAGAAATCTCATAACAAATTGATATATTTATTTATTAGTAACATACGTACGAATTAAATAATTCAATGTTTTTTCGATCTCTTGCGTCCGGTATATTTTGAATCAGCTTTGACTATTTTGCCCAATTTGCGATGCCTTTCCTTCTTTTTCATAATCCAGTCTCTTTTACATTTCGATATTTCTTTACTGTTACTTTCTCGGGATTTTCGCTTTGGAAAATGATTTTGAGAACCATCCAGAGCTCTGGGTAATTCAATAGAACCTGTGGTCATGAGGACAAGAAAAAATTTCTTTGCCTTCTTGCTGTTTGGATAGTCGATTATTGTTCCGCCAAAGAAGCCAGCTCTAATTGCAGCGGATGTGATTATGCTAATTTGATGATCATTTTCCGGATAGAATTGAAAGACTGCACGAGCTCCGCTAGATAAGGAAGCGAAGAGACTTTGAAAAAATGAGTTTAGCCGTTTCTGAATGGTATAGGAAGTTTTGTCTATATTGCATATCCATTGCAAAGCAGAAATACTGATCGCCCCATCAAAACTGGCTGCTCTGAAGGGAATGCCTTGTCCCATGTCAGTCACTATTAGATCTCCTTCAACGTCACGATCGTTAGCCACTTTCAACATAGCTGTAGAAATGTCTATTCCAACCCAGCAATGTCCATTATCTTCTAGTACAGTCCCACTGAGACCCGATCCACATCCTATATCTAGTAGAAAGCTTTTTCTATCATCCGGCAGCATTAAAAGTTCAAGAGCTCGTTCACACATTTGAGCTTGAATTTCCATGACTCGAGTGTTGTATGTATATTTTTGTGCCTCCGCATCATCGTAAAATATTTCCGGAGGTGCCAAGTGTTCAGGTCGATTCGACATTATTGTTCTTGTAAAGGCAATTAAATTACATAGAAAATCTATTCGGACTCTATATCTTCCTTACAGAATACACGTATTCAAACATGCAATAGCTGCTTTTTTCCACTTTCCACAAGCAAGATCTTGCCTACTGCTGATGATGGAATACAACACTAACACTGTTTTTTATCACTGAATTTTCCACTGTCAGATTGGCGATCTCGTACCGGCGACCTTCCTTTGAATGAATCTCCAAGACTCGCTGTTACTCGTTCAGTGCGTTTACAGCAGATACTTCTGGCGAGGTACTAAAAAGTGGAAAATTGAATGTATCGTGTAAAAATATACGAGATTATTGTGAAATGAAAGGTTAAGATCGTATTGTTTACCTAAATATGACTATATGTAACCTCACATCGAATTGGTTAAAGCGCTGTCGCACACGCCACGCGGTGTCAGATTGCCGAGCGCGTGTATAGTGCAGTCGAGAGGTGCTGCCCTCTGTCGACTGGGCACTAATGACTTTCCGAGATCAGAACGTTTCGCGGGAAATTCAAATATACTATTACAAAAGTATGAATATTTTATTTTTCAATGCGCATGCGGCTATACCCTCGACTAACGAAGAGCCAATTTACTTCCTCAACACGTTATATTTCCCAACGTTAAAAATATGCACTCTCGATTCGAACAGTATTTTTCTCGCGCGGTTAAACGGAAAATGGAAAAAAAATCTCTCGCAAGAAAAATTATAAGCGCAGCTTTCAGACCATCGAGAATCCCCTTCGGCGCGGTATTCGCGTTTTCTGCAGTCGACTGCCTTCATCAGTCCTCCTCTCGGCAGTAAATCAGCGTAAATTTATCGCCGCGAGCTGCAGCTGTCGAGAACAAAAAGTCAGAGAAGAAGAACGAATGTATATATAGGTATATAGGGCTGCGGGTTAATTGAATTTATGACACAAACGGCATATAGATGCCGATATGAATGAATAGCCGACTGCAGAAAAGTAAGAGCTGTTTACGACCGAGAGCAATCAATAGCCCCCAGAGATCGAGTTCAGCAAGTCGTCATTGTGTTCGAGATGTACGATGCAATTACGTGTATGTACATCGTACGATGTGATTCGGTTTGTATAGTACACGCGAGAGCTCCGGGATAAGAGCAATTTTGCGCGTTTTAAATTTCATGCCGCGCGCGGGCGGGCACTCTGGATTGAAAGTTTAAATGAGATTTTCTGATAAATGAATTCTAATTAGAGTTTCGTGTATCAGTCAAGCCGGGGAAGCCGCTCATATTTCAACCGAGCCACCTATTCAGCTTATATTCCACTTTTAATATAATTTTATTCTGTAGAAATTTTCCGCTAGCGCGCAGTGAAAAAGCTTATGATTTTGCAATCGATACCTGCGGACGATATAGCTTATTATGAAAAACAAAATGTATACAGGTTCTTTCATTTACAAGGACGACTCGAGTTTTATATTTTCAAAAGTTATGTGGATGTAAGTGGTTCATTCATGAGAATTTAGCTATTTAATTTTACGGCTCGCGATTCGATTTCAATTAGTCACTTATTCCGCGACAGTATTCCCTTCACTGTAGATCAGCGACGAAGACTTGCTTCCAAGCTGCAACGGAGTAGTTTCACAAAACGGTTCAATTACAAGCGACCCTAAATATTGATGACTTTCTTCTACAGCTTTCGTTCTCGTCTCTGCGATCAATCTATATTAGCGTGCAAGTGGAAATAGATTACAGGAATGACAATTTGAATTGAAGGGTTTATCGGTTCTCACCGCGGCGCAGAGTTTGATGATGAGATGCAAAGCTGAGCCCGTTTATTTGATGAAAATTTCAATTCGGCAAGAAAAAGTGTCAATCGCAGAGGTACAGTCTTATTCGTCCCCGGATACGAAGCGCAATATGTTGAAATACACTGAGCGCCACGTATAAGAAGTAGAAAACGAGTGTGAAGTAGCGCTTGGATATCTGATGGAAAAACAGAGCAGAGCACGTTGCTCACACCCCAGTGAGCGAAAAGTGAGGCTCTTTTGAATGCAGATACCTCTATTCAGTATGAGAGATTAGCTTCTTTCTCGGATGTCTTTTGTGGGAAATCATATAATGGTCGAGATTTTTCTATATATAGATACCTATACAATATTACGACGAAGATCCGCCCACTTTCGACAAACAAAAAAACAGCCCCTCAGAAAGTTGGAATTGGATAAATAATTTTATCTCTCCCTAGCGTAGTTTTGCTCTTGTCTCTTCCTAATGACATTGATGAATCTACGAGGTGATGACATATAAATTTTATGCCGCAATAAAACAGCTTTACTCTTCCGATATATCTTGCGCTAAACTTTTCAATCGATCCCGCTATTTCTTTTTCTTGAATAATATGAAACCCAGTCGAAATATGAATTATAGAAACATTCCGCATAATAGCTATCCATATATATGTGTAACTCCATATAGTATACGAATCGATTTAGTTCGACACCTTTTGAAAGCCAAGACTCTCTGAGATCCGATCGACTAATTAAAACTAACAACAAAAAATCACGAAAACAGCTGTGGTATATAGTGTCGATAGCGATAAGATGGAGATTCACCCCAATAATATAAGTAACGAGAAAATTCGCCTTCTATCTCGCGCGAGTAGGGCCTTGCCATGTATTACTCCCCCTTTAGCTAATCTGATGGCGCGTCGGAACACGTGCGGGCGCCGCGCTTTTTTTCACAACGAGATCAAAGAAGCATCGGCCACCCCTCGGCTACTTGCTTCTTTTCGGATTTTTTTTTCTTTTTTTTCATATCGAGGCTGTCGTTGGAGATATCACGCTTAATTTTTCAATATCGAGCTGACGAGCTTTCGACGAGCGATCGTTGTCTGAATTGGTCGATAAGAGTTTTCGTCGGGTGATGATATAAGACGAAATACAGCCACTGGTCAGACAATGCACATAGTGTAGTATATCGTGAACTATATGTGTGCGTAACGAGGGAATCATTGGAGTGACTCGCGATGGCCTTGGGAGAAAATGGCAGCTGGAGATATTGAAATCGTGATGAGTTTCATTTTGAACGGGAAAAAATATATACTATATATACTACTTCTGTATATTTTGTTTCTTGCTCATGGTTCATAGCTTCTATTAAAAACATGTTTTCCTGCTAATACTCTTGATGTCATTGTATTTACGTGGAAATACACGCATGTGATCCCGATATGTTGCACCGAACACAAGTAGCAGTTATATACTAACTGAAATTATATATACATTATTCTATTTTAAAAAACGATAGTAATTACTTTGTTGTTGTCTTAATGTATATAATTAACGATTTTTATTGTAGAAATAAAACTGAAAGTAAATATATCCGTATATATTAGTAAAACTTAATTTGTTTCATTTTGTCAGCGTTTTTACCAATATCTAATGATGCATTTCCAGAACTAACTAAATAAAAACAAACTTTTATAGCAACAACTGTTTACTCCTAAATGCCTTTCTTGGTAAACCTTCCTCCGGCGAAACTCATGGTTGACGAAACCACCAGTCGCTGCTTATTACGATTCCAAGACAGTTTCAGAAGAGCAGTGCGCCCCAAATATTCCATTTCCGTTTGTAATGCATTGCACATTATTAATTGTATACTATATAGATCGAATTAAATGAACAAAACGCGAAGAGGCATTATTTGCAGTAGAAAATGTCTTGTATGGTCAGACGTACTTTATTGCGGTACTTTAATAAAATGTCAGAAATACGTTTGAAATTTTATTTATTTATATTGCGAGTTGGCGGAATGTTCGAGAAGAAAGATTAACATTTTATAAAGCACTTCGAATAAATGGATTGCACTTGAAGCTACAATCGTATATCCTTTATACACCACATCTGGTACACTCGAAAAATGTTCAAATTAAATTCTATAACCGCGCATAAAATGTCGCCATATCAGGAATTCCATACGTGCGCGAGAGCAACGAAAGCATTTTGAAAATGCGTTTTCGCGGCGGTGGTCGTTTATCTCCATTTCGTCGTCGAGCGGCGAGATTTTTAATGTAAATAAAAGTGTCTATTTCCGTGCGGGCGTCTCCCGTGTTTTACAGGACCTGCTTTCGGGCCATCTTCTTTTATGAATCTTCTTCCTCGCACATCAGCCGGTCCGAAGATAAAAGCAGAAAGGTCTCACGTTCGCCCCGTAAAAAGAGCCAACTATGAAGTAGGACGGCTATAGACCGTTGGGACAAAATTAAAAATAAAACTATAACTCGCTATATAGCCGATAGCGTATAATAATTCACTCGTGTGGGTTCCGAAATTGTGGCCGATGCGGATTCAGCGCTGAGTCGAAACCCCGTATGTGTATTATTGCGTATCCCGTATGCGCCCGGAGCTTCCGCGTATAAGCTGGATTTCGAAGTAAAAATAGCCGACTCGGATCCTCGCCAATTGATTACAAAGTCATCGTCCAACAGCCGGTGCGTATACCTTATAGTCTCAAATGCAAATCTCGTATGGTATACATAGCAATCGAGCGAATCGTGCCAGTAGGCCGCCTCCGGCGTCCTGTAAATTATCTGTCTGGAATCGATAATCCAACGACGCACTACACTGCTGTGTGTTATATACTTCCGACCGACAGACCGACAAACCGAGGGCTCCTTTTTCTCTCTATCTGCAGCGGACAGTGATTCATGTTGTCAGGAGAGCGCGACGCAACGTCATCGCCCGCCGCAGCTTATTGCCTGCACTATAGTAGCGCCATTCGCTCGAGTTAGCAGCTCTGTTTCCGATGGGGTCAGATTTGTAAGCGAGCGGGTAATCGTAGGATTTTATTTCAGCGACGCGATAACTTATTGTACTTTTTCTTGCGGCGACTCTCTTTAAAGTTTAAAGGTTTCATGCAAATCCTTGCACTATGCTGCGTAGTAAATACCTGAATTATAAACTCGAGGAAGAATCTGCATACCGAACACACAAATATTCTCCTTAAATTTCCGATAAAGTTTCGCTTTCGAGAATTTTTACTCAGCAAAATATCGTTTTGATAATTGTTTACATAGCGAAGCTTTTAAAGCGCTCAAGATTCTCGGATGCTCAAGAAACAATAATCTCTGTAAGCTCGAGCAACGACAGTTTTAAGCTTCCTAACGCTATATTTTATGAAAAAAATGACGTCCCGCGAAATCATAAAGTGCTCTCCTGTATACGATGCGAGCTGAGATATCGGTTAATAAGCTATAAAATTTTATACTGGCAGAACCCATCAGTACGTCATCTGTTATTTTAATGTACTTCTCGGAACGTCTTCTCGTAAAAAATTTAATTTCTAACAATTTGTATGCTTATAATAATGAGCTTGAAATAAAAGGGAGCAAAATTCAAAGGCAAAATAAACACAGACGAATTAGCGGATCTAGCTTTGTGTGTATAATCGAAGTACTGCACATATACAGAGACAGAAAGAGAGAGTGTGAGCTTATAGACGCACAATGATCGTCCGGTCGGTAGCTTCGCGCATAAAGCAAACAGTCGTAAATTGTTGGGCAAACACGCGGCTCCATAATGCCGTGTAGTGGCTGCTTGCGTTACATTGTATATACGGACACCTATCGCCTAGTATATATAGCTCCTCCTCGCCTAGCTACACGCCAAGCATAAAGCCCATGTATACGTTATACACCGGAAATTGGATTACTCTCCGAAAAACCAGAGAATATTGTGAAGCTTGCAACTGTAGTAGAATTTTATTTTTCAAGCGCTAGCGATCTCGTATCCACTGCGCGTCGATTTCATTTTACTGCCCGTCAGTTTTGGGTGTACGTGTACAGCTCGAATTTTTCTTCTGCGACGGCCGTTGTAAAGATTGTCCTCGCTCGAAAGTAGATCGAGTGTTTACGCTCTTATCTACAGCGCGGAGCTATATCGGTTTCTTACACTCCTTTTTACTCGCCTACGCGACTGTTTACTTTTGGCGCCGCTTATCTGTAGCAATAGAAATTGCTCGACTGCATTAATTTGCGATATTTTAATTTAATGATGTATCCAGGCACAGATAACGCTAATTCGACACTCTGGCGTTTTCTCGGTAACGAAAATAAATGATCCTAATCGCGTACAGTATAGTTCCTTAATTTTTCCCAGCCATGCACACCTGTCGCACCGACAGCTTTAGCGGGACAATATGCGAGCCTTGACGAGCGACGGATAATTATAACGCCCCGAGCTCGATCGTGTTTTCCAAAAGTGCGATGCGGTGTAGTTGCCGCATATTTATTGGCTTTGCGCGTGTCGTTTATTACGAGTGATATAAATGCGACGCGGGCTAAATTAACATTATATGCTAGAAAATATTGGAGAAGCTATTATGGTATAATCGGGTATAATGCGAATGCCGAGCGTCAGTTTCCAAATACATCATGGTATGTAAAATTTGATATTCGCCGTGGAAAAATAAAAAATCCCCTGTAGTTAATTAAACAAGTTTCCCCTGCAGTAGCTAGTGGCCATAAAGAGTTTGAAGAGAAAATGCCCGAACGAGTTTATGAAAGTTGTGTCCCATCGATCACGAAGGAAGTCGCTATATTGTGCAGAATAAAAAATCGCGAGATCGTCCCTCTATCCATCAGCTGTCGCTTCTAATTAAGCGCTTACTTCGGACACGCGCGCATCACTGGATCACAAGCGGGATTAATTATTGCACGTTTTAATTGCGCCGTTCTGTATATTGACTAGTTCTTAAAACGCGAGCAGAAATATCCATATTGATCGACCTTTGATCCGACGTATAAAATGGAATCGACGAGTATACTCGTTAATTTTAAAAGAAACCAATTCATACACCAATCGACAGGTGGACGATAAACCGATTTCGCCGCGCCCGGTAATTTTCGAAAACGAACGACGGCCGCACGTAAAACACAAACTAATTCTCTCTCTGTCCGCTGGAACGCTGACTAATTGTTTTCAATTACATAGCGCGTGGCGCCTCGCCAAGTGCAATTTAAGCTCCTGCGCGATCTGCACATCGCATAAGAGTATGAACGCGCAGCGACGTAGGAAACAAGCGAGAAATCGCGCGCGGACGTCCATTCGTTTACTCGTACTACTACTATACTAAGGTTGCACTTACTATAGCAGTCGATCGGCAAATTATTTTCGCTTGTGCGAATAAGGACATACATTTACTTATATAGCATCTAATTAACTTTGAGGTACCAGAGAGATATCCCCCCCCCCCCCCCCACCTCTAAACGTCGTATACCTACTATCTCTCGTCTCTCGCTGCCGTGTAAGAGGGTGTAACTAATAAGTGCACTATATGCTCGAGCGTCACTCGATTCATGCGCTAACTGTATTACTATTCCAAATGAGCGGGCGCACACGTACAGAGTCGTATCGCGAGCTCCTTGACTTCAGCACTGTTGTACGGCTGTTTCGCTCGAATGCTGTGTACGCTCTATGCGCTACGAGTACGATACGGTAAAATCCATAAAGAATAATCGTTTAGCAGGCTTAAAAACAGTATATTGTGGTTTTGTAATAACACATGTATAGTTTTCCGCGTTTTTCGTGGCTATGAAGCGGGAGTAAATTAGCAAGTTTTCTATACACGGCCAGGTAAGCCCGCTATAACTGTATGTTTTTTTATGGATTTCCGTATATATCATACACTGACTGAGGCGACGAGCGAGTGCTATATTTATTATAGCGATATAGTATAATGTGGTGCGTAAAAACTATAATACATTCGACCATATAGCTACACTCTCGTATATGAAATTCGACTGTAAAGGGCCTCTCGCCGATGACTGCGCGATACGAAATACGAACAGTATAATAAGATCAACGATATCTTCATTTTTACGGTCAAGCTCACCCTCAGGTCCCCCTAAAAACCCTCTTTCGTTGCTCAAGAGCCGTATACAATATATATACCATTACCCCCAGCTTAAAACTCGTACCGCTCTTATATATATATGGCAGGCAGCGCCACACGTATACATATAAGAAGTTGTATGCTATACGGCGTTCCTTTTGTAACGACCATTGTACATCCTCGATACATCATCGATTTTACTGTGCAGCCCTTATCGTCGTTGCCGAGAAAGACGAGCTTCCAGCATCTATAAGACCCCTATAAAATGGGGTCCTTATATACACTCCATCAGCCTCGCGACCTTAACCCTTCGTATATAATAATATACATACGCCATAACTCGGCGGGTCGAATCAAGACACTCTACGCTGTGGATTATCCGGCGGAAGAGCGTGCGGAAAGTCCTATATATACAATAGACCTCGACGGTGTCAGCGCCGCAATTACGTTCATGATTGGATCACAATATACACGCGGTACACGGGCATATACGTTGAATACGGTTCTAAGCGCGTTGCTGGCTCGAAACGATTTCCTTTTAGTCGAGATATTTTCGGCGGCTGACCGAAGCTCGACTCGTTTCCCTTACGCGAATGAAATCGCCGCGGCTATGCAGCGGTACGTGTAAACAAGACATCGCTCATTCGTACGCGTAATCCAGTGTGTTATACATGTATATTAATGGAAAGCTCTACTAAATTCTCCAGCACAAGGATAATGCATCAGAGGGAGAGTAGAAAAATATCGTCGAGGACGTGCATGTGAATTATTTTACTTTGTAATGAGCGAATGCAGGCGTCGTGACGTTTGCCGGAGCATCACAGAAATATATAGCAGTATATAGTCGTATAATCCGCTGCGATATGTATGCTATATGCTTCGGATAAATGCGGCTTTGGAGCATGAGTAATGATCTTATTGCATGTTTGGGATTTCGGGAAATGTGGCTATTATGCTCGTTTCTTTGAGCGAAACCTCCTCTGCGTTTGTAGTTTTTTTTTGCGTTTTTATTTATTGTCAGGTGTACATTTTAAAATTGCCCGTTACTGTTAGCTGAGCGTATACTTTATGCATAATTGTTTTGCTATATTCAATCGTAGACAACTTTTTACTTAAATGAACATTTTTAACGATTTTTTCAAATTAAAGCTTTTTCCGTAATTTGAACCTATAAACATATACGCATTTTACGTTTGCGCCGTTATAGACATCAAGCCGTTAAACAATAATTATTTTTGACATGAATTTAAATTGCTTAAATAAAAGAGTCATGTTTCTCTCTCAGTGTGTGAGAAATTGTGTGAAGGGAAATAAAATTCAAAACAAGTCTCTCAAGTAAAAGTATGGGTATATTTTTAAAGTATTCGCTGTTACAAATCTCTAATATAACGATCCTACTCTAACGAAGCCTGACTCTCAACTGCCGCCACCGCGGACGGGCCTCAGCCCTTCGACCCGGCTGCCGCCGCCGCTCGCTGGAAAAATCCCTACTCTCACTCAATACTAAATCTTAGCAGATGTCAACAAGCATCGTACTCACTTAGATTTTCCAAAACGTCGCATAGACGCCTCATTCTATGGCTCTCGGCGCCGGGTCCAGCGATAATCCGCGCGCAGTCATAAAAAAAGGCTAACCGGCCCAAGACTGCGAGCTCGAATATCGCCGCTTTCACTCAAACACTCGACCCTGCGTTCAACGCAGGCCTTACAATCATAAAATAATATACTCTAAACTGCCTGCCTATACTCGAATGCTGTTTCCGCTCAAACCGCACGTGTACATAAATCCTAACTAATAAATATACCCGCCTAAACAAATGCGCAGTTCTTTCCCGCATTCACCCAAGCTAACGCTTGTGACGTGGGAAAAACTCGAAAGAAAACCCACGCCAGGAAATACTGTCACATCTGTCAAACATGCTAAAATTCTTATGTCTACGCGAGCATTATCAACCAAATTTATTGCGCTATGAAAAAACTAAATAATCTAAACGTGCAAGAGCTTTCCCCGAAAACACAAGCGAGCCTCTTTCGTGAAGCGGCTACCCTTCCAGGCGACACGTCTCCCAACGGCATCTGGACACAGAGAAAACAACCCAAGTTTTCCTTTCTGTTCCGGGCCTCACCTATTAATCAGTCGTAGCCGACTGGGGGTGAGATTAGCGGCCCCGATCGATCCCATTTGGATCGTCGTGCACGCGGCCTACACAACTGGTTTCGAAACCATTGTGCTGAGACGCTCACCTTCAGAAGTCTGTGCTTTCAGCTAATGCACATCGGTAACATCCTCCCCCCCGTACAAAACCTAGGGGTTTTGTACTTCAGAAAATTTAACTAACTTCCTAGTTGGTCTTTTTACAGTCCCATACGCAGTTCTAACCTCAGCTACGCGAACCTGACCATCAGATCCCGGAAAAACCTTAATAATTATCCCTTTTCGCCATTCATTCCTATCGACACTATCATCTAGTATGAGAACTAAATCTCCTATCTTTAACGGATCTTCGCACTCTCGCCATTTCTTTCGCGGAATTAAAGTCGGCAAAAATTCCTTAAGCCATCTGCGCCAGAAAGAATCTGCAAAAAACTGAGCAATCTGCCACTGTTTTCGTGGACATGTGGCTTGTAATTCGCATCTACTCAATTTAATTTGACCGGACGAAGAACCTAACAAAAAATGATTAGGCGTCAAAGCCTCTTCATCGCGAGGATCTACCGATACGTGCGTAAGAGGTCGAGAGTTTACGCTATGTTCAACCTCTGCCAGTACGGTCAACAGAACCTCCTCTCTCGGCGCCTGATCCTTTAAAACATAAGCTAACGCAGTTTTTACAGACCTAATCATACGCTCCCATACTCCACCCATATGTGACGCAGTCGGTGGATTAAACTTCCATTCTATGTTATTTTTAAGAGCGAAACTATCGATCTCAGTGCGATTTATTTCTTTAATTGCGGCTGCCAATTCTCTATTCATACCCCTAAAATTTGTGCCATTATCCGAATAAATACACACAGGCGTTCCTCGACGCGCGGAAAATCTTCGCAAAGTCATAATGGCAGAATCTGTTGTCAAAGTATGAGCTAATTCTATATGTATAGCTCTTGTCGTCATACACGTAAATAACGCGCCCCACCTTTTTTCTCGTCTCCTACCGATCTTTACCTGCATCGGGCCAAAATAATCCAACCCACAATGACTGAACGGACGCAAAAAACACGCTAATCTAGCAGGTGGTAGATCTGCCATTTTCGGATTAGCTGGACGGGCACGACGTAATTTGCAAATAATGCACTTCGATGTTAAACTCTTTAAGCCTGTCCGCAAACCTACGATCCAATATTTTTGTCGCAATTCGTTAATTACCGTTTCATGACTCGCATGGTAAAATTTCTCATGATATTCTTTAATTAATAATTTAGTGAATGTCTCTTTCGCGTCTAAAATAATCGGATGAATTGATAAAAAATCGCCTGAAAAGTTCTTTAAGCGACCTTCTGCGCGTAAAATTCCTGAATTATCTAAAAAAGGGTTTAATGGTGCAATTCTACTATCTTTCGAAATATCTTTAGACTGCTTAATAACGCGCAATTCCTCTAAAAATGAATTTGATTGACTAATTCTGTAACAAATATTTTCCGCGTTAATTTTTCTCTCAAACGGAGTTCTATTACGTTTCAATCTCATATCGATAAACTTTAACACAAAGGTCACTGTTAATATAAGCCGAGATAATAAGGAAAATCGCGAGAAATCAATTACTGTCATTCGTTTTGCCGTAGTAATTAACACCGGTTGTTCTTTCTTTTTATATTCTAAATCTTCCGGATTAACTTTGAGTTGAACTTTATCTGACGGCCAGGAAGATTCTACATCACGTAAAAAAGGTGGCCCCGACAGCCATCTACTATTTTTATCTAAAGCATTCGAAGCGGCTCTCGTTCCGTCATCCGCCGGGTTATCTTTTGTTGGGATCCATCTCCAATCACTAGCTTCCGAATTTTCGCGAATCTCATCTAAACGATTTGCCACAAAAACTTTGAATTCTCGCGGGTCTTTTCTAATCCAATGCAATACTGTTTGCGAATCTGACCAAAATATTTTACGCGTGATCTTAAAATCGTGCTCTTTTATAATTGTATTTGCTAATCTTGTCGCCATAAGGGCTGCTTGTAATTCTAATCTCGGGATTGTCGTTGGTTTTAAAGGGGCTACACGACTCTTTGCTATTATAATCGAAACATGAAATGAGTCATTATTTAATAAAAATCGCCAATATGCTACCGACGCGTATGCTTTTACACTCGCGTCACAAAAAATATGCAACTCAGCCGCTCTAACTTGAAAATCTAAATTTTGGTAGCACCGTGGTATACTACACAACTTTACCTTTTCTAACTCATGTAACCACTGCCGCCAGTGTATAAATTCTGCATCTTTCAAAACTTCATCCCATTTTATTTTACTAATCCAGATTTCCTGCATTAAAATTCGCGATTGAATAGTAAATGGAGTTAAAAAACCAAGGGGATCGAATATTGACATTATTATTCCTAAAAATTCACGTTTTGTCGGTTTTTGCTTTCCGCTATATAAATCGTCATTTATTTTCGCATTATTAAAGTTAAACATTAATTCGTCTGAAGAATTTGACCACTTCAAACCGAGAATTTTTTCACTGCTAGGCTCATTTACGTTTTCTTTTACTAAATGATTCGAATTATTATCCACCTTTAAATTTTTCAAAACTTCCGGCGCGTTGCTAGCCCAACCGTGCATTTCCCAGTTTGCAAATTCATTTATAACTATTGCTTGCTCGACTCGCTCTGATGCTTCTTCTAATGTTTCACAACTATCTAAAAAATCGTCCATATAGCAATTCTCTATTAAGCTATTGGCGGTTGCGGGAAAACACGATAGGTACTGAGCTGCATTTTTATTTTTTATATAGATAGCTGTGCACGGAGACGATTTAGCACCAAATAAAAGTGACGTGAAAATACATTCTTCTGGTTCGTCTGATCGATTCGCGCCTCTCCATAAAAAACGTTGTGCATCTTGGTCTTCTTCGCGGATTTTAATTTTTAAAAACATGTCACGAATATCGGCTTTGATCGCATATTTGAACTGTCTAAAACGCATCAACACTGCTAATAATGATTTTAAGAGATCCGGGCCCGATAATAAATATTCATTGAAGCTTTTATTTTTATATTTTGCTTTTAAATCGTAAACTACTCGCACTTTATTAGGTTTGTTTATGTTCCGAATCCCAAAATGGGGTAAATATCTAATGCGTCTTCCAGTTGGCTTACCGGCTGCCTTTTTAGCAAAACCTTTCTCAAAAGCTCTTTCCATTTCTTTATAATATAAATTACCGTACTCAACATCGCGATCTATTCGTTTTTCTTGTAAAACTAAACGGTGAAAAGCTAGTGGACGACCGTCGTCAAGTATAGCATCGTCGTCTTTCCATAACAAACTGACTTCCCATTCTTTTCCGTTATGAAAACTAGTTTTATCTAAGATTTCTAACGCGCGCCTATCTTCACGACTTGCTTTTACACGAGTGCTTATTCCCAACCCATCAATATCAAAATATTGTTTAATTAATGTATCTGAAATTTCATCCTGGCGCACTTTGTCGCTAGACTTAAGTTTTTCCGATAAAAAAGCTACATTTTCCGAATAATTCTTAATCGAACCACCGTGAATTACCCAACCGAGTAAACATCGTGACACTATTAAGTTATACTTTCCTAATTCCTTATATTCACGCGTTAAAATAAGCTTCACGTTATCTTGACCGATAAGCATATCCGGTCTCGCTTTGTAAGAATCTGTCCTAATACCAGTTGTTACCGCACAGAAATTGACAACTTCATCTGTCACGCACTGAGAAGGAAGTTCCAAATCTTTTACAACTAACAAATTTCTTAACAAATAACTCGCATTCTCACACCTTATTTCTACATTAATTTTACTGTTACATGATGTAATCGCACTATCACCTCCTACACCTTTCAAATATATATTTACACGCGTGCTTTTAACTCCCAACTCATTTACGATTTTCGAATCTATGATGGAAACTGTAGACCCGTCATCTAATAATGCGTAAATTATTTTTGACCCTTTAGGTCCTAAAATCTCGATAGGAATAAACTTCAAAAGAGACTTACCATGTAGTCATTTTTGATTGTCTACATGTGCCGCTGACGCGACTATATTCCGAGAATTATTAATTGAGTCGCGCTCGTTTAAATGCTTGTTTCCATCGGATACTTCTTTGAAAGGATGCAATAGAGGGTGATGTGTGCGACCGCATCTTTCACAAGATGATTTTTTACAATCATTTTGTGAATGTCCTCGCGAAAGGCAATTAAAACATAAACGGTGTGTTCTGGCTACACGCCATCTATCGTTGACCGACATTTTCTCAAAACCTCTACAATTTTGAATGTAGTGATTCTTACGCTGACAATTCACACACATTTTATTATTTTTACTCTCATTCTCATTCAAAGTCTCACTGCTTACGTCCTGAGCTACATATACGCCCCTGTCTCGGTTACGCACATTGTGGTGCGAGCTTTTTGTATAACGCGAGACTTCCTCAGTATCGAGAGTGATTACACCTGCGACTATCTTCATCTCTGCTTCTTTATACACGTACTCCGCGATGCGTAATAATGCAGGTAAACCTCTGCCATCTGTTACCGCGAATTTTCCGTAGTTATACGCGACCGTTTCGGGTAATTTTCGAAGTAGGTTGTTGACAAGTTCCTGGTTTTTAAGGTAACCTTCGTCGACATCGAGAGATTTTACCGCTAAAGCGGCTGCGCGTAAACGCGTCGCGAATTCAACCAGCGTTATCCTACGATCCCTAACGCTCGGCAACTCTTTAATTTCTTGAACAATTTTTTCTAGAATTACTGTTGTATTGCCAAAACGCATTTCAAGAGTTTTCATGATCTCATTTGAACTAATACCCGAACTAAATAACGCGTGTACCGCCTCTCGCGCATTACCCTTTAACGCTTCAGCCAGTCGCATGACATTCTCCTGGTCGGAGTACTCTCCAAGAGCAGTCGAGGTTTCAAAAGACTTTTTAAAGCGAATCCAATCGAATGGATCTCCAGAAAAAGGCTGCAGCGTCTTGACCGAAGACATTCTCGTTAAAAAACGCGTATTCCGATTATATAAGCTGGCTTCTGTAACTTTATCTAGCGTCTGCTCGATAGCTCGCGATAACCGATCTTCCGCACGAGAATTATTATCGTAATGATCTTGAAAGCGCATTCGCGTGTCTCTATCATAATCACGTAGTCGTGTATAATCACTCTCGCGATGCCTACTGTTTTCTGAGTCATCCGATACCGAAGAGCTATCCTGAAAATTAACCCTAGCCCGTTTGGTTGACAATGCACTTCTTAAATCGCTTACGGATTGCTGCCTACGCTTTGATGCTCTCCGGTGACCGTCGAATGGCGATGATGCTGCATCCCTCTCTGCCTGGGCTGTCGCTGTGCGAGGCGGCGTGCGTCTACGCACTGCCGCTGGTGATGACCTGGTCGGCATGCGTCCTCGCACTGCCGCTGGTGATGACCTGGTCGGCATGCGTCCTCGCACTGCCGCTGAAGTTGCTCGCGGAGGAGTACGTTCTCGTACTACTCCTGAAACTGCTCGAGGTGGCGAGCGGGGCTCATTCCGTCGCACATCTCTCGCCGGTGGTGGAGTATGCCGATGAATCGCTGATAATGGTTCCCTGTTGCGCTCGGACCTGTAATCAGAGTTATGCGAGCTCAAGAGCGCATTGCGCTCCTGGCAGAAATAATTATTTCCCTCACGGGAAGTGCTATAATGAGCACGTGGCGGAGATGGTGACAGGCCGCCACTCTCTTCACCTTCATCAACGTCATAAAATGTCGCATAACGACGGCTAGAAGTATGGCTACGTTGGCGCTGTACTAACGCCTGGTCCTCGATATCAGAGCCTGCAAGAGAAAACGGCAAGCTCTGGTACTCCTCTCTTGGGCGAGCGCGTCTACGCACTGATGGTGACCTCTCCTTCTGCCCCGCATTTATTGCAGTTGCAGGTATTTCGCTGCGCTCCCTACGAGTTGGTGCGCGCCCACGCCTCCGCACTAGGAGCTGATCCACCTCGACAGTGTCCTCGGCTGACGGTGAATCCGCACGCTCCACCTCTGCGCGTGTACTGCGACGTGCCGACGGCGGAAGCTGGTTTGTCGCCTTCTCAGCCCCTGTTGCTGCTGATTTGCGCTGGTTACGCGCACGTGGACGTCTCGCAGACGGCGGTTGATTGACCTCCGCCTCCGTAACCCTTCCAGCTGGAACATTCGCACGTGTGCTCTGACGTGCACGGCGTTGTTGACCGCGGGGACCGTCTGCCGACGGCTGATTCACAGTCGTCTCGATGACAGGAGGTGCAGCCTTGCGGCCTCTGCTGGCTGAAGTCCGCTGGCGCCGGAATTGCGTAAGCTCCTCCGTAGCTGCAGCTACCGTAGCCGCTGCTTCGATGCGCGCTGGTTGTTGTCGCGCGCGCGAGGTTGGTGCTCTTGATCTCCCTGCTCTGCCCGCCGGCGGCGTTTTTTCAGGAGTTTTCTTCCCTTGACGCGCTGCTTGCTTCCCCATAATTATCCTGCAGTTCACGCACAAGCAGATTAGCCTTAATTTAACGATTTAATTTTACCTTATAACTCCTGGTTAGCGCTAGCGTGAAACGACACAGCTTAAAATTCACAAGACTCCTTGTAGTCGAACAGCTCTCTCTTCAGCTTCAAGCGGCTACAATGATCAATTACGAGCGCGTCCTGTGCACTAACAGCTTATCGACACTTGCACTTATTGTTTTATTTCAACTTTCGTCCACACACTTCACACACTATTTTCGCGAAGTCCCGGGTTTCGGCACCAAAATGTTTCTCTCTCAGTGTGTGAGAAATTGTGTGAAGGGAAATAAAATTCAAAACAAGTCTCTCAAGTAAAAGTATGGGTATATTTTTAAAGTATTCGCTGTTACAAATCTCTAATATAACGATCCTACTCTAACGAAGCCTGACTCTCAACTGCCGCCACCGCGGACGGGCCTCAGCCCTTCGACCCGGCTGCCGCCGCCGCTCGCTGGAAAAATCCCTACTCTCACTCAATACTAAATCTTAGCAGATGTCAACAAGCATCGTACTCACTTAGATTTTCCAAAACGTCGCATAGACGCCTCATTCTATGGCTCTCGGCGCCGGGTCCAGCGATAATCCGCGCGCAGTCATAAAAAAAGGCTAACCGGCCCAAGACTGCGAGCTCGAATATCGCCGCTTTCACTCAAACACTCGACCCTGCGTTCAACGCAGGCCTTACAATCATAAAATAATATACTCTAAACTGCCTGCCTATACTCGAATGCTGTTTCCGCTCAAACCGCACGTGTACATAAATCCTAACTAATAAATATACCCGCCTAAACAAATGCGCAGTTCTTTCCCGCATTCACCCAAGCTAACGCTTGTGACGTGGGAAAAACTCGAAAGAAAACCCACGCCAGGAAATACTGTCACATCTGTCAAACATGCTAAAATTCTTATGTCTACGCGAGCATTATCAACCAAATTTATTGCGCTATGAAAAAACTAAATAATCTAAACGTGCAAGAGCTTTCCCCGAAAACACAAGCGAGCCTCTTTCGTGAAGCGGCTACCCTTCCAGGCGACACGTCTCCCAACGGCATCTGGACACAGAGAAAACAACCCAAGTTTTCCTTTCTGTTCCGGGCCTCACCTATTAATCAGTCGTAGCCGACTGGGGGTGAGATTAGCGGCCCCGATCGATCCCATTTGGATCGTCGTGCACGCGGCCTACACAACTGGTTTCGAAACCATTGTGCTGAGACGCTCACCTTCAGAAGTCTGTGCTTTCAGCTAATGCACATCGGTAACAAGTCACAAGGCCTTTTTCCTGTTCCACTGGTTTTGTTTGAAAACTGTATGACATATTGAACAAAAAAATTAAATTTTAAACATTTACCATTTATAAATTAGTTATTAGAAAAGGATTTTCTAATATGTGTCAAAAGAGAAGCACTCGATATATTGATGCAATATGTCATATGTACATACGTATTCTCAGGGTCGACATCGAAATCTGCGTTGAATCAATTCGGCACCAGCGGCAGAAGCTATTATTACTGCTAAATACAGCGCGACGTGTGTATGCAACTTGAAGAAACTGGATATGGGTCACGGCGCGACGAGAAGTGACCATTCA
Source organism: Muscidifurax raptorellus (assembly GCA_020010945.3). Lineage (NCBI taxonomy): Eukaryota > Metazoa > Arthropoda > Insecta > Hymenoptera > Pteromalidae > Muscidifurax > Muscidifurax raptorellus. Next base: position 12,646,536 of record CM052078.1, on the reverse strand, counting down.
TTTATACATACAGATATATAGTACAACACCGCTAGCCATTACACGTCAGATTCGCGCAATAATTCAAATGCGAATGTCGTATGTATAGATTGATAAAGTTCGTAATTTCCTATACTCGAATCACGAGAGTAGCCACAGCGAATTATTTATTGCCTTTGCGAAAAGTGCATTTCTCGCGTTATTCTTCTTGTTGCAACCCCCCATGATAAGAGCATTCAGTATTTCTCTTTGATGGTTAGCTCAGTTCCAACATTCGCAACCTCGTTTAATTGATACGGAAATCTTCGTGACTCAAAAAGCATTTGCAATAACAGCAACACAAAAACTGAAAGAAGCTAAGGTATTCGCAATGAAAATTTCATAAACGTCTTATTTTTATAACGTTTTACGAGCTTCTCGTTTTGATAAGTACCGCTTGATTACAGAATTACGCACACGCATGTTGATTATGGTAGATAACGACGGACCTGCAGCACTATATTTAGCACAATATATGTACACATACATGCGTACAACGCACATACATACATTTTAACGTACTTACTGCCGGCGCACTTAGCAGGCGCTCAATCGTAGTCGAACGAGCGATTTTACGTCGCCGCATTATCGCACCATCGAGTTTCAAAAAATGTGGAATTATGAATGCACCGCTACCCCCAACTGTGACTACGCCATTATATCCGACCAATTATACCTAACGACGCCGAGTCGAAAGCACTGAAAACTCGTCGAACGTTATATAACACGCCGATTATAGAATGTACGTATCGAAATAATTTTCGTAACGATAATAATTATGCAATGCAATGACGACCATCGCTCACCGGATACCTATATAGGTATCATGAAATTAGGCACTAGTGCAACTTTTGATTCAAGAAGCTACAAAAGATTTGAAATTCAGTTTTATAGTTAAGATACGAAGTTTATACCCAAGCACGTCAGATGCTAATTTTACACGGGACTTGAAAATTCGTTATACATTCGAGGTCTTAAAAATTAAGGAAGCTCTCGGTAAGCCGGAGAACTTTAAAAATTATAATACCGGACAGCTTTGACGAAAAACTTTTAATACTTCCACTTTATGACAAAGTTATTCCACGGTGTGAAAACCCTCATCAGAACTATTAGCATTTCCTGATAAGCAAGAGGATTAAAACTGAATTTACGAATTTTAATTAAGATTGTCGGTATAATTATTCTTTACTCATTATACGTATATTATTCATTATCGTGTCTAAAATAATCACAGCTGATGCAGATTTAAAGAAAGACATACACTACAGCGAAAAGTTAACTAATATACCCACCGTCGCAAAAGCGTCGCGCGCCAACATAGTCCCATAACGCTTTCACGAGTATATACGAAAACTTATATTAATATATCCCAGTCCGCATCTACGCCTGCAGCTTCATTTGTTTGCACTGCTATAGCGAGCGTCCGCCTCGTTTTTCCAACGGAATTATAGCTAATTATAATCTAACGAAGTAATTAGTCGCCGGCAAACTCCCGCCGTAGCTGCGGCGCGTGTGTACAGCCGAGTCGTTATTAGCGCATGCAGGGATTCATCACGAGGCTTTGCGGGCGAAGATCTCGTCCCAAAACGTATAATAAGTAACGATCTGTAATTTGCAGAGATCTGCGCATTTGGTATAGGGGTATACACAGCTCGAAAATTCTCGTAAGCGAGCGCGCGAACCGTGAACAATTTCTATTAATTAATACGCGGGTATTATATACTGTAACGATTTGTTTTACTTAATCGGCAGTACAGAGAGGCTAATTAAGCGGCAGTAGGCTGAAGATATAAATACAGCTGTGGGATTCAACTAATTTCATTTTCGTTCCTCGATTGGGATAGTATACGATATTGTATGAAGAAAATTATACTGAATTAAAAATTAAAAATATATACCCTGCACATCTGGCTATGCATTACCGACACACGTGATTATTTTCAACTCATCGAAGAAGTCAGTCGCTCGGGCCCACGCTGTTTGTTTACGACTTCTTGGCCGACACTTTGATCATTATTTTGTTGACTAACAAGCAAAGTTTATCAGAGTCGTTAAAAGCGTTAGAGCGGGGAGCTTACGCATACCTGTACAGGTACACCAAAGTAAGGCTTTCTTATATATAGAACTATAGCCATGTACTGGACACGGCGGGGCTACCGCCACTCCTTTAATAGGATTCGCAATTTGATTAATTTTTTTATATCGGCAATCACGTGGAATGCGATCCGAATTCTCCAAGAGTTTTCCTTTCCAAAGATTCATAACAAGTCAGAATTAGTGTTTTTAATTAAACGTTGCGCAAATATATAGAGGGCTTCATAAACGACGTTAACTAGTAACAAAGTAAGTTTTCAAGTAGGCCAACATTCTTCTTTGTTATTTAATTAAAAATTTAATCTACAAATTTTCCGAACGGTCTTTGTATAAATTATTTGTCATTATCTGACTTCAAATGCGATTATCAACTAAATAAACATTTAAATTTTCAATTATACGAGAAATGAACGTAAGTTATTTTAGCTGATGCGGCACAAGGGAAAATGATTTACAGCTGCGCAGCGACGTCTAGATTTATAATATGCATGCAAAGTCAAAAGCTGCGTAAAAATATTAGTTTGACAACATTGTTACCTGAAGTTTTTTAAAGTATTTTGCGCCAATTTTTATTATACGAAATTTCAACTAATAGTAAGAATTGTCATTACGGAAATACAGAAAAATTAATCGTACGGTATCGAAGGTAATGAATAAGGATGATAAACATTTCGGCGTATAACTCGTGGGGATAATAAACTTTAAAATAGCAAAAGGGATATTGTGCATATCGGATTTGCGAGCAAAACGAAAAGCCCGTTATAGAAAATACGGTTAGTTGCGTGGCAGTCGACGCAGAGTATACATCGCAGTATCTGGTAGTTGATTAACCTGGCTAACACGTGCACGACCGTTACTACTGGCCATTTCGTGTTAGGGTAAGCACAGGAGTTAAGATGCCAACGTATGCTCCCAATACGTCACTCTGGTTAAATTAAAAAACTATGAAATGTGACAAGCATGAAATTTCAACCCTCATTTACGACTAGAATAGAAAGGTATATAACATACTTACGATTGACGTCGTATCGGATGCCGTAAAGCTCTTCGATGCAGGCCTGGACCGCCATGCTTCCGACCTTGGTCCTCGGCCAGCAGAGCACACTGTCCCAAGCGGGCTCACAGCTGTCGCCGAGCGTGTGCTCCTCATTGTCGCCCGTCAGTATCCGACAATTCGGCACGTAGGGCTCCTGCCCCAAACTCTCCAGACTGTCCAGCGACTCGTTGCTCATCCTCGCTCTCACCACGACGTCGATTGCAGTACGATTCTTCGCTCATTCGGTTGGAGCGATGCGGAGTGCGATACAGGCGGGAAACAGTTGCGACGAATCGATCGAGTTTTCCGCGCGATCACAAGGCACAACCGAATTGCGTCCTCCCTTCTAAATTATGCGCTGGACATTTTTCACTGACTCGAATGTAACACAATCTTCTTTTCACTCGCCAACTAGTATATGGCTCGCTAATTATTCCAGAGATTATTCTGCGGCTCTTTTTTTCTCATTATCGATTTCCATTCAAATTAACGGCCGCTACTTACATTCACCGGAGCTCTCTAATTCACTGTAACAGAAATGGACGGTGGTTTTATTCTTCTTTTTTGGCTTTGGCGAGGCTTTACAACGTCATATATATGAATTTACGTTCGTGCACGCGCGCGCGAGCAGAAATTAAAGGAGAGACTTCGGCGCTGTATTTGCATACGCGCCGTTCGAGCGATTTTGCTTCAATTTTGTTCCCTTCCAGTAAAACGTAGACGATTTTATTTTCGAGCATGAATCGATTGTTGTATAAAAAAATGATATAGTTTTGCATTCTGCGAGCAGAAAAACGCGCGCTATGATTCCGCTCAACTTAGTGACCTTTCCACCTGATGCCTGCGGAGCGTAAACGAAGGATAATAAAAAATACGACTGCGGGGAAATCGTTCGCGTATTCTTTTTTACAAGCCTTATAGCAATACTAAGAAAAAAATAAATTCATTTATAGAAAAGTTGGTTTGAAAGAGATTTGAAAAATAATATTTTCGCGCGGGTATAATACCGGAAAGCGTTCCTTTGATTTCCTGGTGGAATGAATTTGTAGGTTCGCTATCTTTGAACTTAAAGAGAAATTTTCATTCAAGTTTAAAATGAAGTTTATATTAGTTCGTCAATCGTATCTGTTATATTTGAAATTATAAATAGAGCAATGTCGAATATCTCGATTTCTGCTTGCGCCACAACAGTGTATTCCATAATTTAACTTTAAATTTGTAATACTTGAAAAATGACAACGAGGATCTCGCAGTAAATTGTATATTTTAAGTACTCGATGAAGCGTAAACTTCACTAATGAAATAATAACCTCCCCAACCGCGACGCACTTTGTTTACAAACAACACACGTTTACGATACGACGAGAAAAATGAAGTGAAAACAAAGAAATACAAATGAACCGCGGATATAATAGACGAAAAATAGAGACGAGCAGCAAGACCAACCTCCAGAGAAAATCCCAGTTGAAGAAAACTCGCGCGCACAAAGTTGAGCGGGAAAAGTTTTCGCGCAGCACAAGATACAGTAATGTAGACAGCAAGAGTCTCTCGACACCTGGACCGTCGGCGGCGATATGCGTGTGCGAGTCGTACTCAGAGGTTCAGAGAGTGCGAGGACTCGACGGCGGGGGAGCATGCGCCGCGGTGCTTCTTCCCCCCTCCTACGCTACGACGACTTCCACAGGTTGTCGTCGCGAGACGCTTAGTTATTTATCTCGTATCTATTTCCCAAATCGAGCTTGCACGTATGTTACCTATGTATAATAGTCGAGGTATTTCATAAGAATAATATCAAAAATTACACTTGGTTTACTAATAATTGATCTAATAGTATCTACAATGCATATATAATGCATTTTTCTACTTAATATAGGAAATTTAGTTAGAAAGTCTGCGCCATGGACTGTATCCCGAAAATGTAAGAAAATCTTGAAGAAATTGATTTGCAACCTCTGAGCATGTTGGCAATCATATCAACTTTAGTTTGCTTTAATTTAACAATATTTATTTACGAAATTCTATTACCCAGGATAAACCTCAAAGGAAATCGATTTAATAACAATTTTATATTTCTCGATTTCATACAAACGCGTATGAAACAATTATTTATTTATCGTGAAATATTATAGCCTTCTCAACGCAGGCAGCTCTTTATTTCAAAACTGATAGTTGCCGGATCCCTCAATGAAAAAAAAATGCCGTATCCTGACACTCGTTTACTGGATCCAGTTCCGATGATGTCAACGACAGCAAACGGCTTTGACCTCATCCACTTTTTATTTGCTCATTTTATTACTCCTCCGCTCAACTTCTGCTGCAACTGACCTACCCCCCACCTTCTGCACCGTAGGACTATGGTATACGTTTACGATAGCTGCGTTTATCTTTATTATTCGACTACTGTTGCTGCAGTCGGTGAATTTACGATTTCGAACGAGGTGGATCATGAGAGGGAGTCAATACGAGCCCGTGAAATTAGAGTCGACGAAGGACGATGCATTTATATGGAGGTTTGTATTTGTATTAAAGTATAAAGACCGTTCAATTCGATGCCTGACGTTGCGGGTATAAAGTATCTGATGTAATCATGATCATATGTTCAATTATTGATAACAGTATATGTTCTAATTATAAAGCAATTGAATTTTTATATTTAACAATATAATAATGTCAGTGTAACGTTTTTGATTAAAAAATTAGCTAATAATTAGCTAATATCAATAGAATACTCTCTTTAATTACACTTATCAAAACTAATGTAAAAAACATCATCCTCGTGCGTATATATCGTGCGTGCGTATACGTCGCGTCTCACGCAACGACGTAGCAACTATAAACAGCTTCCTTCGTGTCAATAATGCAGGCCACACAAAGGCGAAAGAGCTGTTGTCTTCGCCCGGCCCAACTGTCCGACCAATCAGACCAAATGAGACGAGACAGTTACCGCTTACAAAATTAATGAGCTCCAACGGGCCGATCAACTTTTCCTCAAGTAAACGAACAAGACAGCAGCCAAAGCTCATCTCAGCGAGAGAAATCCTCCACTACTGCAACGCGTAAGCTGAAATATTCAAGTTCCCAATCGCGCGCAGTATGAGAAATTACTTACCGCATCACGAGGCGACGTGGATTTGAATTGATAGATTCATACCACCAGTTCGACGTTATTTTTCTCCTTTCCTATGGCTGCATGCAGGGGGTGATAATAAAAAAAATATACAAGGTGTTTCTTCTGTGTTCGTGTTTACTCCAGCGGCGTAATTTGTTTTATTCAGGCCTGTTACTCTTGCATGGGTAATTTCTAGAATTAAGCGCGAGAGCGCCGAGAAGCATCGGGCCATAAAAATCAACAAGTGGCCGCGACGGTCGATCGCTAAAAGCTCTCGATGCCAATGACGATATGTTAATAACGTACAATCCGTCGTGCGTAGTGCTTATGAGGGTATTATACTCGTATAATTATGGACATGGCTTATTCGAGTGTTTTAATACAGCCTCTCGCGAGAATGCATGATACAGTATTAATTAATTTGCACAGGGTTTAAATAAAATTATTCGTTGCGGCTACGGTCATCACCCATAGGCTTGATTATCATATTGAGCCGCTTGAAAACGACACAAAAGTTGAAATTATGGCGTATAAATATTTTAAATTTACTGTTGCGAACCAAATATACAAAAACTATGATTTATGCACTATATAAGCCAAGGAAATATCTTATCACCCTCTGAATAAATCTAATATATTTTATTCCGGCCGACGTAGCTGTATATCATCTATAGTCGGTGGTGCAGCTCTCCCCATCAAAGGTACACATTACACAAACTCTGCTTCTACTCGTACGCAGCGTAAGTATATACTATAGAGAGCTATGAGGTGAAAGACTTCGGAAACAGTATCATCCCATCGCGGGTTTTCTAATGGCAGATTCGATTTCCTCGCAAATATTGGCATTTCGTTCTTTCGTGTACGCTATAACTCACGCAGAAGTTGAATCGCGCCGCCGCTCGAGATATGCATCAAAGTTCGAAAGTCGTTTACAATCCATTACCGCGAATTTACTTGCTTCCAAGAGTCTAGAATGTGGGACAGTCGCGATCGAACGCGAATTTCCTGCGCACACGCGCTCATTTGCTTGAGATAAAAATCATTTTCCATTTCCTTCGCGTAATTTAACTACGCACATACGTTTCATTTTAATTTATTAAAGCACGCTTCGAAAAATGTAATGAGGCCGCGGGCATTAATTTATTGAAAATTAACGTTCAATCCTATTATTATTATTTCACATAACCTTTCCCCATATCAACGCCATGAATAAGTAGTGACAAACGAGCACCGTTCAATAATCCAAAATAAATCAACCTATACACATTTGCGCGTTGCGCGATCGCGTTCAGAGAAGAATTTCGATCGCGGCGTGTATGTATCTGCTTATAGCCATCACATGCTCGAGTCGAGCTTTATTGCATTTTTCCGAGCTCACGGATCCGTTGCTTGTAATGAAGCTCCCCGCGCGAAGGGCCGTTTTTCACACTGTTTTCAAGCTCGCCTACGCATTTCAAGCGAGTCCCGGTGTCTTTCGGAGGAACTACGCTGTGTCTGCGTTGCCGCCGGCGATCCATTGTGTTGTGCTCTGAAAAATTATTTCAACGGCAAGGCTGCAGTGTAAATATATCTATACCGTATGTCATGTGCAGCATTTTTGGAGTTATGTATACAGACCCGGTGAAAGCTCCGTTTTTTTTTTGAAAATGTGTTTTTTTACACGCAGGTATATGGTATAATGGAAGACTCGTTTGATAGTGGAACAAACATTTTAAGGCTTTTTTATAGTTTTTGGTTTTCATTGTTCTATCACGGTTGTATATATATAAGGTTTGAAAACTGCATGGCAAAAAGATTCTACTATTATTCATCGTAAATACGTATGTTTGACAAGTGGCTGCAAAAGCCTGCGCAGACAAGTATATCAACCGTATCTCTCTTGAGTTGAGACCAGCTAGCAGTAAACGGAATCAATAATTTACACTATGCATATTCCCAGCTCGAGCTACTCGACTCCGTATCAACGAGATGCACACGGCACACGACGCGGTGCACATCAAGCCCGAATATCTTGAAAGCCGCATGTACGCGGATGCATCAGCAGGCGGGGAAAAATTAATTATTGGCCTAGACGGTGTATCGTGCCTTCTTCTTGATAAGAAAATACCAAGATTCAGTAGTCTAGTCGGTATGACGCTGAGCTCATTATATTGTATAGAAGGAAGAGAGCGAACTTTGTAGTATTGCTGATGTTTTAGGCGAGGCTTGAGATGAGTTGATAATAATTTCAAAATCAGTTGTAATGCACTTATGGTATATTATGTATTATATAATATTCACGTGCTTCGATAAACTTGTGTTATTGATATGCACGCACGTGCGACTGTAATAACGAACCTCTCAGCCACCACCTGCTTGTACAAAGTCCGTCCATACTATATACACCGCAATAATGTAATCTGATCCGACATTCCACTGCCGCGCGACAAGCACGTGCATGCAACAATGCGAATAAAGTATTTATATACTCGTGTACTGCATACGCACCAGTAGGTTTAGCGCTGGTTTAAAATACTTTGCGCGCAGCATCTCGTTCCATGTACGCTCGATTTCGCTTAATTTTCCGAGCGTCAATACACGCCGCCGGCTCCAGACTCCTGCCGGCCGCTGTCCATCAATTATTTGACATTGTTAGCTTGCTGATCGAAGGCCAGCTGATGCTGCAGCTTTCGAGCCGTCGGCCACCGAGACTCAATTCAATTATCAACGGGAGGGGCGCGAGGTACCTACGGAAGGGAAAACAAACGAGGCGGGGATGAGAAAAGAGTATATAGATATATATATAAAAGAGCTGCATAGTACGAGGCAGGAGGACGACGAGAAGCGAGCCAATGTTCTAATGGGCCGCATCGCCAGATTTAACCCAGTTAAATCCAGCCCAGAGTGCATGGCCGCTAATGCGCGTAAGAAAATAAGGGAGGAGAAGAGTTTTTCATTTATACTATATATGCGACGAAAAACTGGCTATTTGTTCGCGTACTCGAGCGAGAAATTCGATTTGTTTTGGCTCGCAAACGGCTAATGGAGACGATAAAAATAGGCGACGCTTTTATGGGGCACATACCTCGCGTAGTGGTTCGCGCTAATGTTTTACGCTGATTTTTTTTAAATTTCACAGAATGCGTATCGTCGAATAATTTGAAAATGAAATTTCGAGCGAGTTTGAGCGTTGGAAAAGTGCCAAAATTTAATATCTCCGAAATATCCAGAATATTATACGATGTCGCAGCACATCTTTAATGGTGTCGTTTCAGTTATATTATCCCAAAAATAGATATAGATAATTCTAAGGCGTAAAAAATTTTATTGTCGAAAAATTTGATTCCCATATCAATTTTCAATTTAACTGAAGGTGTGCATTCGTCGTTTGAGTGGCATCGATGTATACCCTACGAGAAAAACAAGGACCCACTAGGGGTGTCGACAACTCCTATGTGTATGTAGGGTACATGAGTGTCATGCAAGAGAGTGACAGGCGGCACGCACTATAACGTAACGAAGCGTTGAAAAATATCACGATGTTCCGTTGAAAAATGGAATAAAATAGTAATATAGTTATCGAATCAATATACAAGAATGATTTAGGTTAAGTAAATTAATTTTCGTTATGGAAATGTTTGGAATCAGAGACTACCAATTGTGTTGAAAATACATGGATTTAAAAACTATGAGATATTCATTTGATTGATGCAATAATTTCCGCCTAAAGTCGTATGCGGAATGTAAATTTACATACATTCATTTGAATTTTAATGTAAATCAAAGTAGAAATAGAAAATTCTATGTTTTTCAATTCACAGCTTTGACTATGTGGCCCAATATGAGTCGAATAATTCAACCTTTCGTTTTCTCCAATATAATTGTATATCTCGATCGCGTTAATATAGCGATATAACCAGTGTCAATAATTATTATTGCATAAGCCCTTGATGTCAAAATATTCATGTTGAAATTTCAAAGGCAAATTGCTCAAAGTGATCGTGGATTCCAAATTTGCATTTGAAGTGCCGCCTACATTCTATAACTGGTATATCGCATTGGAGATGCATTCATATACTATTAGGCGCATAAAAAAAACAGACGAGTCTTCTATAACTATCTAAATCATTTTCTAAGTACGACAGGGTCCTCAGTTGGGCACAATATTTAGTTTTTATGTGAATGTATCCCTGGTGTAGAAAATTGAGCAGATTCTGGATAGAATTTGTGGTCGATGCATGTTATGCCATATGCGTAGACATTCTGTTTTAAAAATTTTGCACCCGAAAATCTGTATAATCTTTTAAACATATAGTCACTGCTATCGTTACTGCGACGAAATTTTATCATAAAATATATATAATTGAAACAATCAATCATTGATTATATATCCCACCAAACCTCATCTCCAGATTCAAGCGCACTTCCCATTACAACTTTGCAGCGCAAAACTTTCACGCGATACCTGCAGCGCAAGTAAACTATAATACAGACGCCGAAAGAGAGAGAGAAAAAAGAGCGTAGCACACAAAGCCATTGGATTTTTAATCGACGTGGCAAACGAGAGAGACTAACAAGACAACGGATTGCCGGAGGAGTTTTCCGCGCACGCACTGGAAAGTCCGAGGGAAACTCTGGCGAGCGAAACTAAACGTCCAGAGCCGAGATAATCGGATATTGCGCCTCGAGAGCTACTGCTATTGCCGCATTGCCGCAATCTCCATTGCCGTAGTGTACGGATTTCTTTGCAAAAAAGGCGTCAACCGCTGCTGCTATCCGCTTGCTCGCTTTGTATAGGCGAAGCCCGAGGTGAAACCAGAGAGACCGTGTGCGATGGAAATGCTGATTTCGAGTCTAGTCAAATTTCGAGACTATATATCTATATTGAAAATGTATTAATTTGGACAACTCGTAAATCGATGAAGGGGGCTCACCACTGCTTTTTTACACATTTATAATACGGCCTGACCTCTTGCTTGAGTCTTCACTATACTATTATTTAAATCACGCCGATTATAGCATTCGGAGACGAGCTACAGATACGTCTGTATTAAATATTTCTCGCACATTCCGAAACTGATCCGCTCGAGTAGACAGTATCCGAATCGATGTCACCATGAGCACTGAATGTTAATCGAAATGTGAAAGATATGAAAATCCAGCCGACCGCTTTCGCGTAAAAATTGCCTGCTTTTCTCTCAAGGTCAAGAGTCCAAACGGACGGGTAAGCGCTAAGTATATTATTTATCGGTATACTTATATGTATAGAAAGATTTCCTATGCGCATCTTTGTTGGACTTTAGCGATGCATTGATTGCCGCCTATTAAGGATAACATTGTAAGTGAATGTAGTTAAGTTCTTTTGGTTTATGATTATTATAATTCGTTATGAAAATGAACTACGTCTGTTCTATTATTGAATGTATTGAAGACCATGCGTTTCATTAAAGTATTTTTTAAGAAACTTTTAAGAACTCGCGAATACCTGCAAGAAAGTTGAGGGTACATTATTCTGCGGATCTTTATGCATGAAGGTATATAGGTATAATATACATATAAAAGCAACTATGTACTGTAAAATACTTTAAATTCTAAAATTGTAAAAAAATTCGTTCCTCTGCAATATATAAGAAACGTAAGATATCTGTTCAAAAACATTCTTCTATAGCAATAACACCTATATATAGGTATGTTTTGATATTCGAATATATATATATAACCACCTCATGGAGCCAAGAGTTCGACGCAAACTTTGTTCACGCGCTAGCACTGCACGCAAGAGAAAAACTTTGCGAATCTAAAATTCTAAGTAGTTCAAGTCGTCACCTGCACGTGAGCATATAGCACACATATGCGTACATACAACAATATAGAACCGGAGCAGTAGCACATTCTCGCGGAACTGAATTTTTGATCCAGCAATACGCGCTGCCAAGTGTGTGCAGGAGCGCACATCAGGTATTGCGATGTGGAAATGAAACGTCGCCTTTGCCACACGTACTGAGAAATGGGACGAGTTAAAGCGAAGGTGACTGACTACTTATACACCGTCAGGCCGCAAAAATTTGAAGATTTTTAAAGTCTGCGATGAAACATATAGATATGCCGAATTGATGAAAAGTCCTTGGCTATGCGATCTGATATAAAAACAGTTTTATTGAACTAGCGCTATTTTTATAATTGATACTAAGAAGCCATATCGGATGAAGGTGCAGCACGAGCTTACTGAAAATCAGCGCTACATTCGTTCAAGGTCGATCCCCAAAAATCCGGCGGTAATCCCTCGCTGCTAAGTCTGCACCCTGAATACCCTGATGCTTACGCATTGTCAGCCGCAGCTGATAAACGTCGATAAACGCCCGGATGCGATGATAATATATCCAAACACACGCAACGTAATAAGCTCCCGAGGCTGTATATATGTATACTCTGCAGCGATAAGAGAGCACATATGGAGCTGCATTATTTATAAGAAAACGCGCAGACGCAATATAACGAGTTTGTTGTCTCTGCGCCGTATGTATGTGTGTGTGTGTGTGTGTGTGTGTATTATAGGTATATAGAGCCGGAGGCGAGGTCGCGGCCTGTGTATTTCTGGGAGCCATCGCGTAGGCCATAGACGTTGCGGATAATTGAATGGGGAGGCGCAAGAACGATTCGGCGTTTGCTGCAACGCGCCTGTGTAGATAGGTACATAGATCGAAGATACAAAAGACGCGCACGAGCCCGAGGAGGGACCACAGCCGGATGAGCGTTGCGGAAGAAGGCTATTATAGTTGAGAGAGAAGGAGCGCGTCTCCAATAATTTCCTTATGGCCAGAGCACAGCGCGGATCAGTGTGGTAATCGTCTCGGCCGATCTTATTTCGGAAACCTTTTTTTTCTTTACCTTATGGGATCTTTCGTCCAGATTTTTTTTTGCATTCGCTCGGAGTATTTTGTGTTATACAATATATATGCTCGTTCTTTTTATCAAAATTTGCTCAAACGCAGGGATGTGTGAATATTCAATTGAAAAGCTCAGAATAGATTAATCTTAGTATACGTCCTTACAAAATTGACTCGTGTTTAAAATATTAAAATTCAATAAGAAGCGTCAAATTTGTCGATGCGTCAGTCCGACCTATGGATATGATGCCTAAATATTTCATGTACATATCGGGTAACATAATTCGGCGGGGTCGATCCGGCTGCGCGTATACACAAGATACCGAAGGGCGTGATTTAAGCGCAGCGTCGAGGCTTAAAAGCTCGAAATGTAAGAGAAGGGCTGAGTGCGTTGCAAATGCTTTTTAAATCCGATAATTTTCTTCGAATTTTCAGCGTAAGATATAGAGTGCGCATCAGTATACGTATACATCTATCAAGCGATTTATTATGCTAGACTCGTTGAGGAACAGGCTCTCCTTTGAATTTTGCGATTTTTCTCTATCCTGTAAGTATATAGCGCGAGCTGCTGATTTATTATACATTGGCTTTAAAATATTCTGTCGATAAAAAAAATAATCTTAACGAAGATGAAGTCGGTGAATTTCAATCAAGTAAGCGAATCGAGGGGTCTTGATTATCCAAAGATTAATATGCGCGAAAGCGATATGTATCGAATCGAGGAGCACAACAATAAAAGCGATTCAGAGGATAAATATATATATATATATATATATATATATATATATAGGCAAGCTCGGAAAATTGCATGACTGCTTGGTTACGTATTTTTTTTGGGTTACAACTCAAGAGTGCAGTATAACGTAATGTAAGATTCAAGTATGTGAGAGATGGGATGCAGTGTCGAGTGTATAATTCGTACGTCCGCAGTGCAGGTATTATTCAAAATTATACGGGCGGAAGCATAAGAAACAATAATTAAACTGAAAATTTTTAATTTAAAAATTTAAATCAGATGATACTTTACTTTTGTTATACGCGTAATTATATGAAACGTTCTCTTTTCCCTCTATGTGCATGAAATGCCCGCATCGATAATTCTACAGCAATATTCCCAGAGCACCGTGTCATCTCAGCATTACACCATCCCTCCATAATTCTCCCTTGGCCTCCCTCCAATTCACTTACGTTTTCCCGCCGAGCTTACGCAAGCTCCATCGCGAAGCTATACATCCCATGATGCCAACGAAGAAACTCGCTCGGCCGCCTCGTAGCCCGGCAATATCAATTTCTCGCAGGTAAGTGACACCGATCGACTACGCGATTTACATTATAATATTCCTATAGCGCCGGAGCGAACGATATAATTATAGCGTCGGTATATCCATAGTATGTACCACATATGCGTATGTAATGCAGCTGCAGCCGCTTATGTAAAATCCCTGTGGGGGCTTCCGCTCGACCTGAGCTGCGATGCTGTGTATTGTGTGCCACTGCTGCTCCGATGCCGGAAGGAAGAGCCGCTTTGATGATGCGGGCGGAGGGATGTGTGCTACCGATGCGGTTGCGGAAGATTTCTTTTTGGTAGGCTCGTATGCCGGAAGTCAGAAGCGCAGGAAAGGGACGCAGTTATCGGCTCGACTATATTGAGACTTTTGTATCCAGGCCTTTTATGCGAGTTTTTAAAACGCTGTTTTATGCTCGTGGAAAATATACGTTCTTCTTCCTTGAAAAATTCGACGATACAATAAAGAAGTTAAAGTACACAGTCGATCCAAAGATTTTGCAAATGCAAATTTCAGCGAAAAATAGCGCGTTTCCAAAGAAGTACGGAAAGAAGTATCTCGGACTATATAGCCATCGACTTCGCGAACTTTAAAGCAGACGTTTGCACTTCAAACGTAGGAAAATTCAATCGACAATCTCTTCGCGCGCAGATAAAACAATCGTTTTTCATCGAATCACGCTGGCAAGCCTCGTAAAAGTGCCAGTAAAACTTACAGACACACATAGCGTGTATACAGGTGGATGGATTTATTGCCCCGAATAACCCGCTCTTGACATTCAGCCGCGACGATGCATATATAATACTTATCGTTTATTGCGACACGACATGTTCAACACTGGAAATAATTTGTAACAGTTTTCGGTGAATTCTTTTTTTTATATCGCGTACGTCTTGTGCTTTTCGAAAGATGGCTACTTCGGGCGCTGAATGCGGTAGCCGAGCTTTATTAAAACTGCACACGTTTTACGAACTGTACTTACAACGTATTTACTCTCTAAATTTGAAAAGCCACTGCCAAATATAAGTGCATATACACTATCTCAAATTAATTTCACCGTTATAATTTTAATAAATAATTTTTAATAAAATGGCGCTACAGGTATGCGGGGTCACATGGAGGTAACTCTTTTTGCAAGCTCTCCACGTGTACTAGACAATATCCCAAGGAATTTTCTGAATAAATCACGTACTTAATTAAACCGGAGTCCGTTCGGTCGGATAGGGAATTTAATTCAAAATGAATTGTAATTCGCTCGGCTGGATCGCGTCAATTAACCATATACGGTTAAGTGGACCAAATCGAATACAAATTTCTAGCTCGCGCACAAATCGACCGCCGATAATATTCTATGTACAGCCGTCTACGTATACCAGAAAAAAAGAGTTACGAAAATCTTTATTTTTATATTTCATATTTCTCGCAAGAGAGCTTGCGCTTTCCTCTCAACATCATATTGTATCATAAGGAATTCGTTGACGCCCAAGAACAAAAATACGATCTAGAACCTCCATCGAATTTCACGCCATCGGCTTGCATCTCGCCTCTCGTATCTACATACCGTCACCTTCTTCTTTTTGCCTGGCGGTTCGACTGCTCTCTATGCGTCGCGTAGTTATAGATATACTATATACAGTAGTGCCGGCGCCGGCTGTCACGATAAACGCGAGAAGTCTACAGGGCGGAGCTTTTCCGCCGAGAGAAAGACTATCGCGTCGCCGGATTCAGCTTTTCAATTGCGCGCGTGTAGCGCAATTTTGCGACTGACTTGCGCGAATCTTATTTTGAGAGAATATTTAAAGCTCGCTATATATATTGCTCGTTAATTTTCCATTCGAATCGCTCCAGATCGAGAGCATATTATATCAGAATCCAATTAAAACGTTAGATATAATTAATCGAATAATTATAATTTATCCTAGTTCGCGATCGAGAAAAGTCGAGTGTTTCCCGATGAATTCTTGGATGAGCCGGTTCGAAAGGTTCAACTGAATGCAAACGCAGGCACGAGAAAATAGCATTCCTCCAGCCACGCGCAGTTGAGATTTGAAGAAAATGCCAAAGATCCAAAAGATCGTTAACGTTAACTCGAGCTGACTATCCCGCTTTTCTTTTACGATCGACAGTATACACACGGGAGCTGCTGGCCGTTTACGTATAGCCGGGCTTTCTTCGATTGCTGCATCAGTGTATATATATAGATACTGCATAGTAGTGGGCCTTTTTTCCCCGGATCGCCAAAGCTTTTACGAGCTCATGCGAGCGCGCGCCACTGACTCTTATATACAGTATTTTCG
Organism: Muscidifurax raptorellus; assembly: GCA_020010945.3. Taxonomy (NCBI): domain Eukaryota; kingdom Metazoa; phylum Arthropoda; class Insecta; order Hymenoptera; family Pteromalidae; genus Muscidifurax; species Muscidifurax raptorellus. Next base: position 12,629,830 of record CM052078.1, on the reverse strand, counting down.
TGAATGCGTTTGCTTTTCTTTTTCGCTGCTGCTGCTGCGTTTCTATGTTTTGGTTTTTCTGATGCGGTCTCGATGCACGCGTGCACGAGTATCACTTTTGAGAATTGCGAGTTGTGCGTAAAATCAAAACAATTAGACTTGAATGCAAGAACAATTCAGTTATCGATGTAAATGCAGTTTTCTACTGTGATTTCCGAAATAGAGTGGGAAGAATTGTTTCCATTTTATATCTCAACGCCAACTAGGAATATACGCTTCGCAATGACTGGGACCGAGAAAAATCGAATCGAATCTCGAACCAGTCGCCTGGAAATCTAATTCTTCGAATTCTGCATCGAACGTGTATACACATATAAATCTATATAGGCATACCTCGATCGCCTGCAATGAAATTTACATTCCCTGCGGGGAATTTAACCTTATTATCATATCCAGATGTGTATCTATCTATATCTGCAGTCTTTATCGACCGAGACCGCGATGCCAAATACCAAGTTTAGATGCAAAACTTTTCGAGAGCCCATTATCTTTACTTTATTTTGAAAAGTGTTAAGTATACTCTTCGTTCTCTTTTTTTGCGCGGCAAACTTTCGCCTCCGCAACTCGAGTCCAATAAAAAAGAGCTTGCGACAACAAACCGGCAGTGAAAACACACAGTCTCGCTCGTGATTCTCGACAAGTGGACGCGTGTACGTCTGCTGCAGCCAAACTTTTATGCCCGACCTGAGCATCAACGGCTCGTACATATAACGTCTAAGAATACATATACGCATGTCGTCGTTTTTCTGCCTCAACGCGGATGCGCGACGACTGTTTGTTTTTCTACCGGTTTAAACTGCCTGGGCAATTGAATATATACCATTGGACTGCACGAAAAGCCTTTTTAATTCGTGAATCTGTAGCTTATTTCACACTTCGAGAAAAACAGAGGGACAAATTACTGCTGACGACTTATCGTTAAACTTATTTAGCGCCTTTTTTATCGTTTTACGCCTCGTGCTTTCTCATCGATCAATTTCAGACGCTCTTGTACTCGAGATTGCAGTGATTCTTATTCGGCATTGTTTTCTCTCTTGACTGAATACCGCTAACGAATAAAAGTTTTTTTCATCGTTCGCTCAATTTACAATTGCTTCGTTGTGTTCGTACAAGAAGTTCAAGAATACGTCGAGCGAATAGTGTGGTTGGGATTTATTTATTTGCACTTTGAACGAGGTCGATAATATTTTTGTAGTAGAAAAGTGTAAGTTATACTGCTCCACTTCGATGTTTTGCATCGAAGATTCATTGTTATCGAATTTTCGAACGAGTTCGTATGTAAATTCGAGCTTGTACATACAATATAAAAATGTCGTTTGAAAATACAGTGAAAAGTAAACAATTTTTCTCGAGAAAACTCCAGCCTGCAGAATTTAATATTTAAATAGAGGTAGTTAGCCTTTGAGCGGATAGAGAGCCGTCTCTCCTATAGTACTTTTCACTAGCTGCAAGAAGCTAGCTGTAGCTAAGCAAATTAGCTCTCGTATCGCTCGTGTTTGCACGATAAAAGACGCGTCGTTGTATACCGAGACTACCGGGAGATCAAGGAAAGAGCTGCCGCGCTGCTTTCCTCTTTCGAGTGCGTACAGCTTTTTCAAAAGAATTTCACGAAAGCGGTCAAGGAAGAGAGAGTCGAGAGGAGATCGCCTAAATAAGTAGTGAGCACGACTTTTTCGCATGCTTGCGCGAAATAAAACGTTTGCCGTTATTGAGAAGTACTGTAGTCCATGCTTCGAACGTTCAAGCGGTGAGAAATTCTTGCGGTGTATTTCTCATTCTCTCATGCTTTCGAAGTGTATTGAAATTGTAGCAGCCATATAATATGTATAGTCTCGATGAAATTGAATTTTCTCCAGGAATTATAAAACAAAAGCTTAAGCTGAGAGCAAGATTGAAAAATACGGGTACAGCAATTCACTCTATAAACACCTCGCTCTCCTGAGTTCTTCAATTCGAGTACTTCAAATTAAGATAACATAGCGGGGAGATATGGAGAGCTCCTGAACTGATAGATAAACGCTCTTATCTGTGCGTCTCGACTATTAACCATTCGGATGTATATGCAAAACCATGCTTTATACAATTTCACGTTGATCTTTATAAATGTACCGTACCTACGTCTCAATTATTCGTTCAAACTATAGTCAGACAGTCATTACACGATCACCTGATACTACATTCATATACGAAGTACGCACGGTATATTTTTAAACTCCATGCGCAGTTACACATAAAATAGTTCAATAAATCAGTCTGAGTTTGACTGCTTCTTAAATATTAACAGTGAAATTTACGATGTCAAGATAAAATAACGTCGGCGGCGCTTGTGCATCGGGTAAACTCTATACTACACGGATGAGATGTACATTTGGAAATAAACGAGAGCGAGTGTATTATTTCTCGAAAGCATGCGAATCTATATTATTATTATTATATATTAGTGGAGAAAATAGGTTGTAAATAGAAGAATCTATCCTTTATTTTATAGATATACGTATGATTTAGTTAAAATTTTTTATCTTGAAACGAAAGTGCGCAATAGGAACATAACAGTCCTACCTTCTCCCGTATATTGGAATGAAATACCAGAATTTTTCATTAGAAAAAAAATCAATGTCGAGAGTTAACGATGTAAATTAGCTTCTTTTTGCAAACAAGCAATCGCGATACATGAAGAAATAAAAGTCACCTCTCAGACGATATCACCTCACCGCATCTCGGAAATAAGTGCACTGTCGCGCTTGGAATACCGCGAGCCAGGATAACAATCCTCAAATTCCGGCACACCGATGAATCTTAAAAAAAAAAAATATATACACCGATCGAGTGACAAATGAGCTGATCGCGTAGAGTAAGGCCCGGACTCGGTCACGGCCGCGGGCGCACTGAGTACATAATCCGGTTGCCGGCAACTGAAATCTCGCGCGCGCGCGACGCTACATTATACTGCTCCGCTACCGCAGGGGCCAATTCACTTATGCGCGAGTCTCGGAGAGCATCTACGCCTCGCGTATGTAATCACGCGCCCGTCGACGCTTGGCTTTATTTTATCGTAAGACCGAAGCTGTCATACTGCAGCCGCGTGTGTACCTATGCCACGATGAGCACCGGGTGCACATTGCCAGTGTAGGGTTGGGATCGTTTTCGGTAAGTTTGATGCTATACGGGGCTCACATATATATATTTCGCTCAGTTTCGTTTTCCTCGGTCTCGGAGTAGACTACGCTTGAACGAGGAAATTATTGCATTAAGAATTGTCGATAATATAAAAAAATGCACAGCGAGTTGGGAGGGAAGAATGCACAAACAGTTTAACGTATCTTATGAATGAGAAATTAAAAACTGTGTCTATATATAATTGCAAATTAATAAATATTGAAAACAAAAATTATTTGCTCAATTTCGCGAAAACCACACGTGTCCGTCCACATAACCGCCCTCAAACTCTTACACAAGAAAGTGATATAACAAAAGGCATATACTTTTACGAGCGCATTTAACTCGTGGCAAAACTTCCTTTAATAATAATATTGTTCGGAAACAGTCCCGAACTTCTACTTATCTCCCATACCTCGCCCTTGACCAGGAAAAAAAAAGAACTTTTCTCGGTCACGTATACAAGCTCGCATTACTATCGCATGTGTACACAGTCGAATCCAAGCGCGCATTGTGTAAACTAACGGCTGAGCAAATGAGCCACGACCGCTATGATGAAAAAAATGTAATTCGCCTATACGAGATTACTTCCGTAGCTGACCGAGTATGCGGAAGCGCTCGGGCAGTGTGCAGACCGATGGATAACTCGCTAATTGTGGTTTACGTGCAATATATGTATAGTTAGAGTTGTGTAGTTATATGCGGGGGATCGAGTCCAAACACCGATGATGGGGTCTTAAGATAATTTTGTGAGTTACGGATGATTTTGAATTGTCTTTTCATCGAAATTCGAATTAGCGCCTTTTCCGCCTGCTGACGAGCATTCGAGTGTAATAGCGCTTATTGCTCACAACTGCTTACTAATCGCCTTGGTATGGGAAATGATTGATTGCCGTAGATATACTGGACGTTCTAGTATGACTTTGGATGTTATATTCCCCTAACTTCTAAGCGGTAATTCAGAATATTTTAAGGAAGATAAAGAGATAATCATATGTAAATTTTTACCATACAAATTTTTTTCATTCTTTAATTATCTTTTATTTTGTCAATTTTTATTTTATATATATATATATATAATTGTTTATTCAAGGGGAGCAGCTGTGCCCCAGTGGCAAGTGTATGTTATTATACACATAATTTTTCATTATAATTAATGAGATATTTTGTAAAAAAAATTATTGTAGTAGATACAATATTTTTAATACTCAATTTTTTTAATTATTGTCAATAAAGTTTCTTGTCTTATTATATAAAAATATAATCAGTTTTATACAAAATTTGATTTTGCAATTTAATCTAAGTTTGTAAAAATTAGATGATAAAGGGTCCATCAAGCATCGTCAAATTGTCCACGTTCTATTTCAAAAGATGGTAAGGAACCGTGTATACGCATCGATTTCACCTCTGCTTTGATTGCATTTGAGTGCAAGTCAGCAGGACAAAATGCATCAGGTAATGGAGGTAAAAACCTTTGGAATTCATCTTGGTGACGATGAGTATATAAATTATCTTTTTAAAACAATGTATAATTAATCTTACTTACTCAAATTTTAACATTTCGTAAATATATATGCAACTTACCATCTGGTTTATAGTTATCATCTGAATCTTCAACATATTCCCAATTTTCATCTGTATCATTTTCAACATCGTTAGAGATAATTTCGTGGCTTTCTGCATCACTAGAATAACTAAAGAATCAAAATATTATTTTTATTATAGACATTAAAATATAAGAAGTATTGAACTCAAAGTGTATAATTAATACCCGCTTGCATATAATTTACAAGGGTCATCAGAATCGCTATTATTCATGGATGATTGTTCTTTTGTACCAGAATTTCTGAAGTCTAAATTTATAGCTGACATCTCTTGTATTACAGATACATATGATTTTCGAAGAAATGAATATGATAAATGTCCAATCTATAATAATATGTTATTGTACCAGAGACTTTGCATTTCAACAATTAATATACATGGAACAATACTTACCATTATATCATCTGTAGAACAAAAATTCTGATCAAAATCTAAACCTTCTAAACTGTTCATTTTGGTAAGTACTTTTGGAAATTCATCAAACTTATTATTATACATATCAATGAGTCGAAGATTTTTAAAATTTTTAAAAGATTCTGGTAGTTTTGATATATCATTATTTTCTGCTCGTATTTCCTGTAGTGATTTTAAATTTCCAAAACACTCAGGGAATAAAATAAAATCATTTCCATCCATTTTTAAATATTCCAATTGAAATAATTCACAAAATTCATCAGGAAACCAGAGTATATTATTCAGACCAATATCCAATTTTTTCAAATTACACAATAGCTTGATTTCCACAGGGATTGTCGATAAACTAGTTGCACGGAAATTTAATTCTGTCAACAGTCCTGGATTTTTCAATGTTTGAATAGGCATACTACTAAAAACATTTCCAGGATCAGTTTGATTTTCATTTCCAACATTGATTATTTCAAGATTAGTCATGTTTTCTACTATCATCTTTAAAATGGGACTCGATAAATTTGAACACCTCATTGAAAATGACGTATAATACAATATTCCTTCATTACCAATAAAACTATAAATGTCAAATGTAGTTTTATCTAAATTAAATTCTTTTAAATTGAAAAATTTATGCTTTAAAAGCCAATCAGGAAATTTACAACAATTTTGGTTTCCACTCGCATAAAATCTTTCTAGGTATTTACTGTATGGTGTAACGTTTACTTTGACCTTTGGGTTTGATGATATGTTTAGAACCTTTAAAGTTCCCATGCCGTTTTGAACACATTTAGGAAGACATGTGAAATTGTTGTTTGAAATATTCAGTATTTGCAGTCGTTGTAGATTTGAATATGCCTTGGGCAAGTCAACTAATTTATTGAAACTTAAATCTAATTCTTCTAGGTTTTTTAATTTGCTAATATCATCAGGTAATTCAGCTAATCTATTATGGCTTAAATTTATAATACATAAATTTTCCAAAGTTCCAATCACATTGGGTAATGACCGTAGAGTATTATTATGAATAATCAATTTCTTCAAATTATGTAGTAAACTTAATAATTCAGGAAGTTCTTCAAAGTCTTTATCAGATACTTCTAATTCTGTTAATTCTGTTGTTAGATGAGATAGTCTGCATGTAATCAAACTAGATTTTGATTCGCTTTCAATGAAATTTTCAATTAGCTTCATCTCTTCTTTTAATTTTTGCGTTGTTGCTGATTTATACGTTTCTCTTATATGAATGTTATTTTTTAACATTCTCTCTATTTTTGTTCCTATAAAAAGAAAGATAACATTTTTTAAAAGTAGTTCAACCATTATATATGTTATTTTTGCAGGTTGAAAGATAGGCCTACAAAGAATATATTATTCCTGTACTCAGAAACATTGTAAAATCAGATATAATTAAGAAACAATATATATATATATAAGAAAACAAACATTTTTATTAACCTGCTATTGGTTCAAATATTATAATTTATCTTACATTTATAATCTAAATTATAACAGTCTTAAACAAAAATTGACTGTATATTTAATATTTGAAAGTGTTGTGTAATGAAGAAAAATAATATTCATTCACATTTAATAGTAATTTTATATATTTCCTTTGTCCTCTATAATTTAGAATTTATATTACAATTACAAATTGATTGTGTAGATCACAATGTATCTATGGAATAAATGTGCCTATATCTGTATACTTATGTACGCATTTCGTTTTGTTTAGATGTAAAAATAAAGGGCAATGAGTGACAATGAAGTGTAGGTATGTAAGCATACATACACGTGCCCCTGCTGGTGTACACATACTATTGGAATTCCCACGGCAAATAACTTCTAATGTTCATACGTATTTATTGTACATACAAACAATTATAAATTCTTAATATAAAATAACTGATTGCGTTAAACAAAAAATTTACTTCAAGTGTGGATACTTCGAGTCAAAACTACTCGTCTAAATTATTTGCCGAACTGCGTATAACCGTCTTATTCACTTTATTTCTTATGTTTATACCTATTGTGTACGGTCAGCACATTCTAATACTCGCAAGTTCAAACTAATACAATAAAACTCTGCTCAACCATCATAGGGCTATTTACATCGTATGCAAGGAACTATTGTTGCCAACTGTTGATAAAATAACTTATTTTAAAAACCAACAGCGCGAGAATATTGTTATACGTTTGAATGTCAAATTATGTTCTAAAAACAATGTATGTGGCCCTCAAAGATAATTTGTTAATTGTAAAAGTGTAAGAGTTTAGTCAGTAGGGACAACGGACGCTGATCCGTGCAATGTGTTGGAGGGAAGGGCTGGCGGCACTTTCATGGCGTCCGCTTGTACTATTTCTCGTCCATTAATTATAATATATAGTCAGTCTGAGTCCACTGGTCGCACATCCAAGTCGTGTATTTTATAATATGCTATCTACATAGAGTACTTTTTATATATACGGTGTATTTTTGAGTAATTTTTGAGTTATAATATTATAAGGGCACTACACCAGTACGCGTTAAGGATCCGGTAGCATAGCGTGTGTAGAGCGTCGCCCAACCTCAGCATCGCCAAAACAAATGCGCAACGCTCTCTGCGCACTTTCCACGATTTATATATTTATATATAGCATTCCAGAGTTTTCCTCGTATGAGTCGTATCTGTCGTATCCATAGAGTTAGTATGGTATATTTTGTGCTACGTTGACGTTGGTTGTGTGCAAGGCTAAGTAAGAAAAAACTGAAGGATTTGTAAATGATAAAACGTTTTATTCTGATATTTTGAGTTATCTGATCGATCGCTAGTATTTAAAAATGAATATTAATTCACCTTCGGTCGAGTTAAGCTCTTACCGTGATCAGCATTTTAAGGTTAGTGTATACATTTGAAAGCAACAATTTTGTCTTTATTTCCCAAGTACTTATTTAGTTTTTAAGTATACAATGTATGGAAAGCAATATCATTTAATCTTATTTTACAATAATTTTGCAGGGTTCTCGAGCTGAACAAGACAGACTGCTCAGAACGTCTACCACTTTATACGTAGGAAATCTATCATTCTATACAACAGAGGAACAAATATATGAACTATTTTCCAAATGTGGAGACATCAAGAGAATTATAATGGGTCTTGACAAGTACAAGAAAACTCCATGTGGTTTTTGTTTTATGGAATACTATTTGAGAGCTGATGCTGAAAACTGTATGCGTTATATAAATGGAACACGACTGGATGACAGAATAATAAGAACAGATTGGGATGCTGGTTTTATAGAAGGACGGCAGTACGGACGTGGCAAAACTGGAGGACAAGTGAGTACATTTTGTTGATGTATTTTTCATTTACATGTTTACTTAACAACTGTTTACTCAACAATGTTCATGTTTCAGGTGAGAGATGAATATCGATCAGACTTTGACAGTGGCCGAGGGGGCTATGGTAAGATTCTTCAACAGAAAGTAGGAACAATAGGAGAAGGTGCTTTCTAAATTGTTTGAATTAAATTCAAGTGTAAAATTGAGATATAAGAATGAACTCAAGTGACCAACAATAACAAAAAGTGGATGACAAAAGATGGTGATGTGTAAAGAAGTAACTTTTAAGTATTAGAGAATATTCTATTAATTTTATAAAGAAAAAGCGTGATACTATTTAATGAGAACACTTTGCAGAAACATTTCTTGAACTTAATTAAATTATATATTTAAGTCGAACATTATATGAAATTATATACTATTCATTTTGATATAGATACTATTTATTCTGCAAATAGCTCTTAGTCATCATTTCATTGTAATAATATAAAAATCTTTTCTGATATATAATTTATGTAAAAATTACATATAAAAGATGAGACTTGCATAGGAAATAAAATGATTTTCAAGTATCAAGATTTGAGTAGGCTTCATTTATTCTTTGACCTTCAAGTTAAAAAATCGGGGAATTCAAAAAGGATGAATGACAAATAATTATTATGCCATACTTTATATAATAAGTTCTATTCGTTTATAAAAAAAAAGCTGTGACCTAATGATTTAATATAATCAACATTTTTCATAATATATAAAACAGTGATCCAAATTGTATTTGCTTTATAATTTACCAACGATTTCGTACAATAAAAGTGAAGTATGTACAAGTTTGTTTCGCTTACATTTATATAAATAAGAATCATTTGAAATATTGAATCATGCTTGTTAAAGAAAGCCTTAATTTTACAATAAAAGTCAAACGTAATATTTAATGCTTGACCACCTATAAAATTATACATAAAAAAAGTTTGGATTATAAAAAACATCTACAATCATGTAATTTTGGTCTATAAATATTTTTTTGAAAATAAGATTTTAAAAAACAAACATTAGTTTGCTATTAACATCTACTTAATATAATTTTAATTTATAAATAAAGCAATAACTTCTTTTACCGCCAGATTCACTGTATAAATGATTATAAAGAAGACACTGATTTTTATAATAAAAATAAAAAACGTAGCGATTTCTCGCTTTTTTTCCTCTTCATGTACTTAGCCTCTAGCGAACGGAACAAAATAAAAGTTCGTCACCTCAAAACACATATTTACAAAGTGCGCGTTTGAAAAGAGCGCTAAACTGACACTGAGGCGCATACAATTTGAATTCGTTGCGAGCACGTAGTGCCCTGTACGTCTGATAAATAATAAAACGTACACCAAGATAACATCGTTACAAATATATAAGTCTTTGGCGTGCTTAACGTGATGCAAATCGAAGCTCAATATTACTTCGTCTACATCAGGCAAAACAGCTTTCGGGCGGCAGACGGTCGTTTCAGGACGGCGCGCACCGCTTCGGTAAAGACCTCGTCCAGGCCTTCCTGCATCATTGCCGAGCACTCGAGGTACTTAAAAGCCCGGATCTTCTTCTTCATTTTCTTGCATTCCTTCGGTGTTATTATGTCGTTGTTCTCAGTTCTGAGATCACTTTTTGTGCCTGTGCAGGAGGTAACGGAATGGATCACTCGAGTTCAAATGACAGAAGTAATATGACTTACCAATGAGGATTATCGGTATATTGGGGCAGTGGACTTTGAGTTCGGGATACCACTTGCTGGCTATGTTTTCGTAAGAACTCCGGGCGTTTATGGAGAAGCAAAGCAGAAAACAGTCAGTCTGAAAATTATTTTCCTTATTACTTACAACATATTAATCTTTTCGCATGATCGGCTAAACGTTTAATTAAACGATTACTGCAATAAATCATAAATTTCAAGTGTGCTACGGGAATGAATTATTTCCACATCTATTGGATACCATCGCGGCTGCAGTATATCAAGCTCGGAAAAACAAGCTTCGCATACCAGTCCAAGGAATTCTCTTCATCGAGTACAATAATTGATAACTCACATTCGGATAGGACAAAGGCCTCAGTCTCTCGTAATCTTCCTGACCGGCGGTGTCCCAGAGGGTGACGTCGTAATTGTGGCCGTCGACTTGTATCGTCTTCGGATAGTTCTCAAAGCTGGAAACGAAGAAGGCGGGAGCGAATTAGCAAAATAATCGGGATAGCAGCAGCGAACTATATCTCTGCATTATAAGCGCGAGCTGTCTCTATTGGTGGTCAAGGATGTACGATGGATCGGAATTAAGCACGTATGCGGCGATAACGCGCGATTGTGCGAGCTATGGCGCACTCGAGGAAAAACTATTTTTAAAGCTTTCGTCGTTTTAATTGTACCAGAGCTAGATGCAGGAAAGTTGGCTAGAGAGGAATAAAGAGAGAGAGAGAGAGAGAGTCATATAAAATTGCGTGGTAGAAGTAGTTTAATTTTTGCAGATAAAACTTTCAGATAATTAATTTGGTTTGACGTAGCTTTTTATAATCTTTGTTGAACATTACAAGTTATATACCTTTTTAAAACTACGCGAATGAATAATGAAGAGGACTGCTCTTCTTGTACAAACAGTCCACGTGTATGTACTTAACAAAGTGTTTTACTTAGTAAATACTTTGAAAAGAAATATCTCATCTGCACATCACACGCGCAAATCATTATGATTCAACTACAAAATCATTTTTAACGCTCTTAATACATGAATTTACAATCGAACCAAGTATATAATTAAAATAGATGGGATATATTTAAAGTATTCAACTCAACGATGGTTGTTTGTGAAGCCGGTATCAGCTGCGGGGGTGATTATGGGCACAGATCGTAAATAAATAAATTAATAAAACTCACACGGTGGGGATGTATTCCGTGGGAAACTTGTTTTCTGTGTACGTGATGAGCATGCAGGTCTTGCCTACCATGCCGTCTCCCACAGCCGTGATTTTTATTGGCCTCAGTCGGGACATCATGTTTTGTTTATCTGTAATCAATCAAAAGTGCGTATATACGATTAATAAGTTTATTTTATTGCGGAGTGCAGAGTCGATGGGAAAAGAATTTCGTAAAGACCGTCGAAAGTGCGAGAAAGCCGAGCCGTGCTCGCAGAAATTTTTATAAGTATAAGATTTCTCCAATCAACTTTCCACGACGGCACAAGCACTGATTTTACAAGATGCATGTCGTAAAATCCTAATTGCTGCTTCTTCTACGATAACAATAGCAAAATATTTTAACAAACTTGTCGAGTCCCTATCGCAATGCACATGACTATAAACCAACGAACACTTTGTCGAATCGAATTTCATTGTCGTCGACTCGATGTTTACGCAAGAGAAATAATAGAACCTTCCCTACATGTACATATATCTGCAGCTCGTTGTACACACATTCTGCAGGAGGACATTCCCGCACGCGAGCTGCCACTCATTTCCATTCCGAATCGGTTCATCTGTTGACCCGGATAAACGCGCAGCTGATGCAGCAGCATAAGTGAGAACTATACATATGCACCGGCAGCAGGATATTTCCGTCGATTATCCATTTGATTTTCATTCGCGGCTCGGATACATTTAATGCACTACAAAACGCTTCCTCGTCTTGGTGTTCCAGTGAACAGATTCTCAATTCGCTTACGTTATATATGCCTTCACATTTCTTTATATATGTCTAATCTATACGCATAGCAACATAAAATCATTGCATTTTATGGTTATATTCCGATAACGAATACTTTTCTAACTTCAACTTATCACGTATACATTGTATCACTCAAACGTCGCGCAAGTCAAACGCATGAAAAACAATCAAACAACACGAGGCGCAAACCAAGAAACGAACCGAAAAAGCTCTTCTTTAAAAGAAAAAACTACAACCGGCCCGAATAAGGAAGATCGTATACAAGCCCGACTGGCAGCCAAGGGGGAAGGAGAGAGATCGATTTATTTATTCGTGCGGCGGTCTCCCCGCGCGGCAAAAGGATCGGCTTGCGCATCCGGCGCGAGTCTGGGCCTCGACGACGTAGTCCACCGGCGTACATACAAAGTACGTACGTAGAGAGCCGCTGCACACGAGGTCCCTGCGTGCATCGCACGACATTTATATGTGGTGTGCCGCCGCGGCTGCTGTTTTATTTCTGTGCATGGGCTCTGCGCCGTCGGTCGGAAGCTCGTCGCATCAGTTTCGTTTTTAATTATTATACGAGCGACGCTTCTGGTAAGCTGTGATGGAATGTGACGCGTTATGCCGGCTTTGCTTTGAATATTAGCGATTTGTAATGATTTTAACAAATTTTAAGACGACTTGAGTAGCCAACAAGTATTTTCAACATCAGAAATAAAAGTTCTTTCATGCGAAATTGCAATTGACATTAATGCTTTGACATTTAACAGGCTATTTTTAGAGCAAAGCTACTTGTTGCATATGCAATCACACTGGTGTGCAAGGATCTTTCACAGCACACTTTCTCATGGTCTGCGGTTCGAGGTTGATGCACCTGTGGGTCTAAGTCCTTGTTCCCTGCTCGGAAGAAAGACACACCTGTATAACGCGTTTTCGAATACAAACGATGTCGTTTTACATGCTTAATTCATGGCGCGCGGAGGCCTTTAAATTGTTGCTCATATATAATAAATGAAATTTATTCTATCTCTGGCATGATTTTCTGAGGCTCATATAATTTCGCACTTTATTGTTCATAAATTTGCCTTCAATTAGATATTAGCATAATACTAATTTCGTATATTATACTTGAATTATGAATGACGTTGATCCCGGCCTACGAGGAATCTCGCGATTTTCATTGTTCGAAGAAACGGTCAATCAAGCACCTTACAATTACAGACAATTTTTCCGCAATAAAATTTATTAAAGCCCACTCATAATACTCTGAAAAATGCAGCCATCAACATGTCAAGCAATCGTGTCAAAGCTTTAGCCATACAAAATCAGTCATTAGGCTCATAGTCGCGCTCGTATGTGAGAGTAAATTTAGCAATCGGCCTCTTTGAATTCCACGAAGGCAAATCACACACTGCATGCGTCGCTCGGAACAATCGTTTGCGACAGCCGCCGCCCGCGGAAGTCGTTGGTAAGTATACGACGAAACTTTCCTTCAGGCAATAAAATGCGCGATTGGAGGATGCGGTTTATGTCGCTTGGCGTGTTGACGCGTTTCGCTTTAAGTTTAAGAGACGACTGCAAGCTTACTTTGTGGATGAATGGTTTTGAGTAAGTTATTTAATTGTTTTGCGATTTGAAAAGATTTATATTGCTTAAAGCAGAAGTACCTCGTATGCTATACAAACTAAATTCCAAAACGTAATCAAATGTCGTAACAAATCGATCACCAGCAAATGTAAAACGCTTCATGTTGAGCCACCGTAAAAGTGTCTTATCTCCTACAAGTCAGAGCGTTTCGTAATCTCAGCATCGACTTACATCGTCTATAACGTGTATATATATGTGACTAAGCTGTGTGACTATTTTTCTGGCACATAGTAACGTGTCGTCTCGAAGAGTATTAATCCTTATCGAGCGTACGTTCAAAATAGCAAAGTACACATGGGAAAAAGGTCAAAGCTCGATTACCTTTGTTTCCGTTTCCGGTACCCATTGAGACTTTGCAATCTGCTGGTTTCCTTGCGGTACTTTTCTCACTCCTGCAAAGATATAAATATACTTTAAAACCTCGAAAATTGTTCAAGTAAATTCGCAGTTCGAAAATAACTTCATTTTATATTGAATTTGTCGAACGTAAACTAATATATGGCTTCTGGATGTCAAAACATTTTACTTATACAGATATTAAAACGTATATACGCGAATCAGCAATCAATAATAATCACAGTCATAACAAATAGCACTACTTTTAAAAACTGACACGTCGAACTTTTCAATCTAAAGACTTACGTATAGTAACACTTCTGTCAAAACACTTACATTTCTACAAGTATGGAAACCTACCTATCAATCACTTTTATTTCGAGCAAAAATTTATCTGAAGTCCACGTCTCTCGTAGAATAAAAATACAGTACTACACCCAAAGCACATTCATCATACTCACAAGCGAAAAAAAGAGTAGCGGCCTCGCTCTTTCTCCAAAAATTATATCAGCTCCTCTCGACCGGACTCTTTCTCTGATGGCAATGTTTGCCCCGGTGATGGCCGATATTGTTTATCGCGGTGCGAGTGCGTGTCCTGTGCGTATAGACGCCTATCTCTACTCGGTCAGTTCAGCAGCAAGTCGTGCGTCCATCCTGTAGTGCTGCTCCATCGTTCATCTAAAAGGACAGAGAGACATCAGAGGCTGTGAGTGACAAGAAGCGATAGGAGGGAACATAGGGTCGTTATCTCCGTGGCTGATAATGTTTTAATGAATGAGCAAGAGTCGTATATATATACGAAATTTTATTACGCGTGCGACTTGACGTTATTATGATGGATCAGGCCTGAGGATGAGGTCCTGCTTTTGGAATTTTGTGTGCTCTGTGATTCAGACGATTTTACGATTGGGATTTATAAATAAAGCAATGTTTTCCTCGCTGTTAATGCAGTCAGTCGTGGAGAAGTAAAAATCGTTGAAGGATTTGCGCGATAAAAAGCGTGAAGTATAAATTCAGCTTTAACGTAGCTTTCTTGAGCTCATTATATAAATGCTTCCAATTTTTCGTATATAAGTTTTAAGAATTTAAGCTCTTATTTTTCAGGCTTTATTTCTGGCATCATTAACATAAATCATTAAAGTATATGCCGTAATACAACTCCACCCACTACAAAAATACATTGTATCTTCTATTACCTATACGCGCTTGTAATTCAGCTAGGCACTTGTGTAAAAAAAATCTTCAAGGTCCACGCGGTAGGTATTAGGTATACCATCGAGCTTCAAGAGTTAAAATTGAAAAGGGGCGCGTGTGTATCCGCAGAACCGCCGCATAGCATCATAGACCACACGAAGACGGAGTTAGTATATACGTGTCCCGAATGCCAGATCGACAGATTTTTCGGGTCATCGACTGCACAATCTTGGGTCTATGAACGATTTGTACTCACAATTATGAACCGTGTGTGTATATGTGCGAATGGCTTGTTAGAGTCGAAGGGTTAATTATGTGCGAGCTTCTAATTTTACAATTTGGTTCGAGTGTTGCGTAAGAATTTTATTATTGTATCTTTTGATTAAGTAAAAAGAAAAAATTTGTATAGTTGTTGTTATACTTGAGAAATGACAACAAATTGCTTTAAATGATAAGGTGGAATGAAGTAACACAAGTGTCAACTATGCATGCGCAAACGCTTGAAATAGCTATTATTCAAATTAGACTCGCCTTGAACCACAAAGATTAAAAAATTTTGTCACTAAATGACTTTGCCACACAAACCATCAAATTATGCCATTATATTCCGCACGTTTTTCACGTTCCGCAACGACACTCTAATAAGCCACTCTTTTATAAACTCCTGACAGTCACACAATCTATCGACACCTTCAAACCCCATATACACATTGTATACACCCACAAACTTAGAGAGCAAGCGTGCGCCGATCGGAAGGAAATCGACGGCGATCGCTACATCATTCAATAATGGTAAAGTTACGCTTGGACTCGATCCAAAGCTGCAACTGCATTGTCACAAATACGTTTATACGTTGTATATTGTGTCTATACATAAACGCATCGAAAGAGTAGGCGGATAGAGGGTGTGTCGACGACACACCCTCGCGGCTATATGATGACTGGCTGTTTATGTAGTGCGGCGCATCTTTACTTTTACTATACAGCAGCTGATCTGGTATATATGTATACAAGTTTGTAATGCAATCGTAGAACGCGAGCTTGTACTATATGTGTATGTACGGGAAAGAGAAGGTACGAGAGTGAAAGGAAATAATGTGGGTATGGAGCTAAAGTAGGAGTTGTGTGTGGCGAAAGAGCTTTGACGCTCTTCTTCTTCATTCTAATTATGGAGTCATTTAGATTACGATTAGGAACGGAAAATGAGTTTCCGTCTTAATTGGAAAAAGTAAAATGACGTTATAGTGTCACCAGAGTAAGACAAATCCGAGCCCTTTGAATTACAAAAATATGCATCTATAGCGTACTTCTATACCTATATATCTACCTATCGACTAGCCTTTGAGAGAGTTTATACAGGTCGCCGAGCTGAAAACTTCGCCAAAAGCCTTGCCTGCGCTGTTTATTATCGCCTGCTTTCGTCGCGACCTCGACCTCCTTTACACAGCAGTTGCCACTGTTGGCTATTAAGTACACTATAGTCGCGTGAAACGCATTTTTTCTTCTTCAATTTGATTGTCAATCCTATAATATATTATACGAAGGCTCGGGCATAAGCAAAAAGATACTTGATGTAGTGGCAAATATATTGTTCGGTGGTCCTATAGAGAGGACTCTATGGCCTTTGCACGAATTGACAAGTCGTTATGTGTTTTTTATTGGTATTGATTACGTTCTTTTTGCGCTTGATATTGAGCCGTAGATATCGTGAAGATTTTGCGCAGATTACATAAAGCGTATATGGCTGATATAAAATTGAGAATACAAATTATTGTTCTTGCATATTTCTATTTGAACAATGCTCATTTTTCTATTTGTAAATATAATCTTACAAATTCTCGTCGCACGTTAATTAAATATGATTTGAGAGTGGACTAATAATTGAAGATTTTTCTAGAGAAACGGCCATCACTCGAAGAAACAATGATCGACTTGTTTGAAAAATAAATCTTATTCCCTAGCAAACTCGAGTATTTGTATATAACAGCTCTTTCAGTAAACATCGACTATCGATTCTTATATAATATATCTACTATACTTTTTTGAATTTGCACCTATTAATATTCTATAAACGTTATTTATACTATCAATATTATTATATCTTCAAACCAATGCTTAAAACAACTCAAAAATGATTTTATAATAACTTTTATAATCTTCACGTTAAGTTAGTATATCGCACATTCGAAAACGAAACGATCCACATGACCACTGTCCGAATCGTATGGATGCACGCACGTTCCTTTCGCGCGTTGTCGCTCCTTATGGAAAGTGACAATAAATTATTACTGACGCAACGAAGAGCCTTCACTGAAATTTCACGTCGTCCACGTAATATCGTCTCGATAAGATGAGCGTGAGCAAGCGCTTGTTATTCCCATTTTATTATTTTACCGTTCGCTGCAGAATCGAGATTAAAAAAAATGCAATTGTCGCTCGCGGAAAAGAAAGAAATCAGTGCGTGACTAACGGGTTAGGCATTTTTTTAACAATAGACCTTTTACGCACGGTGCGCGGATTTCCGTAACGTTTATATCATTATTGTTCATTTAAGTGCATTTAATGAATAGTAGCTATGAACAGCCTTGCGCTTGTTTACAATGACATTCGATCACAAGTGTTTCTCATTTTTTAGCAGCAATAACAAAGTTAATTTTCACATTTTCTCTTAAACCATATAAGTGGTTCCCTTCCATATAAGAAGTATCGAAAAAGACTCAACGACAACGATCGCATATCCTTGAGAGAGTGCAAGGCTCTCCCATACAAGCACGATTCGCACGACGTGATCGTACTCGATGACGACCGGCCGATTGTTTTTCCGCTTCTCGTCGCTAAATCAGTAAAAAATAGAAACACACGCGGAATGCCATTAATGGGATATATAGAGACGGAGAACCGGTCTCGGCGACATCTCCGCACAGCGGCTGTCACCGCAATGTTGCAGACGCGTGAACAACCGATGTGGATCTGAATTGGCGAGAGTGTTTTTATATGTATGCAAGTAGCGTTATTTATTTATACAGTTGCACGATTTATTTTGAGGCGATAAGTCGAACGAGAGAAGCACACGGTCGGGATCACACTTTTGAATAGGATTGAATTGATTATGCAATATTTATATACGAATGATGTCATGTTTTGAGAATACTGAATTAGATTATGGAGAGTATACGCGCAGTCTATCGCCGTCCCGAGGATTATTAGAGTCTACAATATTATAAAGCTTGTATGAATCATTGCGCGCGATGTACTAAAATTAACACCTATTTTCAATTATAATAGACACTGCTTGCCCATATAACAGCGCCCCATAGACTTCGCGTTTCAAAAAATCGAAGGTTCGAGCGGGGAAAGAATGAAAACGGCTTGTACAAATCTTATTGTGTGTATGCTGGATACAAATTAAAGTTTGCTCTACGCGTGCGTCGTCCTCCTACTTCGCATGTAGAACAGCGTAAGGAAACGGCATTGTTCTTCGATGAATTTCAATTGACGAACGCTCAAAAAATCGATGTTTATTAGCAGCCTACACGATTTTCAATTATCTTAACTGTAGCTCGTGATTGGCCTTTTCTTGAAAAAATTAAGATTTTTCTCATTATCTTGCACCTTTACAAATAATAACGACGATGCATTTTGTATAAGGATGACGTTACACTTTGGTATGTGCGAGTTGAAGTATGCAGGTATATCTCTCAGCTATATGTGCAGTAACTGACATTTCAAAACATAATTTATTATTACAAGATTTGCATTCAAGTTAGAAGAATATATGTATCTATTTAGAGGCAATATTTACGTTTTGATCACTTTTCATTTTTCTCAAATTACACTAAACCGCAAGGTTAAAACACACACACATCCGATGACTCATAAACATTTTTATCTGAGGTATAGATCTGAGAAAAATTTAACATTTTCTCATTCTCGTATTGCAATTTAGCACTACCTAATACTCTTAGACAATATCGTATACAAATCGAATTGAAGTTTGATTTTTCACACTTTCAAAAGAAGATACTACGATATGTAATTGTTTAATGAGATATACATTGAGTTAAAAATTTAAATATTCAAATGTCATGTAAAATTTAATAGGCATGAAAATCAACTATTTTGCCCACTGACACCGGGGTAAATTGACCGACTCGAAGACGCACACGACGCCTTTCTTCAAAAGTGCGATAGGAAAAATCTTTGCGCTGATAAGACCTACAGATAAGATATGTAGAAGTGAAGGTATATAAAGATCAAGTTATGCGTGTATGTTCGCCGTTGGATCAGCATTTGTCATAATATGCGTTATCGTCGATATCCAATACAATCTCGCTTTCTCATTACTAACATTCATTATAGTAATCAACATGCAAAATCATTAAAAAAAATTCACTGAACGTAAAGAAAAACTAACACTATTTGCACTCCCTAATACAAGAATTCTACAATTTCACTTTTCTCCAGTAACATATTATATAAAATGAAACATACAAAACTACCACACGTATCTTTCAATGACAACATATACAAGGAATTACAATTCTTACCAACTGTAAACTACGAGATCCAGTGCGGAATATCGCTTCGAGGACTACAATACGCTTGTCGATACAATAAAGTAATGCACTTTTCGTATGTTGAATTTACAATCACGCAAATACACTTAAGTGCTTCTTTGGCCAATCTGGAGAGTTCCGCGTGCGCGTCGATTTATAGGCGCTGCCGTAGGTGAGTGTATAAATATTACAAGAAGCTCGCGTTCGAGTCTCGCGGGCGACACGCTGCGACTGAAAGGTGTTCGTGGAGTGAGCGCCGAGCGGTCAGATCAGTCTGAGCGAGACGCCCGCAGCTCCCTCGCGGCTCTCTTTTTCTGTGGTGATGATAATGTGCGCACTAGGAGAATCGCCTAAGGAGCTATGTTGTGACAATATGTTTATCAAATTTTGCAAATTTCGTAATTGACACGTTATTTCTAATATTTTATAAGTAACCGAATTTTGGTTTTTTACCTTAACTTTGGCAAATGTAAATTTATTATTTTTACTTGCATGCAAAGGCTAAAGCGGCCATTTCTATTTTCAACTGCAAATTGGTAAAATTTCGGCGATGTTTTATGCATTGATTATTTGACTGATAAGGCATAATGACTTTAAAGTTAATTGGTATTACTTTTAACTCAGTGTTACTTTCAATGAGATAAGTGGTAGAACAGAGTACGTAAATCACTACGAACTTTAAAAATTACAAGCTTGTCTATTATCCTTAAAATTTAATAATTAATTAATAATCAAGGAATACAACCAATATTATTTAACAATAAATTGTTTATTTGCAATTTTACATTGCATTTGATTTGTTAAAGGCCCAAACATATATATTTAAAAGGAATACAATTTTGTTTTAGTATAATATATCTATAGTGTAATTATAATAAACAATTAAAAACATAAACTGTATACATATTAATAACACTTGTAGCTTATACTACTTATATATTTTAAAAGCGAGAATAGAATATCTCTTATGTACTAGACACAATAATAATAATATATAATTTATATATATTAACCTAATGTCTGCTTTTATAATTTCAATATAGCCATTAAAAAATTCGTTTATTACGTACAATTTTAAAATTTATTTTGATTTTATAGTGTCAAGAAATTAATTTGTAAAATAGAAATGATAAACTTTACCTTATCTCCATCTTAACTGGTGTGAATACAAATAAGTACTCCTTCATTATTGACGTTATTTAGGGAATTGACAGTATAATCAAAGATAATAAAGGTTTTTCACTTGCCGATTGATTTAGGTTCAACTAGGGGGTTCCTCCCTCTACCTCTGCAACCTCTTCCTGTAAAAGAATACATGATTTTTTAACTTTTTAAGTTATACTTGATTAGATAAAGACTCCGAGTTTTAAATAAAAGATTGAATTAAACTAAACAAACTGTTAATCTACACAAAATTGTACATAACAGATTATAATATTAAAGTTATAAATTAATTATACGTAAATTAGTTTTCATGTAGATATTTGAAAAATTATTAATGACGCAATAATTATTATTACTCACCCAAAGAAGGTAAATCCTCTTCGTCTGAATATATAACAGTAACTGCATGAAGATCATGTACTAAAAATCAATTTCATATTAAAAAAATATTTTTTATATTAAATATTAATCATGATTTGTTATGAAAAAATAATAAATATAATTAACACTATGATTTGAAATTGATTAACTTATGATATTTATAAAATATTACCGATTGATTTAGATTTAACTGGATGGCTGCTTCCTTTATTTTTGCAACCCCTTCCTGTAAAAGAATACCTGATTATTTACCGTTACAAGTTAAATTTTATAACATAAAAAAATTTCGAGTTTTAAATAAAAAATTGAATTAAACTAAAACTATTAATCTACATACAATTTTACATAAGAGATAGTAATTTTCAAGTTGTAAGTTAATAATATGTAAAGTAGTTTTCATTTAATTATTTAAAAAATGATTAAGACTCAAAAATATAATATTATTCACCTAAAGAAGGAAAATCATCTAAATTTATAACATTATCTGCATGAAGACAATATGCTAAAAATAAATATTAAAAGATAGCTTTTAAGGATATTTTTTAGGGTTATACAGTCTAAATTTAAATAAACTTTACGAGTTGAAAGTGGTAGAGACTGGGG
The DNA here is from genome assembly GCA_020010945.3 of Muscidifurax raptorellus. NCBI lineage: Eukaryota > Metazoa > Arthropoda > Insecta > Hymenoptera > Pteromalidae > Muscidifurax > Muscidifurax raptorellus. The sequence continues at coordinate 12,607,745 of CM052078.1, read as the reverse complement.
TTTTTTCGTCGATACATTTAATACATTTTTAGATGCTTCATTAATAACACTGTGATCGATAATCATAATTGGTGTGGCCATTGATTGTCTTTTGCGACATTGTTCTTCATTATATGTTCTTTCAAAAGAATTTTTTTCTTCTTTCTTCGTTCTCTTTAAAAACATTATTTAAATAAGTGATTGACATGTTAATATTAACAATTTTTTGTACATATTTTACAATTAAATATTGATCAGATATTAACCTTTTTTGTAGTTGCTAGAGAGCCTAATACAGGTGTATTCAAACTTAAGTTGGTAAATGTGTTACATAATTCTGATTGTTTTCCATTCATAACTTCTATTGGTACATGATATCCTGGACGTAAATCGATTTCAAGAAAATTAAACGTGTAAGAAAATAATACAAAAATCCACCGTTGAACCAAAGATTTACTGCAATGATTTCCTCCACTAAATGCTTCTTTATGAAACTGTGCAGTTTAAAATAATTAAAAATAAAATACATCATTTTATATAATTTATTAGTTTTTATCATTATAAATAAAAAACTTACCTCACATTGAATACTTTTTCTGTAATCAAAAGGATCAGTTTTCAATTTTATAGATGCAGTAATATTATCAAACTTAATTGCATTAGTATTTTCTTCAGAAATGATATTGTATAGATTAGCAAAAAGTTCTTCAAATGAGTATATTGTAAAATATTCAGGGGATGTTTCTATTAACAGAAATTTAGCATATTACATTTTTTGTTTTACAATAATAAGTATTATTCTTAAATTAATATTTAGTATAACAATAACTTACTATCAAAATTGCTTAATGTATTTAGCATACTGACTACTGGATATTTAATACCCTCAACTTCATAACGAGTAAACAATATTGGAAGTTTGCCATTAAATCTACCTGGATTCAGAAAATCACATATTTCTTTATATATTAGGCTATAATTTTCTTCACCAAATTCTATATTGTTTGGAATTTGATGAGTATTTTTAGAATGTTCTGATGCTTCATAAGCATAACCCAATTGAATTGTCGATCTAAAGATCTTATGATAAGTTCTGGTAACACCTTCTTCCAAACTAAATTCTGCTATTGCTATTTCGGCTGGCAAATAGTCCATTTCATTATTATCCGAAATACGGCCATAATAATAATTCATGTGAACGACAAAGAATTTCAATTTTTGGATATCTATAAAAAAAGTTTGGTATAAAATGTATAATAATAATTAGTACCATAACAATTAGCACTATAAGATTTTGATATATACCTTTGTTTTTTTTAGCGTTATAAATTAATGATGATATATATTTTTTTGTATTGTCTAAAAATCCATTCTGTTGTATTTTCTCTTGTTGAAGTTGAGCTACAGATTCCCCATGACAAGTTTTTCTGTCATTATTTGATTGGATTTTATTAAATTTTTCTTTTTCCTTGTAATGAGCTTTTTCTTCATCAGAAAGGTTCTGAAATGTATAATAAAATCATGCAATATAACTACTTATCCTCTAATCAAAATGATTTATTTTAAATTTCTTACTTTCCACGCGTTACTGCATCTCCAGTCTGATTGTACATCTCTTAAACCATTTGGAAAACAACGCCCTTTGTTTTCTTCTCGCCTCTTCCAATCCATCATAAAGAAATAATATGCATTTTGTTTACGTTTATTTTTTGGCATGATGAATTTCTTGTCCTTAAAAAGTCATATACATGTGTTATATGCAATTGATTTAGTTGAAACAGTAGAAAACTTCTGTTAATCTAATTAGATTATTTAAACAAATTAATTAAAAAAAAACTATTTTATTATCAACACTTACATTACACACGTTAATATTACATATCTTATAATGATATTCAATAATTTAACGTAAAAATACTTTAAATCTCATATGAAATATATTTATAAGTATGATTACCTTAATAATGTACAAGTATTTCCCAATCTTACATTATGATATTCAGTCTTAAATAAGGAATCTTATGAAATTAAACTTTAATATGACAGACATGTATGTGATTGCCACAGCTGATCTTATATATACTAAGCTTAACATGTGCCTGAATGCAACAGTTGCTCAGTTGGTAAAGCCATTGACTAATTTAACTATTGAAAAGCGCGCGAATTTATCAGTATGTTAATTAATAAAAAATTGATTTGAATTAGCAGATACAAACTTAATAAATATGTCCTATTTTTTCTATTTTGCTTTATTAAAATATCTATTTTTGCATAAATAAAACCAGACTCTCTATCGTACAATGATTTCTTGGTGGTTACTGAAAATTTAATTCGATTTCTTTATAGACGTAGTGTATGTATCCATATTCTTGTGTGAAAAGACATTTTTCATCTGCAATAGAACCACCCGTAAAAAAATAATACCGTAATCAATAAGTTTCTAAGTATAAAATACGTAATACAAATTAAAAAATAAGAACTAGTAAAAATATTTTTTTATCGTGACTTATTGTTTTCTTTAAAATCAACAATGATTTATGATTTTAAACGGTCTGCATAACCTATAAAAAAAGATAAAAATTAGATCAACATAAACCAATGTAATATTTTTTACCATATTACCTTGTGCCAAGCTACTTTTTTCTTTTTTCTTCTTCATTCCAGTGCCTCTCCCTGAAATAATATATAGGTATTAGCTCATTATTTTTAATTGTGCTATGATTTTAAAAAGTTTTATTTAAATTATGGTTTTCAATACTTACCCATGCAAGGAAAACTATTTTCACTGAGATCAATACTCTCTGTGTCTGTATTATCAAAATAAGCTACAGCACCTATAGAGGAATAAAATATGTTAGCAAATAAAATAAATCATTAAGGTTAAGAGGTGAACAAACAAAAACACTTACTCTTGGTATGAGGAGGACGGAGAGGTCTCTCAATGGGCTCTTGTACCTAATAAAAACAAAAATCCCTTCTTTAAAAAATGATATAATTTCTCAAGGAAATATTTATAATTGATACTTGAAAAAGAGAAGCAAAAGATATTTGATTGGTTCTTTGAAATGGCGCTAAATTTGAAAACCTTAACCTTAATTAATAGAACGAGCGTTTAAGTGCACCTAAAGCATTTAAAGTTCATACAAAATTAACATATTTTTAAGCTTTTTGAAGTCGATGTATAATAAATAATTTTTAGAAAGATTAATTATTGACCATTAAGTTTAGGTATTTATTTTTATGTCAAACAAAGAGTTACCTTTGACGAGTTTATTTGACTGTGATCAATAATAACAAGTGGTTTTGCTTCAGCTTCAGTTCTACGACGTAGTTCTTCTTTTGCAGTTCTTTCCGAGACTTTTAATCTATAATCATTACTGACCTAAAAAAATAATGTATCTAATGTAATTCAATTAAATATACTTACTTAAATTTTCTTTGTAAAAGAAAATTTTTGATTTAAAATATAATATTTTACCCCTGTCATAGATTTTGCTCCTGCCATGGATAAAGACGAACCTATTCGACTATCATTTAAACTTAAGCTACTGAGTGATGAATTTAAAAATGCCATGCGAGTAGATGATGCAGTATTTTCTTTTGGCATATGAATGCCTGGGATCATAGTAACACCTAATCGTTTGCAACAAAAGCTACACAGCACAAAAATCCAACGCTTTACGTAAGATTGACTGCAATAGAGTACGCCACTTTTTAAATCATTATGAAGCTGCAAAAATAAAATACAATAGTATCTACAAAGACAAAGCATTGATTAAAAAATTGAAATAATTACATCACATTCCAAACCCAACTTGTAAGCAAATGGATCTTTTTTAAGTTCAATTGTTGCTATAATTGGCTCAATTTTTACATCTCCAGCTTGCTCAATTATAGCATTGGTTAAGCTCGCAAATAATTCTTCAAATGAATACAATCTCAAATAGTCATCAGTTTTATCTGAAAGAATAATGTTTAATAAATGTTCAGTGATTTTCTTATTGATTTTAATCAAAGTAAAACCCTTACGATCAGCAATTGCTAATCTGCTCAATACAGATTTGACTGGATAATAAACATCTTCTTTTGTATACATTGTGTATATAGGAGGAAGCTGTCCATTTTTCTTTCCTGGTTCAATAAATTTGCAGATGTCTTTAAAAATTTCTTGGTAATTACTTTTACCAAATGGTGGGTTTAACGGAATGTCATGGGTATTTGAACTATGATCTTTTGCATTGCTTGTAAATCCTAATTTAATTTTTTCATTAATGATTTCATGGTAAACTTTTGTTACACCCTTTTCAAGAGAGAATTCAGCTATTGCGATTTCAGCTGGATAATATTCAATTTCGTTATTTTCCAAAGAACGCATATAGAAGTAATTAACATGAATTACGTAAAAAGACAATTTTTCTATAGCTGTTAAAATACAATTGTAAATTATAACATGAAGATTTGTAAAATCATTGAGTACATGCAACTACACAAGCGTATATTGTTACCATTGTGCTCTTTTGCTGCACGCACTTCTGATGTTATATGTTCCATCATTTTATCCTTAAACTCTTGTTGCTTTAACTGGTCTCTTTCAACATCACTGAGTCTTTCTCCAATTCCTGTTTTCTTACCTATTGTTGGCTGCTCTTTAGTTTGTTTTGCTATTGTTTTGTAATGTGCCTTCTCTTGATCTGTTAAATCCTAATTAATATTCCAGTCAAATGATTAATTTTGTATATTAAATCTAATAGAAAAAAAAAGAAATTTGATAACGTCAAAATCAACATTACCTTCCACGCCTCATTAAATTGTGGGTCAGTTTGAATATCTTTTAAACCATTTGGAAAAGTTCTACCCTTTCTCTCTTCCTGCTTCTTCCATTCCAACATGAAGCATGAATAGGCATTTGGTTTGTTTTTATTCTTTGGCATATTGTAAATGTGATTTCAGTACTGCTCAAGAGAGAAAATCTATGTTATAATTTGCATACTCTTTTAATATCTATATCACATTTTAGTAATACTAAAGTTTAACATTCATCAATAACAAAAATTCATTCCCATATACATAGAAAAGTATATGCTTCATTGCATCGTTATTGCCAATAATGTAACAAATTCCCCCTTTAATTCGCAAGTCAAATCCAGAATTATTATATATTTACGAACTCCCGAAGCAGAACATCATAAGTATGCTCCGACGGAATGGAGAAATTTTCTCTCAATACCCAAAAACTGCAGATAAATTATTACTAAGTTATACTTTAGACGCGAGTAACGTCGTATACTTGTTTACAGAGCTTCCTTTGTTCGCGAAGAGGAGCGCGCCGCGTGCTGTATCTATATAGATGTTGCGAGGAATGAAGTTTTTCACCGGTCACTTCTTCGTTTTATCGGACAAAGCTTACCTTTCTCGGACAACTGATAAAATCCAAAATCAATGGCCTCGTCGAAATTTCGAGAAATCCTAACTGGGGGTTGCGTTGCTGAGTATCTAGAAGAATCACAGAGATACTTATTGTTTTGAAAATCACCGATGGATGACAATCGACGGTCAAAGGGAGAATGAGCCGTAGGGAGGCTCTGCTGCCGCGGCACGAAGAGAATTGCGTCGCTAGCACATAAGGTAAGTATGTAAGTAAGTTTGCGCCAAGCGACTGCTCGAGGAAATATGAGCCTGCGAGAGCGACATTCTTGGGCCAACTGTATGATGTTTTTATTCTTTGATAATAAACTTGCGGAAAACTTGGGCTGTCTGCTTAATACCAGCTAATACTTACCTAATTATGTATTTACTTTCTACTGTACTATCAAACAAAGGTAGACCGTTGAAGCTACATCTATAAATAACTATACTTATATATACGTGATATCCCCTGCGTCTGTCATTAGATACCAATAGGCCCGGTACTGTGTAGGTACAATGGTATGCAATATTTTCACTCAGCGATAAATATCTTTCCGAAACGCTCTATTAATGAAACGACCTCTACATAATATGAAAATAATTTTTCGAAAAACATCCAAATATGTAGTAAAGCATTATTTAGCTGATCTCAAGATTACGATTTACACTTATTATGAATTTTTTGTTTCAAATTAAATTATTACACTTTTTATAATAAACACTTCAAATTTGGTAACACTGCTACCTTTTAGAACTCAACTTTTTAAACTTTGTTCCAAATAGTGACGGTTACTTCTGCGTATTAGAAAAATCTCTAATATTACATTGTACGTATAACAGCATACGAGAGAAGAACTAGTCGCGATTGAAACCTGCAGTAAAAAATTCTAAATAAAAAAATGCAGTGCGAATCTTCGAATGAAGAAAATCAAGGTGATAATGTATCGTGCCACAGTGACGATTCAAACACATCGCTGATTAACAACAATTCCAAGGTAAATCCATTGTACTTTAATCGGCGCAGTAGTACGAGATTAAAATTCATTGAAATGATTCACAGGAAAAATTAGAGTTCTTGATAAATATGGAGTTGAAGCATTCCGGCGTCTACTACGATGTGCATTCAAAAAATATTTTGTTGAAAGTGGATCTGGAGAATGTGTACAATTCTTGTCAGCGTTTGGAGAATCAAGCGAGAAAAAAGAGCGAACTCCTGGAGGAGAGTTACGAAAAGTTGACGGACTATCAAAAGAAAAGTAGATCACAATTGCAAGAAAAACTGTGAGCATGTAACAAATATAATATATTTATTCAAAATTATTTTGTGCATTTATCAAATATATAATATATGTTCTATGTCTTCATCAGAAGTTCAACTTTGAAGGAAATAGAGAAAAACAATTCTTTGTTTTATACAGCTTTTAAAGATTACGTAAGTAAAAATAAACGAGTATATACGCGGAATTATATACGTATATATTTATTGTTTCAAAATATCTCTGATTTTTGTAGGATCCCGACTTTTTAAAGAATTTAGTTCATCAATTGGATAATAATGCACAGAAATTGTCAAAAGTGGTCGAAAAAAATACTGATTTTTTGCAAAATCTTTGTTGCAAAGGTTTAATTACTGAATCTTTGATGATATTCAAGCCAAACGAAATTTCAAATATAGATATCGTTAGCAACATGTTGTAAGTTTAACATTATCTAAATTACGGAAATAAAAAAAAGATTGTTTCAAATGTTGAATTTTGTTTAGATCTGAGATGTCGATGAAACGGCCCGAAATCAAATTGGAAGAAACGGTTGTAAAACTATCAAATGAACTTAATAATTTGGCATTGAAACAGCAACATATTAAATCTACGTATGAAAAAAAATAGATTGGTTAACATTTTATTTATGTGATCTAATTTAAGACTTGTAAGACAAAAAAATCATCAGGCACTGTACTAAAGAAATATACATAACAGCAATATAAAATAATATCAAATATTATTTATATGAATTGCGAACCGGAAGTTATTCATCCCGCTAATTTTTCGCCAGTGGCGCCACTGCATATACCTATATATATGTATAATCCGTGGAACAAATAAATATAACGAACGCCTAGCTGTGTAGGTTAGGAAATTGAATTCGGAGAAAAAGCCGGCCAAGGAGCTGGTGTTATGCCGACGGTTTCCAACAGTTTTTTGGGAGGATTAAATCTTCTAAATTCTTGTCGAAGCCTTAACCATTGTTAAGTAAGTGTAATAATGGAGCTCACTGATGACAATCTGCTCACGCTGAGCGAATACTTGAGACATACCTTGAGTCCCGATGTTGCAGTTAGACGTCCTGGTAAGACAATTTATAAATAAACTAGTATGCAGCAAACACACTAAATGTGATAGACATTTGCTTTCATGGAATGTCATGTTAATTTTTACGAGTTTTTATACATAGTTGTTATTTTATGTTTTAACGGTAGAAATTTATGAATCTACAACTCTGTTTCTTTAATCAAGACAAATTAAATATTTATTGATTATTTAATTCTTGATTTTAAGAGAAATTAACATTTCATACAGCTCTTCTAGGCAAAGATATTGATAACAATTTACTTTGAAATTTCTCATAGATGAATGAATATCGTAAGATGATTATGAATACAATCTATGCATAACTTAAGTAATCGCTTTTAAAAAAAAATTTCATAAAGTTGCACAATCAACTCAATTATATTGTAAGATTTTTTAATTCTAATACTATTTAATGTTATTTCAGCGGAGAAGTTTTTGGAATCCGTAGAACTAAATCAGAACTATCCATTACTTTTACTCCATTTGGTAGACAAGGCTGATGTTGACATTACTATAAGAATAGCAGGAGCTATCGCATTCAAAAACTATGTCAAAAGAAATTGGAAAGTGGTGTGTAATATAATCTTAATATTTTTCAATTCAATTTTTAATGTACAATTAGTGAAATTAAAAAAAAAAGAATTTTCATAAGTTATATTTTTTTACATTTGCAGGAAGAAGATTCGGTTGATAAAATTCACAGTCAAGATAGAGTTGCGATTAAGAGGCTTATTATAAATTTGATGCTTCATTCTCCTGATGCCATACAAAAACAGTTGTCAGATGCAGTTTCTGTTATTGGAAAGCATGATTTTCCTGATAAATGGCCAGAACTTATAGATCAGATGGTTGAATATTTCAACACTGGAGATTTTCATATTATCAACGGTGTTTTGCACACAGCTCATTCTCTGTTCAAAAGATACAGATATGAATTTAAAAGTCAAGTTTTATGGACAGAGATAAAATATGTATTGGATAAATTCGCAAAACCCTTGACAGATCTTTTTATGGTAAGATATTTTATTAAATTATTAATATTAGACTAGTATACTAAGAATTGTGTTTAACATGTTGTATTTGCTACAGGCTACAATGAACCTTACACAAGTACATGCCAATAATGTTGAAGCACTAAAAGTTATTTATAGTTCTTTAACAATCTTGTGTAAAGTATTTTATTCACTAAATTTCCAAGATTTACCAGAGTTTTTCGAAGATAATATGGCTTCATGGATGACTAATTTTCACACTTTACTTACTGTCAATGTTCCATCTCTACAAACTGGGGTGATTATTAATCTATTGTTATTTCTTAATTTTGTTACAATTTTTCAAATTACTTTTTTAAACTAAAATATAGGATGATGAAGAAGCTGGAGTAATAGAACAATTGAAATCGCAAGTTTGTGATAATGTCTGTCTGTATGCCCAAAAATATGATGAAGAGTTTCAGCCATATATGGATCAATTTGTTAAAGCAATATGGAATTTGCTTACCTCAACTGGTCAACAATCTAAATATGACGCGGTATTTTATAGTCCAGATCAATATATTTTTTTGTATTATTAAATTAATATTTTATTAAATCGTTTTTTTATCTTTTATATTATAGTTGGTATCAAACGCTCTCCAGTTTCTGGCAACTGTAGCTGATCGTAGTCAATACAAACATATTTTTGAAGATCCAAATACTCTAAGTAGCATTTGTGAAAACGTTATTATTCCAAACATGGAATTTAGAGGTGAATTGTTTTTGAAATCATAAGTTTTTAATGTAAATTTAATCATTAATAAGCATGTACTAACAACTTTTTATTTTCACAGAATCTGATAATGAATTATTTGAAGACAATCCTGAAGAATACATTCGTCGAGATATTGAGGGTAGTGATGTCGATACTCGTAGAAGAGCAGCATGTGATCTTGTAAAAGTATTGTCAAAATCATTTGAATCCAAAATTATGAAAATATTTGGTGCCTACATACAGGTATGTATTAGTTCCTATTATGCTTAAATGTTCACAGGTCGCAATGATTTCCATATTCCTTTTTTTCTTTTTTGATAGGCTATGTTGCAAAACTATGCTGCTGAACCTGCTAAAAATTGGCGAAGCAAAGATGCAGCCATTTACTTGGTGACAAGCAGTGCTAGCAAAGGCCAAACACAGAAACATGGTGTCACACAAAGCAGTAATCTTGTACCTCTTCCTCAATTTGCTGCAAGCCACATTGAACCAGAACTTGCAAAGCCTAATGGTCAGTAGATATGACTATCTTAAAATATTTGAAATAATTTTTGTTAATAAACCCATTTAATTTAATATTTTATTTTATTCTTCTATTTGCAGTTAATGAATTTCCAGTTTTAAAAGCAGATGCTATCAAATTTATTATGATATTTAGATCTATCCTACCACGAGAACAAGTTGTTGGTAGTTTACCACAAATGATCAGACATTTAGGTGCTGCCAGTCCTGTGGTACATAGTTATGCCGCATGTGCGATTGAAAAAATTCTTGCACTAAAGGGTCCAAACAACGTTGCCCTGTTAGTACTTTTATGTGTGAAAATTAATTTTAATTATCAGTCTATTTATTATTATTATTTGTTTAAACGAAAAATATTGTTTATTATTGTAGTGTAAAGGGAAATGACATTGCACCCTTGGCTGCAGATTTGCTCAAGTGCTTGTTCGCGGTCTTAGATTTTCCAGGATCAGAAGAAAATGAATACATAATGAAGGCTATAATGAGAAGCTTTGCTACTCTACAAGATGCCGTAGTGCCTTTCTTAGCAGACTTATTACCAAAATTAACGCAGAAGCTTGAGATTGTTGCCAGAAATCCTAGTCGTCCAAATTTCAATCACTATCTTTTTGAAACTCTAAGTATATCGATCAAGTGAGTGTATATCTTTAGTATAGAAAATTTAAATTTTATAAAAAATATGGATATATGACCATTGTTTTTATAGAATTGTGTGCAAATCAAATCCCGAAGCTGTTGCGTCATTTGAACAAGCTCTTTTCCCAACATTCCAAGGAATTTTGCAACAAGATATCCAAGGTTCTTTTGCTTTTATACAAATTCTAAATTTAATTTTGCATCCTAATTTTAAATCTATCACTTTTTCAGAATTTATTCCGTACGTCTTTCAAATTTTGGCTCTGCTTCTGGAGTTGCAAATGGCACCAAATGTGCCAGAATCATACATGGCACTGTTTCCTTGTTTATTGGCTCCAGTTTTATTTGAAAGACAGGGTAATATTCATCCGTTGAACCGATTGTTACAAGCATTTGTTTGTCATGGCGCACATCAAGTTATAGCACAAGAAAAGATGAATGCTTTATTAGGGGTATTCCAAAAATTAATAGCTTCCAGAACGAATGATCATGAAGGCTTTTTATTGATGCAGGCCATCATTAAACATTTCCCTCCGTTAGTATATATTATAATTCATAAACAATTCACTAAATTTTATGGGTAAATTAATTTATATTTTGTTTAGGAACGCTTTGGAGCCTTACATAAAGCAGGTCTTTATACTACTCTTCCAGAGGCTTTCATCTAGTAAAACGACTAAGTTTGTTAAAGGGCTTATTGTCTTTTTCTCTTATTATATTGTACAATATGGAGCAAGTAATTTGGTTACAATGATAGATTCGATTCAACCGCAGTAAGACTATTTTAAATATTAATGATTTGGGTACCGTGATATTAACATATTAAGAAAATACTAATGTTAAATATATTTTTTAGAATGTTTGGAATGGTTGTCGATAGGGTATTGATAGCAGATTTACAAAAGGTATCTGGTGAAATTGAAAGAAAAATTACGGCAGTCGGTGTCTCAAATATTTTGATTGATTGTCCTGCGATGTTTCAAAGCCCATACAATACCTTTTATCCTAGACTATTAGCAGCTTTAATCGAATTCTTCGAATTACCACATGATGAAACACAACTGCCAGAAGATCAGCAAGTCTTGGAAATCGATGATAATTCTGGATATCAAGCAGCGTATAGTCAATTAATTTTTGCTAGGAATCCAAGAATAGATCCTTTACCTTGTAAGTATTATAAGATTTGTAATACTTTATGTAAAGTTTGCATAATTAGAGAATTATAATTAAAATGTTCAATCCATTTCAGCCGTTACCGACGTCAAATTGCATCTTGCAAAAGGACTTGGAAGGATGGAGCCAGGTCAATTGCCTGGACTACTTGGACAAATCCCAGAACCAAATGCAAATCATCTCAGAAGTTACCTTCAAACAGCTGGTGTTGCTGTTCAATAATACGAACTTCAAGTTCGGGGCAGGCTGAAAATCCATTTGATGGCCCGTAAGTTTAATAGCATCGAATTAAATGAAACTTGACTAGCAGTTAAACATTTAACTTCAAAGTCGAGCTTTAAGCAAATATATGGTAACTTTAATTTTTAATATTTTTATACTCCAAACTAACAAGCATACTCTGCGATATGTAAGCGCCTATTTTACTCTAAAAACATGCGTAATAATAGTTCTTTGAATTTGTACAAATTTAGTAGCAATTGCCTTATGGTCTAAAATGTGTTATGTATAAAGACTATTTTTTAAATAATAAGATTAATACTTATTTTACAAACGCCATGTTTTGCAAAAATTTGAATAATTAAAATAATTTAATTCGATGCCAAACAGTTCAAGGATGAACTAATACGTTAAGCCCTTAATAAAATGTCTGTAGCTTAAACAATTTTTGTATATGTGATTATTTTAAGAGATAAACACACTACATGGAGGACCTGTTTAATCCTATGTACAGTTATGACTGTTGAAAAAGGGTATATTTCGTTCTTTAGCATAGTAGTGTTCTCACTTTCATATCGGCATATAATGTAATAATTAACATAACTCAAATAAAAAACATAATTTTAAACAATATTCAAGAGACGATTTAATTACGTCTTTATATGTAAATGACATTAAATGATCCAAGTTATATAAACAAATTCCAAACACCGAAATACGTAAATAAGAATTTGGTAATTACTAATAATTAGAAATAACAGTTTTTACATTAATTTTGCTCAAAAAAAGAATCTATGTTAGTTTTATTTAAACTCAGTTAGTAATAAGAATGAAAAGACGGGTTTTTTTCAATGTCAGCATTTTCATATTTTTGCTCACACAACCCAGTTACATAATAGACAAAGCTGTTCAAAATTGATTATAACATTTCTTGAATTGTATATTTCGCTAGTTTGACGAGGTATTAAACAAAAGTGTTATACCAATATATACATGGAGTTGCATTATTTAGATAGCTATTAGGTTAATTTAGTTTAATCACTGCGTGTTCATATTTTAATTTAATATAAAATATGATGCTTGAATATTTGAAAACGGGTATTCTCGATAAATGTAACGGTACAACGTTTAAGTTTCGTCGAGGCTGCCTTGAAGATATACCAAAAGACCGTATTCTGTATAAAGAATTCGATAACATTTTTTCAGCTTTTATTATTCTTACTCAACAACGCATCGATTATTGCTTTGTTGATATTTTTAATCGTTCCACTTCCTCAAGCTTTGACACAATAACAATAGATCTTTAGATGTTGCGTAATCGACTCATAATGTTTTTAAATCCATATCGCAATATGTCATCGAGCCCAATAATAGTGTAATACTATATTTTGATGATATATATTTTGATGCAAACTAATACTGTCATCGCCGAACGAGATTAAATGATTTCTTCATACAGAAATGACAATGTCTCGTGTTTTAAAACACGTTTCGTTATATAGTATACATTCATCTACTGCTACTCCCTTTCAATTAAATTGATTTCAAATTTATAAGCGGGTACCATTATTTGTCAGCTATATATATATATATATTTATAGGTACGTCAATTTTCGCGAGTCGTTCGAAGAATAACTTTCCTCTAAGGAGTTTCATGACCAAAAGGCACGGGGGTCAGCGAAATACCAAGTGTGTGCGCATCTGAAATGCAAATCGAACAGTCGAGTGATAACCACATAGCGCTAACGCAATTTCGCGCAGATCCTCGTAAAAATTCAGACATATTCGCGCATGTGTATAACAATAACAAAAAAAAAAGCTAGGCGTGCCCCTGGGAAAATATTGACACACTGCTGCTCCGTCGCGCTCCGAAAGAGAGAGAAATCAACTACTTATATACAGGTATCTACTTTAGGAATTTCGCGCCAACCGACCAAAATCCCACGAATACGAGTGTTCTATTTTCGGCACTTGCACACACTCCGCCGCCACGTGGGTATGCCTGTATATATACGTATATACACACACGCGTGTTCGAGTACTTACACGTATATAGGTATACGCACCGCCGCGGCAGTCGAACGATTTTACGTGGCAGGCGCCGGTGGCCAATCGGCGCCGGAGACGTCGCGGAGGCTCGGCCGTGTTCCTCCTTTTTCTCTCTCTCTCTCGGAAAAAAACGCATGGCGTGAGGAGGCTTCGTTTCCTCTCCCGCTCTATAGGTTATTCACAGCGCATACACGCTTTTATATTATATAGGCAAACCTTTTTAGAGGATACGGCGAAGTTTGGAGCGTATATAGCAGTGGCGTGATACGTGCGTCAGTCGCGTCGCGGGAAAAATAACGAGGATGACGCGGATAATCTTTACTTACTCATATAACGCGACGCGACGGTATAATTGCGCTGACGGCTTTTTTTGCGCGAGAGGCTTCTATACCTGGGCATACGTTTGTTTTAGGATATACACCGGTGAGATAGGCGTATATGGATATTGATGCGGAAGAGCAGGTGCGAGATTCGGACTACTCTAAAAGTACGTCTGTCGATGTATGTATACTCGCGATAAAAATAAAGGATTATTGCCACGCGCTTGGAGTTTCGTTGAAGCCGGTTATCTGGTAATGGATCAAACATGTTTCCCGCGATAAACTATATTTTATTCTAAGTAGAGCGGATAATATGTTGTTAGCTCATCGTTTGTAGGCACATAATCGTCCCCACGAGCTTGGAAATTTACAAGTTCACTGCCAGGGAAACTCGTTTTCCTTGTGAAATTATATGCAAAACATAATTGTTTCGTTTAAAACATTCGTTCATTTTGTATACCAGGTATATTACATTAAAGCGGCCGAAATACGTATGACTAATATGTGGAAACATAAAAATGGTTGGAACAGTTTTCCAAGACTCTCTAAACTTAGCGATTACACTATTATAGAGATACAAATTTAGATCGATAACGCGTTCGGCGCCACATATCGGGTGCATTTTCTTCGAATTCACCCTATACTTGTTATTAGAAGTGTTTAATAGATCACTGCAACGTTGAGACAGTTTCAACCATAACAAATGTATTGTTTAATGCAACATAAATTGAATCTTAATATTTCTTTTTGCTTATCTCCTCCACGAGGGCAAAGTTTAAACGTATTTTTAAATAGTACGCGTATCATTTAGTTCGAATTAAAGTAGGATCAATTATAATGTGAGTCATACATTTATGTGCGCAACTTTGAATGATATTTCAATTTTCACTTTCATACCTGGCTTTTTCGTGTAGTAAAGATATAAGATAATAGCGAGAAGGTGCAGATACGTATACTCTGTCGAAATAGGTCAAAGACATCGTTACGTCAATCGGTATAGAGATAAATTGATTATCAGGCAAGTCTATATATATATACCGACTATATACCGTTGAAACTTCAAATTTTGCCAGATAAAAATTAATTAATCAAATGAACCAATGGAGACGTTATTAATCGGCTTGATTCGATGAAGCCAATAAGTGTGACAAATTCGATATGTCTCTCGATCTGAATCTGCAGTTATTTTTCTCAGAAATTGAGAGCCAATCAAACGATTTCGATATCTCTCATATCATCACGCGAATATACCTTACATAGTTTTTCTAATTACAAGTATATATACCGACTCTGTCAAATTTTCTTTATCGTTACGACGTGCCTTATCGAAAGAATTTGTAACGAGATTAGAGCCATCATCACGTGTATAAGTGCGACGCGTTCCGGCTATTATTATCATAATATATACAGTGCGTCTATGGGCAGCTCGTTCAGATGCATCTCTTTTTCGCAACGAGCTCTTCCTATGAATAGCTAAAAATTATGCGACTGATTTTGTGAATGAAGACGCGAGCCAATTCACATGGCCGATATAATTATATTCTTTCCTGTTGAAAGCCTGAGTATCACGCGATATCGTGTGTTTCCTGGCTCCATGCAGCGAAAACGAAAAATAACTTATTCGTCATCCCAATTTCCAGTTCCGATGATTTTGCTTTGTTGGAATGAAAGTTTAATTCGGAAATTGCCAACAATACCCATACAATCGGCGCAAGTGCACTTTGAGGCAAACGCGTGCATAAATCAGGCCGATAATAAAGTGTCGCGTGACATTTTTTTTCCGTTGCACACGTACACAAGTCGAACCGCTGAGTAATCGTCGATTTAAAAAAAAAATACGACAGGCTGTAATGAACGACTCGTTTTGCAATATATAGCATTCGGCAACAATAATTCATCATCCCATCGTAAGCGTCGTACGACACGCGTCGCATCAGCTGTCATCAATTATGTGTCCTGTATATGTATAAACCGCGCCATTCGCGCAATATGCAAAAACGCGACGACTTTTTCTCGCACTCTCCGAAGTCAAACAGTTTGTTTACTCGGCGCACGATAACTCCTGCAAATACAGACGTCGGAGAGACAGATTACGGCTCGTAATCGCGCATTTCCCGGGCACCCGTAACCTGACGGTCACACGACGCATTCCAAACTGCGACACATGTATACATACAGATATACCTATATATGCAGCCGAGCATCAGTAGGTATATATAAGTACACATTTTACGCTGATGATATCTCGATTACAGGGCGAGGAGGGGGGGGGGGGCTCGCGCGCGCAGGGAAAAAAGCGTTACGTCGCCGCTCGACGCTGGTTCGCCGAGAGCCGGTGGCGTGATTCGGCGAGCCGATGCGGCCAGACGTGCATCGCACAGCAGACGCTACACGCCGCTCCCCCCTTTTTCGGTCTCGCGAGTGCACTTGCGCGCGCCGCCGAAGGTGTAGCACACGGACCGAGTCCGACACCGCGACTGACTGACTTCAGTCGTCGTCATCGCGTCGCCGCGATAGTGCTGCTGGTGAGAGTGAGAGAGAGAAAGTCGGTGGCCCTGAACCGACTCTGTCACGCACATACTTTTAAAAGAAACTATCGTGCGCTGTGTAACGGACCGCTTGGCACGATGCTTTGAGACGGATCATCAGCTTATCCGAAGACGCGTATATACATTATCTCCGGGCAACTTTTGACATAGCCGTCGCGCTTGCTTTGTTTACATTTCGACCGAGTGTGTTTACACGATGGAGACTACGAGGATACCGCCCAACGTGTCGCAGCAGTACCTCATGGAGAACGACGGCAACGCGACCTCGGCCTCCTCGGTCGAGTCCCAGGCCAACATCAACAAGCAGACGAGAGCCGAAGCCACGAGCCTCAGCTCCGTCACCATCAACGAGTGGATAGCCGTCCTGGTGCTATGCTTCGTTAACCTCATCAATTACATGGACAGGTTCACCATAGCCGGTAAGAATTCCTTCCCGCATACTTATGCTACTTTCCTCTTTAGCCGCGAGGGAGAGAGAGAGAGAGGAAGAGGCTGTAACCGCGTGTTGCACACGTTGCACTTTCCGTTTCGAAAGCGGACCCTATTGAGGAGAGCATACGCGCGGGATAAAAGTGGATGAATGCGGAGAGTGCTGTGTTTACTTTTTTGCTATGCGATGCATGCAGGAACTTTTGCTGGTCGTGCAAGGAATTGCTGATCTTATGACCTTTAGCACAGCGTTTTCTTGCGAGTGTGCGCACTTTTGATTGGAGCTCGGGTTTTAATTGCTGTCTGGTAGTCTGGATTTTTTGCTGTTTTATTGACATAAACCTTGGATGCTGGGGCCAAGTACGGACACGATGAATCAATGAGTGGACGTATATGTTGCTGGTCACTGAATTTTAAAAATAGGAAGAGAGTGCATGCCATAGATTTTACTCCGTTTTTTTTAAATTGCAAAAGATATTTTGGTTTAAATTTCGTTTTCTAATGAATGTAAATAAAAGCTGTGTTGTTGTAAATATGCCAAAATAGATTTGGCTGATAAACTAGAAATAACTTTTGTTTATTCAGTTGGCTTAGCATATGCCAACTATCTCTTGAATATAAGAGAATTAATGAATGGACTATGAAATAAACAATTTTGTCTTTCATTAGAATTTGCTATTTTTATTTTATGGAGCATGCAGGAATCGTTGCAAAGCCTGTAAATGGTGATTATACTTAAAATTTGTAGTTTTTAAAATAAAAATAGTTTTATCCTATAGTTGAATGTTTTCTGAAGAGTTCAAAGATATTTAATTCAACAACTCAATGCATTGTGAGCTATCAGAAATAAGATAAATCTTATCTAAATAAAAGCATAAATATGTTTCATTACAAACTGTCGGCATTATTTTAATAAGCAAGCTTGCAATATCAAGTAGTGGTTGTGATATAAGTGCAACAATAAAAATGTTGATAAAGTTTAATTTTAGATCCAGACTATCAAACTTTTTACTTCATGCCTTTTTTTTGCACATGTAGGAAATTACCTTGACACATTCTACTTCAATGCAATAAACCACTTGTTTTTTTTTTACTAGGTGTACTGCAATCAATAATTGATGATTTTCATATGGACAACAGCGAGTCTGGCCTGCTCCAAACTGCATTTATCTTGAGTTACATGATATTTGCTCCGCTTTTTGGTTATCTTGGAGATCGGTACAACAGGAAAGTTATCATGAGTGCTGGAGTTTTTCTTTGGTGTTTGACTACATTTGTTGGCTCATTTATGAAAGTAAGAAATTACCTTCATCTCTTTTGCTAGTGTTTCTGATATACCTATATCAATCACATTCATATATGTTTTGAACAATTTCAGTCCTATGGATGGTTTTTGTTTTTCCGAGCATTGGTAGGTATTGGAGAAGCTAGTTATTCTACAATTGCTCCCACGATTATCAGTGACATGTTTATTAAGGATGTGCGATCTAAGATGCTTGCACTTTTTTACTTTGCAATTCCAGTTGGAAGGTAAATAAATTTAATATTGATATTTGTTTTTAATACAGAACAAAATTATTTAATAATATTTACTGATACTTGTTTTACAGTGGTCTAGGGTACATAACTGGTGGAGAAACAGCTAGAGCAACAAATCAATGGCAGTGGGGATTGCGTATAACACCAATCTTGGGAGTTTTTGCGATCATAATGATTTTAACATTAGTGCGAGATCCTATTCGAGGTGAAAAAGAGGGAGGATCACACATTAGTAGCAGCTCTTGGTCAGAAGACATAAAAGCTCTAATGAAAAAGTAAATTTTATCTTTATACTCGACTAAAAGATTTAAAGTAAATATTTCATTAACAACTGAAACATTTTTTTAGTCGGAGCTTCATGTTTTCTACTGCAGCATTTACTTGTGTATCATTTGTGACTGGAGCTCTCGCATTTTGGGGACCTACCTTCATTCAATACGGACTTAAGCTGCAAAACAGTGAAGAAGTTGTTAATATTGATGAGTAAGTTCAAACTTCTAGATAAGGAAAGAAAAAAAATATTTTTTCATTTTTTTATACTAACCAATTGATATTTTTAGTGTGGCCTACAAATTTGGCGTAATAGCAATGATAGCTGGCTTGATTGGAGTACCTTTTGGTTCAATGCTAGCGCAAAAATTGAGAGTCCGTTGGCATCAAGCTGACCCCTTGATCTGCGCTGTTGGTCTCCTCATAAGTGCTCCATTAATATTCTTAGGATCAGTTTTCGCTAGTTCAAATGCAATAGCCTGTTATACTTTAATATTCTTCGGTCAATTAGCCCTTAACTTAAATTGGTCAATTGTGGCTGATATGTTGCTGGTGAGTAAAAAGAATGTACAGTTAAAAAGGTTTAAGTGCCTATAATGCAGTTACGGTTATTGAAAAATTCATATTCAAATTGTTGTGCATAAATTCAATTAAATAATCTATGCATGTTGCTCTCCAACATCTTCGGAATTAATTTGAGAAGTTACAATACTCAGATATGTCATCTTTAGTTTATTAATGTACTGAAGGCGAGGTCACTTGAACCTGGACATGCAACGTGTACATAAGAAAATCAAAGCATAATTGCAATTGTTTCAGTACGTCGTAATACCAACGAGGCGATCGACTGCAGAGGCATTCCAAATACTATTCGCCCACGCGCTGGGTGACGCAGGCAGCCCGTATCTAATAGGCGTGGTAAGTATGCGAGAGATTATTCATCTGTTGTGTCTTACACCCAGACGAACGCAACTTATCTATATCTCGGGTAGACGACTTAGAGCTTACCGTTGTGTGCGTGACGGACGTGCTTGCACGTTCTTTTAATAACGCTTCGATCGTGCACGATTTTAATCTTATTAAGCGAGTGTGACGCATCAGCTGACTTGAACGTTTCTCATGGTTGATGATGTTTGTATCAAGCAAGTGCGTCTAATTAATTTTTTTGCGAATGTAGAGTTGGAAAGCAGTACAGTTTGATCACATGATCATGTTTACAAAAACACTTTGATTGCGAACATCCTACATTGCCGCAACTGAAAGTCCAAGTTTTATAAATAACTGATTTATTCTCCTGTTGGATCATACTATACTTACGCTCGTAAAATAAAATGTCGAAATATTTCATTCGACTTTTAGTATTTGTTTGTCTTATCTTAAGCTAATACTTTACAAGTATCAGTAAAAATTATTTTCCATTGCAGATATCTGATGCCTTGAAATTTGTGATATTGCCTAACTTGACAATAGGCTGGGTACAGCCGAAGACAGCGGCGTCACAAATGGACAAAGATATAGTCAATTTCAGGAGTTTGCAATATGCTCTGTTCCTTACTATATTTATAGAAATCTTAGGTAGTGCGTTCTTCTTCATCACAGCCATTTACATCGAAAAGGACAAGGCGCTAGCCGATAACACAATTGCAGGTAAGCATTACTTTTCATTATAGAAAAAATTAACAGTATTTTAAGCTGTAAATACCCCTAACTGACAGGTAGCTATAGGTAAAATTCTTCCTAATAGCGAACTGAGATTGCTCATTTAAGTTTAAGTATAAGAGGAAAGGTGCTACCGAGCCATTGGTGACTGGTAAATAGCGCATTCTTTTTTTTATTCACTAATAATATCATGCGACTTTTCTTTAAATTTTGTATTAAAAGCATGTCATACGGGTAATTCCGTAATAAACAAGATTACCATGTACATTACAATTTTACGTGATTAAAAATCTGCTGTAATCCAGCTTTCGGACTAACGGATCATTTATGCGTCATACAAATTTTGAAATATAAGAAGACTAATTTTTAACAGCGACAGTAATCAACCACAAATTGAAAGATCAGCATAGCAGGCCTGCGAAGTAGCGAAAAAGTTATTGCCCTCTTTCAGGCTGAGATGCAAATTAAAGAACGTTTGTTATTTATACCAGTATGCAAGGACGAGATAATGCATCAGGTATAATTCCGATGAAGTGGACGTGGTGTAGTATAGAGACCAGAATAAGGCAGATTTTGTGCACACTAACGTTTTATAAGATTAAACTTTTGCACAGCTATCTAAAGGGAGAACAATTTTTAACATTAAAAAACAATCTGTTTGACTTTTTTAAATTAAACAGATTTTTGTACTTATTGTTCAGTTGAGAATATTCTAATGAAAAACAATCAGATTTTTAATTCAAAATTTACTTTCTAAGTGTGAATAAATTATTCTGTATATAAATGATGCCTACAATACTTCGTAGCACGATAGTATATTGTGATTCCTAGTAGTTCTTTAAAAAGTAACGCTTTTGCTACTTTATTTGTGCCGAGATTCACATAATGTACATATATTTTGATTGAACACAGTTAATATTACGTATTGCTACAATGCATGACTATAAATAAGGTAAAAGCAAGTGTTGAACGCGATTATTTTATTTTAGTTTTGCTTGATGTTGTGGGCTATGCATCACGTCTATTCAGTAGATCAATGTATTGCATTGCATAAATTTTATTTAAGTTACTCACTTACACTACACTACAGGAGTTGAAGTATTATATGTTTTGTTAAAAAAAACATGGTATGCCTTCATAATGAGGTATATTACTTGAAATTAATTTTCAAGAAAACATTTTATTTTTAACAAAACATGCAACTTCATCACACGCTAAAAGAGTTATTTTAATTTTTATGCTCTCATACTTTTTAAGTAACTACGCAAATTCATATATCACCAATCTAACATATTTAAAAAAAATAATAATAAAGTCATAATGATATAAGGGCTTATATTTACTAATTTGGTGTAAAAAACAAATTAAGAAAGGAACACTTACACATATGTATAAATATTTCGTAGCGGGCGCTTCGAGTGCACGCCAACGAATCTATAGAGGAAAGCAACTATGTATGTGTAACCAACGAAAAAATACGTATTTCTTGCAGACAAATTTCTAGAAACTAAGAAAAATGGGAAAGCAGCATCGACGCGTTTATAGATCATCAGCAGGGGAATCACCCGAAAAGTATGCTGTGCATATCTGGTACCTAATTTTATTTCACACGATTTCATTAGATTTCACCATGAGATAGATGTATAATCAATTTGATTTTTTGTCGATAATCTTTTATGTTAATTTTGTGATACTATTTCACGATTCAATTTTCAAGTGAATAGTTGTAGTTGATAAATATTGAGTGAACAATTATTTTTAAATTAGTTCGAGTATTGTAAAACGATGCAAAGTTCAAACAGTAAGAGATATATAGTATACGATAAGTGAACTGTGGACGGTCAAGTTTACAAGAGTCCTAACAATTCGATGTTTTATTTGCTAATAACAGTTTCATCATCTTGAATATTGACAAAAGTAGTTGCTCAATCGATTATTTTCAAACGGCTCACAATTACTTATCCATGTAGATTCGTGTTATTACCGCCTTTGACGCTCGTCACGTCAGTGCGTCAGCGATGTCTTGTTTTTACGTTAAAAAAGCGTAAGAATACTTAACTAGATTACATAATGATATAAACGTTTTTGTTCGTACATACTACGAAATTTTAAACGCACGTATTAGTCTAATACATTTGATATTTCGCTTTGCCAATAACTACGCAATAATTAATTGAATTAAAATTAAATTGATTGTACACTAGCTGTTATTTCCTACTTTTAGTTTCTTTATGTTCTTTTTTTTTATGTTTGACCCCTGTGTAATTTTTTAGTAAGTATATTTCCATTTTTACATGCACCACGATCATTGTTTTCAAAATCGCTTCATTTTATCATTTTCATTTATTAATAATGCAACATTTTCACGCTGAAAAATATTTACAGCTTTGTCAAGCAATCGTGTGATGCAAGCCAAACAGGCGTTTCTTCTGTTCCGCGTTTATTATACATTTGAAAGTATTGCAAATTGAATTTTTCTCAAAGAAAGAAAGGTTTAAGGGCTAATAATGAATACACACACAAATACGATGACAAAAACACTATTTCAGTAGAGTATAGAACGTATCGTAGTATATCTCTTTTCAATAAATCTGCAATAGACTTCCTAAAGCTGTAAAGATATTTCGCATAAAAAGGTTTGGCTTCCAAAACTCACAACAATTAACCGCTCTGTTCACAAATTGTATGTACCTACCGTCATAATCCGCACACGCATGCGAATGTCACCACCAAACAAATTAAATGTTAGACAAAAAGAAAAATTTATATGTATATGGAACGTAAACCCGCGCGCGTAGTGCATGGCACGGCTTTGCAAGAACACAAGGTAACGGCGAACGTTTTATATATCTATATACTAACTTGTTATAATTCATGCGTCAATCCATAATAAGCGAAACGACTGTACATCCAGCTCTATACCATCATATTATACATGTATTCTGAAGGCGAAGGTTGCGAGAATGTCACGAGGCTTCCTATATGCGAACGTTCTGGTTTTTTTTTGTCTCCGAGTTTTTCCACGCAGGTTTCTTGCTCGGAGAGGAGGAGGAGAACGAAGTCTTTATACTATGGCTGCACCGTCTACTGATATTACTGATTTTTCTGAATTGCCGCTTTTATACATATAGTGTCTGTATTAATCCTCTCCCCCATGTGATGGGTGGTTTCCGGTTCTCTCTTTTTTCCCTTCTATATTTTATGCGACCTCTGTTGATCCTGTGTGACCCCCTGGTGTACTCGTCGAAGTTTGCCGTGAGAGTGTGTATACTTATGCAGTTTTATTTTGAAAATGCTAGAGAGTAGCAATTTGGCCGAATCCGCTTATCCCGCTGATAAAAACGAAAAACTTTATTCCCAAGGTGCATCTTGGCTCACGGCATGCTTTTAGCGAGTGCATCAGCATTTTCATCCTCCTCCAACAATGTGATGGCTAAAGTCCCACTGTGTGTACTCCACATGAGCACACATTCTCTATTAATCTTACCCCATTCCTGACATCTCTGTTCTATATAATATATATCTCACCCTTACAACTTTCCGTTCGACTCACGTCTACCTGTTCCCGTCTGAACCTACACAAACAGCAAAGTTCCCGTAATTACATTCGAAGAAGCAGATGCAGCGAAATTTTCGTCTCGACTAATTGGCCAACCTCTTGTGTTACAGATGCCATGGACTCCGATACGTCCTGCGAGTTCGACGAGGAGCCCGAGGCTGAGTCTGTCAACGCTCTTATCAAGCCGGACTGACTCAGACCCCAACAGCAGCAGCAACAACAGTCGAGGCTTAACGACACTGAAGACACTCACGATAGTGAGAGACGACGTTGGTGATGATCGAATCATCGTCCTCCAACTGCCCCCACAGCGACTGAGTTGCAACCGTGTATAGGGGAGATGCTGCGTAAGGTGTACATATGCAGACTGTATCTTTCTACTGAGATGTATCTTGCGCGGAAAAGATGTATTTTGAGGAGATTCTGGCCAAGGGGACTGGACGCCCTGTGGAAATTAGACACTGCCAAACGCACACTTGCAATATCACGTACTGCCGCTCGGATTCAACGAGGACGATCGTTGAGCATGGAAATGGATTTCCCTGTAAAAAAGTGCAATGCGTGTAACGAGACATTGTTCCAAGTGAAACGTCCCTTCACTCTAAGTCAATGAAACTTCATTTCTGTCGAGACGATGTTGTTGCCCTTTCAATTTGAGCGGCAGCTACTTTCAAAATTTTACCGCGAATCATTACTATATATAGTGCGAAGAATTGTATGTCATTTTTATTTCGTTATACACGTATTACTAATAAGCAATTTTTCGTTCGTTCTCGATGTAAACCACGCAGTCCCTCCTGGCACGAGTCTGCGTTGGCTGAGTGGCAATATTTACACTCACCTGAGAGATCTCTAGAGAGATATGATTACGAAGCGCGCTTTTGTGGTTATACAATAAGTAGAACGTTGGTAAATAATGAAGTTATGCGTGTGCTTGTATATAGTATCTTGTACGCGCGTTGTACAGTTTCGCAGATGTTGTTTATAAATGCTATCTATATTTATATTTTTATAATAGTCAAAAGAAAGAGAGAAAAATGCAATAGTGTTCGAAAGTACCCCTCGACTGATCTGTTTAAAAAAAAGATACGTATATGTAGTGCCGAATGTGCGCGTATGTTCTAGAGAGAATTGATTCTCTCCGTATCGCCGACCTAACAGGATGAATTCTGGACTCTTGAAAGTATGTCTGTTTTCGTTAGAGCCGATGGCAAGTGATCTCTTGAAAAGTCTTTTATCGGTTAAGGCAAGGTATGATAAGAATTTGATATTTCTATGAGATTATTTTTATGTTTTGTTGTAAGAACTTTTATTTTATACAAGCATACAATTTGTTTAAATTATTTTACACATAGGAATTCTATACAATTTATAGTAATGCAAAATCGTGTATTGTTAATACCTCTTATTTCGAATTTTGCATTCGGATATTCGAAAAATATACGGAAGTCTATAAAGCTAGCCTTAACTGTGTAATTAGCACTTGCTAAGAGAGCACTGACTTCTCGTTTGTGTTCACATGTAAAAAGTATTTTACGATCGTTATCTCAACAATCATTCTTCCATTTCTATATCTGTCGCAATCATCTATTTATTTTTTCAAAAAATCCGAAAGGAATTTGTCAAGTTATATGTAAGAAATTCAGTTTGGCGGTACTCGATTCATACGAGTACTGCTTGCGTTCAAAATTTTATATTCGAGTCAAGGCATATTATTCGATCCAAATAGACGATCAGAGCTGCTAGGCTGTAACGTTTTTGTTCTTTTTTTAAATGTTAAACGCGTTATTGTACATTTTTCTCGGCTTCGGCGAATGTATGCATGCGAAGTTCGAAGTAGCTGTTTGAACACGTGTAAGCGTTTACGAGCGTAAAAATAAGTGTGAAAGCGCCGCGCAAAATTTTTGCGTGGTTGCTGACCACTATACTTGTACGGTATATATAATTGAGTTCGTTGACTATTTGCAGAGGTGAGCGCGCGAGCGCAAGAGAGTACCATGTTAATTAGTTGCTAAATACCCCAATTTGCTAGACTGAGAAGCAATGCAGTTTCGTGCGTTAAATATGTATTATATAGGTATATATATATATAGAAGGTCGCTGTATTATTATTTTACTTACACGTTATGATGTATATTTCAAATTATATTGGTTGCCAATAATGGCTGTTTATAAATAATGATCAAATTGGCACAATTTACGAAATAAATCTTATAGTTTTTTTCTACAATCACGTCTTGTTATTGATTTTAGGACTGCTGTTCCCTAAGAATACGATCAATTTTCTATAACACCTAAATTCAATTTTATCTGTAATTTATTGATTTTTTGAAGGCGATTAGAATCTTATAAAGCTTATATTTATTTACACGAGTATGTATTTGGTTTATTCTTATCAAACAGTAATGCTTGAAGAATAATTAAATGTTTAAAAAGTTTAAAATGCATTCTAGAAGACTTTCCTCCATTTCAACAGCCTATACGGGGTAAGAAGATCCGCCACGCTGACACGGTGTGCGAACATGCGGAACTAGTTGTAATATAGTTACTAGCGCGCCAAACGGTTTGGAAATACACTTGCTGCTGAAAACATTAAATGAACGCAATGTCTGGCAAAATTTTATATATTCTGAAATATAATGTAATTTAAATAAAATATTGAAAACTCGAATAACGTTTGAATGTATAATATTTAACTTATAATTTACATTTGTCTGGTTTTAATAATAATCATTGATTACGAAAGCTTATTACACAAAGCCACGAATGATTCTTAACAAGTTATGCTGTCATTTTGGCATATAATTTTGGTATATATGCTCCCGACGGCAGAGTGTATAACATACCTTACTTATACTTACTGATGATGTAGTGCACTCGAGCTATATAGATATACAGTATAATGAACAGCTTCAAAATACAAATTTTCGCAGCATTCAGACCAACTTTGAGTGAAAGTTTCGCTCGACGATTTTTAGCGTGCAATTGTATATTCGTAAAATAAAACAGTTTTGGACTAGCTTTTTCCTCGTCGCTTGAACTTTCTGGCTCTCTGGTGTGCACTATTCCATTTTACGCTATATTAATTCTAGGCATTGAGTTCACCTTTATTTATTAGGTAACGATTAATTATCTGATTGCTTCAGAAATAATGAAACAAAATATTCCAACTACATAATTGTTTAGATTAAAAAAACTCGTATTTATCCTCACTTGTATTATATTATACCTACATAAGTATGCTATATATACGTAAACCACAATTAGCGAGCCATCCATTGGTCTGCACCGCGATTAATATCATCAACATCCCGAGCTCTTCCGCATACTCGGTCAGCCGGAAGTAATCTTAAATGCACGAATTGCAATTTTCCTCGCTCATCAGCTCAATCGTTAGTTTACAATGTCTGCGGATTTGACTTTGTACGCGTCTTTGAGAAAGGGGAGATTCGAGTACAATGCGAGCTTGTACCGCGCGGAGAAAAGTTTTTTTTTCAATGTCGAGGTGCTATGGGAGATAAGTATAGAAGTTCGGAACTGTTTCCGAACAATTATTAAAGAAAGTTTTGTACAAGAATATGGTTTTTGTTATCGCTTTCTTGCAAGAGTTTGAGAGCGGTTTTTATGTTACACATTATGGCTTGTAATAGTCTAATATAAAAATCGTTTTCTTATATATCTCAATAATTTTTTTACTTCTATATATTACATCAATATAAAATGCAAAATACGAAATCAGTAATTTAATTACATTTTACGCGAAAACGAATCATCGCAAGCTTCGCACATAGCTCTCATTCGGCGGTAATATCCGCAACTATGGTATATTACAGATTCGAAAGTGCAGAGACACTACTACACGTGTCAGCCCCGTAGCATCGAGCTTACCCAAAATGATCCCAAGCCTATACTGGCAATGTGCATCAGGTGCCCATCGTAGCATAGGTACACACGCGGCTGCAGTATGACAGCTTCGGTCTTACGATAAAATAAAGCCAAGCGTCGACGGGCTCGTGATTACATACGCGAGACGTAGATGCTCTCCGAGGCTCGCGCATAAGTGAATTGGCCCCTCGCGGTAGCGGAGCAGTATAATGTAGCGTCGCGCGCGCGCGAGATTTCAGTTGCCGGCAACCCGATTATGTACTCAGTGCGCCCGCGGCCGTGACTGAGTCCGGGCTTTATTCTGCGATCAGCTCTGTGACTCGATAATACGTATTATATATTTTTTTTAAAGATTATTGTAGAGTCTTTTGAGATACCGATCGTCGCTCGAGGTGACGTCGTCGCTGTGCGAGAGGTGACGTTTTTCTTTATGTATCGATATTATACGGTGAAAGTTATTAAGAATAAGGTGAAGCATGGAAGTGGATTTTTCTGGCCGCCTGTCGTTAGAATTTGTCGGTTGTGTGAGTTTTTAGGAAAAGGAGGAAGTTTACATTATAGTTCACTCGCCACTGGCACCTTTCTTTTCGTTGGAAAATTCATTCCAATATAAGAGAAGGCAGGACTGTTATGTTCCTATTGCGCACTTTCATTTCAAGATAAACATTTTTTTTCAATTTTAACTGAATCATATAGTTGGCTGTTGGTTCCCGATGAAAAAAGGATAGGTTCTATTTATAGTTGGTTTTCTTCGATATAATATAGATTCGCGTTTAATGTCCTATTGACGGGATGCTTTCTAGAAATAATATACTCGCTCTCGTTTATTTTCAAATGTACATCTCATCCGCGTAGTATATAGAGTTTATCTGATGCACAAGCGCCGCCGACGTTATTTTATCTTGACATCGTAAATTTCATTGTTAATATTTAAGGAGCAGTCAAATTCAGACTGATTTACTATGTGTAACTGCGCATGGAGTTTAAAAATACACCGTACGTACTTCGTATGTATATATAGTATCAGCTGATCGTGTAATAACTCTGACTAATTTGAATTTTCCATTGCCGGTTTAGTCAATCGCATAATGGATCGACGAATAATTGAGACGTAGATATAGTACATTTATAAAGATCAATGTGAAATAGTATAAAGCATGGTTTTGCATATTCATCCAAATGGTTAATAGTCGAGACTCACAGATAAGAGCGTTTATCTATCAGTTCAGGAGCTCTCCATATCTCCTCGCTATGTTATCTTAATTTGAAGTACTCGAGTTGAAGAGCTCAGGAGCGAGGTGTTTATAGAGTGAATTGTTGTACCCGTATTTTTCAATCTTGCTCTCAGCTTAAGTTTTTGTTTTATAATTCCTGGAGAAAATTCAATTTCATCGATACTATATTATATGGCTGCTACGATTACAATACACTTCGAAGGCATGAGAGAATGAGAAATACACCGCAAGAATTTCTCACCACTTAAACGTTATTACGTATAGCGGCAAAGTATGGACTGCAGTACTTCTCAAAGGCAAACGTTTTATTTCGCGCAAGCATGCGAAAAAGACGTGCTCGCTAGGCATCTCCTCTACTCTCTTTCTTTCTCTCTCTCTCTCTTCTTTGCCCGCTTTCGTGAAATTCTTTTGAAAAAACTTTACGCACTCGAAATAGGAGAGACATTTCTGGAGAGACATTTTTGTCCAGAAAATTTTTGGACAAAAATTGTTTACGCTTTTCTGCCATATGCTTCCACGAGGTTTGAAATGTATATACGAGAAGCCTTTTGCTGTACTTTTCAGCGAAGAATTAAATTGTTGCACGAACCGACTTTTCACTGCGTTTTCAAACGTCGTTCAAAAGTACAAATTAATAAATTCAAGGCACATTCGCTCGACCTATTCTTGATACTCTGAAGCGAACACTCGGAAAAGCAAATTTGAACTGAGCGAACAATGAAAAAAATTCTATTTGTTTACCTGTTTAGTCAAGATAAATTTATCGCAAAAGAAGCACCACAATCCCAAGTATAAGACCCGCCTGAAATTGATGGAAATGCAACAAATAAGTTAACGATAAAAGTCATCAGCATCAGGAATTTCTCCCTCTGTTTTCCTCGAAGTGTGAAATAAGCTACAAATTCACGAATTAAAAAGGCTTTTCGTGCAGTCCAATGGTATATATTCAATTGCCCAGGCAGTTTCGATCGGTAGAAAAACAAACAGTCGTCGCGCGTCCGCGTTAAGGCAGAAAAACGACGACGAGATGCGTATATGTATTCTTAGACGTTATATGTACGAGCCGTTGATGCTCACGTCGGGCATAAAAGTTTGGCTGCAGCAGACGTACACGCGTCCACTTGTCGAGAATCACGAGCGAGACTGTGTGTTTTCACTGCCGGTTTGTTGTCGCAAGCTCTTTTTTATTGGACTCGAGTTGCGGAGGCGAAAGTTTGCCGCGCAAAAAAAGAGAACGAAGAGTATACTCAACATTTTTCAAAATAAAGTAAAGATAATGGGCTCTCGAAAAGTTTTGCATCTTTGCTAAACTTGGTATTTGGCAGCGTAGTCTCGGTCGATAAATTCTCCACGTATATATACACATCTGGATATGATAATAAGGTCTCGCCCGGGAATATAAATTTCACTGCAGGCGATCGAGGTATGCCTATAGATTTATATGTGTATACGCGTCCGATGCGAAAATATCTTTACGCAGAATTCGAATAATTAGATTTCCAGGCGACCGGTTCGCGATTCAATTCGCAGCATATTCCTAGATCTCATCGCGGCGTATTAAAATATAGAAAACTACATTTACATCGATAACTGAATTTTTTCTTGCGTTCAAGTCTATTTGTTTTGATTTTACGCAGAATTCGCAATTCTCAAAAGCTATACTCGTGCACGCGTGCATCGAAGCTGCAGAAAAACCAAAACACAGAAACGCAGCAGCAACAGCAGCGAAAAAGAAAAGCAAACGCATTCACGAAAATACTGTATATAAGAGTCAGTGGCGCGCGCTCGCATAAGCTCGTAAAAGCTTTGGCGATCCGGGGAAAAAAGGCCCGCTACTATGCAGTATCTATATATATACACTGATGCAGCAATCGAAGAAAGCCCGGCTATACGTAAACGGCCAGCAGCTCCCGTGTGTATACTGTCGGTCGTAAAAGAAAAGCGGGATAGTCAGCTCGAGTTAACGTTAACGATCTTTTGGATCTTTGGCATTTTCTTCAAATCTCAACTGCGTGTGGCTGGAGGAATGCTATTTTCTCGTGCCTGCGTTTGCATTCAGTTGAACCTTTCGAACCGACTTATCCAAGGATTTATCGGGAAATAGCCCGCCTTTTCTCGATCGCAAACTAGGATAAATTATAATTATGCGATTAATTATATCTAACGTTTTAATTGGATTCTCATCGCGCTATGACGTGATATAATATATGCACTCGATCTGGAACGATTCAAATGGAAAATTAACGAGCAATATATATTGCGAGCTTTAAATATTCTCTCAAAAATAAAGTTCGCGCAAGTCAGTCGAAAAATTGCGCTACGTGCGCGCAATTGAAAAGCTGAATCCAGCGACACGAGAGTCTTTCTCTCAGCGGGAAAGCTCCGCCCTAGACTTCTCGCGTTTATCGTGACAGCCGGCGCCGGTACTGCTGTATATAGTAGATAACTATACGCGTCGCATCGAGAGCAGTCGAACCGTCAGAGAAATAGAAGAAGGCGGCGGCATGTAGGTAGGAAAGGCGAGATGCAAGCCGATGGCGTGAAATTCGATGGAAATTCTAGATTTGTCTTTTTGTTCTTGGAGATCGACGAATTCCTTATATGTTGAGAGGAAAAGGGCACATGTCGCGAGGTTGGTTTTTTAAACGCAAGCTCGCTCGAGAGAAATGAAATGGATGATCTACAGGATTTATACGAGTGTCGCGGTTATACGGGTAGAAATTCCGAAGATTTTCCTCTCTCATTTCTTTTGTTACGTAGACAGATGTGCAGCGTTATTTCATATTGAAGATAGAGTATTATTGGCGGTTGATTTGCGCGCGAACTGGAAATTTGAAATCAATTACGATTTGGTCCGCCTAACCATATATGGTTAATTGACGCGATCCAGCCGAGCGATTTACAATTCATTTCGAATTAAATTCCCTATCCGATCGAACGAACTCCGGTTTAATTAAGCACGTGATTTATTCAGAAAATTCCTTGGAATATTATCTAATGCACGTGGAGAGCTTGCAAAAAGAGTCACCTACATATGGTGACCCCATACCTGTAGCGACATTTTATTAAAAATCTATAGCAGTTTTTTTTATATTCGCGTCGCGAGTAAATATCCTCTAAGCTGTTTAAAACAGTTAAATTAATTTGAGACAGTGCAATCTAAATTGAGAGAGTAATACGGTGTCAGTACAGCTCGTAAAACAAGTGCAGTTAGAATAAAGCTCGACTTTCGGCGCCCGAAGTTGCCATCTTTCGAAATGCAAAAATCGCGATATAAAAAAACGAAATGACGGAAAATTATTATAAACCATTTACGGTTAAATAACTAGCATTGTGACTAGGTTTATGCATCGTCGCGGCGGTACGTCAAGACCAGGTTATTCAGGACAATAAATCCGCGTCCATATTGGAGAGAGATTCACCTGTACACGCTATCTGTGTCTACAACTTTTACTGGCACTTTTACGAGTCTTGCTAGCGTGATTCGACACAAATAACGATTGTTTTATCTACGCGCGAGGAGATTGTCGATTAAATTTTCATATACGTTTGAAGAGCGAACTGCTGCTTTTAAAGTTCGCCAAGTGTTGAATCAGATTCTTCTTTCGGTACTTCTTTGTAAACCTATTCGTTTTTCGCTGAAACGGGTATATATAGAAACTTGTAAAAAGGACCTGAATACAAAAGTCCAGCAAAAGACTCAG
Source organism: Muscidifurax raptorellus (assembly GCA_020010945.3). Classification (NCBI taxonomy): domain Eukaryota; kingdom Metazoa; phylum Arthropoda; class Insecta; order Hymenoptera; family Pteromalidae; genus Muscidifurax; species Muscidifurax raptorellus. The sequence goes on along the minus strand of CM052078.1, from coordinate 12,574,515 downwards.
CACTCCGGAGTAGATAAATACGTCACTTTCCTGCACTTCTGACTTCCGACTTCCGAGCTGCTTGTGGTTGACCCGCGTGTACCATCAGCCAAAAGAAATCCTCGGCAACTGCGCCGGTAGTACACATCCCCCTCCGCATCGTCAAAGCAGTGGCACACAGTACAGGGCATTACATCCACCTGTATATAAACGTTATATGGATGCGCAGTTGAACTAACGATGCTATAATTATATCGTTCGCTCGCCGCTATGATCCGCGGGAAATTGATATTGCCGGGCTACGAGGAGGCCGAGCGAGTTTCTTCGTTGAGTTGGGCATTATGGGATGTATAGCTTCGCGATGGAGCTTGCGTAAGCTCGGCGGGGAAAACGTACGTGAATTGAGGGTGACCAGGAGTGAATTACGGGAGGATGGTGTAATGATACGAGCTGAACCGGTGCTCTGGGAATATTGATATAGAATTATCGATGCGGGCACTCGTGAGCAAAAATAATAAGTGATGTGACGGACGAATGTGTCATATATATATACTGCGAACTATTTAATTTAGTCGCGCGTAAACTTAATTGTGATTATTGATTAAAGTAGCAAACGTTTTATCAGTAAGTGTACAACGGCTCTGTGTAATTGTATATGTTCGTAATATAATAATAGGTACAACAGTAAAAGTAACTGCGTTGAGCGAGCAGCTGAATATATTTATATAAGTAGAAACATACCGGATAATGTCCAAATATGTCAATCTCAGGAAATCTTGTGAAAGCCGGAAAAATCAAGTGAAATACAAAGATTGATGCTGTATTTGAGGATAAAAGAGACAAAGTTATTCTTTCATGGGCAGTGTTTATATTTTTCCATTTTGACAATAATGCGACAGTATATACACACGAGAAAAGCGTTAGTAGTAGGAGAGTGCTCGAAATGTACATATATAAATTCGAGAAAAAGCGGAAGAAGTACTTCTTAATGAAGATTTATGACGCTTTCTAATACAGCGGACCCTTCACTCTTTAGAGACTATATTGCCGGATAATTGCGACCTAAAGTTTAATAGATGGAGGGTCGTGCCGAAATAGATATTTCTGCCTGTATGAGAGAGCAAGATAAACAACTTTAAAATACTGACCAACTATTGTCAAGATACTATATATAAAGCTTTATCTCGGTTATACGTGTTTAAAATTACATTTTCGTCATGATCTATATGCACAAAAAGATGAAGAGCTTGTTCATATTTAACATCATTATCAATGAATCTAGGCTTATTCATGAGTTCTGAATCAAGATTTTTTCTGATGAATACTAATGTATTCCTTTCATTGACGTTTCCTTATCTTATCGCTGAATCTACTACTAGAACGACAAGCATTGAACCCCCTTCGAGTTTCCATGGAATATTCTATTGTCGTTATGGTTTCATTTTTAAATATAGTTTCGAATTAATGCGATTTCGTCAAAATCTACTGCGCGTATACTCAGTCATAAAGGCATCATTAATTATGGAAAAATTAATTTTTCCTTATCACATGTGCGGTTCCGACATTTCTATGTTATTTTCATCATGATTTATCTGAATATATAATTTTGGTTTTATTTGAATGCGAATGAGCTCTTTAGCGAATTTCGACCTGCAAAAAGCTGTGTGTGTTCTTAATCTATTTTGACATTTTCAATTAAATATTCGCATATCCCTGCGTTTGAGCAAATTTTAGTGAAAACACGAGCATATATATTGTACACAGAGCAAAAACAAAATATCTGGACGAAAGATCCTATAAGCTAAAAGAAAAAAAAGGTTTCTGAAATAAGATCGGCCGAGACGAATACGACACTGATCCGCGGAAATGGTCTAGCATGAAACGCTCTTTTTGACCATTTCCTAACTATTTTTTTAGATGCAATCTAATAACTGGTTAGCTACTGGCTAGGAATAGCGTTTCATGCTAGACAATTTTTACCAGGGCTCTGGCCATAAGGAAATTATTGGAAACGGGCTCCTTCTCTCTCAACTATAATAGCCTTCTTCCGCAACGCTCATCCGGCCTTGGTCCCTCCTCGTGCCCGTGCGCGTGTTTTGTATCTTCGATCTATGTACCTATCTACACAGACGCGTTGCAGCAAACGCCGAATCGTTCTTGCGTCTCCCCATTCAATTATCCGCAACGTCTATGGTCTACGCGATGGCTCCCAGAAATACACAGGCCGCGACCTCGCCTCCGGCTCTATATACCTATAATATACACACACACACACATACAGCGCAGAGACAACAAACTCGTTATATTGCGTCTGCGCGTTTTCTTATAAATAATGCAGCCCCATATGTGCGCTCTTATCGCTGCAGAGTATACATATATACAGCCACGGGAGCTTATTACGTTGCGTGTGCTTGGGTATATTATTATCGCATCCGGGTGTTTATCGCCGTTTATCAGCTGCGGCTGACAATGCGTAAGCATCAGGGTATTCAGGGTGCAGACTTAGCTGCGAGGGATTACCGCCGGATTTTTGGGGATCGACCTTGAACGAATATAGCGCTGATTTTCAGTAAGCTCGTGCTGCACCTTCATCTGATATGGCTTCTTAGTATCAATTATGAGAATAGCGCTAGTACAATAATAAAGTTATTTTATGGCTTGCCTACTATTATTCCATTATAAGGTCGTCTAATAGACAACTGGCTTTTATGACGCTATATTAATGAATTATCAATAGATATATATTCCCAAAATTTGAGATTATCAGTATAGTAATCGACTTTGAGATGGAGTACATATATATATATATATTTCCATCACACATGAGCTCTCTGGCTTCACCTACATAGACGAAGCAAGTGTGCAGATATAGCAGCAGCTTTTTTCGAAGAAATCCGTACACGCCGGCAATGGAGATTGCGGTAATGCGCCAATAGCAGTAGCTCTTCAGGCGCAATATCCGATTATCTCGGCTCTGGACTTTTAGTTTCGCTCGCCAGAGTTTCCCTCGGACTTTCCAGTGCGTGCGAGGGAAACTCCTCCGGTAATCCGTCGCCTCGTTAGTCTCTCTCGTTCGCCACGTCGATTAAAAATCTAATGGCTTTGTGTGCTACACTCTTTCTCTCTCTCTCTCTCTCTCTCTCTCTCTCTCTCTCTCTCTCTCTCTCTCTCTCTGCGGATTATAGTTTACCAGCGCTGCAATGTATCTTAGAAAAATTTTGCTGGGAAATGCGCTTTTGGACGTAGAGATGAGGTTGATGGAATATTTACAATGAATAAGAAATTGGTATTGATATTATTGTGAGCAAATTTTACACAGAATAGTGATTGTTTCGATATATTTTGTAATCTATAAAATTGTTATTATATTTTTGAGATGCTGCAATAATGGTCTATCTTAGCACAAATGCGTTCATACTTTTCAATACCGCGCGTGTCATTATAACGAGTTGCAGAAGAGTTGTCTTTTTGTATACGCCTTTTACATTGCACCTCGGCATTAACTATGTGAAGCTGCATTTTCCCTCATTATGAATTCGTTTCGGACCCAATATTCCAGTTAGATATATATGAAGCAGAACGTCAAATGCAAAATTTCAATACATGATGATGATCACTTCGAAAAATTTTCTTTTTGAAATTTTAATATGAATATCAACACTAGGAGTATATACAATGATTATTAACACTTATCTATAATAACAATTAAAGCTTTAATGAAATACAATATTTAATTATATTGAAGAAAGTAACAAAGAGTTAAATTATTTTAAAGTATTTTGTGGCACGCACATTCATATTCATTTCTGCTTTGATTTACATTAAAATTCAAATGAATGCATGCAATTTGTATCCCGTATATGACTTTAAGCGGAAATCGTTACACCAGCCAAATCAGTATCTCATAAAGTTTTCAAATGCATGTATGTTCAATACAATTGGTAGTCTCTGATTCCACACATTTGTATAAAGAAAATTAATTTACTTAAGTTAAATCATTCTTGTACATTGATTCGACGACTATTTTATTCCATTTTTTTCTCAACGAAACGTCGTGATATTTTTCTATGCTTCTTTACGTTATAGTGCGTGCCGCCTGTCACTCTTTGCATGACACTCATGTACCCTGCATACACATGGAGTTATCGACACCCCTAGTGGGCCCTTGTTTTTCTCGTACGGTATACATCGATGCCACTCAGACGACCAATGCACACCTTCAGTAAAATTGAAAATTGATATGCGAATCAAATTTTTCGACAATAAAATTTGTTAAGCTTTAGAATTACCTATACCTGCGATCTATTTTCAGGATAATATAACTGAAACGACACCATCAAAGCTTTTCTGCGACATTGTCTAATATTCTGAATATTTCGGAGATATAATTTTGACTTAATGAATTTTGTAACTTACTTCTAGCATTATCTGAATCTAGTCAATTTTGATACTTTTCCAACGCGCACACTTGTTCGAAATTTCATTTTCAAATTACTGTGCGTAATTTTTATTTCAAAACAACAGCGTCCATTAGCGCGGGACCATGCGCGAGGTATACGTGTCCTTTAAAAGCGTCACCTATTTTTATCGTCTCCAACAGCTGTTTGCAAGCCAAAACAAATCGAATTACTCGCTCGAGTATGCGAACAAACAGCCAGTTTTTCGTCGCATATATAGTATAAATGAAAAACTCTTCTCCTCCCTTATTTTCTTACGCGCATTAGCGGCCATGCACTCTGGGCTGGATTTAACTGGGTTAAATCTGGCGATGCGGCCCATTAGAACATTGGCTCGCTTCTCGTCGTCCTCCCGCCTCGTACTATGCAGCTCTTTTATATATATATATATCTATATACTCTTTTCTCATCCCCGCCTCGTTTGTTTTCCCTTCCGTAGGTACCTCGCGCCCCTCCCGTTGATAATTGAATTGAGTCTCGGCGGCCGACGGCTCGAAAGCTGCAGCATCAGCTGGCCTTCGATCAGCAAGCTAACAATGTCAAATAATTGATGGACAGCGGCCGGCAGGAGTCTGGAGCCGGCGGCGTGTATTGACGCTCGGAAAATTAAGCGAAATCGAGCGTACATGGAACGAGATGCTGCGCGCAAGGTATTTTAAACCAGCGCTAAACCTACTGGTGCGTATGCAGTATACGAGTATATAAGTACTTTATTCGCAATTGTTGCATGCACGTGCTTGTCGCGCGGCACGGAATGTCGGATCAAATTACATTATTGAGGTGTATATAGTATGGACGGACGTTGTACAAGCAGGTGGTGGCTGAGAGGATCGTTATTACAGTCGCACGTGCGTGCATATCAATAACACAAGTTTATCGAAGCATGTGAATATTATATAATACATAATATACCATAAGTGCATTACAACTGATTTTGAATTTATTATCAATTCATCTCAAGCCTCGCCTAAAACTTCAGCAATACTACAAAGTTCGCTCTCTTCCTTCTATACAATATAATGAGCTGAGCGTCATACCGACTAGATTACTGAATCTTGGTATTTTCTTATCAAGAAGAAGGCACGATACACCGTCTAGGCCAATAATTAATTTTTCCCCGTCTGCTGATGCATCCGCACATGCGGCTTTCAAGATATTCGGGCTTGATGTGCACCGCGTCGTGTGCCGTGTGCATCTCGTTGATACGAAGTCGAGTAGCTCGAGCTGGGAATATACATAGTGTAAATTATTGATTCCGTTTGCTGCTAGCTGGTCTCAACTCAAGAGAGATACGGTTGATATACTTGTCTGCGCAGGCTTTTGCAGCCACTTGTCAAACATACGTATTTACGATGAATAATAGTAGAATCTTTTTCCCATGCAGTTTTCAAACCTTATATATATACATCCGTGATAGAACAATGAAAACCAAAAACTATAAAAAAGCCTTAAAATGTTTGTTCCACTATCAAACGAGTCTTCCATTATACCATATATCTGCGTGTAAAAAAAAAACACATTTTCAAAAATAAAAACGGAGCTTTTACCGGGTCTGTATATATAACTCCAAAAATGCTGCATATGACATACGGTATAGATATATTTACACTGCAGCCTTGCCGTTGAAATAATTTTTCAGAGCACAACACAATGGATCGCCGGCGGCAACGCAGACACACCGTAGTTCCTCCGAAAGACACCGGGACTCGTTTGAAATGCGTGGGCGAGCTTGAAAACGGTGTGAAAAACGGCCCTTCGCGCGGGAAGCTTCATTAAAAGCAACGGATCCGTGAGCTCGGAAAAATGCAAAAAAGCTTCGACTCGAGCATGTGATGGCTATATAAGCAGATCGAAATTCTTCTCTGAACGCGATCGCGCGACGCGCAAATGTGTATAGGTTGATTTATTTTGGATTATTGAACGGTGTTCGTTTGTCACTACTTATTCATGGCGTTGATATGGGGAAAAGTTATGTGAAATAATAATGATAATAGGATTGAACGTTAATTTTCAATAAATTAATGCCCGCGGCCTCATTAAATTTTTCGAAGCGTGAAATACAGCTGATATCCAAGTCCGCAAACAATGCTTTAATAAATTAAAACGAAACGTATGTGCGTAGTTCAATTGCGCGAAGGAAATGGAAAATGATTTTTATCCCAAGCAAATGAGCGCGTGTGCGCAGGAAATTCGCGTTCGATCGCGACTGTTCCACATTCTACACTCCTGAAAGCAAGTAAATTCGCGGTAATGGATTGTAAACGACTTTCGAACTTTGATGCATATCTCGAGCGGCGGCGCGATTCAACTTCTGCGTGAGTTATAGCGTACACGAAAGAACGAAATGCCAATATTTGCGAGGAAATCGAATCTGCCATTAGAAAACCCGCGATGAGATGATACTGTTTCCGAAGTCTTTCACCTCATAGCTCTCTATAGTATATACTTACGCTGCGTACGAGCAGAAGCAGAGTTTGTGTAATGTGTGTCTTTGATGGGGAGAGCTGCACCACCGGCTATAGATGATATACAGCTACGTCGGACGGAATAAAATATATTAGATTTATTCAGAGGGTGATAAGGTATTTCCTTGGGTTATATAGTGCATAAATCATAGTTTTTGTATAGTTGGTTCGCAACAGTAAATTTAAAATATTTATACGCCATAATTTCAACTTTTGTGTCATTTTCAAGCAGCTCAATATGATAATCAAGCCTATGGGTGATGACCGTAGCCTCGACAAATAACTTTATTTCAACCCTGTACAAATTAATTAATACTGTATCATACACTCTCGCGAGAGGCTGTATTAAAACACTCGAATAAGCCTGGTTCATAATTATATAATACCTTTTTAAGCAGTACATACGACGGACTGCACGTTATTAACATATCGTCATTGGCATCGAGAGTTTTTAGCGATCGAACGTCGCGGCCACTTGTTGATTTTTATAGCCCGATGCTCCTCGACGTTCTCGCCCGTAATTCCAGTCCAAATTAACAAAATTACCCATGCAAGAGTAACGGACCTGAATAAAATAAATTACGCCGCCGGAGTAAACACGAACACAGAAGCAACATGTTGTATATTTTTTTCATTGTCATCCCCTGCACGCAGCCATAGGGGAGAAGAAAAGTAACGTCGAAATGGTGGTATAAATCTATCAATTCAAATCCACGTCGCCTCGTGATGCGGTAAGTAATTTCTCATACTGCGCGCGATTGGGAACTTGAATATTTCAGCTTACGTGTTGCAGTAGTGGAGGATTTCTCTCGCTGAGATGAGCTTTGGCTGCTGTCTTGTTCGTTTACTCGAGGAAAAGTTGATTGGCCCGTTGGAGCTCATTAATTTTGTAAGCGGTAACTGTCTCGTCTCATTTGGTCTGATTGGTCGGACAGTCGGGCCGGGCGAAGACAACAGGTCTTTCGCTTTCGGTTTGCATTATTGACACGAAGGAAGCTGTTTATAGTTGCTGCGTCGTTGCGTGAGACGCGACGTATGCGCACGCACGATATATAGAGTACTCTGGACTCGAGGATGATGTTTTTTACATTAGTTTTGATAAGTGTCATTAAAGAGAGTAAAATACTATTGATTAAAAAATTGCTAATAATTAGCTAATATCAATAAAATATTGATGTTAGCTAATTATTAGGAATTTTTTAATCAAAAACGTTACACTGACATTATTATATTGTTAATATAAAAATTCAATTTCTTTATAATTAGAACATATACTGTTATTAATAATTGAACATATGATCATGATTACATTAGATACTTTATACCCGATACGTCAGACATCGAATTGAACGGCCTTTATAATACAAATACAAACCTCGATATAAATGCATCTGCTCTCATGATCCACCTCGTTCGAAATCGTAAATTCAACAGTAGTCGAGCGCAAAATAAAGAGAAACGCAGATATCGTAAACGTATCTCATAGTCTTATGGTATATTATACAGCTATATACAGAACCAAAAGGTAAGGGGTAGGTCAGTTGCAGCAGAAGTTAAGCGGAGGAGTAATAAAATGAGCAAATAAAAAGTGAATGAGGTCAAAGCCGCTCGCTGTCGTTGACATCATCGGACCTGGATCCAGTAAACGAGTATCAAGATACAACCTTTTTTTTCATTGAGAGGTCCAGCAACTCGCGAGAACTATCAGTTCTGAAATAAAGAGCTGCCTGCGTTGAGAAGGCTATAATATTTCACGACAAATAAATAATTGTTTCATACGCGTAAGCATGGGTGAAATCGAGAAATATAAAATTGTTATGAAATCGATTTCCTCTGAGGTTTGTCTTTATTTGAATTTATAAATAAATATTATTAAATTTCGGCATATACATGCCAGAACTCGTACCGTAAATTGCGATTCTGTGAAATTTTACTTTTATTAAAAAGATGCCATTGTTAGCCATAATCTTAGTATATAGAAGGTATATTGGGATTTTGAAATAGGTTCGCGGGTTTATATAAGATGAACAAAGATTTGTAGAAAATATTAAAAAAAAGTGTATGATAGTGCAAAAAATTATGTCAGCGCCTTGGAAGAATTTTAAAATAGTGATTCGATATTACTCGTCCGTAGAAGTTAAGGACTGAAAAGAAATAATCACTATGACTCCAAAATATATATTTCAGATGATTATTTCTTCTCAATCCTTAGCCTTTGAAGAATTATGATCATTAATATTCCGTTACAAGCAATGTAAACAGTAACTTATAGTAGCCGCCGTGTTTTTGATAGTGTCGCTAGACTATTTACGTTGTACTATGGCATTTATAACGTTCAAATATAGTCGGTCGCGCGGTGATTAAAGTCTGGCGCAGGAAACGTTTCCACGGTGTATGATAAACTGTTAATTTTTATTATTCTCGAGGTGTGAAATTTTCTTAAACTTTATTACGCGAGATAATCTGTGACGCAATTTACTTTACAGAAATGAAAAATTATGCTACCTTATATATACGGTACATATTATAATGTAAACAGAGCACAATACACAGTGCGAGCTTCTAAAAATGCCCAAATATCATAAATATTTTACAGTCGAGCTTCTTCGTATCTTTGAAAGCATCTCGATTGCCACGTGCTATCGCATGTGCCTCATTTTCCACAACGATAATTTTAATGTTCATTTTTGTTTATAAACAAAACTTATTCGGCCTCGGTTCCTTTGTCAAAGTATTATTCTGCCTTATATATTCCGTATAAGTAATTGCCGTCTTATTCTTTTCCCAAAACGTTGGTACCCGCGCGAGTAACACAAAACAAAAATGCTTATTCAATAAGCATGCCTTGTTAAGAAAATGTTTAACATAAGTAAACCTACGTTATAGAGGAGTATGATAATTTTGTCGCAGGGTCAGAGCGTGACTATACAATATCGGTAGATTGTCGAAATTTCAAGAGCAACCGGGCGACGCCTGCGCATACGTTCAGAGGGCGGTATTCATATATATATTCAACAATATAATACGCATTATTTGGAAACGCAACGCGGAAAATAAATGAGCCGTAAATATGACGAAACTAGTAATCGGACAGGCAGATTCTTCGATGTGTTTGGCCGGATTTGATTGCGGTGATAACATTGTTAGCTCAGTGCACGGTAGGACATTTATAATTTGCCTGATATCGGTCTGTCATTTGTGAGTCGTTCACCCGAAATCGTTGACGCTGCATCGAGATAAAGCTACTGATATACAATATGCATATAGCATAACTCGACTAATACGAGAGTCATATATACGTATAGGTACGCATTAATTTCACAAAACAGGAAATTACTGTGGAAAATCGGTGCAAAACAGTAGGGAAGAAGTCTCAATATCTGTTTCCTCTGTCGAGCAAATATTGTGTTTAGGCGCATCAGCTAATTTTGAATTCCGAATTGTTTGTGTACACGCTACTGTTAGGTATATTTACTGTTTACCCGCGATTCCTTAATATAGGATGAACTCAGCTAATTTTTGTATAAATTTTCCGTTATACTCAGGGACGGATGAATATTTTCAAAAGTTGTTGTTTAATTTTGATATACGCGTTGTACACACTATTGTAAACCAGGTGAGATGAGTTCATATTCTTATAAAATACCTCGACTATTATACATAGTAACATACGTGCAAGCTCGATTTGCGAAATAGATACGAGATAAATAACTAAGCGTCTCGCGACGACAACCTGTGGAAGTCGTCGTAGCGTAGGAGGGGGGAAGAAGCACCGCGGCGCATGCTCCCCCGCCGTCGAGTCCTCGCACTCTCTGAACCTCTGAGTACGACTCGCACACGCATATCGCCGCCGACGGTCCAGGTGTCGAGAGACTCTTGCTGTCTACATTACTGTATCTTGTGCTGCGCGAAAACTTTTCCCGCTCAACTTTGTGCGCGCGAGTTTTCTTCAACTGGGATTTTCTCTGGAGGTTGGTCTTGCTGCTCGTCTCTATTTTTCGTCTATTATATCCGCGGTTCATTTGTATTTCTTTGTTTTCACTTCATTTTTCTCGTCGTATCGTAAACGTGTGTTGTTTGTAAACAAAGTGCGTCGCGGTTGGGGAGGTTATTATTTCATTAGTGAAGTTTACGCTTCATCGAGTACTTAAAATATACAATTTACTGCGAGATCCTCGTTGTCATTTTTCAAGTATTACAAATTTAAAGTTAAATTATGGAATACACTGTTGTGGCGCAAGCAGAAATCGAGATATTCGACATTGCTCTATTTATAATTTCAAATATAACAGATACGATTGACGAACTAATATAAACTTCATTTTAAACTTGAATGAAAATTTCTCTTTAAGTTCAAAGATAGCGAACCTACAAATTCATTCCACCAGGAAATCAAAGGAACGCTTTCCGGTATTATACGCGCGTGAAAATATTATTTTTCAAATCTCTTTCAAACCAACTTTTCTATAAATGAATTTATTTTTCTCTTAGTATTGCTATAAGGCTTGTAAAAAAGAATACGCGAACGATTTCCCCGCAGTCGTATTTTTTATTATCCTTCGTTTACGCTCCGCAGGCATCAGGTGGAAAGGTCACTAAGTTGAGCGGAATCATAGCGCGCGTTTTTCCGCTCGCAGAATGCAAAACTATATCATTTTTTTATACAACAATCGATTCATGCTCGAAAATAAAATCGCCTACGTTTCACTGGAAGGGAACAAAATTGAAGCAAAATCGCTCGAACGGCGCGTATGCAAATACAGCGCCGAAGTCTCTCCTTTAATTTCTGCTCGCGCGCGCGTGCACGAACGTAAATTCATATATATGACGTTGTAAAGCCTCGCCAAAGCCAAAGAAGAAGAATAAAACCACCGTCCATTTCTGTTACAGTGAATTAGAGAGCTCCGGTGAATGTAAGTAGCGGCCGTTAATTTGTATGGAAATCGATAATGAGAAAAAAAGAGCCGCAGAATAATCTCTGGAATAATTAGCGAGCCATATACTAGTTGGCGAGTGAAAAGAAGATTGTATTACATTCGAGTCAGTGAAAAATGTCCAACGCATAATTTAGAAGGGAGGACGCAATTCGGTTGTGCCTTGTGATCGCGCGGAAAACTCGATCGATTCGTCGCAACTGTTTCCCGCCTGTATCGCACTCCGCATCGCTTCAACCGAATGAGCGAAGAATCGTACTGCAATCGACGTCGTGGTGAGAGCGAGGATGAGCAACGAGTCGCTGGACAGTCTGGAGAGTCTGGGGCAGGAGCCCTACGTGCCGAATTGTCGGATACTGACGGGCGACAATGAGGAGCACACGCTCGGCGACAGCTGTGAGCCCGCTTGGGACAGTGTGCTCTGCTGGCCGAGGACCAAGGTCGGAAGCATGGCGGTCCAGGCCTGCATCGAAGAGCTTCACGGCATCCGATACGACGTCAGCCGTGAGTATATTATATACCTCTAATCAGATGCGGATTTATGAATCTTTGTATCTTTCTTAAGCCGTTTGTATTTGGCTTCGCGCAGTTTAGAGGGTTGTATTCTAGTCGTAAATGAGGGTTAAAATTTCACGCTTGTCCCATTTCATAGTTTTTTAATTTAACCAGAGTGAAGTATAAGGAGCATACTTTGGCATCTTAACTCCTGCGCTTACCCTAACACGAAATGGCCAGTAGTAACGGTCGTGCACGTGTTAGCCAGGTTAATCAACTACCAGATACTGCGATGTATACACTGCGTCGACTGCCACGTAACTAACCGTATTTTCTATAACGGACTTTTCGCTTTGCTCGCAAATCCGATATGCACAATATCCCTTTTGCTATTTTAAAGTTTATTATCCCCACGAGTTATACGCCGAAATGTTTATCATCCTTGTTCATTACCTTCGATACCGTATGATTAATTTTTCTGTATTTCCGTAATGCCAATTCTTACTATTAGTTAAAATTTCGTATGATAAAAATTGGCGCAACATACTTTAGAAAACTTCAGGTAACAATGTTGTCAAACTAATATTTTTACACAGCTCTTGACTTTGCATGCATATTATAAATCTAGACGTCGCTGCGCAGCTGTAAATCATTTTCCCTTGTGCCGCATCAGTTAAAACAACTTACGTTCATTTCTCGTATAATTGAAATTTTAAATGTTTATTTAGTTGATAATCGCATTTGAAGTTAGATAATGACAAATAATTTATACAAAGACCGTTCGGAAAATTCATAAATTAAATTTTTAATTAAATAACAAAGAAGAATGTTGGCCTACTTGAAAGCTTACTTTGTTACTAGATAGCGTCGCTTATGAAGCCCTCTATATATTTGCGCAACGTTTAATTAAAAACACTAATTTTGACTTGTTATGAATCTTTGGAAAGGAAAACTCTTGGACAACTCGGGTCGCATTCCACGTGATTGCCGATATAAAAAAATTAATCAAATTGCGAATCCTATTAAAGGAGTGGCGGTAGCCCCGCCGTGTCCAGTACCTGGCTATAGTTCTATATATAACAAAACCTTACTTTGATGTACCTGTACACACTGAAAAAAAAACTTGTTGAAATCAATTTTTTTTTCGTTTGATTCTACAAAATGGTTTACTTGCAGTGAATTAAGTAAATAATTACTTAAATCTAAACATTGTCATACGTTTGTAGAAAAGAAATACATGTTCGATTTGAGTAAAAATTTTTTTAAATCCAGTATTGTCAAATGTGTTTTAAAAAAAATATGAACTTGAATTTAAAATACATTCATTATAAACAAAAAAATTAGTACTACATCGTAAAAAATATTTATTATAAAAAAATAAATTATGAACAGTTTTTAATTTATTTTAATAAACATTTAGTGGTATTTAAAAAAAAAATGTTTTATTCAAAAAAATCAAAACTTACAGTAAAAATGCAATGTTTTCTTTTAAAAAAAAATTTACTAAAAGTAAATAAGTATTGACTATCAAAAAATAACTTCCAAACACCATTAAATATATTTTAATAAAAATTTAGTGGTATTTAAAAAAAAAATGGTTTTTTCAAAAAAATCAAAACTTACAGTAAAAATACAATGTTTTCTTTTAAAAAAAAATTTACTATAGGTAAATAAGTATTGACTATCAAAAAATAACTTCCAAACACCATTAAATATATTTTAATAAATATTTAGTGGTATTTAAAAAAAAAATGGTTTTTTCAAAAAAATCAAAACTTACAGTAAAAATACAATGTTTTCTTTTTAAAAAAAATTTACTATAGGTAAATAAGTATTGACTATCAAAAAATAACTTCCAAACACCATTAAATATATTTTAATAAATATTTATTTGTAATAACAAAAAAAGATGTATTTCCAAATAAAGTCAAGCTTGCTGTAAGATTAATAAATAGTTTATTTAAAAAATATTTACTAAAGTTTAACAAATATGATATGTAAACAAATAATATGCGAATATTTCGATCAGCATTTTAAAAAATAGTCACTTGTCTCTATGAAATTTTTTTTTTGAATCAATGAAAATAAATATTGTTTTAAGAAAATATTTCATTTAACAATATCAATAGAATATTAATATTCGCTAAAAGGGATATATGTTACTTATTATCCAATTTTATCAATAGAAAATACTATTAATAAAATATTTGCTTAATTTTTGAGGAATCTGAAAAATGTAAAAAAATAAATATATGCATCAAAATTAAAAACTTATATAGATGCGATAGATTATGTAAAATAAAAATTGAAATATTTCAAAGTTTTCGAAGAAGAGTTATAATGTGTAAATAGGAAAATAATTAGACAATTTTAATATATTACTTGTTAACTTGAACTGAGAATTTAATGAACTATTAAAAGTATTTTAATCCATACAGTTAGATAATACATAACGGTTTTGATCAGACATAATGTGCACCATATACGCGTGATAATCAACTAAATCTTTGTGTTTTAAAAATCCCCATTCATCTGTTTCTAACACTCTGTAACCGCATACGTGCGGATCAATATTTTCTTTTAGTTTGCTATAAATAAAACAAACCTCATTTTCATCGCTCAAAAATAAGTGTTTGATTGTCGCAAAAGAAACACTGAAATAACCTTTATTTATATTTAAAACCATGTCTGGTTCATAGTGCGTGCCATGTATTTTGATCCAAGAAAAACACGGATTCGAAAAATTGCTAGACTGAAAATATTTTTTAAATTTACTAAAATAAATAGATTGATTCAATGTAGACAACGAAATCCCAGAAGACATATGATTAGAAAATCCAATATTTCTAACCAATCTATGACAAAACTGTAATTGATGTTTAATAGCTAACGTAAGTGGAGGATTTTTCCGACTTGAAGTTACTTTGCTAGCTTCTTTAATTTGCTTGTGTTTTGCTTCAAAACGCATGCTCGACATGAATTTTAAAGGTCCGAATTTGCGCATAATACGGGAATAATGAAGTAAATTATGATGCTTGAATTTAAATGTGCATTTAAATAAACATTGATGTAATCTTAAATACTCAGAAACAAGTGCATCAAAATGATCAATTAGATCTGTACTGATTGCATCAGCATTTGATATCAAAATTATTTTTCGTAATATTAAATAGAGTTTCCAATATTGATTTTTCTTCGGTATTAAATCTCCGATGATTAAACCAAGATTAAGAACAAAATTTTGCATTTCAGAAGCGGATAAAATAATCTCTTTCTTATTAATTGCTTCCATTTTTAAAGGAGGTGGGACGTTACTCGAATCATACTTAAAACAGTTCACTCGTTCATTCAAAACATCAATCGTAAAATACTTTTTTGTATTTAAGAAAACTTCAAGAATTTTTGCAATATCATATCGACATATGCCTTCAAGTAAATCATGCATTGGGTCAATTGAAATATTTTCTGTAACATGAAAACTAGGTATCCTGTTAAAAGCACAATCTTCAACTACACCAAAACTTCTGTCCGCGCAGTATTGAGAATAGCTTGATTTTTCGCGTAAATATTTAATTTTATCTTTACAACTTTTTTTTATTTCAGATTTTATCATTATACAAACTCGACAACAATACAATGCGTTAAAACTTCTATTAAATCCAAGAATCGTATTTAATCCTAAATTATCTCCAACAATATACGTTAAAATAAAAAAAACTCTTTGTTGTTTACCATCGACATCAATCAAAATTCCTTTTGTTTCAAGCTGAACTAATTCGTCTATGATCTTATTAAACATTTTATGATTGCCTACAGTTTTGTGGTTATCATATTTATGCAATTGTAGCAGAAAAATATTTTCTAATTGACTTGAATATTTATTAGGTATTACCGGTATTGAAAAATAGCATGCGCCTATTTTATTGATTGTTCTATGACTGCCTAAGGCATTATTGATTTCAACATCGTCAAAATATAAGTTCAATGGAAAAAGTATTTTATGGCCTTGATTTGATGAAACGTTTTTCCAAAAGTCGCCTTTAATTACTGAGTTGATTAGTGGACTTTGTTTAATATTTTCAATATTATCAGCAATGGTAGAAAATACATAAGGTAATTCTAAAAATTTTTTTAATACTGATTTTATAGGTATTAAGCTTATTGTATTTTTGTTTACTAAGATTCGCCGCGCTCTTTTAACTTTACTACATTTTAGGAAAGATTTAACTACGACTTGTATGGGTGAAAAATAACAACCGATTTTTTTGAGAAATTTAAATGTTGCATGTTCTGTTTTAAACGTTTGAAATCCATTCTTTATAATTTCTGTCATTCTACATAAGTCTGCTATATTCTTAAATTTTTTTTGCAAAAAGTCCATACATTGGGCGATATACATTTTACTCATATTCAAAATTATTTTATTCGTTAACTTTCTATTCAAAGTACCATAAGCATAAAGCTGCGTAACAAAGTATAAAGCATAATGTAAAACTCTATTTGCAAAATCCTCTACTGTAGTATTTTCTATTATGTTACTGAGTTCATCGTGTGGGACTTCATTACTTTGTCCTGGACATTCGGAATCCGTTGTTTCGCAAGTTTCAAGAGAAATATCAGATAATACAAAATCGTGATTTAAATTATTTACCGGTCGATCCTCAGTTAAAATTTCTTGAGGTACATTGTGTTTAGTCTGTAAATGTTTAAAGAGCGAATGTACATTAGAGTATTTAATAGAACAATTTGGAAAATTACATTGGCATTCACTGTACTGGAGGGTATTATGATGTATTCTCGTATGAATTTTTAAAAATTTGAGCGATGAAAATGAATTAGAGCAAAACATACAAGATACCATTTTGATTATTATTGAGCTTATATTCTAAGATGCTTTCGTGATGTAAACGTTTTATATTTTTTAATTTTATATACGTCAAGGTTTCGTTTAACCTTACCTGATCCACTTAAATTAAAATGTATACATTTTTAGGTTTCAATCTTTAAAGATATAAAATATCTTCAGATATTTTTTTCATTACGTATTTGTAAACATAAGCGATACTTTAGTTTGATCAACAAACGACTTATAGTATAGAAGACTAGTTAGGTTTTTTTACACCTTGTCGATCGAGCTTAAAGCTTATTTGGTTTAGTCGAAAGAAGAAATAACTCCTATAATATATGACTAGTTTGTTCGCTTTCAACTTTTTAAATTTGATCTATACCTTGTCAATTGAGAGATGATGCGTTCGTAACTTAAAAGAAATATACTAATGAAAGGCAAACAGGATTTACTTGTTAAGATGATAAATCGGTTAAATAATCCTCTTCTTCTTTGTTTTCTTCTTCTTCAAGTTCTTTAGATTGATTATCAACGTGCTTTGTTTCATTCATTTCGCTTTTTAGTTTACTTAATCCATATTCAATCGAAGAAATACTTTCATCAATAGGTAAATCGATTTGATAAATTCCCTTTTGAATTAACAACCATAAATGAGTACTAGCTGCTGGATAGTCCAAATTAAAAACGAAAATTGCTTTAAAGCATATATCTATAGCATGTAATACTCCATTAACTTTATACAACTTTTCATCTATGCAAACGTAAGTGTCCTGCACATCTTCTATGGATCCTATAATTATTACGTATGGCTGAAGAGTGATATTACGTTGCGATGCGTACAATCTGGCTGTATCTCTAACCAACAACATATCACCAGGAGTCTGAAAGGATATAATAGAAATTATTTAAGTTTTATAATAAATTAATATATAAAAGCAAGCAAATAGGATACAAGAACAATATCTAGCTTTAAAATTAACATGTTGCAATTGAATATATACAGTAAACATAATTTCAAAACAATAAACATACAGTTGCTATCTTGAAAATGCTTTCTTTTGAAAGTCCTATTGATGGCCTGAACAATTCTTTGTTTACTCGCTTATTTTGCTTTGATGGATACAAATGCGCAATCAAACACAAACTCATTACTACCATGGAATCTGCATAATATTAATATAAATTCAAAATTTAGATTTAATTTTATTAACTAAAATCAATATCAATATTATAAACATTCCTTACTTTCAGAAATATGTTTTGATGAAAGTTTTTCTTCATATCCTACAGCAGTTGCATCTCTTTGATTGAGCTCTGCATTTCTTCTCAGAATATTGTAGAATTTTCTCCAAAGTTCTATGTTCAACGATATCTTTGTTAATTCCAAATATGCAAAATCAATACTAATCAATTCATAACCTTGTACGTGCTCATACAATTTCCAGGACTTGAAAAAGTTGGCTACATTTTTATCATTTGATTTTTTAAACTCAGCACAACGTATTTTGGAAGTTTTCTTCCAATGCTCTACAACCAGTGTCCATGGTACCTCATTGAACAATAACCAATCCACACTTGCTTGAATCGTACCGCCATCATTAGATTCTAAACATTTGTAAGTTAATTTTAGACCTAGCATTTAGTCACTTTTTTTATTTATAACTACATTATATTAGTGATTCATATTACCATCAGCTATATTGACTATATTATCGTTATTTTCCTTTTTTTTACATAATAACTTATCCAATTTCGACACTTCATGTCTTCTGTTCCGGTACATGGACATCAGTTTTCCAGATGATGGTTTTGATTTATTTTTGCCATTTGTTTTCATTTGATTTTCTTTTTTAAGAATGGGGGGTACGTAATATACAGACGCTACTTCTGAAGGAAATTCGGCAACAATCATATTAGCAATTTTTTCTGCTGTATCATTTCTTAACCTTCCATAATTATGAAAATAAATTATTAATTAATACTTTAAAGACTCAAACATATTTAAAATCAAATTATAATCATTACCTAATATTTCTATTTAATATATCTGTTATAATAACATTGCAAATTTTACGTCTATCAGCATTCTCCAGCTGTTTCTTATGCTCATACTTTCGCAAAACTTGTCTACCAAGCTCACTCTCTTTGAACAACACATCCAAAGGTTTCATCGTTTCTGTCGTAAAAATACTGTTGCTCACAGATCGATTTATAGGGGTAGTATCATTTTCTTTGTCGCAAACCCTTTTAGATGGAGGCCCTGAATCATTCACATGATCATCATGTTTTCCTTTCTAAAATCAATATTTAAAATATTTTAGTACATTAGCATGATTTTCGAGTAACCTTAAAAGAAGTACACGTGTCAAGATCCTTGCAAAAATATTACTAAATATGTAATGATAAAACTCCTCCATATCTTATTTTCTGTATACAGATTATTGTATAATTTCTTACCCCTTTTCTGTCTGCTTTCTCATCATGGTTTTCACCCGGCTGCTTTTTCATATAATTTTTATTCCAAAAATCTAAAAATATAGCTCGATCGCCTATGGCTGGTATCAAGGAATTTATTAAACCTTCGTTCATTTTGGGTAAAACACTCATGGTAATCTTATTCTCTGAGAAAAAAATATTTTTTTGGTTGAATTGACGTTGATTTGTCATGACAAAAATTGTAATGGAAGCTATTTTTCTTGAACTATCTAATGTAATAATTAGGTTATTATAACAAGATGAATTATACCTCGAATTATACAAATGGACTCGTTATCAAACATTTATTAAATTTCAATCAACTTTCACCCCACTGTCGAGTAAATTTATACATACATTATTATTATCAATCAAGTATCAACAATAATCTAACCACGATAATGTACGTAAGAATAGTGACTTTACAATCAATATTGTATATAATAAATTTTAAATAAATCATAACTTCTTAATATCTTTAACACGGATTTCTTGTAGTATAATAAATAAAGATTTTATTTGCAATATATATATTTTAGAAACTAGTAAATATTTTCTAAAATGCAGTAAAGCTTTTCTTGCATTATATTATTTTTTTAAAGCTAAATTTTGTGTATTTAGTTGTAATGACTATGTAAAAAATGATACTTTTCTGAGAAAAACTTACTTTTGAAACATTCAAGCAAATCTTCCAGACCTAAATCGTTCAAAATTTTAACCATCTCTTCGTCCGCCATGGCGTCTTCTTTGTTTTGTGCGTTGTTGGTCGAGCAGATTACGTGATGTATCTTGCAGAAACATAGAATTTTTCGCCTGAACCTTTAAAAAACACTCCCGAAACCAACAGCACTGTTCGAACTTCCAATCTAACGTTTTCACACGCGTTCGTGAGCTGCCGGTTGGCAACGAAGTATGCCAATATGGTACCTCAGCAATGTTTTCGACTCAGTGAAGTTCTCGGCTTCGCGCCGCGCCGCTAGCGATAGTCGTGATATTTGATGGCGTGGCTTGTGGTTACCGAAATGCGTTTGAGAAAATACTCCTGCTCGAATATAGCACTGCTCGAACTTCAATAATACACCGATTTAAAATTTAACGTTCTTGCGTGTTTGCGAACTGCCGACTAGTACGAAAAACGAGCGAGTTGTGCCAGACCGGACACCAGCTCAAGACGTTCGGCGGCTCGCGTTTGCAGTTAAACGTTGAAACACGCCCGTTGATTGGCCGACTGGATTAGCAGCAGCCAATAAGAATACTTCACTGTCGACGCTGTATACAACTGTCTCGACACATATATTTGTGTGAGATGCGCAGGAATATTAGGTACAGACTATGCCGTTCTGTTTGTTTTGATGATTATTTTAGCTGTAGGTGCAATGTAACGAGCCAGGTATAAGCATTATGGACTTACGCGTTCACAAAGTCATGGATTAAAACGAGGACATTGCTTAGTTGCTTAGCTTTACAGCAATTGATAAAACCACTCGGTTTGACGCTTCATAGAACCAATTAATCAGCGTACGTGCGTACCTATTAGTAGCGTAGTATATTGGGTAGATACAGCTATATAGTTTTTTCTGTTATACTATAATTATCTGATAACGGTTAATTTCATTATTGGTTGCCTTGAAATTAAAATTTTGATTAATATGCACAAGTGAATAATTTTTTTAATTCAAATCATATTTATTAAGAGTAAGTAATTATAATTTTTATGTAAATCAGCTACCATATATTTAAAAAATGTTTTTTAAATTCAAATACTAAATCACATAAAAAATGTTAAAAAAAAAAATCTCAACATGTTTGATTACAAAAAATAAAAAGTATTATGAAGATAGATATTTTCTAAAAACCAATAAATATTTTTGGCTGTAATACCTCAGCTATTAAATAATTCATGTATTGTCGTATAAAAAATATTTACTGTAAACAATGAAACATTTGGTTGTTAAGTAATATGCATATTTGAACCTAAATATACTTTGTTTAAATAAATATTTTGTCGCGACAGAAAAAGTATATTTTTGTCACAACAAACAATTTATTTTGTTTTAGTTCATTATTCTTTATTTATTAAATCGTCAATGTTCAATAAATATTTATTGAATTTAAAATATGTGACATTTAATTTAAGTAAATAATTTACTAAATGATCATAGATTACATTTAAGAAATTTCATTTTATAGATTTTAAAAAGTTATTTGTTTAATTTAAGAAAAGTATATTTATTTCAAGTAAATTTGTATTATATTTTAGTACACTCATCAGGAAATAAATATAAACTGAATCTAAACAAATATTTATTTTAATTTACAATATAGTTTAGAAATCCACTAAATATTTATTTCTTTCAACTAAATCAATTTTTAATAAATGTATATACTTAAAATCAATAAGTTTTTTTTTCAGTGCAGGTATGCGTAAGCTCCCCGCTCTAACGCTTTTAACGACTCTGATAAACTTTGCTTGTTAGTCAACAAAATAATGATCAAAGTGTCGGCCAAGAAGTCGTAAACAAACAGCGTGGGCCCGAGCGACTGACTTCTTCGATGAGTTGAAAATAATCACGTGTGTCGGTAATGCATAGCCAGATGTGCAGGGTATATATTTTTAATTTTTAATTCAGTATAATTTTCTTCATACAATATCGTATACTATCCCAATCGAGGAACGAAAATGAAATTAGTTGAATCCCACAGCTGTATTTATATCCTCAGCCTACTGCCGCTTAATTAGCCTCTCTGTACTGCCGAATAAGTAAAACAAATCGTTACAGTATATAAACCCGCGTATTAATTAATAGAAATTGTTCACGGTTCGCGCGCTCGCTTACGAGAATTTTCGAGCTGTGTATACCCCTATACCAAATGCGCAGATCTCTGCAAATTATAGATCGTTACTTATTATACGTTTTGGGACGAGATCTTCGCCCGCAAAGCCTCGTGATGAATCTCTGCATGCGCTAATAACGACTCGGCTGTACACACGCGCCGCAGCTACGGCGGGAGTTTGCCGGCGACTAATTACTTCGTTAGATTATAATTAGCTATAATTCCGTTGGAAAAACGAGGAGGACACTCACTAGCGGCGCAAACAAATGAAGCTGCAGGCGCAAATGCAGACTGAACTGTACTCGTGATTTCGTTATGGGGCTATGTTGGAGCGCGATATTTTTGTGACGGTGGGCATAATTGACTTTATGATGCCGCCGTTTTTAAAAATCTGCAGCTGCGATTATTTTAGACACGATGGCGATTAATAATGAATGCAAAATTATCGACAATCTGTCAATTAAAATCTGTTATATAAATTCAATTATATTGCTCTTGCTTCAGGAAATGCTAATAATTCAAATGAATTTCACACTTTGGAATAACTGTATTATAAAAAGTGGAACCATATTATAAGTTTTTCGTCGAAGCTGTCCGGTATTACAATTTTTAAAGTTTCGCGGCATACCTTCCTTAATTTTTGACGTCAAACGTATAGCAAATTTTCAAGTCCCCGTATAAAATTAGCATCCCTACTTGCTCTAACACAAACTTCGTACCCCAGATTCAAGCAAGTTTTTAAATTTTTTGCAATTTTGTAATATCAACTGAGCGAAAAAGCAGATTAGATCAATGCACCACCGAACCTTCAGTTTTACACCAAATCCATCAGAGCAAAACGCGAGAGAAAAAAAACGAATATCCAGAAAGGTTCCATTATACCGACGACTTTTTTCCGCGCCCGTCGCTCGTCGTAGAACAAAAAATACACGCCAGCTTCGTGACATTCATCAACCCGGTATCAAACCCAGCGAAGCATACATCGCTGCTTTATTATATACGCCTCACATGCCCGACCGAGGAGCTAATTTTTGCCTTCTCTATTAATGGGCTGCATAAATAAGTGCCTAATTTCGTGACATTTATATGTATCTCCGAGCGACGATGATTATCAATTAAAATTATTTCATCGACGAGTTTTTAGTGTTTTCGACTCTTGCGGGTAATGACGTCGTTTATAACACACAGTCCTGGTGTATTCATAAACCATTATTTTTCGAAACTCGACGATGCGATAATGCGGAGACGTAAAATAGCTACTTTGACTACGTCTAAATGTGCCAGAATCTAATATAAAGCTGTGCTTATTGTCAAAACGAGATGAAGATCGCATATATGACGCTATCAAAAAGACATTTATGAAATTTATTAGAGTTGCTTATAAAAAAACATAGAGGGTCATTGACTTCTAAAAATAGCTCATCTGCAACTTCGCGAGAAAGAAACTCGTCGCATATAAATAAATCGTCGAGGCTATCTTCGTGATTCGAGTATAGGAAATGACAAACTTTATCAATTGAACTATATATATACAGGAAATTCGCATTTGAATTATTGCGTGACCTTGGCGTGTAATGGCGAACGGAACTTTGCTACTATGAATGGTTATACTTCTTGTCGCGCCGTGACCCATATCGAGTTTCTTAAAACTTGCATACATATACGTTGCGTTATATTTAGCCGTAATAATAGTTTCTGCCGCTGATGCCGAATTGATTTAACGCAGATTACGACGCCGACCCTCGGAGGACGTAAATATTGCATCAGTATATCGAGTACATCTCTTTTTATATTTCACGCTGAATTTCACGCTCGACTTCTGCGCGCAATGAAAAGATGTATGTGCACTTGACCATAAATATAGAAACGTAAAGAGTAATCATTTCGATTATTCGTATATAGATGTAGCGTCATTCTATAAAAGAAATTGTTAAAACAACGTGACGCATTTTATACTGCATAAGTATAATAAATACACAAACGAAGGCCTCTTTTTTAAAAACATAGAGCATAATCAATACACATTTCCCAAAATCCCAAGCAATAAGATCGTTACTCATGCTCCAAAGCCGCATTTATCTGAAGCACACAGCATACACATATCAGCGGATTATACGACTACTGCTGCAGCTCCTCTACATATACGTATTATATATTCTGGATATGCACCGCCGAACATCACAAAGTAAAATGATACACACGCGCGTCCTCTACGATCGTTTTCTTCTCCCTCTGATACATTATCCTTGTACAGGGCTTTCCATTAGTATAATACATATGAAACACACTGGATTAGGCGATCGAATGAGCGATGTATTGTTTACACGCGTATGACCGCAGCTGCTGCGTTTTCCTTCTCGTAAGGGAAACGAATCAAGCTTTGGTCATCCGTTGAAAGTAAAAATAAATCGTTTCTAGGGTGTAACGCGTTTCGAAATGTATTCACGGGAGCGAAGCAGATTTCATCCCTGTATAATATACGTTGACCACTCGCGGAAATTTATGACGAGCAAGGTCATATAATTCTACATACTGCGTGTATTACGATCCAATCGTGAACGTAACCGATGAGCTGACCCCAACGAGGCATTAGGTCATAGTATTGTATACTATATAGAGCTCTCTACACGCTCTTCCGTTGGATAATCCACAGATTGACTTGATTCAACTCGCCGAGTTATGGCGTATAAATATTGTTATATACGAAGGGTTAAGGTCGCGAAACTGATGGAGTGTATAAGGACCCCCTTTTACAGGGGGTCTTAGATGCTATAAGCTCGTCGTTCTCGGCAACGACGATAAGGGCTATACGGTAAAATCGATGATGTATCGAGAATGTACAACGGTCGTTACAAAAGGAATGTCGTATAGCATACAACTTCTTATATATATATACGTGCGATGCGATACCTATACCGTATAACAGTCGGTACTTTAAGCTCTGTGTGTATGATGGTACATATTATATACACAGCTGTTGGGCAAAGAAGCGAGTTTTTTAGGGAGACTTAGGGGTGCGCTTTACCATAAAAAAGAAGATATCGTTGCTATTATTATATTTTTCGCTTCGTATCGCAGCTATATAGGTAAGAGACTCTCCTGAGTCGAATTTAATATACGGGAGTATATAGCTATATAGTCGAATGTATTATAGTTTTTACGAACCACGTTATACTATATCACTATAATAAATATTGCACTAGCTCATCGCCTCATCGGATGCTCGTCATGTAAGTGTATATACTACATACTCGTAGCGCATATAGAGTATGTATTTGAGCGAAGCAGCCGCGCGATAGCAGTGCTGAAGTCAAGGAGCACGTGTACAACTCTGTACCTATATATACGCCCGCTCATCGGGAATAGTAATCTGGTTAGCGCGCAAATCGAGTGACGCGCGAGTATATAGTGCACTTAAACGGTAGAGAGAGGGGGGAGAGTATAGGAATAATATATCTCTCTGGTCTTGTAAATTTAATTAAACGCCATAAGTAGCCGCTAAATTTATGTCCTTATTCGTATATAGTACGAAGAGTAGTATATAGTTAGTAGTAGTAGTACTTGTACTTGATTCAATTCATCTGGTGCGCCGAGAGGCGCAACAAAGTGATCGTATTATATGCGTCAGCGTTGCATGCGACGAATCAAAGGTCAATCAATATGGATATTTCAGCGTACGTTTTAAAAATTGAAGAGTAAAAGTGTAAAAGTCAATACCAGAACGGCGCAATTAAATCGTACAATAATTAATCCCGCTTGTGATCCAGTGATGCGCGCGTGTGCGAAGTAAGCGCTTAATTAGAGGCGATAGCTGATGGATAGAGGGACGATCTCGCGATTTTTTATTCTATACAATATAGCGACTTCCTTCATGATGGATGGGACACAACTTTCATAAACTTGTTCGGGCATTTTTTTCTTTAAACTCTTCACAGCCACTAGCTACTGCATCAGGGGAAACTTGTTTAATTAGCTACGGAGACTTTTTTTATTTTTCCACGGCGAATACCAAATTTTATATACCTGATGTATTTGGAAACTGACGCTCGGCGTTCGGATTCAAACACACCATAATAGCTTCTCTAATATTTTCTAGCATATAACCTTAATTTCAGCCCATCACATATATATCACTCGTAAACGACATCTGCAAAGCCAATAAATATACCGCGACTACACTGCATCGCACTTTTGGAAAATACGATTGAGTCGCGTTATAGTTATCGGTCACTCGACTAGGCGCGCTTGATGTCGCGCTGAAGCTGTCGGTGCGACAGGTGTACATGGCTGGGAAAAATTAAAGAACTATACCTACACTTGCGCGGTCAGGATCATTTATTTTCGTTGCCGAGAAAACGCCAGAGTTTCGAATTAGCGCTATCTCTGCCTCGATAAATCATTAAATTACAATATCGAGTAATTTCTATTGCTAGAGATAAGCAGCGCTAAATGCAAACAATCGCGTAAGCGAGTAAAAAGGAGTGTAAGAAACAGATATAGCTCCGCGCTGCAGATAAGAGCGTAAACACTCGATCTACTTTCCCGCGAGGACAATCTTTACAACGGTCGTCGCAGAAGAAAAATTCGAGCTGTACACGTACACCCAAAACTGACGGGCAATAAAATGAAATCAACGCGCAGTGGATACGAGGTCGCTCGCGCTTGAAAAAGAAAATACTACTACAGTTGCAGGCTTCACAATATTCTCTGGATTTTTCGGAGAGTAATCCAATTTCCGGTGTATAACGTATACATGGGCTTTATGCTTGGTGTGTAGCTAGGCGAGGAGGAGCTATATATACTAGGCGATAGGTGTCCGTATATACAATGTAACGCAAGCAGCCACTACACGGCATTATGGAGCCGCGTATTTGCCCAACAATTTACGACTGTTTGCTTTATGCGCGAAGCTACCGACCGGACGATCATTGCGCGTCTATAAGCTCACACTCTCTCTTTCTGTCTCTGTATATGTGCAGTACTTCGATTATACACACAAAGCTAGATCCGCTAATTCGTCTGTGTTTATTTTGCCTTTGAATTTTACTCTCTTTTCTTTCGAGTGAATTTGAAGTGAAAGTCGCTAAATGGGATTTTTACGAGAAGATGTTTCGAGGAGTGCATTCAAATGACAGATGACATACTGATGGACTCTGCCAGTATAAAATTTTATAGCTTATTTACCGATATCTCAGTTTGCATCGTATACAAGAGAGCACTTAACTATCGTTGTTCGAGCCTTGACGAAGTATAGGCTTTTTACGATGAGCCTATAAGATTATTGTTTCTTCAGTATCTGAGAACTTTGAGCACTTCAAAAGCTTTGCTATATAAATAATTATCAAATGGGATATTTTGCTGAGCAAGACTGCTTGAAATCGAAACTTTGTCTATCCATATTCAGCCTTGAGTTCATAATTTTGGCATTAACTGCCCAGCATATATAGTGCAAGGATTTGCACTATGCTGGACAGTAAATGCCTGTCGCGTCGCTGAGGTAAAATTCGAGGTTCACCTGTTCGCTTACAAATCCGCTCCCATCGGAAACAGAGCTGCTAACTCGAGCGAATGACGCTGCTATAGTGCAGGCAATAAGCTGCGGCGGGCGATGACGTTGCGTCGCGCTCTCCTGACAACATGAATCACTGTCCGCTGCAGATAGAGAGAAAAAGGAGCCCTCGGTTCGTCGGTTTGTCGGCCGGAAGTATATAACACACAGCAGTCTAGTGCGTCGTTGGATTATCGATTCCAGACAGATAATTTACAGGACGCCGGAGGCGGCCTACTGGCACGATTCGCTCGATTGCTATATATACTATGCGAGATTTGCATTTGAGACTATAAGGTATACGCACCGGCTGTTGGACGATGACTTTGTAATTAATTGTCGAGGATCCGAGTCGGCTATTTTTACTTCGAAATCCAGCTTATGCGCGGAAGCCCCGGTGCGCATACGGGATACGCAATAATACACGTACGGGGTTCCGACTCAGCGCTGAATCCGCATCGACCACAATTTCGGAACCCACACGAGTGAATTATTATACGCTATCGGCTATATAGCGAGTTATAGTTTTATTTTTAATTTTGTCCCAATGGTCTATAACCGTCCTACTTCATAGTTGGCTCTTTTTACGAGGCGAACGTGAGACCTTTCTGCTTTTATCTCCGGACTGGCTGATGTGCGAGGAAGAAGATTCATAAAAGAAGATGGCCCGAAAGCAGGTCCTGTAAAACATGGGAGACGCCCGCTCGGAAATAGACACTTTTATTTACATTAAAAATCTCGCCGCTCGACGACGAGATGGAGATAAACGACCACCGCCGCGAAAACGCATTTTTAAAATGCTTCCGTTGCTCTCGCGCACGTGTGGAATTCCTCATATGGCGACACTTTATTCTATACGGTTATAGAATTTAATTTGAACATTTTTCGAGTGTACCCGAGGTGGCATGATAACATATATAGCTTTAAGTGCAATCTATTTATTCGAGGTGCTTTATAAAATGTTAATCTTTCTTCGCAAACATTCCGCCAATTCGCAATATAAATAAATGAGATTTACTCAATATTTGCTTAAAACGTATTTCTGACATTTTATTAAAGTACCGCAATAAAGTACGTCTGACCGTACAAGGCATTTTCTACTGCGAATAACGCCTCTTCGCGTTTTATTCATTTAATTCGATCTATATAGTATACAATTAATAATGTGAAATGTATTGCAAACGGAAATGGAATATTTGGGGCGTACGCTCCTCCGTAACTCGACACAATTTCAATATCTCCAGCTGTCTTTCTCCCCAAGGCCTTGCGCGAGGCAGTCCAATGATTTCCTCGTCACGCCCACATATAGTTCACGATATACTACACTATGTGCATTGTCTGACCAGCGGCTATATTTCGTTTTATATCATCACCCGACGAGAACTCTTATCGCCCAATTCAGACAACGATCGCCCGTCGAAAGCTCGTCAGCTCGATATTGAAAAATTAAGCGTGATGTCTCCAACGACAGCCTCGATATGAAAAAAAGAAAAAAAATCCGGAAAGAAGCGAGTAGCCGAGGGGGTGGCCGATGCTTCTTTTTGATCCCGTTGTGGAAAAAAGCGCGGCGCCCGCACGTGTTCCGACGCGCCATCAGATTAGCTAAAGAGGGAGTAATATGTGGCAAGGCCTTACTCGCACGAGATAAAAGGCGTATTGCGTCGTTACTTATATTATTGAGGCGAATCTCGATCTTATCGCTATCGACACTATACCACAGCTGTTTTCGCGATTTTTTGTTGTTAGTTTTAATTAGTCCATCGAAGCTGAAAGAGTCTTGGGTTTCAAAAGGCGTATAATGTGATGATTCCATATAAAGAAGGAAAAGCTAGAATAGCTATTATGTAGAATGTTTCTATAATTCATATTTCGACTGGGTTTCATATTATTCAAGAAAAAGAAATAGCAGGATCGATTGAAAAGTTTAGCGGAAGATATATCGGAAGAGTAAAGCCGTTTTATTGCGCTATAAAATTTATATGTCATCACCTCGTATATTCATCAATGTCATCAGTAAGGGACAGAAGCAAAATTATTTATCAAATTTCAACTTTCTGAGAGGCTGTTTTTTGTTTGTCGAAAGTGAGCGGATCTTCGTCGTAATATTGTATAGGCATTTATATATAGAATAATCTCGACCGTTATATGATTTCCCACAAAAGACGTTTTCCGACAAAAGAAGCTAATCTCTCATACTGAATAGATGTATCTGGATTCAAAAGAGCCTCACATTTCGCTCACTGGGGTGTGAGCAACGTGCTCTGCTCTGTTTTTCCATCGGATATCCAAGCGCTACTTCACACTCGTTTTCTACTTCTTATACGTGGCGCTCAGTGTATTTCAACATATTGCGGTTCGTATCCAGGGACGAATAAGACTGTACCTCTGCGATTGACACTTTTTCTTGCTGAATTGAAATTTTCATCAAATAAAGGGGCTCAGCTTTGCATCTCATCATCAAACTCTGCGTCGGTGAAAACCGATAAACCCTTCAATTCAACTTGTCATTCCTGTAAGCTATTTTCACTTGCACGCTAATTCATTTATCAGGAAATCTCATTTAAACTTTAAATCGCACGCGCTGCATATAATTTAAAATTGCGTTTCTCGCATGTACCGCCCAAACCGAATCGCATCGTACGATGTACATCTATATAGGTATATATATTTGGCTTTAACAAACGCCCGCTGCAGCCTCTCGAATACAATCCCGACTTGCCGATCACCAATTTCGAACTGAAAAACTCGATCCCTGGGGGCAATACATTTATACATTGCTCTCACAGCTCACTTGTAAATAACTGTTACTTTTCTGCAATCGGCAATTCATTTATATCGACATCTATATGACGTTTGTGCCATAAATTCAATTATCCCGCAGCACTATATACCTTTATACATTCGTTCTTCTTCTCTGGCTTTTTGTTCTCGACAGCTGCAGCTCGCGGCGATAAATTTCCTCTGATACTGCTGAGAGGAGGACTGATGGAGGCAGTTGACTGCAGATAATGCGTACCCCGCCGAAGGGGATTCTTGACGGCTTCAAAGGCGCGCGCGCGCGCGTAATTCCTTCTACGAGATCAAGAGTTTTTTTATAGGGGAAACTCCACTGGTTTTTCGTTTTGCTCACCTTTTGCACTATGCATTATCAGTTTTGAGGGGGTTTATTATGGTAATAAAAAATGTTAGGTACATACCAATTTTTAGTAATTTTCATTCATATACTTAAGTTATGATATAAAAACCAATAATAATCGTTAAAAAATAAGGCTTTGAATATAAAAAAAGTATTATTTTAGAATGATTCGTATATGTCGTATATGTGCAAATCCAATGCCATCGGAAAACAAGTCAATAGCTTATTGAAATAAAGACAATTTTGTTAACATACTTACTAGGCCGTTATATATATTCTGATACCGCAACTGAAAAGTAAGAAAAAAACTTTGAATTTGCAAAAGAAATGTTGAAATAATAAGGTAAAAATTCATCGAGATTTTCTATTTGTGCAAGATTCAAGAGTTTTATTGAATAATTCGTATACTATCTATAGCTCTTTGCACACGGATATTATTGTATGCGCGCTCTGACGGTCATAAATTTCATCAATTTTTGCATTATAAAGCCCTGAACTCGCGAGTGTTTGGGTGAAATGTGCTAGTATTCGTGGCGAGATGCACAAAAAAGAAGTAGATTAACACAACGATTCAAACCAAGTAGCCTCATATTCGGATAAGAGATTCTTCAAAATCCGTCTATAGTCTTGAATCAACCCCTATCCTCGAAATCGCTGGTCCGCCACTATACACTCTCCCGCCGCAAAAAGGAAGTGCTCTGCTCTTTCTTTTTTTTGTCTCTCGTCGCGTCCAGGCTTCACCCCTCCACCTTTTTACGACAAACTCGGCTTGAATCCTCTCCCGGGACTACTCACCTATATACTTTTGCCTTTTTTCCTTCGTCTCTCGCTTCCGTGGAACGATAGAGCGCGAGAAAGGGCGGAGGGGGGAGTTTACGTACAGAGGCTGAAATAGTCCTCGAGGGAATGCCCGTCTCTCTTTTTCTCTTTATAGGTAAAAAAACTGAAAATACTTGTCCCTTTTACACGGTGATTTATTCAAATGCACAGAAGAGTGTAGCAATATGGCGTAGGTGTACGGTCTGAACATGCTATGTAGTAGTATCAGGTTGATTTCTCGTACGCGAGAATACTTAACCCTTCATTTTTTTTTGTTTTTCGTTTTAATGATTATTAAATATAGATATATGTTTATCGGTATATAATAGACCTTTCTGCGATTTGGCGGACGTGAAATTTCGGTACAAAACATGAGCTCTTTTTTTTCGCAGCGAAGGTGTTGATGGACGACTCGTTATCTGAGATTCGTGACTTTTATACTTCTATCGCCCTGCGGTAGTTTTTTATTCATTTCTGAGAATCGTACAAGACCTACAGAGAACAGAAACAAGCAAATAAGGTGTGATACGTATATGCGTATATTCCACTGATGACTGGATATTTACTTCAAACTCGACTGAGCTTTGCCGTTACTTTGTGCCCGGTTCCTTCGA
The DNA here is from genome assembly GCA_020010945.3 of Muscidifurax raptorellus. Taxonomy (NCBI): domain Eukaryota; kingdom Metazoa; phylum Arthropoda; class Insecta; order Hymenoptera; family Pteromalidae; genus Muscidifurax; species Muscidifurax raptorellus. The sequence continues at coordinate 12,541,912 of CM052078.1, read as the reverse complement.
TTAGAAACTTGAGTAATTGGAAAAGTACCCGAGATTCGAAACTTTCGTCGAGTTTCCTCTCTCGACATCTCTTTGTCTTATCGCGCTCGTCGAGCTCTTATTTAAAATGCGTCAATTACGCGCTGGTAATGAAAATTAAACTCCTCGCTGCGAGTGTACCCGTTACGTCGCAATTAACTTCAATATTTGTTCTTCTCCTGTTCTTTTTTTCAAATTTTTCTCCCGAGCGGAATAATAATATTTCATTCCCTATGACGACGCCTTTTAGAAGAGTTCAAACGTGATTTAATTTTTTTCCGCTAAAAAAAATTAGTAGTGTTATGCTCTTGCACTTGCAAAGTTTAACCGTCAATTATTTTTTATGACAACTGTCTACGCATAAGTATATTCGTGTAAAAATTCATCGATTCTAAGTGTCTCACTATATAGTGTCCAAATAACGAAGAACAAGTCGAGCTACTCCGGGAGTGACAACGCTGCTCATAAATTATCACTTGTTTATCATCCACCTACTCATAAAGGTCCACCGGGAACAATAACCACACGAAATGTGGCATATAGTTATTCTATAACAAGAATTCATGTCTACCATGCGTTGAACATAAAGAAAAAAAATCTGCAAATCAAAATCAATCCTCCTAGCTTTACATACGCCCCCTATAAATCGCCCCTCCTTTATATAACGCGGTCTCATTCTTCTCTCTCTCCCTTATCTTAGTCGGCTCTGCTTTGTTTATGTATAAAACATATATAGTGCGAGAGCTTTGGAGATAACAAAATTCCACCGCTACGCTCGTACAAAACGCTAACGCAAAGCGACGACCCTTGATGTTATATATATATATATATAACGTCGTCACTCGATCAAAACGCGTCCGTCCGTTTATTTAGCTCGAACGCGGCATCACGTCTGCGTGACGAGGAGAGGACAAAATAAGCTGTAGATTGTAACGGCGCTCTTCTTTAATCAGCGCTGTATATAGTGATTATATTTTTCGTTTTCGTTGAAACTCAACTCAACTCGACTCATTAGTCTTGACTGCGGTATACGGTTCACTTTGTAACTTATGTAGGTTAAAGTTATTCCTGACGTTAGATTTCACTTTTTGCAGGCTTTGCGTTCCTAAATTAACAATGTTTGGAAGTGCTGTTTTTATTTAATTAGGTACACAAAGGGTTTGTAAATGCTGTAAAATGAAAAGCTCACTACAACTTTGTTGAGAATCTTTGCTGATGTGCACCTCGCGGCGCGAGATTTATATACTGTACACTCCACTGTCCTCTAAAAAGTTGTCGTTATAGAATTAAAAGTACGACTCGTCATAAACGTAGTATCAAATATTTTCCGGTATTCGAATCATAAAAATGCTCTATGTACTCTCTTAAAAAAATCAGTGAACATTTTCTGTTATACTCAATGAATATTCGATTTGAATAAGTCATAAGTTTGCCACACTGAATATGAGAGAAATATTTGTTTCAACCAAATAAATACATTTTTATCTCCGGTACATTTCCGTACGGCGAAGGCATGATTCGATATTCATCGGCAGCCGCGCGCCCTCAATAATTGTTCACTTTCGTTCAACGCTGGCTTCTAAGTGAGCAACTCGATCGTATATGCATAGCAGCCGAGTGGGTATAATCGAGCCATTAAAAGCGCCGCCAGAGACTTTCAATTATTTCCATTTCTACAGGAAAGTTCTTACAAATACAGGTTTTATAAAGATCAATAATATTTAAAGGCAATTCAACTTTTTTGTTTTTAACAAAGAAAAATTCTGCGCACGTGACAAGGTTATACTCGCAGGAATTAAGCGCAGTATTCGACAAGAAGTCATTTGTCGCGCTACTACTCTCTCTATCTCCAATCATTCATGAGACTATCCCCTGATCCCTTCGTTTCCTCGTCGCCCTGATTCCATCGTCCCACCGACTAATTTACGCGCTTCACTCGACTGTGCGGAAGAATAAAACTAACTCTTATTCGACCGCGTGTCATTTCCGCAGTAGTATAAGCGCGCGTGTCGCGCGACACGCAGTGAAAGCCCTGTTCTCATAAGTGCGTACATCTCTATGTCGTAACGAGCGCGTAAAGGCGTTCAACTTTCGTTATATACGCGCGTGACTGGGCCGACCGCCCCATACGTAATAAACTTAGCTAACTCTCGCTCTTGACTCGATACTTCATATGCAAGTCTGCTCCTGTACTGTGTGTGCGTATGTACTAACTCCCTTATGTATATAACGTGCGGAGGGGGAGATCACGCGCGGGACCGAAAAGTTTTCCGCTTCTCATTCTCTCTCGGCGCGTCGACGGATGCAGAGGCTCATCGCCATACTGCAGGCACAAGCGTATATGCATGGGTGTAATGGCTCGCGGCGGTGTAGGCCGGGGTTGATCAAAATTTTTACGCGCGCTGGCTTACACTTTTTTTGCTTTTTCCGGGGTCACAACTCGATTTGCATAGATTGATCGAACTGTAAAACAAAGAGATGAATTTTTAAATAGGCTCGTAACTCGAAATTCCACCTTTTGCGAAGCGTATTTTTTTAAGCCACCGGAAAAAAAGATGTTTTATCCCAAAACATATAACTGAGAAGCTTTGAATATCAATACAATTTAAGTCTGCGGCGCATGAGAAAAGTATATTAGGTGTATTTCAGACGTTCATATTCCATAGGGCAGTATCGAAATACGGGGATGCAGAAATTGGGGTTCAAGGGTGTGCAATGAATTATTCACACCGCGTTTTGACTTTGATATCCGCGGAATATGAGATCGTCTGCACGACGAGCCTTTGACCAGAGGCACGCGAAGTTTCTTTTTCTTACGAATATATATATAAAAACTGCGAAGCGTCGAGACGCGGTCTGAACACATACAACCTGTTCCACTGCGCTATATTAGGCGCAGAAAGGCATATCATAAGGCAGAATATTGTATATATTGTATATCAGATTTTATTTTGTTCGAGATGATTCGACTAATTTCCACTGTTTGCTAATATGACATTTGTTTGCATCGAATAACAATTTCAATAAGTCGGTACGAATGCCACGAATATAATACCTATATCTCTCCGCAATTGCGAGCCCGCGCACGTGCGGCTACGCGGTCGATCGGTAATAATTAATCCTTTCGCGATCGTTACGTCCCCTCGAAAATAAACGGAGGCAAGTCGATATCCGGCCAACTCCGACCTGATCCTCAATTAGAAACGACACACACACATACGCACATTATATCTCGCACATCTACCGAAGGTACATGCACAAATATCGCCTGACCCACACCCGGTCCACTCGACGTCCAAAATAATCCACCACGAAAGCAAATAAAAGTTTCAGGTCAACTACGCGCCGCGAAACCACACCATACCACGTACAGAAACACGGGTATACAGCCAGGTAATGAATCGACGGCCAACGTCTATAAGCATGCAATATTTATCGAAAGTATATATCCCCTGGTTGAGAGAAATTTTAATCTAACGCGTAACGCCCACACCAACGCTGCAGTGTCAACGGGGACGCTAATGGAGCCGTCGATCTTCGAGTCTGAAAAAAGGCGATGAATGTTTGAGATGTCATGAGGCAGGAGAGTGAGAGAAAGAGAGCTTTCGTCGATGTTTGGATTAGAAATAGTGTGCGCTTGCACGGGGAATTCAGAAAACCGTGATGTTGCGCCTTTTCGTTTACACTATTTCGAATTAACGATCTGCCCGCGTGGCTGCTGCTGTTGCATAAAGCATCGGATACACGATACGCGCGACTGGCTCAATTTACGAGGGCAGGCTGCAGTTTATCTGATTTTCGGACTTTTTGCTGCCGCCGACATTATTCACTTTTTATTGGCAATTTTGTGGCTGTTATCTTTTTTTTAATTTGCAATATATCGATTGATATAAGATTCGAAGATATATATTGATAAAGGTATTATCGCGATGAGATGATTATTATCATATCATTATTAAAAATAATTTAGGTGCCGTATTGCATAACGAAATATAACGTCAAACGTAATGAAGCAATGAATTATAAAAATATAAAACAAATCAAATCTAGCTGCTGTCATACTTTTCTGAATATATTCGACTGCTAATATACCCATTAACTCGGGGTTGATGACCGTACATCATTTGAAACGATAATTTTCAACAGATAAATCGCGTAATCCAAACTGGATAGCTTACATTTTTGGACAATCAAACTATGTATTTTTGAGAGTGATAGTCTTTCGAGAGTCTAATCCAATTATTACATTATTCATTTTGATTGATGGGAATAATATTATGAATAAATGGAATCCCAACGCTCTTTAATTAGCATCAGCAGCTATGTAATTTTATCCACTGATTAATTATTCATTGTCAGTCGTAATTATACATCGGTAAATGAATTGCGCTTTATTACGACGATCAAAAACATGCACGCGTGCCTGTTTAGGATTTCTCAATTTAGTTTCATCAGTTGTATAACGTACTGTGGATTCAGCGTTTCCAGTAATTGCAAAAAGGGAAACCTGCGCGGGCTAATTTGCAATCGATATAGCTAAAGTTTATTTCGTTCCCAGCGCATATTTCGCACAATGAATTCATCTTATATACTGCAAACAAGGACTTTTCAAAATAACGAATCACGAAAACGTCAACCCCATGAAAAAATCGACTCTCCCCAAGCTCAGCCCGAAAAATCTCTTTATAGAGTCGGAAGGTCGCCTCAAGAAGATCAAGTCAGATAGTCTCGGTTTATGGTCGACCCCATTATCCTTTCCTCGATTCCACGTAATCAAGCCGCAATTTTTAATCGCCACGATCCCCGTCGAGCCCGGCTCAGCTCGCCATCCCCGTTGCGCAATCTCTTCGGCTGCTGTTTAGCCTCCAAATATTTGCCCGACGCGCCCGGGATCCTAAATCCCGATAATTATCTAGAGCAGACCACCGCACTGAGCGCTGATCCTCCGCAACTTTCGCCAGAGCTAAGCTGCCCTGTCTCTTAAATCCTTCGCGCACAACGGATATTACACGCACCTTTTGATTTGCTTCGTTACTATCCGCGTTTATGCGGGGCTATTTCAGGGAAGTATCTCAGACCCGGAAATCATTTTTTTCAGTCACTTTAAAAAGGGAGACAGCGCGAGAAAAGAGATTCGTCGTGCAAGCTGTATAGGTTTATACCCACAGGGGATTTAGAGACCGGAGAGGGTCGTGAACGTTAAGCTGCAAAGAATGACCGAACTATATTTTTTCCAAAACAGTTTTTGAGAGGACTCTTTTCTTAATGTATAATAACGGATCTGACGTATCTCGAGCATCGGAGGCAATGGTCACGTGGGATGAGAATGAGATTTGCCCTGTTTTCGGGCCAACTCGCTATTTTAAATTCGCAGAATCAGCTCGGTACAATTTTCGTCGCGCGCAGATGGGAGGAATTTGAAACGTATATACTCTTCGTCTGTTTTACTTTGAGAATCATTGGAGAAAGCATTGAAAAGCCATTCACACTATAAGTGAAAACAGATTTTGCAACAATTTTTAAATGGAAACAGCAGCTACACTATTTGCCCAAAAGAAAAACGCGCGTGAATTAATCGTATACAAGCTTATTTCTGCGGCTATATCGTCCAAATCACCTCCCGCCTCAATTGAGGAAATGAAATTTGGGATTCAACGGTCCCCATTCCACAAAGTCGCTATAATGCGACTGCCTCTCTCCCTTTTCTGTATACAATTAAAAGAACAAATGTAATAAGCTTGAGCGAAGAATAAGAAGCTTCATCGATTAGAATATAAAAGCGCATAACGAGAGCTACATATATATATACGAATAATAAGCCACGAGCTAGCATTACAAGAGAGCGGAATAATAAAAAGGTTTATTTGTCGAATGCAGAGAACGCAAGCAGGTGGTGCTGGCCGAACGGCACCTGGAACGAAAAGTCCAACTACTCTCAGTGCCAGGAGCTACATCAGCCAGAGCCGCCGGCCGGGAACAGCGGCATCGAGATAACGACCACTCTCTACCTCGTCGGCTACGGACTCTCGCTCTCCACGCTTATCGTCGCCGTCGTCATATATCTATACTACAGGTACACTTTTATTACCGAGCTAACAATAATAAACTCTCTCTGTTTTTGCTTTTATACGCCACTGTCTTCGCGCGGCGAGATAATAATTGCGTTGTTCCAATTTGTTGCGCTGCAGGGAACTGAAATGCCTTCGGAACACCATACACACGAATTTAATGTTCACCTACATACTCGCCAATTTTCTCTGGATCGTGATGATCGTTTCTCAGGTTCGTTCGATCGTAAACAATTATGCTTATACAGCTATACTGATTTTGCCTTTCGAATTGCAGGTTACTCTCGAGAAGAACATACCGCTATGCATCGTCTCCTACTCCCTCTACCATTATTTTCAGCTGACCAACTTTTTCTGGATGTTTGTCGAAGGTACAAACTGCTATACTGCGCTCTATATTATATGCAATACTAAATTACCCGTTTGTGTAATGTCCACAGGACTGTATCTGTACGTGCTGGTTGTGAAAACCTTTTCGGGCGACGTCATCAAGCTCAGAACGTGTCTGTTCATCGGTTGGGGTGAGTATATAGGACATGCGGCGATGCGTCTCTAAATGTAAAAATAATCGATTTACGCTGCGCAGGTATACCGTTCATGGTAATGACCGTTTGGGTAGTAGCCAGGTGGCTGCAGCCCATGGGCGAGGACTCGGTAGCGGCGGGATCCCAGGTATAAAAATAAGAAATTCTTACTGTTTAACTTTCTCGTAATAGCGTATAGTATAATAGAAATTACGAGAACTAATGCGCTACAGAGTTTTTAGCACATGCACTAACTCTCGAGATAAAAGGGCATAATATGTATATTCTGCACGTGGAATAATTCCGGCGAGCTTTTACTGCACTCGTCAGGCAGATAAGAGTATAATCGCGAATGAGAGATTAATGATGTTTGATCCACAGCACGCAGCTTTGTCGGGCCACTGTCCCTGGATGATTCCGCATCCGCTCGACTGGCTCTACCAGGTCCCGGCGATCTTTGTTCTCTGCATGAACGTCGTCTTCCTCTTTATGATAATGTGGGTGAGTGAGAAAATGAGCAACTATACTATTATTATCGATTGATTGATTGATTGATTGATTGATTGATTGATTGATTGCGGCGATCTGAATTTATTCCAATTTTAACCAATCGTGCAATATCTCAAGGTTCTGATAACGAAGCTGCGCTCGGCCAACTCCGTTGAGACTCAGCAGTATCGAAAGGCAGCGAAAGCTCTCCTGGTCCTCATACCGCTGCTCGGCGTCACGTACATTCTCATGATCGCCGGGCCGACGGTGGGACAGGCCGCCAACGTGTTCGCCTACAGCAGAGCCATACTGCTCTCATCTCAGGTATGATTGCAAAAGAAAAGTATATGCAACGTTTTCTTTCTCTGGAACGACAGCCGATTATTCTCGGAGAAAGAAAGCGACCGATAAACTTGGCCTTAATTACACATATAGTATGAATAAAAGCTGACACAGTAAAACGGTAAAAGTAAAAGGGAGGAGAGAAAGAGGGATGTGAGGCTAAGTGCGTCTCTGCGAGATTATGTGGCGCTCTAATGAAAGGCTGGATTTTCTCTCTCGTTTTATTTTCATTTTCCGGCCGATTTAGCGCGAATTGATGTAAAGAGATTATTGCATCTGTTCGAAGGGTCTGTTGGTGGCGCTGTTCTACTGCTTCCTGAATAGCGAGGTGCGCAATACGCTGCGTCATCACTACGAGCGCTGGTCGACGGAGCGGAGCCTCGGCCAGCGGTACTACGCGCAGTGGACGCCTCGATCGCGCACCGAGAGCATAAGGTAATAGAGGCCGGGACCGTGCCTGCCTGCCGGCCGGCCTGCGGCAGCTCATTCGCAGTCGCGCGATTTCACCCATATACATCAAGTAGTACTTGGCTGCGATTCTGCATACGGTCAAAGTCTCCAGGGAACTTCTCGCAACTTTTTTTTAGCCCTGAGAAGTTTCCTCTTGGCCGTATAGATTTGCACGAATTGGGGAGAATCTTGCAGTACGCGATGAAAGTTCAATATCGAAATTTTCATCCGTTCCTCCAATATGCTACTGCAAGAGTCTCCCCGGTATACATATATATGTCTGATGAGGGACATGGCTACTATGATATGGTCTCGCGCGATTGACAAGACGGCCGCGGCGCCGACTAACGGGGGGTCGGGGTTCCCAGCTGGTTCGGATACGTCATCAATAAAAAAATTATTTATGGAAGCCTGTATAACATTTCAGACTGTACAGTCGACCGGGGGCCCCCGGCTCAGACGGATGCGCCAACAACAAGCAGCACCACAACCACAATACCAACCACAACCACGAGCACAACAGTCACCTCAAAGAAACTACGGTCTGTGTGCTATTGCTTGTGATCCTCATTTGATTTATGTCTGGCGGAATATATGATAATTGTTGATGTTCCTACATTATAGATACAAAAGGAACCGCACCTCGTGATAAGCGAGGACAGTGCGGACGTCGCCGCCGCCGTCGTCGACGACGAGTCTCCCGCAACTACGACCTATTGCGAACCCGGGCGCTGTTGCTGAGACAGGAATAATTCTGGGAGCCGTTGCTGTTGCTACTGCAGCTGCGACCGACGAGCTTTCAGCTGATGATGATTCCCACCCTGTGACTTTGTCTAATTGATCTCCGTGATTTTGTATGCGAGAGAGAGAGACTTTCTGCCGATTTTGTTACTTTTTATATTATGCGACGTGTAACGCGACGAGTTTGCGTATTTTGTACATATTGTCACGAGTATAATGTATACTACAGCAAATTTTGTTAGTCGCTGAGGTATGACAAACTGGAACTAATTGTAAATTCAATTGCTTTGCATGGGTAATAATTTATTTTAACTATTGTGACGAACGTTATTGATACGGAATATTTGTTTTATATCCTTAATGGTAACATATTTTAAAAGTAATAATTTAAAAAACTGCAAAGAAATAAATTTTAAAAATCTTCTGTAAATAAAAGTGAAAAATCGGTAATATACCGTCAACATAATCACAATACAAATTCGAATCATAATCAGATTGCACACGCATGTTTGGAAACAAAGATAATCAAACAGCTATGCATAAATATTTTTGATTCTACAACTGTACAGAATTTGTACATATAATATACATATAACGCAGACATTATGGGTGACAGCTAATAAAAAATTTCGAATAAATATGACAAACGTAGTATTTTTTATTACTTACCAAAAGCATCAAGCACATACTTCATATTTGAAAATATATCGTATATTGTGTGTTGTCAAGGATTTAACTATATTTAGCATAAACTAAAAACGATAATTCTTCCCTATCCGGGGGGATAATTCTTCCCTATTCTCATCTGCTTATAATGGCATTGAAATACAGTATACATCACACATTTGTATTATCCTCTTTTCCCTCCTAATAATTAATACCAACTGCTGGAAATATACCATTCAAGATATATACCACCATATAATTAACCCCTATACAAAATAATATCACCCAGAAAAGTATTTATAGATAAGTTATATTCATCAAATACTAACTATTAAGAAAATTTCCGTTAAATACATACCTGCGCACGTAAAGTTTTCGTTGTAACCAAACCAAGTCCGGGTGGTAAGTATAGGTATGTATCCGCTGCCAATACTTTCTCGTCGACCGTATCTCGGCTGATGAGGAGTGAGAATGTTTATGCAGTTTACGAGAGAATCAGACACGATCTCAGTTCAATTGTAATTTTCGTCACCTACTGGTACGATCAAATATTAATACATAAATCTGTATGTACAAGGCTGTACGTGCTAAACCCGCGAGACTTGATCTAAGCTGATTTGGCGCGCCATCTAGCTCATGGGGGGCTGAACTAAAATAACAAAGCTCCGCGAGTAACGAGTTTTAGCGCTTCACATATACGAAATCCCGGAATATCCATTCTAGCTATCAGTGCTATCGTAGAGCGTATTTCGTATTTTGCTTACATTATATGCAAACTATAAGTATCGGCTTACATTTTGTACAAGACTCTTAAATTATAACAATATGAGTGACGGTATAGCAGAGGTTTTCAATTCTTTTCAGGATCATTTAAACAATGAGCAAGAGTTACGCGAGGTTTGTAAATTCTTTATTATCTTGCTTCAAAAAAATGTGCAGCTTTTAGGTTATAAATATTTATCACGATTAAAATGGACGCTTAGACTCTATCGCCGGTTCCTATATAATACAATATACAAGTATTTTATGCCTATACTTTGAATTACATTTTTGACTTACCGGAGCAATCAATTATTCTAATAAACTTGAGGTATAATTTTCATACAGTTTACGTTTTTATCAAAACTCGAACAAACTCTGCTGCTCTAAGTCTAAGTTTGGAAAATTAAAAAAGGCCTTTTTTTAGTTGTGCTGTAAATACCGTAAATGCAAGCTTTATGTTTAAAATACAATAAATATATTAGGAAACAAGAAATTAAGAAACATAACTTATTTTAAATGTAGATTCAAATCAAATATGTTGCACTACGAAACAATGATTTTTTTTTAAATTACTAATTTTTGAAAATAATGAACCCGACTTAACCAAATCCAATCTACTCCCAGAGCAGTTGAGAATAGGTTAGATTTGGTTAAGATAGATGTGTTGAAATTAGGAAGTAAAAAACATTTTTTTTACTAATTTGTTATAAAAAAAATAGAAATTGAAACATGTATTATGTTTACAGGAAATTCGCAACAATGTGAAAGAAATTGAAAAAATTTCTAGGGACATCGTAATGACTTTACAAAATATTCATAATGATCATACGGAAGAAAATATAAGCAAGTATTTCTATTATAGTCAAATTTATATATATATATATATATATATTTATTATTTAATACATTACTATTTAAACAGTTGTAGCACAATATTGTTCAAAATCTAGAGAACTGTTTGAAGGTGTAAGAAAACATTATGAAAAATTAGCAGATATTGTACCTCGTGATCAATACTATCGTTATCATGATCAATGGAAATCGGTCACGCAAAGACTGTGTTTTTTGGCTTCTTTAGTAGTATATCTGGAAGTTAAGGTCCTTGTTACCAAAGAAACGGTAGCAAATATATTAGGACGTAAGTTTTACTGAAATTGTAAAATTAAATACTGTATGTTAAAATAATTTTTTAATACTTTTTCTAGTTAAACATAAAAGAGAAGATGGTTTTCATCTAGATCTAGAAGATTTTTTAATGGGATTATTGCAACTTTCTTCAGAATTGGTACATACAACATGGTTATTATATAGTTAATATGTATATATTTCACTTTTTTAATTGAGTTATTTTTGTAGAGTCGTTTTGCTGTAAATAGTGTAACTAACGGTGATTATCATCGACCAATGGAAATTGCGCATTTTGTTAATGAACTAAATGCCGGATTTCGGTTGCTAAATTTGAAAAATGATTCTCTTAGAAAACGTTTTGATGCTCTAAAGTATGACGTAAAAAAAATTGAAGAAGTAGTATACGACCTCAGTATAAGGGGTCTTAAACCAGATGCAGCTGTAGCACAAGAAACATCAGCAGCACAAGAATCATCGACAGCATAAGAAACACCAGCAGTACAAAGGATCAAGTAAATGAACATATATTCATTGTTTCTAAACTGTAAAGCTGTATCATTTAAGTTTGATACAAAGGTTAATTTTGATTTTTTTACATAATATTAAGTTTTATACCATTAACATGTACCTATTCTCAAAAGGATTGAATAATGCTTAAAACTATTTCAATAAAATAAATATAAAAAAATTGTTTATGATACTTCAAGCAAAGATTATGAGATAATCCACAGTGATAGCCAGAAATGTATGCAAATTTAAAGTTTGTAATAAAAATATTCTTTTTATACATAGATGTAGTTAAATTTATATAAGAAGAATGTAATTTTGTAACGAGAAAAAATCCCAAGGATTATTCGATGAAAAAATGTAATATACATATACATTCTTTTAATAACCTCGATTCGCGTCGATCAAATTTTTTAGTGGTTCTTCTCTCAGGTATCTTTTGTAGTTGTCTGCAAAAACTTGTGCTACATCTTCAGCTCTTGAAACTCCTGATACATGAGGAGAAATGGTAACCTATTGGATTAAATTTTTTATTTTTCATTGTATACAAGTACACTGTAAGAAGTAAATTACCATTAATAAATTTCATAAATACCTGAGGAAATTTCCATAGTTTACTTGTTTTATCTAGAGGTTCTTCTTCAAAAACGTCTAGTATTGCTCCAGAAATCCAGTTGTTTTCAAGTGCATTAATTAAATCTGATTCTTTTATAATAGAACCTCTCCCAATATTAACGAATACCGATTTTTTCTCCATGCAGTTCTTCAAAACATCGCCGTTTAACAAGCCTCTAGTGGAATTCGTCGATGGCATTACATTAACAATGTAATCACAGCTTTTTAATATATCTGGTAAGAATTCTGTTGTTACGTGTTTGTCGACAGATTCATTATTTTTTGTTGGTATAGACCTTGACATCCCCCAAACTGTTGCACCAAAAGTTTTCAAAATTTTTGCGACTGTAATAATAATACATGTCAAACAAAACATAAAAAAGTATACCTTTTGAAATGAGTGCAGATATAATAAAATGTTAAACTCACTAAAAGTGCCGATTTCTCCTAGACCTAAGATACCGATCGTGAGATCACTAATACGTCTATGATTTGAAATTTTGCCATCTTCGCTCCAGAAGCAATATTTTTGGTTTTCATACTGCTTTCTTTGATCGCGTTCGAAATTCACTATTTGCGACACAACATATTCAGACATAGCATAACCGAAACTTTCTCCCGTAAATCTCGTAATAACGTAGGGCAAGTTTTTATTTTTTATACTCAACAGAAGACCTTCAATTCCTGCCCACGTGGTCTGCACCCATTTTGTAGCTGGCAGTTTTTCAACATATGGAATCAGCAAATGTGGATCAGCCACCAAAAGTTGTGCGTTAGAAAGTTGCCGAACAGTTTCGTCGCCCAAACCTGTAAACAAAAGTGGACGATTGCATGAACAATCTGCTAACGGGGAAAGGAGAAGTTTCAAATTTCCCCGCGCTCAGGAGTGAGTGCGCAGTTATTTAATCAGCCGCAGTCGCTGATTGGCCAAGTCATGATCTCGCGATCTCGGCAGTTGATTGGCGCACGTCCGAGCAAGCCACTTGGCCGAGCACGTGTTTGCAAAATTGCAAAATTAAGAAGCGTCACGGAGCAAACATCCGCAAGAATAAATAACGAATTACCTAGTTTCACGTCCGTGAACGCAACGTGAGGCAGAGCGAGGCGAAGGTGATGAGATAAGCGTGGAATCGCCGAGAAAACGGTCACCGAACTAGTCATTATATTATATACGGGACAGTTGTCGAGACAAATGCAACAGCGGCGCAATTGCACGACAAGTGCAAGCTAGATGATTAGTATACTTATATATGGAGGAAGGGCATCTCAGAGCGAGAAGATAAGCGCGCATCCGTATACGCCTTTTCATCGTCGAAAAACTACGTTGGTCAAATCTCGGTACATTTTGCAGTCGATCTCGTCGTTAACCTGAGCAATAATATCGTCTCGGACTCGCGGAAGGAATGAACGTATTGTATTGTTGTATGGCGGTTTTCTGAGAAAAAAAAGAGCAGCGCAGGAGGAATCAAGGAAGAATCTCCGAATAAGGAAAAAGACAATACGCGAATCGAGCATACAAGAGCGCAGTAAAAGTTGCAAACATGCCCTGAGAGCTGTGTGAAGAAGAAGAAGAAGAAGAAGAAGAAAGCCAGAAAGGTTCGAAGAGAAGCGAGAAGCAATTTCGCGCGCTGCTCTGCCAGTGGCGTATACACAGACGTATATGGCGGCGAGGCCGCGGTCAGAGCGCGGAGCAGAGAGCAGCAGCTTTGCGCGCCTTCCGTGTAGTGCGCGCCAAGAGCAGAGCGAGAGCTCAAAGCGAAGCGACGCCGCTGCAAAGTTTTCGCGCTAGTGTGCGAACGGGCTCGTGTGCGGCTACGCCAGCAGACCAGAGCAGTAGAAAGAGAGAGAGAGCTAGTGAGTGTCTTAGCGCGCAGCCCAGAGCCCAGCAGTCGAGCTCTCGCGCAGCTGAACGCGCCGCGAGGTTGCGAATCACGGGAAACGCCGGAGCACGACCGCGAGAGGCGCTGCGTTGCCACGATCGCGTAGGCACGCGTAATACACGGCCTACGCGCAGGAGTTCGGAGCCCAGCAAAAGTGCGGGAAAGCGACGCCAGGGGAGCTGCGGTGGCAGGCTTCGAGCTCGCAACTCGGGCGTCGGGCTATGACGGGACATGGCCGAACGTGCAAATGGCTGGTGCGTCGGCCATGATGGCTTTGCGCAGGGCCCGTGTCTCGCAAACACGCTTTCAACAAAGTGAAGAGTCGGAGCGGCGCGAGCAGTGATCGTGTTGCCTTTGCGGGCGCAATGGCGAGCGGGCAAGGATGAGGCCCTAAGCCGAGTGACCTGGTGGCAGCCAGCCAGAGAGCAGCGCGCGCCGCGGCGGCGGTGGCGTTGAGCCCGCGGCGGCCCCTGGCTAGCAGCAGCAGCGGCGGCGGCGGCGTCGTCGTCAGCATCAGCGGCGGCGGCAGCAGCAGCAGCAGCAGCAGCAGCAGCAGCGACAACAGCATCGTCAGCATACCGAACGCCGGAAAATTTCGGGCCTAGAGGAACGGCTCCCACAGTACCCCCCGACTGCCCCAGCGCAGTCAGTTCTCGCCGAGACGGCCACTGTCAACACGCGAGCCGCCCGCCATGAGCAAGCTCTCGTTCAGGGCGCGCGCCCTCGACGCGTCCAAGCCCATGCCCATCTACATGGCCGAGGAGCTACCCGACCTCCCGGACTACTCGGCCATCAACCGGGCCGTGCCGCAGATGCCCAGTGGCATGCAAAAGGAGGAGGAAAGCGTAAGTGCCCAGGCCCAGCCAGCAACGCTACAAGCATGTTTTTCATCTCCGCCATCTTCCTCAGCTCACCGATCTACCAACGTCTCCCGTAAACATTCGCCAGGTGGCGCATTGTCGTTTGTCGCCTGCTCCTTTCCGCCACTGCCTCTACTGCCCCTTTCCAATCCCATATATATTCGCTAAACGATCAGGATGTTTTTTTTTCCTTCTACTCTTTTTTTTATTTACCTCTTCTTTCGTTCGTCATCTGTAGGAACACCATCTTCAGAGGGCAATGTGCTCGGGCTTGATCATTCCCACTCCGGAAGTGACAAGCCTGACAGATGTCGATTCCTACGAAAAAATATACCCTGCGGATTACAAGCTTCCACGACAACTTATACACATGCAACGTAGGTGTACAACAACTTAACTTCTCTGCTGCACCCTCCGGCTCAAAGTAGCAAATATTTTCACTAATCCATGTTACTTGTGCATTATCTAGCCTTCGCAATGGAGCAAGATATTCCAGATTACGACATGGATTCGGAGGACGAAAAATGGGTTGGCACACAGAGCCGCAAAATGGATTTGACTCCATTGCAGTTCGAAGAAATGATGGATAGGCTGGAAAAGAGTTCTGGCCAAACAGTTGTCACGTTAAATGAAGCAAAAGCACTTCTGAAAGAGGACGATGATTTAATTATTGCGGTCTTTGATTATTGGCTAAACAAGCGCCTGAAAACTGTAAGCTTTCTTTCGTCCGGTCGTCTCTCTTACGTTCTTGTCAGAGAATTCACAAAATTTGTTCGTACTTTCAGCAACATCCACTGCTTTTATCAGTGAAAACAGAACATCGTCATGGCACTGCTGCCAATAATCCCTACTTAGCGTTCAGGCGAAGAACGGAAAAAATGCAAACGCGAAAAAATCGTAAAAACGATGAAACGAGCTACGAAAAAATGCTCAAACTACGTAGGGATCTCAGTAGAGCCGTCACATTGTTGGAAATGGTTAAGAGAAGAGAAAAAACGAAACGGGAACATTTACATCTTACTATCGAAGTTTATGAAAAGAGGTGAGATTTTGATGTATCCATAGAGATTTGAAATTTTCAATTTCTGTGCCAGTTAGTAATGTTTACTAAAACTGATCAAAAATGAAATTTAGTAGCCAACGCATTATTACGAATTTAGATGGATTACTCTTTCGAATGTCATCTTTCTTGCAAATCTAAAAGTATTAATTATTTGCTTTCTTCAATATTAGGTATCAGGCGCAAGATTTCAACGGGCAGATACTTTCAGAAGTGTCAGCCCTCAAAACGACGCGGCCTGCATTTGCACCACTCTTCACAAACCAATTTGGCGTTCATCAGAATTGGTCGAATAAAGTTTGTGGAAAAGTAAGTAGCTTTTTTTCAATTAGCAAACTCTACAAATACCATAGAACAAATAGTTTATGAAAGATGATTTCGCCAATCAGGACGATGTTATACCGAGGAAGGAGAAAAGACAGTACAAGAAACGGAAGCACAAAGCGGACGTCCGAAGCGGTGGACTGGAGGACGGCAGTGTACGCAGTGGCTCTGGAAGCAGTGGAAGCCGAGGCAATCGACTGGCTCTCGGGAGCGGGCTGGACCCGCTGGCTAGCTCGGATGAAGATAGTCCTCTCCCATCTCACTCGCAACCCTCCCATCCCTCGGACCGTGACGACGAAGATACGGCTGATGAGGGTCAATTCGCTTTCCGGCGAAATAGAAACAATAGTTATTTACCTGTAAGAATTGCTTTTACTTTATATTCTTACGAACTATCGATTGTTAATCCAGAAATTCGTGAGTCAAATCGTGCATTTTTCACACATCCTACTCGTGCTGAATCATTTTTTACGACTGATTCCCATAAGAACCTGTGTTAAATAGTTGAATATTCGGCATTGATTAATAAAGAATTAATTGTATCATTTTAACCCTTACAGCCTGTATCAGGTGGGCTTGGAAACTGGCCTTGGTGTGACAAAAATGAAGGAGGTTTAGCTGACAAAAGATATAGGTTTGCTCTTACTAGTATCAGCAAACCTACACCAAGATGCATTGGTCTTGCACGACGTCGAATGGGCCGAGGTGGCAGGTATAAATTTCAGTTTTTCAAAAGTGTATGTTAAATACCTTTTCTATGTTTAACTTAAATTAATAAAAATCATTCTTTTCCAGAGTCATACTCGATCGTTATTCAAACGATATGGATGATGTTTGGTCTTCCTTAGATTTCACGATACACGAACCAAAGCGTGACACAGCAATCCAAGCAGATCCAACAGCATCTGCAGCAACGACGACTGCAGTTAAAAAAGATTGGTATGGTATACTTTGATACATCTATCTGATAAGTTAATCTAATCTATAACTTCAAAAGTATACAAAAATATTAATGTATTGTTAATCTTCTGTAGGCTACATTTTCGACCGAAGACACCACCTCCATCAGAACACAGTCCAAGTGAGGAAAGCAGTGATAGTGACTCTGAAATAGAAACAGTTAGTGCAAGGCCAGAGCCACTTCCGTTTCCTTTCCCACCAGAGGCAACGTCTATTTGTGTTGATATAGAACCAGATCGCATGGACGATGAGCCACCTTTTACGTCTGAATTCAATATTTCGGAATACTTTTCTGTCGATACTATGTCAGACTTTGATTTGGCGCTTGCTGCGAGTAGTAGTGCAGAGCCGTCGGACAGTAGTGATTGGCGGACAGACGAACTAGGATGCTCGCGTTTCCTAGTTTTGCCAACGGGCGAAAATTTGTTCGCGCCACAAATTCGGCCGCAGTGCAGTGGTAGTGCTAATAGTGTAAATACTTCAAATTGTTCTGCTGCTTCATCAACGTTATGTACAAGCAACCAATCAACAGCTACAAATGCATCAGTGTCTACACAGTGTACAAGTGTCAATGAGGCTCAGACAAATTATCAAACTAAACAGCATAGACAATTGCCAAATAATAGCAATGCTGCCTCCATACTGTCCAAGTCACTGACTAGTCCAACTAATAACAGAAGCAGTGGTACTGGGGTAGTCAAAGTGTTTAGTACAACAGGATCGACAACTAGCAGTAGTGGTAGTACTATTACAAACTTTGGTAATGGTCACCAAAACGGTCCTGTCACTCACTTGCATAACTCTAAAAGTTTATCAAACAGCACTCACATTGTAAACAACCAATCGACGATACTTCTACCACAGAAGCATCCGCCGTCCAATTTGCTGCCAGACCTCAACAAGCTTGCCAGTCTTGCTAGACAGCAGCAACAAACTCAAAATCAGACCCAACAAATCCCGGCGTCCGGGGAAATTACGCTTAATAGTAATAGGTATGCTTTTTTTTGTGAAAGAAATTATAAACTAAACATTGATCCCACGTGCCATTATAATTTTGAACAAAAACGAATAATTGAATTTTTAAAATTAAAAAAGTTAAACCAATATTATTTATAATGGTACATGAATTTTTGCTTTATGATATTAGCTTAAAAATTTGGGTAAACTTAGTTTAAAATAATATTTCTAAACCTGGTTTTATTTACTATGCATACCGTTTTACTTCATGTTTTCCAATTATTTAAAAAATGTTTTTAAAACGTATAATAAACATTTCTAAACAATACTCTAGGAACTTAAAAATAAAAAATATTTTTACAATCACAATGACATTAAATAATTAGAATACAAGTAAAATATTTATGTTTCCTTAATAGATAGAACAAAAAACATCAATCATTTACTTCTTGATTTAATTATTTTTCTCTCATGTACAGCCTGCAATTGACTAATCAAATTGCATACAAAATATCTAAAACGTGTAAAAAGAAATATAATCATGCGTACTAAAAAATGTTAATGAACGTTAAATATATAAGATACAAATGTTATATAGAATTCTAGCTAAGCTAATCTCTTTGTTCATTTGATTGGTGAAAGTAAACTAAATGGAATATTTTTATCTAAACTAGTGATCGAAACTATTGAAAACGTAATGCCCTACAAAGACTATTTGTAAACATAAAATTATTAAATACCTAATAATTTTATGCTTCGTGAATAGATGCTAGATTCTTATAGATTTACAAAAATGTATAGGTCAGTCTGAGGTTAAAACGTGCAGTACTCATCTGATTGCGGTTTGCTAATCGATATATTTCTAATGTACAAAGATACTTAAGCGCTAAATTATTCTACAATTTTTGCATACCATTTTGGTCTTGAAATTTGCTTATTTTTATTATTATTATTATTCACGTGTGTTGTATGTATTGATATTGATTAAATATTTTAAAAATTGTTATACATCTTACAGTGAAAGGTTGGACATGGAAGTGGATGGAGTGCAAAGTTCACCATGCGATGGTAAACCACAACAGCAGCAGTTGGTACGAGCTAGCAAAGCAAATTCGTTGGCAATGGAAGTGACATGATGCCTGCTATCTGCACCCCTGTTGCTACCATTACGTCACTGGGGGCTTCGCTAACCTTACCTTGCCAATGCATGCCTGATTTTGGCACTGGTTACAGACTACTTGTTCCGACGCTAATCGTGGTATGAATAGGCATATTTATAGCGACACGTTGTACAACCGTTTTATGACAACTAGATCGAAGTAACGATATAGTGCGCTCGCAACGAGAAATATGATATGATCCTTAATAACTTAAACAGTATTCGAATTAACAATCAAATTCTACAACTTAATGTGCAAAAATTTATTAACAGTTTGTTTATCATTTTAAATAGCTACAATATTTGTTGATGACGCACGTTACGTAGGAGAATCACGTTACTTCTATCTCAGTAATTGTGAACTATCACGTAAATTTTGAAACACAATGATTTTTTTTTATTAAAGATGATAATTAAATTTTGTATTTATCACATTCATTAATTATCAACGACAAATAAGGTAGCGTTCAAGCGTATTTTTCTTCGAGTTTATTGTTTTCACAGAAAAATAATCATATTATATATAATTAACATTGTGTTTGAAAAAAATTGAATTGTTCTCAATTAGTCGACGGTTCACCTCATTGTAACCTATGTTGGGACCTAAAAGGCATACAACGGGTATATCAACATACTCCTGTCTTTCATGCTAGTAGACGCGAGGGATTTATACAAAAGTAACGCTTTACAAAAATAGAGTAATATTTATTGCAAAAGAATTCAACAAAAGGATGGATTTTAGTTCAGAAACATTTTCAAGCTTTTTGTTCGCTTTGTACTGTAAAGTACAAGGAGAAAAATCATTGCATTTGAAAAATGAATTTAACTCATATTGCTTGTTTGCTTGTATATATTTTATTAATAAATTATTGAATGCCCAGATTTTAATAAAATTTTCAAGCTATCGGGGCCGATGTACCTTTTGATATTGTTATCTAATTAAAATTCATCCTTGTAGTCGAATATAAAGCGACAGTGACATTAATAAATCTGAATGTACACGAGTTATTCGTATTAAACGGTATTAGCGTACCATTGTCTAATCTATAGACATACGTTGTTCTTCTACGTAACGATTGTACGCTCCTGCTAACGAAAGCCTATGTCAGCTCTGAAAAGTGTAAATGTGAACATGTGTGTATAATGAAAATGAAAATTGGACGGGAGAATGAATGAAGTAGAAAAAAAGAAATAAAAGACTTTGCATTCCTAGTTTAAATTATGTCAGGGCTGGTGCGACGCTCTCTTTTTTTATTTGCTTCCACTTTTTTCTTTTCTAAATCTGTTTCTTGTACAGCTTATCATACTTGTTAAAAGAACTTACACAATTCACAAAAGAAAAGAGATTAATAAAGAATTATCTTTTTTGTTCTGTGAAGCTTGCGACATAGATCAGATTTTTCATTAATCACATGCATTAACGCTTTGATGCAATTGTAATAAATGAACCATAGTTAGAATAGCAGGAAAGAGTTTGAAGTTTTATGCTCTGCAGAACAAACTGTACAATTATAATGTCACGAATGTGTAGCATTTTTTTCTGTTAGTCAAACTTTTTTTACATAATGACATAACAGAATTATATACTTAGGTCCTTTTTTACAATTATTTATTGCAGAGTAAAAGAAAGGATATGCTTTAAAAATATGTCATGAATAAATCCATTATCACATTTTCGAATCTACTACATTTACATGACTATAAATTAGCAGTTCCAATATCTGTTGCATTGAAGTTTTCAAGTAAAAAAAAACTACTTAGAAAGAAAACATAGGACTTTGTTTGAATTTGATTTTAATTTAACTCGCAATATCATATAAATCGATCAGGTAATTACTTCAGCTTTTATGTGCTTTGGCGACATGAATTCTTTGAAAAGAAGTGTCGGGTGCCAGCCACAAAATTGATGGTGTAAACAAAAAAGCGTTGCGAACGTTTTAAGCGTAGGGGATCTTCGATTATACGGAAGGAAAGGGAAAAAGGAAAAAAACAGATAAATTGTATATATAAAGATAATTACGCTTACTGTATCTCTTACATTTAGGTGATTAATTAAATAAATGTAATTAATGTTGTTGTGGTAGGCGCACAGCGATGTATGAGAAAATTATTAATAATTCGAGTCGATTTTAGGAGGAGTAATAAAGAAATTTTATCCTAGATTTATCGAATGAATTTAAGAACTCGTCGAATTTTGAGTTATTTTGTCAAGAGACCATCCGCTTGCGTAAGATGTACATTATCGAGCGAACAAGTTTTACATGCGTTTCTGCGATGTATTTGTAAATACTTTCTTAAGCATTATAAACTGCGTATGGTCTTTGCAGATCTGCTTTCAGCTTCTCAATTCAACTATACATTATTAACAAAAAGCAAATATCAATAACTCACATTGTGATTTAATAAACTACAATGAGAAAGCGATTTTAATCGTGTGTCTAACGATATATTGGCACCGATTTTTTTCTCGTACATCTCCAGTTATGTATTACAAGCTATAGGGCAGATCTGCAAAGACAAAAATCATTTGAAAACGTTTTTTGTAAAATTCTTGTTTGGTTTTTCATTCGAAACAAAGAAAAAACCTTGTAAGAAAATATCTGTTGACTTGGTTAAATGGTTCAGCAAAAATATAATGGTATACAGATTTTTTATAAAAAAAGTAAAGAAAGAAACAAACAAAAGAAGTAAGTTTATTTCAAATATAAGTCACCTCCCTTATAGACAGCATTAATCGATGATGAATAAATAAATGAATTGTCCAAATGCATGAAAAAATGTCCCTCCAACTATAAAGACTGAGTTCATTCTAAACATCTTTGATTTAGCGGGCGGATGCTTCAAAGTATAACGACTATTTAAACAAAGACTCGCGTTTGTCCGATTGACTACATTCAATATAATGATGAGATATAACAATAACCACCTGTGGTTATCAAAATGCTTTTTCCTCTATAAATACAATTTGCATATTAAGTTGTACAAGCCAAATGAGTAGTACCTAAACACGAAAAAAATGAAAGCTTAAAATTTATTTTTACTTCAAATTAACGTGGATATCATACGACAAAAACGCGTTTGTATCAACTTTGATTGTCTTGAAATGGTGACTGTAGACAAAATAAGCTGACATCGTTGCAATAACTATTTAAATTATACAACTTGCGAGATTTTCGATTTGTTAAACTCCTTGTTGATCACCTGCCATTTGTAGTAAACGACATCGTTTTGCGCATTGTATCTGCCATGCATTACCTACTTTATTCTATGAATACAGCCAGGATTCTATCATGTCGCTATGCGACAGAATCATTGTGTCGGCTACTACGCCTGAACGAATTCTTCTTAGCATGGTATCCAGTTGAGTACATTTTTAGTTGATATACTTATTTTAACATCTTAGAAAAAACTAAATTAACTTGTGCGCATAATGTTTTTCTACTGTTAATGTATATTGAATAATTGTAATTATTTAAACTACTTATAAATTGTTTTGACTTATCTGTTCAAATTAAACAGACTCATAATTATTTCTAAAATTGGACACCATCTAATAAGGAAGCTCGTGTCGGAACTCAACTCTATGGGTCTCGTAAGTTCGCGCAGCATCGAGATTTTTAGGTACGACGACTGGGAGAAACGAGAAGACGTTTTAATCTGAAATTGAAAGCGATGAGAAAAATTGTGCTTGTGCAAAAAAAGTATTCAAATTTTGTAACCTGGCGGTAATAATGTAAATTTTAAGTGGTTATATTTTAAGTCGAATACTCGCGTATTAAAGCAAAACGTTACAAAAACAACATTCTCAAGCATTGTTTTTTTTTAACATTCCCGACAGCACCACTGTCCTAGAACATTTTAATGAGTAAGTATCTCAAGTATCTCTAAAAATGAATAACTTATTTATGAGATTAAAACACATAAGATGTAGTGTAATACACTACATGTATACGTTTTCTGTTACACGAGCTTTACAACAGTATACATTTATATCGTTATGCCAAAATTTGTGAACTTAATATTAAATTGCCGTTCTTGTTTCTTTTTAAAACGTATTTTATGAATCAAACCAATAAATTATAATTATTATTATTACTATTATTATTATTTACTAAAAACATTTTTATATCAGTATATTTCATATATCTCCATTAAAAACAGATTATAATAATTTATAATGATATAAGTAACTTTGGAAATTACATCATAGTAACAAACACTAAATATTTATTATAAACATTTGTTTAAGCAATCTTAGATTAATAGTTATATTTCTACAAAAACAAAGGATATTTTTAAAATTTTTGAATTTTCTGTCGAATGCATATAATACACTTAAGATGGCGCTCGAGATTGACTATTGCGCGAATCATACCTACCTATATACCTATGTATATTGCGTATATATATCACGTAAACATGTAGTGCATCATCAGTGCGTCGTCTATAATATAGAAATTAGCTAACCTATTGTTAAAAATCAAAGTTAATTTTTAATTTTTTAGAAATGTAGTGATCATTGAATAGTCCTTTCTGTAAATATCACATAATGTCTCAATCTAATTATCAACAGACTAAGATAGATCAATTTTACAAAGTTATTTCCAACAAGAATACCGGATGCGGTGTTAAATTATCATCTGAACAATTGAACCAGAAACGCAATTCAAATCGAAAATTTGTAAGTTCTTTGTTAAATATTCTAGTCTTCACATTTATAAAGTTCGAATTCTATTATTACAGCTTCCATTGTTGAGGAAAAAACGGAATTCAACAAAAATGTCCGCCTTTGTAGAAAGCGAAGTACAAATTCTCGAACATAAAACTGTTACAAAATGTTCTCAAAACCTAAAACGAACACCTTCATTGGAATTCGAAAATTCACCAAAAAAACTTAAATCAAGTGTGGCTTCAAGTCCTGAAACCACATATAATCAAACACCTTGCCAGCTAAAAAGTCCAAATCAGATGAATTCTCCAGGAAAAATATCAAATTTTTCTCCTAGAAAAAGTCCACAAAAAAACAAAAATTCATCATCACCGAAAAAGGCTTCTCCAAAAAAATTATTTTTTGTTGACAGAATAAAAATTGAAATTGTACAGCAAGCAATTGAGAATTTAAATCTCTTAAGGCAAGGCAGTATTGTTCCTAACGAATTTGATCTTATCTCTGTATATCAGTGTGAAGTATTTAGCATTATTTACAGTGATGATATTATTTCAAATGCACATAAATTTGAATTAAAAGACATTATATTTCCACAAGAAAAGCATGCTGATCATCTGTTGATGGTTGTCATGGATGTCTTTTCCAATCCAATGAACTGTGGATATTTTTCAAGAGATGAACTAGATTTAATATTTTCACTTTTTACATTGTCCCCAGAGTCACAAATGTTATTTGTAAGACTACTAAAAAGAAAACTATCTTGGCACAGAACATCAAGTATCAAGTACCCAGAGATTTCAAGTGATCTTGATCCTTTTTTTAAAGAGTTAATACAAAATAGATTTTGCACTTCAGGTATATAAAAAAAGATAAATATTATATTATGGATATTATATAATTTATCTTAAATAAATTCAATGAATTTACTTTTAGATTTAGAGACAACTGATATATCAGTTTTATTAAATATGCTGCAAGTAGATGAAGTTCGAAGCATTTGCCAAAAATTAAAAATTGATCATCGTGGAAATAAATCTGTTTTGATAGATAGACTATTAAAATATGGCAATTCATCCAAATCTTTTTTCATAGGAGCAAAAAGTCCAAAATCTGTACTACGATCCAAGGCATTACTAATACTTCAACCTTGTGCTTGTTTACCAGAAAATATTATTAATTTATTTGATAGAGTTCTAACATTATTAAACCCCGTTCAAGATCCATCAGAAAGTATAGCTGATCTTTTTCTCACATTAACAAGCGTTCATAAAGGTGAAATTCTTTTTCCACCCATGGAAAACCAGGAATCTTTTCCAATTTTTCAAAACAGAGCACACTTAATTAAGTGAGTCCTAGAAGTTGTGTACAATTTTCAAGGTACCATTTCTTTTTTTTCAATAATTAAATAATTTTCTATGTATTTTATAGCTTTGTTGAAAGTAAGAATGCTTTGAAAGATATACTTGCTTTTATCGAAAAGAAAGAATGGGAGGCAGTAAGAGATTTGGGCCGCCTTGCATTAAAACATTTGTCGAAAGAGCAAAAAAGGTGGAGTATTTTTTTTAATTTAAAATACCCATAAATTATTTTCCATATACTTTTTTCTTTTAGTAATTGTGAATCTTCGCTTCCTTTGCACATTCGAAAGTTTATACCTGAGTATATTTGGGTCAAAGTTTTATCAAAAAGCATTGATGCATTTAAAAAAACTCCAGAAACAATCCCAGAAGCTGTGAATATATTAGAAACGCTCATAGCTGAAAAGAATTTTACTCAAAGTAGTCGAGGTCGTTGGTACACTGAGCTTGCATTGATTGAAATGCATCATAGAAAAGATTTAGAACGTAGTGCTGACTTAACTTTACATGCTTTGGACCAAGCAACATTAACAGAAGTTGATGTATCGGGTTTACTCGAGAGATTGAGGAAATTGATGAGAAGAAAAAATGGAATATCAAACGAAACTAAATGTAAAATTCAGAAAGCTCAAGAAGAACTAGTAAATAAAGGCATAACTATTCTACCAACTAAGTCTAAAACAATTTCTGCCACCATGGCTAACAGGTAATAAGGTTTGAAATGTTAGACTTATAAAATATTTATAAATATTCTTTAATAAATTTTAGAGTTGAAACTGGAGGTAAAAGTACATGGTCAGTCACAATTAATGCCAATGATAAATATTATGGAAGTGTAGAAATGTTAGCACTGCAACATTATAGATCTGAAGAAAACTTTCATGATGGTTTACATTGTGAAGGTTCACTGCCAGTAACATTATTTGCAGTATTTTTTTGGGATGAATTGTATAAGAAATTTGTACCTGGAGTTTTTGTATCAAAATACCAAGATGCTCCTTTGGATCTATTTACTGCTGAATTTTTTAATAATAGAAAAAAGTCTATTGAAGGAAAAATAAAATTCACACGAGCGTTAGATTTAGACACTTTTACTGACTGGATGCAAGACAGGTTCTTGAATTATAACCAATACAGATCTGTGATGTCAAATGCATTATTTAAAAATAATCATCATTTTAAGGTATTTTTAAAACTATCTAAATATTTTAGATTGTGTATGTTTAAAGACATTGTCAACTGTTTTGTTTTTGTAGGAAATTGTTATGTGTCTGGGCATTGATGGAGTTATAGGAATATGTGAAAGATTGGTTTCCAACTTCAGGCTTTGGAGATCGGGGTTCCCAGATCTTATTTTGTGGAATAATTCAACTGCAAAGGTAAATTATACTTATTATATACAAATACTTTTAAAATATTCCAGTTTCACTTGGGCTAATTTTTCTTTTATGTTCATTAGTGCAAGATTGTTGAAGTTAAGGGACCAGGCGATATATTATCTGAAAAACAAAAATTATGGCTTCAGTATTTGGAGCGTCTGGGTATTGATGTGGAAGTGTGCCATGTTGAAGGTATTCATTAAAAAAATTTTATTTTTAAGTATTAAAAATAGAGTATACAATATTACGTCTCTTTTATAACAATATTGAAGACATCATTGTGCCAATGCTTCTGGTACCGTGATAGTGCATGGTCCTTCAAAGTGGTACCTTAAAGAATGATTTTATTTTGATATACATGTACATATAAATACATGACCAATTTTTCAAAGTTAAATTTATAAGCAATGTATGGTAACAACAATTTATTACATTTATATTTATAATTTTATAAAATTTTTTGTTACAGCTCTAGGTAGAGGCTCTAAATAATGATAGTGTCTTATAACATGACTTTTACACTGTAAAATAGGAATTATAATGATGTTACGTTTTGTTCGAAAAATTTATATATTTTAATAATATTGAGGTTTTGGTGATTTAAGAAATTGCACGAAAGAATAATTTTATAAGCATGTTCGTAAACTAATGTAAGCTAATATTGAAAGACTTACTGGAACTCTCTTGTGGCTGGAGTTGTTTCAATATTGAACTCTGCAACTGGAACGCCTCTACGAGCAACTTGAGGTGCAAACATAGCAGCAGGATATACAATGGATGATGTTCCTATGATTAAGCAGGCATCACAAGATTGTACAGCTTCATCTATATTGACATACTACGTTAGACTGTTACGCTGATGATAAATAAAGTTTTTTATATTTTTTAAATATGTAAGTATTATTTACGAGCTTTATTCAAAACTTTTGGGTCAAGGCCTTCCCCAAACCACACGATATCAGGACGTAGAAGTGCACCGCAATTGTTTTTTTGGCATCTGGGTAAATCTTTTACAGGAATGTTTGATGATTCAAAATTTGGATCTGCTGATCTAATAATATATAAAATCATGATTTTTTAGTATCAATGACAAATGAATTAGGTTTAGAATATGTTAACAATAAATGAATTACATTTTTCCCTCTAAAGCAGGACAAATCGGAATAGTATCATTATAGTCAATATTTTTACACTTTGTACATCTAGTTCTATAAAGAGATCCGTGAAGTTCTATGACATCTTTTGCCCCTGCTTTTTGATGCAAACTATCAATATTCTGTGTCACGATAGTGACGTTTCTGCCTTCGTTTGACAAACGATTTTGAAATTCAGCAATAGACTCATGTGCCTATAGAAAATTAAATTATGATCAAATTTTCATTAATTGATATCTGTATAGTGTGTATATAGCAAAGTACCTTATTCGGATGAACTTTGCTAACTAATGTTCTTCGATATTCATAAAATTCCCAAACTAAAGACGGATTAGCCGCAAAAGCTTCCGGTGTTGCTAAACTAGTAGCTTGATATTTTCTCCAAAAACCACCGGCACCACGAAATGTTGGTACACCAGACTCGGCGGAAATTCCGCTTCCAGTTAAAATTAATATATTTTTTGCTGTTGATAAGCTTTCTCTAAAAGACTTCATAACTAAATTCATAAATGATCTTCCTACACTGCGAATGACAAGTGAAAAATAACGCAAGTATAATAACGTTGTGGACAATTGACAGAGGTTGCAGGCTTATTTCTTATGCAGAAAATTGACATTTGACTTTACCGACTGCAAAGTTATAGCAGACAGCAACTTATTCAGCTGATAGTAAATATGCTACTTCTAACAATTATTCGAATATTTGGAAACTTGCACTTCATAAGTAAACAAAACAAGTAAGTATAATTAATGTTAATTTGAAAATAAATATCAAAAACTTTTTCTGAATAGTTACTTGTCAATTTTTCTTATTATTTTAGTATTGTTATTAAACATATTAAACTAAGAGATCAATAAGGTTCAAAACAGAATAAAAAAATAAAGTATACTTTACATCATATAAGGTATGTTATTTATTATATCTTATGTACATTCAACATCGTCTTGACAACACCATAGGAAAAATGTTTAGATTTATCCCAAAAATTTGTTGACAGATTCTATTTTGCGCTCTGTTATTTCACTCTGTATTTTATTTGTTCGTATTTGTTTTCATCTTTTCTTTATACAAAAAATTGAAGACGCACGGAGGTAATGTGTTTGTGAACGTGTATCTGCTTTCGGTTTATACGAATGTAGTAATGATATATAATGACGAACCAATAATAATCTCTGTCTACATTAGCGTGTAAAATTATATCGTGCTTAAAAACGTATGTATGTAAGCGATGTACATGGGACGGTACCTGTTTGCTCTTTTTTTTGTCGTTTTCACGTTACAAGATTGTTCATTTTTAAGCAGGTACTTTGGCAAAGATTTTTCGCTATTAAAGCAGTTGTAGAATAAAGAAATAAAAAAACGCGCACGTACGTCATCTAAAAAACGCTTAACTAATGTAATTCTATGAATTGCTTATCGATTTGACGTTCATATTTATTGTTTACGATTTTGTCTATCATTGTTCTGGTTTCGTATCATTTTTTTACAATTGCGAAGTTTTTATAAAACTTCGAAAATAAGGAAATGTTTTTCTTTTGCCTCTCTCTTCTGCGCTAGAAATACATATCTTATGCGATAATAATAAAAGATTCTTTATTTCAGCCTGGTTTCTAAACAATAAATAAGTTTCTTCTCATATTTCAATAAAGAGTAGTAGTACAGAGGAGGTAATTGTTAGGGAATTAAGTAAAAAATGTGAGGCATCTAACGATTTCCTTTCCTACAACTCCATTTCGCTCTTTACAATGCAAACGAGGACAGTCACGCGGCTTTGCGAATTTTGATTAGCTTTCTTCTTTTCTACGTTTCTAACTGATTTCAATTGAACCATAACTTTCAGTCGATCGATATCTTGTTTTACGATCTCATCAAATCTTATACAAGTGTACGAGGTAACCAAAATATGTGTGTGACTGCAAATGCGATCGGCAATTTCAAAAGCTTGCTTTATCGTCGAAACGCACGTAAGGAAGACCAATGTTTTTTGTATCTTATTCTAGATAAGAGTGTCAGCAGACAAGTGACGAATTATCGAGAATTTCGCACAGATATCCTTAAGTCAGTACAAAGTTTTTGAAATTATCCAGCGCACTTGCATGCTCCTTATTAGACGCAACTATATTTATATATATAGTTACAGTTCAAAATTTGAAAACATTTTCTCAGCGTTCAATTTGAAAGCTTCAATGTATACCCACGCACGCACACCCACACAGCCATTTACCCACGCACAAATACATTCACATCGCAATAATTTATTTGTTCACTTAATCAAACAGGTCCTCGTTTCCTCTTTTATGCTCTCAAAATCATTCGCTAAGTGCGTGCTCGCGATTTCGATTAGAACTCCGTGCGCCGGCTTCGGCGGCCTTTTTTCTTTTTACCTATCTCATATCGTTTAACTTGTAATACGAACATTTAGGAAGATAGCGCTATTCGATAATTAATATCATCTGAAATTTTTTAACATTCTCTATATAAAAATCTGCATTTGCGTGTATCCACTTATTGCTTCTTATAATCGTCGCCTTATTTTTTCTTTACTTTAATATATCGATTAGCTCATTTAATCTCCGATCCCATATCGCGCTTATCCCTCGTACAAAGAGAGAGGCCTTGATTCCCCTCGCATCGAGCATCTCTCACATTATTAATGGGCGTCTACCTTCGCTTTTTCTTCAGAAAAAAAACGAACAGGCGCACGATGCGAAATATAGAGCCGTTTTATTATTTAGTCTTTTTTTAAGATTCGTACTAGTTTACACTGTTTCTGAAAATTAAGAATATAAACACTTTCACGAGGCTTGACCGTTAACCTCGCACGGTTCGGACAGACTTTATTCTTTTATTTATATATATATTTCGTATGATAAAAAAAGAAACTAAAAAAGCATGTAAAATACTTTGTTGTACGTCGTAATGATTCGGTTATCTCGGTTAGACGCGAGACTTTAGATGTCGTGGAAAAACAGTCTTTTTACGTTTAGGGCTTCTCGTGCACGAGACAGGAATCCTTCTTAAACTGAAAGCTCCTAGTCTAAATCTCTCTCTTCCTCTCTTTTTTTACTATGTCTTAGAGTTTTTCCATTATACTTGATTCGCTTCACGCTAGATTTCAATCGTTATATACTGTTTAAGGTTTATTATTGGAATGGACGTTGCTTAGCTTCGCTTTGAGACTTGGTCTATGTTGCAACGATTGAAATTTCGATGTGTTGGCGCACTTTCAAGTGGTTTCTTCGATTGATGCTTTAACATAAGAGGCTTTCGACCCTCTCAAAGCCACGCGATGTACTTTTATCATTCGCATATACAGTTACGCGCTCGCTCACCAAGTCCAAGTTGTGATATGTTCGCGATGCCGAGGAACGCGGCGCAAATTTGCTGACACTAAATCATCCGAATTCAACAATATTTCCTTCGAACCCATTCTCTCTAATCAAATTATCAGATTTTAATCCTCCAAGACCCCGACAGAAAACAAAATTAGAACATCGATTCTCGACACAGCCGCGACACGCAAGTGTGGTTTACTACTTTTTAGTCGAAAAGTACATAGATCTGTATGTATACATTCATCTTGAAGGAGGAATGTGAAAACTTAAAAATAAAACGAAAACTCAACTCGACTTGATATATTAAATTTCTACTTCGACGAAGAAATTCGATCGTCGTATACCCACATACGATTAAAATTGGTCACTTTGAACGTTATTACGCCTAGAGAAGTTATCACTTTATTATATTGCAGAGATTCGTCATCATATTAAACAGAATACGATTCCTTTTCATTAAAGAAAATAATAAAATAAATGAAAATTACGCTAACACTACATAGAATCGTAAACATCTCATGGCGAAGCTAATTTGCTAAAAAATATCAAGATTTTATTTACATTCGAATGATTCGTTTATAGCGAACTGTGGTATACTTAGCCGAAGACGCAGCAATTTCCTAGCCAATCTATCTTTACGACGACACAAGAGTTAAAATTTTAAAATTTTTAAATTCTTTAACACATATTGACAGCAAGCCAATTAAAAAACACTTATTAGTATATACAATTTGATTCAACCGTTATCGTCGAAAGCTGGTTAAAAATTTTCAATGCGCGTATGTACAGTCTCTCATATATATAAGCTATGATTTCTTTTGTGAAATCGCACGAGTAAAATTTATCGTTATACACAAAAATACAAAGCAATCCTCTCGTGATTAGCGATGCTTTTCCGGATGCTTGGAGGAAGAAAAATCTGACGATCTCCCGCGTAGAGGTTCGTATCACCTGAATTCTGAATAAATCATTGACGTACGAGCAAGATACATTACTCTCATATAAATGCGTACCGAGAAAATGAGCGTAATGTACAGAGCAGGAATCGGCAGTGCATCGTATGCGCGCCGTTCCTCAGACCATTCACCCTTACAATAATCTCTATTTAACTCTCATTCAATCTCAACAATACTAACATTCATTCGTTCATCGAGTGGTCGGTCGGTCAGTCGCAGTTGATCGTGACAGTCGTTTGGTCAGATTGGCACGTTTTTCCCTTTCGATAAGTCACAGGTACCTACACGAGCCACGTACATAATATATATATATATATTTATATAATATATTCATTTATTTATTTATAATGTATATATCTTTTTTTGTCTTTATATATACTTATCTAGGTAACGCTAAAGGCAAGAATTGTATCTTCCGTCTTTTCTCGCACACACACACACACACAGGCATTCACTCGAAGACGCAGTCTCGGTACAGCACGGCTGAATACAGTATAATGAGAAGTACTTATATAATTAAAAAAAAGGCGTCGAAATAAGTAAAAAAAAAAGTATAAAAGTTGGCGCGCGGCTAAGAGAAGACGCGTTGAATCACTATATTAGCTGCCGAAGAAGCCGTTGAGTGATCGAAGCGAAAAGAGAGAGAGTGTGGTGAAAATTAGCCGCGTGGTTCGGATCGATAGCTGCGCTATAGGTATACATAAGGTAGAGGATGTCTGTACAGGCGAGGAGGAGGGCTGTATATTGCTGCTAGGACTGCTCTCTCGCACCGGTGCGGCAGTAGAGGCGACACACGCGCACACACTATTCACGAGTGTTGGCTCGAGTGTATGTACGTCATATACGGATATAGTGTTCAGTAATGCACGTGTCGGTGCGCGGCAGTGATGACATCGTGGATGTCGTAGTCCTGGTAGTCCTCGATGACGGCGTAGACCCGCTGGGGGTCTGTCGGCGCTAGTCAGCGGGTCAGAAGGAGCTCGATCTCCTCGTAGCGCCGAGGCAGCGTGGGCTAGACGAGAAAGCCCTGGGAGGTCGCGGACATCTGGGCCCTGAGGGCTGTCACGCTGTTCATGATCTTCTTCTGGTGGCCGACGAGGGTGATGCCCAGGGCCGTGAGCTCCTGGACCGTGACGCGCGCCGCCGCCTCCAGACTCGTCACACCGGCGCGCTCGAAGCTCTCCGCGTACCGGGACATCTTTATCGAGGCCAGCCACTCGTTCACGGACGTCAGCTGTGTCAGGTCCACGGCATCCGGTGCTAGAGGATTCGTGCCCCTGTCGAATCAAACACACATTAGTACTCACCCCTCTAATACCCGTCGTCCTCTGCTTTCTGTCTCTCTCCTCTACCTCCTATATAGCTAAATGGTATATTATTTTGTAAAAACTCTATTGCAGGACTAAGTTTTCAATCATTTATTCTCTCTAGATATATAGTTTTTTTCTCATTCGTTTTATTTTCTCATTATTTACAAATTTCATCTCACAGTAGGGGCTAAGAAAAAGCTCAACTCTCTACGAGGGTTCGGGTTTAATCATTAGATTCGATTTATTTAACAAATTATTTTTTCTTTCAGGTAAGCAACAATATTCCAATCTTATATACGAGATACTTAATATATAAATACGTAGAGGGTTATATTACTTGTACGTGATAATCTAGGATATTCGAGATGTTCATATTTACACAATTCATATGTCAGAGTGTGTGAGTGTGTTTCAATAATATGCAAGTAATATAGGGAGCTAAGGTAAACATAATAAAGATCATACAGAGTATATGGATCGAAAGTAGCGGCGCATTGTAGGGGTTGCGGATGTGTCTACGAGCGCGCGCGCGCGCGCGCGTGGAGAGGAAGAAAGAAAGAGTCAAATAATTAGGAACTGTACAACGGGGAGGAGCAAGCACTCTTTCTTTCTTTGGCTCCGTGACTGCAGTACACACTACTCGTTATATAATGCTCCAACGGTTTGGCTCATCTCGCGCGCGAGACACGCGACGCGTCGCGCGCTTGTACATTCGCGTATGTGTATATATACACACACACATGGACGCGCTAAGTCTTCTACTATGCACTACATTGTTTTGCGTATAAAATAAATAATATTTCTATTTCTGGCATGTATACGAGTTTCCGTCTGTGCAACGTTATTTATGCGATAAATATTACTATTGTCATTATCGATGGAGGGAGCTGGTGGTGGTGCGTGTATTATGAAGCAGGCAGTGCGACTATGATGAATATATAAATATATGTGTGTGTTTGTGTATGAGATACCAACTAAAAAGCAGTGGGACAATATAAGAGAAATGTATAATACAAGCAGAGCAAACGTCGTCTACGTGAGGGGGTGGAGAGTATAAGAGTATTATATATGACAACCGGTAGGCTGTGGCTCACCGCGCAGGTGCGAGACGAGAGGAACGACGACGTTATATTAATTCGGTTTTTTTCTTTTTCCTCAGCTGCACAGCGAGCATGCGTCTTTGTCGAGCCGAATCGCTAATTGGAAAGGTAATTAGAGGCCCGCTAATTAATAGCCTCTGGAATATTAATAAAAATCGCGGAGCTTTGTAGCGGCGACAGCGTTCCTCTCGCTTCTCGCCTTGCGCGTCTCGCCTCGATTCCTCGAATCTTGAGTTTTTTTCTGTTCTTTTTACCTTTTCCTCGAATGCACGTTGGTAGCCGAGGTGGCGGGTGGGGGTGGGGGTGGAGCACCCCTTTCCCTGATTCTGACAATCGTTAGCATTCGTTAGTGTAATGGAGTAGGTCAGACTTGTCCGCCGCGCGTTACTACCTCATTCACACATGTATACGCTCGCTCGCTCGCTCGCTCATTCGTTCTCTTTCACTCGCAAACAACTTTCATAAAGCACGCGTTATTTCATACACCCTCTTCCCTAGCGTTTAATTTTGCACGCGGGCTCTTCCTCTGTGTAGGTGTAAGTGTTAGACGTGTGTGGGTGTGAGTGTATGCTCGGTCCGTGTTTGCGCGTTTTCACGCGAATTGGCTTGATAAACAAACGACGGGAATAAAGAGAAGCGCCGGGACCGGGCGCAGAGAGCGCGAGACAAAACGTCCTGTATATAATACCCGGCGTAAAAGCGGCCCTCGTGAATTTGCTCGTTTTGACGAAAACGGCCTTTTTCGCGCGCTGAATCGAGATACTCTCAGTCGAATTTATTGCTCTTCGGCACTAACGCGCACAGTGCACAGCTACATGAATACATGCAGTCTTAATAAATGTTTCCTCGATAAAAACAATCGTCTTTTTAAATGCCGCGCATCTGTACCTCTCGAAGGGCAGTAAAACGCACTATTCTACTTTATGAGAATCAAAGCTCGCGATACAGCGATAAGAACAGTAATGTTCATGAAAAGTACAATAGCAATAGACTTATGAATAATAAGAAATAATAATAATAAGCTTAGCGTTATAATGATAATAATTCATTCGTCATTTAAAAAAAAAAATTGATATAATAATTTTTCATCGTTTACCCATTGTTTCATGGTCAATAAATACTATGTTCTACTTATACTCATCGATGACTATGTATAGCGCGTAAAGTTTATAATTAATTAATAACATTATCGTAATGCCGACAATAGCGATGATGATAATAATAATCGTATTAATTGTTAATTAATTTTCTTTCGTAATGATCGTAGTATCCTTCGGTAGAAATATCTGAAAGACTATAAAGACGCCGGACTTCGACGTGGCTTTGCCTAAGCTCTGCCTCTACAGATTCTACGTATATTTATATTGCTATTCGTTGGTTGCTCTCGTCCGCTAATGATTGTAGTATAATTATTATACTCATATACTTTGTTTCTAATTTTTCCATTTCTTTCATCTACAATAATCGATAACGTATTTTTTTCATTATTCTATAATATGTATCTCGTAAAAAAGTATCTACTACTATCGATTTAGAAATCTTAGAGTCCCGAGTGTCCGTGTGCGCAGGTACGTGTGTCGAACTTAAGTGTACTATTGCATTGGGCGTAAGTATAATATAGTGTGTAGTAGTAGTAGTAAAAAATGCGCTTGATGAAAAACAAAACTCGCGTGTAAAATAAAACTTAAGACAAAAGGACGAGGCAAACATGGAAGCTTCTGGCGGACGTAGGGGACTCTAATTTTTCGAATCGATCGTATACAATTACAGCAATGTCATCGTAATCTTTTAACTCGATTATAGCAACCATTATATTAATCTTAAATCTTTTCGTGTAAAAACACTGGTCAACATTGAATTAATATCTTAAAATTTACTCAGTCGCAGGCTCTTGAAATCGTCGCTTGTATATTTTTTTAATATATATATAATATATATAGAATGAACAATAAGAGGAGAAACGGCGCAAGAATGACGCATTATATATACGGCGCGTGTCTGTATCATCGTATAATATGTATGGGAGTGTCGTGATGGCAGTGTGCTTGAACACGAGCCCTCGCGAGTACAATATTCAGTCCTGCTGCTTCGGCCGTGCACAGTCTCATGATGATGCACAGAGCGGCGATCCGCTGCTCGTCGGCGTTCGCCGTACGTTCGAGGTATATTCTTTTTATTTATTTATTTATCAAACCGACGTAGTCGGGTACGCCGGCGTACTGTACAATTTGTTCGAGAGCGAGTTGTCTTTGTTGAAAAATAGAGTTTGCCGCGCGTATAATTTCGAGAGTAGATATTGCGAGATATTGTATACAAGAGCGCGTGGAAGCGTAGATTTTACAGCATCAGTGGCGGCGCGATTATAGTCTATATTATAACGCTAAGAGTAGCTTCGACTGGATTGTTATAGATAGTGGATAGAGAGTTGCGTCTGTACAAAACGGCGTGGCTGTACAAGAGAGAAAGAGAGAGAATAGTAATTAGTTGAGAGATAGGCCCGGCGAACGCGTCGGAGCAGTGGAATCGACGACGGCGGCAGCATCAGACTTAGGTGGGCTCGTCGAGGTGCTCGGCTCTAAGCAAGGGTCAGCCAAAGTGAGTGAAGGGCACCCAATTGGGATAGGTGAGCGGCGGCTGGTGTGGCAGTGTATGTGTGGCCGCGTGCGTGTGATAGTGTAGGGTTCGGCCGGCTCCCGCTGGCATTACTGGAACGGCAAGCGCTGACTGGGCCTGATGGGCCTGCACTACTTCAACGAACGGGCCTCCGGCGGCCGAGCCGTGGCCTGCGTGGGGCAGCGTCGCCTGGACGGCAGCCGCCTGGGCGGCCGCGGCGTGCGACGTCGTCACATAGTACGGATTGTGGGCGGGCGGCCTCACGCTGTCTCGTTCACCAGGTACAGGTAGCAGTAGGCAGTAGCGTGTAGTAGTAGCAGTAGTAGTAGTAGCGGTAGCAGTAGTCGACCAGTACCCGACCAAAGACACCACAAAACCAAAACCACAAAGAATTAGCCCAGAAACAAAAGAGAAAGGCTAGTTTTACTAAGCTGAACTATGTTATGCTTTACTGATTTTTTTTTGTTCTCTTTTTTCATTGTTTTTAAATAATTTAAACAAAAAATAATGATAAATAATAATGTAAAAATTAATTGTTCATTGTCGCCGTGTGTGTGTGTGTGTTTTTATGATACGAGAAAGCGACCCTCGGCGTTTAAATATATAACTTATATGCGCATGGCCAGCCACCGAGTATCGCTTTCAAGATGCTTTTCTCCTTGTGAGGATGAGGAAGTTTGTGTATACACATTAAGGGTTGAAAGCAATTTTTGACGGGATGGAGAGATGACAAAATTATTAGTTACATTAAGCATCTTATGCTGCTGTTAATGACAAATATGTTATTCAAAAGTATAATATATATAGTTACATATTAATTCATCCTGTGATTCGATTAATTAGGTACGAGGACAGTGATATAATAATATGTTCTGGGATGGCGGGATAGGAGAAATTCAAGAAATAAAATGATATTAAGCGCCATAAGCGATTGAAGCTCTGTGTCAAGCGACCGCGTGTATATAATACTCGAACAAATCAGCCGTTTGAATCGCGAAAAGAAAAAAAAACAATCAGACTTGCGTCCATAAATTAATTTCGCTCCCAGCTGCTGCTGTTACTGCTGCTGCATCAGTGTGTCATCGGCAAACAAAAGTCAAAAGCTGCCTATACTTTATAGAAATGGCAAACTTATCTACGTGCGAATGCGTCGGCGAAAATGATAAAAACATGTAAAGCAATTTTGACAACAAAAAAAAGGTGAAAAAAATAAAATGAAAAAAAAAATGAAAAATTAAAGTTTACCCCCTTTTCACCTGCGAGTATAAAATTCAAAGAAAACATATATATCAGTTGTTCATATACGTATATATATATGAAGATGAAAAAAATATTCTGTCACTGCTTGAATATTGGGTGTGTGTTCCAGTAATGCCAATCAGGTTTCCGTTCTCAAGTCATTAATCTTGGTATATAATACACATCCGCACAACTTTCTCACACGTGATATACAATATGTATGTATACAATATATAATCTATCGACTTGTCGTTATCGTTTTGCGTTTGTTTGCGATTCAGTATAACATGAAAGCTCAGTGTGCGACAGCACCAATAAAGAAAAACAACACAGAGAGCGTGAAAGCTTCGTTAAATATGTCGGCAAATAATCAATTAAAAACTTAATAGCTTTCGAGAAAAATTAATTTATGGACTCGCGTGGCATGCGGCATGATTCACTTAAAATAATGATCATCGTTCGATTTAACGCAGTCAGGACGCGCAGTGGGCGCCAAGCTCGCGCAGTTGTGTTAATTGAGAGTTGACAAGCTAGCGTGGAATTATCATTTGTATCTATAGCGTATCCTGCGTTAAATCGCACGATGGATATGAATGGGGCTATGTTTTTTTTTCTTTTTCGTTTACACCGATATTTATGAGATACCGCGCGGGACGAGCTTTGTCAATAATTTTGTTGATCGAGCTTGTTTAGTGTAACGTTGACAAAACTCACGAAATGATAAGTGCAGATTGATACGCTCGATTATACCGAACGAGTATATAAAGTTTAAAGTATACGTAAGTAAGTGAATATAAGGGAGACGAGAACAAAAGCCCATTAATACGTAGGCTGTCGGAATTAAGCGAGTTAACGATAACGATATGTATGATAATACGGGGGGGAATAATCGATGAATGAACCGAAGGTTGGTTTACCTGTTCTGAGCAATTTTCCTGAGGGTGTCGGGACTCCTAATTAGCTTATCGAGCGTCTGTGTGAGATTGGCAAAGGTCGGCCGGTGGGTCCGCTCCTTCTGCCAGCAGTCGAGCATTAGCTGGTAGATCGCCTCGGGACAGTCCATGGGCGCCGGCAGCCTGTAGCCCTTCTCTATCGACTTTATCACATCCTGGTTCGACCAGTTCCAGTAGGGCCTCTCGCCGTACGACATGACTTCCCAACATACGATTCCCATGCTCCAGACGTCCGAGGCGCTGGTGAATTTACGAAATGCTATCGCCTCCGGGGCGGTCCATCGAACTGGTATCTTTCCACCCTGTGATCGAGGAAATGGCAACCGCAAACGAGGATCAGTGATGAGTTCACGGCAATTGAAAAAGTGAACAATTAATTCCGATTTTACTCACCCTCGTTGTGTAGGCTCCCTCGGTGGCACTCTCGATTTCCCGGCTGAGGCCAAAGTCGGCGATCTTGCAGACGAGGGCCGCGTTGACGAGTACGTTCCTCGCCGCAAGGTCCCGGTGCACGTAGTTCATCTCGGCGAGATACTGCATACCGCTCGCAATACCGCGCAACATACCGACCAGCTGGAGCACCTGGAACTTGCCGTCATTCGCGCGCAGGAAAGTGTCCAGGCTGCCGTTCTCCATGAATTCGGTGATTATCATCACAGGATTACTCTTCGTCACGACCCCTTGGAGGAATATCACGTTGGGGTGCTCGAACTGGCCCATTATCGAGGCCTCCGTCAGGAAGTCGTTGCGGGCCTTGTCGGCCGAGCCGGGCTTCAACGTCTTTATGGCCACGTCGATTTCCGACCTGCCGTCAGGCGGCAGCTTCAGCTTCCCTCGACACACGTCTCCGAACTCTCCGCCACCTGCGAGTGATTATAAAATTCGTGAGTAATTTTGCACCGGAATCATTAAAAATGAAGATGCATATAATAAAGCTGTGAAGATGGTCCTACCTATGATGGCCTCGATTGTGATGTAGCCGGCGTCGATTTCCCGGGCAAACTCGCGAACCGCCTGGTTCGGGTCCTCGTAGGTGTGGGGGTCAACGTAGCTTCTGGCGCTGGCACCGCCTGCGCCTCCTGGACCACCGGCAGATGCTGCTACTCCCACTGCGGGCGTGAAGAGCGGCGTCGTCACTGCAACGTCACGAAAACAGAGTTCATTATATTTACACGCGGCCGACGCGGCTAGAGATTCTCCGGGCTTCGCTTATATATAGCTGTGTTGCCTTGCCTCAGCTTGCTTGCTTGCTTGCGTGCACTCTCTCTTTCTCTTTTTTCTCCGTCATTAACCCGCAGCTTTTTCAAATACACCCCTTTTTCTTTTTCGCCCCCGTATCCGTCCAGCGATTATAGCCCCGAAATGAATAAACAAGAAAATAACTGTGCCATTATATACACGAGAACAAGTGCGTGTATATATTATAGTGCGCTCCACCTCTGCCGTTGCTCCTCGGAATCCCAGCGTTCGTGTTAATTCAGCCTTACTTATGTATATAAAGTGCCCCACTGAATTCCAGAAAGAGTAAAGAGGACAATTACTGTCGTGAGAGAAGTGCAAGACCCAGTTCTCCTCTACAGTTTTCTATGAGAGAATACACCCGTCCGTATTTACTTTTCTCGTTATCCTTGCGCCCCTCGTTTTCTTTTGCCTTTTATTTGAAAAACACAAAACTCGCTAATCGCCATTGCAAAAAGAACCGTCAACAGCCAAAAAATCCTCATGCTTTCGTTATAAATACATGTAATGTAGCTCAATAATGCGACAACCGTGCCAACAAATCTGAATTTGTGATGTGCTTTTCTCGTCCATTTAATGATGAATGTAAATTACACAAACACAATAGCGAAATGAATCGTGATTATTATATGAGATATTTCGTAGCAATATTGGTGGAATATGCGAAGTGAGGTGATTTCTGTATAAAACTTTGTGACCATGAAGTGTAATATAGTGTATACATGTAATGAACTAAAATGACTCTACGTTTAAACTTTATTTATATTCAATGTGTCAATTACGAGTGAGTACCTAGTATATAGGGCATTATCTTATAGCTTTGTAATGTGTAGCAAGCTTTGCATTTGCAGCCTGATTGCGGCAACGAGCTGAATTAATAGCGAGCCAAACAAAATCGAATTAGCCAATTATTTTTAGTTCTCGATTATAAGTATATTATGTTAATGAAAAAAAAAACAATTTTGACAGCGTATAGCATGCAACTCTCTGAAATCCACTCGCGTCGGTTTTTAGTTTAAAAATAGCTTTAAAAATATTATTAGGATTTTGACGATGCACAGTCTCCCCGAAATTTATCGTCGAGTGAAGAAGGCGCATCGTCATGTACAAACGGAATGAAGGTCATTTGAGAGGAGTATAGCAAACGGACAGGCTGGGAATTTCGCAGTTCGGTTTCAAGTGTGCAAGGAACGTTACGCATGCTCTTTTTCAATCCTACAGAACTTTCAACTTGTTACTCATAATCGCAACCAGCCAAATGCACGCACCGACGCACAAGCGACGTTAAAACTAGATATTATTTCGTAAAAAAACTTTCTCTTCAAACAAAAAAAAAACAGCATTGTCGACGATTCCGCAGCGTCCGTAAGCTTTGAAAAAAAACGGATGTATGTACAACTTACGCGAAGACTTGTTCTTGTTGTTAGCATGGGTTGTCACAATCGGTGAACTGTCCATTTTGCAGTGCACTGTGAACAACATAACAACCGACAAACTGATTGATAAACAGAACTAAATAAAAACCGATTTTATGAAATAATAAAAATAATGCGAAATGGCTGCTGTTGGTTAAGTGAACTGGTGGCGAATAGCGTCCGTATAAACGCATGATTCTTGTTAGATCATGAGAGACGACAAGCTGAGGTGAGGCGTATAGTAAAGACATTATTACGAGATGGTTAAATTTTCGAATCGATATACCAGTTGTTAATTTGTGTTATACGTAGTAGGCCGCGAAGCGTCATTGGCATTTTGGCGATGATAAACAATGAGTCCATGATTATACGATAAATAGATGTAAAAGCAACTACGACATATTCGTACACGAATTTTTACGATCGCACAGAAGTCTTTTTTTAACGTTTGTGCGTCGAAAATACGTGCACGAACAATTTAACATGCATAATAAGTAGATCTAGCAAACTACGTTTTCATGCGTATAGGAGTGCATAGACAAGCTAATA
The DNA here is from genome assembly GCA_020010945.3 of Muscidifurax raptorellus. Lineage (NCBI taxonomy): Eukaryota > Metazoa > Arthropoda > Insecta > Hymenoptera > Pteromalidae > Muscidifurax > Muscidifurax raptorellus. The sequence continues at coordinate 12,499,132 of CM052078.1, read as the reverse complement.
GACTAAATAGAGTTTGATGGAAAGTCAAAATTAGGTGTTGGAGAAGACTTACTGTAGGTCACAACTAGTCCTGTAGTAGCAGGCGATTGTGTACATTGTTTCATTGGGTTTTAAGTGGATTTTGTTCATGGAGGCAGGTTCGATAGTTCAGGGAATTCGCACATGAAAAGAAAGAATCGAAAGAATTTGGTTAGACATTGATGCTCAAGCTGCAGGGCCAAATCAGTAAATTTTGAATTAAAAAAAAAGTTAAATAAATTAATAAATAATAGTAAGCGAATTCTCCTTGTTTGTTAAGGTGGTTATTATAATTGACTATGGGGTCTACTTGATTCTTCAAGTTACATCGTTCATTTTTTTCTTTTTCATGTATGTAAAAATAAAAAATCATTGCATCATCATTATCACTTAATGGTCTAAAAGATTTTTGGATTTTCGATATTTGACAAAGACGAGTGGGGTTGGTTTCAAGAGATTTCACTCGACAAGGTTCAATACAGGGGTTCAATATTCAACTTGCAGAGGGCTAATAGTGACTTCAATATTAGTTTTACAAGACATGTGGGGGCGGCAGTGAGACAACTATAAGAGTGAATATATTATGTTTTATATATAATAAAGGGGGGGATTGTGAATATTACATTACTAGAAAAAGATAGTAGTGAGTAGCGCAGAGGTATTGAACAAGATTTAACGTACCTTCGCCGTTTCGATACTCCAGAGTGTCACAGTCGCTCGGCTGCTTCTTGTTGCACTCGTCCGAGGCCCTGCTGCATCGAAATTGCATAATATCAGTCAAAAAAGGCACGTTTTTATGAATATCGAAGAACGTTGCATATTAGGGTTAAGGTGGGTGTGTCGGTGGTTAGTATAAGTACAGCAGTAGAGTCGAGAGATAAAAATACAACGGGGAGATTACCTTCTCAAGAAGAGTACTGTCATGATGATGATTATAACGAGGAGCACGACCACCGCGACTATTGCTCCGGCAATTATCCGTACTTGCATGTTGTCGTCGTCGCCAACGTAATCTGCGCATACACACACACACACAAAAGGAGGCAAACATCAGTTTCACATACGCCTGACCACCTGCTAAGAGAGTTGGCACGAAGGCAAAGTTAAGCTTACCCAGTCCCATCGCGTGCGGCGTCTTCTTGTAGACGACAGGCGTGTACTCGCCCCATCCTCGGGTCGTCTTGGCGCGCACCTGTATGGCGTAGTCCGTCGACGGCTTTAAGCCCTTGAACGTCGCCGAGAGGTCGTGAGTTTGAACGACGGTGGCGTTGGTTGAATCCTCGAACCGCGCATAACACCTCACTGCAAATCAAGTCACCGGCATGAGAGAAGAGCGTTAATCTCGCGGGACGAGATTACCGAGTGTTGAAAGGAAGACGGCCGCTTACCTTCGTAGCTCTCGACGAGGTCGCTGTCGCCGCCGACGTCGTTTATCGGCGCGTCCCAGCTGATGCTCAGCTCGGAGCTCTTGACGTTGGTGATCCTGACGTTACTCACGAGACTGGGCACGCTGGCCTCGGTGGTGACGGTTATGTCGACGTACTCGGACTTGCCTACCAGGGGCGAGACTCCGTTCTCCGCGAACACTTGGAAGCGGTAGGTCGTCACCGCGTTTAATCCCGTGATCGTGATCTTCGTGTCGTTGAAGATCTCCTGCGAATTAATTTTAAGCCTCCGTTTAATCTCGCGGCTCTCTCCCATTTGAGAACGAGCGAAGAAGCAGAGGAAGAAGACGAAGCAGAAGAAGAAGAAGAAGAAGAAGAAGAAGAAGAAGAAGAAGACGAGGAGGAGGAGGAAAAAGAGCTACTCACAGTGTTGGGAATGTACTTGACGCCGGAACTGCAGGCGTCGCAGACCACTCGGTAGGTCGTGTCGGTCCGACCACCCAGTACGTGCGGAGCGTTCCACGAGAGAATGACGGTCGACTGGTCGACGAAGTTGACCGTGAGATTCTGCGGTGCGGATGGAGGCTCTGCGAAGGAAAAAAGAGAGATTAAAAAAAAATCGCCGCGAAACTCTATACTCTCTCGAATGATTTGTAGAAGACGAAAATAAAGAAAAAAAACTAAATTGTACTGACGCGTGCAGGGCATCTTCTTGGGGTCCTTAGCGGCCCGGTAGTAGCCGGCGTCGCATCGGCACTCGGTGAACGCGTAGTCGGGAGCCTTGCTGTGGGCCGGGCACAGCTCACACTGGTGCTCGCCGGCCTCGTGCTTGAACTTGCCGATGGGGCACTCGTTGCACTCCTGCTTGTCGACGTCGGCCTGGTAGCCGGGCTTGCAGTGGCAGCCGCCGTTCGGCAGGTACCACTTGCCGTCGCCCTTGCAGAGGAACGTCGGCTGCTCGATCTTGACGGCGTTGGCTACGCAGGTGCCGAGAGTTTGCTCGATCAGGGCGACCTCGCGGCCCGTCGGCGTCGCCGGGAAGTGGGCAAAGTTCACCGAGACCTCGGGACAGCTGATGTAGTATACCTTGATGGCCAGCAGGGAGATGCAGGCGCCCTGGTCGCGGAACGCAAAGTACACGCCCTTCTTCGTCACCGGGATCGACTTGACCTCCGTGTTGATGATGACCTCGGTGTTGCTGTTGAAGCGGCCCTCGTTAGCCGCTATCCGGCCTGAAATTCATGCGAATATACGTATGAGCTGCCGATGCATATCTAAGATATAAGAGGATCTCGTGTAAGGAAAGCAACTGACCTATGAGCTTGTAGCTGTCGGGCTCCCAGGGCGGCGGCTCCTTCGTGGCCGCGTCGAACTCGTAGTAGAGAAGGCTGAAGGTCTCCTTGCAGCTGAGCGCGTTGCCGGGAAAGAGGGAGCAGTCGCGCACCGTGAACTTGATTTCGATGTACATGCGGTTGGCCGGTCCCCGATCGATGAACGGCGTCCAGAGCCAGTTGTTCACGTTGTTGTAGGCCACGTCGCAGACGACGTAGCTCCTCCAGTTGATGCCCTTGTCGAAATTCGTGAACGACTCTTCCACCCACTGTCGACAGATAGAACGCGAGTGTCTCATTATGTGTAATGTGTCTCAGATGTATATATACATATATGTTGCAGTACTGTATAGCAGTAGATGACATTCTCCCAAAAAGTATATGTATTATACGGGAGCAATTAGCAGAGCCTGTGAAGGAGTCTGCGATGTAGACCGCAGGCGGAATTATTGCACCGCAGCAAAAATAAAAAAAACTAATTGCCAAACGAGCCTAATCGTCCGGCTCTTCCGAGTATCGGGACAATAAGCAGCTGCGTTTCAGCTTGTGGCTTCCATTATTCGAGACGCCACTTCCCATGAAAACTGCCGGGCGCGTTTGTTTTCCCCGGGGGATTTATATAGCACGCGTCGATGGTGCGCAAATTTAAGAGAGTACAACAATTCGTATATTATATCGCGTGTAGCACTTTACGCGCCTATATCGTAAATTCTCTACGCTCTCTGTGTCTCTCTCTCTCTCTCGTTCTTTCACGGATGTAGAGGATTTCGGAGGAGAACGGCGACAAAAAAAATGGAAACAAGTTTTTATTTCGCTCGCAAAGATCTGCAATCGGCCGTATAGTAAAAGCCTCGAGCTCTCCCTCTCTCTCGGTTTATACAGGCGGAGAAGTACCTAATCAAAGTTGACCGATAAATCGCAGGGGGGAGCAGAATGGCTCGCGAGAGCTGTATGCGTACATCCCTTCTTTTACGGCAGATTTTCCCTGTGCCGGGAAAGAACGGACTTTTCTCTCTCTCTTACCCTCATGTATTATGCAGAACAAGCCCAATAGCTGGAGAATAAGAGAAACATTTACACTCTGATTTCCACTCGTAAAACTCACCCCCCCCCCCCCCACACTCTCTCTCTCGACTGTTATACTGCGCGCTGGAGAACAAATTCAACAGTCATATTAATTCATCGTTGCGATAAAAACTTTCCTCTCGCTCTCCTCCTCCGAGTCGTCTGCCACGTGCAAACAACGGATAAGTGCGCTCGCGAGGAAAGTCAGAGGAAAGAAAAACACGGAACGCGCGCGGCTCCCTCATCTCCGCGATTAAGAACATAATCAACGAAATGAGATATATACGCTGTATATATATATATATATGCGTGTGTGTGTGTGTATGCGTGTAGAGTCGGCTTTGAAAAATTGCTCGGACGACGAGTGAAAAAGCGTCGACGTCGTTGGTGGGTTATTAGTAGAGGGGGAGGGGCTATACGTCGACGATAAAACCTCGGTTTATTTCGACGCGTCTCGCCTTGAAATACAACCCCCCCGAGTTTATTATAGCGCGCGGAGCCGCGCGTGAAAAAGGGAGAGGCGCAGCTTTTCGGCTGAATTTTCTTTTACGAGAGGGATCGCTCTGCGCGCGAAGGGAAAAATTGAGAAGCTGCGTTATGAATCGCGTTCGCGCGCGCGCGCAGAGTTGGCGCGAAATTCAATTACGCTTTAACGGTTTAACGGCAGGGAGAGAGAGAGAGAGAGCAACAATTTTTCCGCGCGATCTACTGCGCACACCAGCAGCAGCTATATATGGTGGCCGGGCTTTTCTTTATGGTCTCGTTTGGCAGAAGGGGGCAGCATAATAAAATGATTAATGGCTCTTTAACGTTGAACGCTATTCTAAGCTCCGGGGATAATCTGGCCGCGAGAGAGAGAGAGAGAGAGAGAGCTGCTGCGCTCTCGGGTTGAAAATTAATTAAGCTCTTTTACGCCCGGTCTAATTTCAACGGTAAACCTGCGCGTATAGTCGCGCCTTCCTTCGTAATTCGTCCTTTAACTGCGCGAGCGCGGAGAATAAGAGCGCCGTAGCCGCGCGCGCGTGCTTTCGATTGTCTAGCGCGCGATGCCGCAGTTAAGCCCCTTCCCAGTTGTAATTCCTCGGCTCTGAGGTAAACACGCGCGCGCATACGCACACAGCATCGTCGCGACGTTTCTTTTTACTATATATCGAGCTTTATACTTGCACTGCTGACGCTAGCGATGCAGAATCGCACTTTTTTCGAAATTTAATGAGCTCCGAACTTTTCGACGAAACATAACCATCGAGCTCCACTGCTACTCAGGTGGAATATTCGCGCGCAAAGCTGGGACTAATGAAGCGTGTTCTGAAAAGTTTTCCGCGGATTTTTAAGCTCGCGCGCGTCAAAGCCGCCGGGGTATACAGCGTTAATTCGATCAGAGACTACTCTCTACATCGAGAGAGTAGAGATCGGAATTTAGAGCGAGCATTCGTGATATTCGAGCCTACAATCGCGAAAGCCGCGTATAGAGAGAGACCCCCTCCGGTAATTACATCGTCGTTTCGCATTCCGCGGATAAATCCGGCGCTGCATCCCGCTAAATTTCAAAGGAGCGCTAACGGCGCGTTAATTAAGGAAAAGTGTCTGCATATATACTACTGCTGCGTGGGAGGAGGTGGGCGACATTATCAATACACGTCGGGAGAGAGATATCGTATATGGAAATGCGTTTGTGCGTATATACATATTATACAGCCTCGGCATTCGCGGCTAATCATGGCCGTTAATTAATCAACATTTATGGAGATGTTCGACCGCAATTGTTTTGCACCAACGCGGACCTATACTATTGCATAGAGAGGGAGAACGCGTGGGCTAATAGCAATCGATCGATATTAATTCCGCGCACACGCGGGGACATTTCGAGCGTTGCCGTAAAATGGAATTACTTTGCCATTCGGTAATCGGACTTGCCCGGCTTATACGGCAAATCCTCCCCCAAGTCCCCCGCCGGCAGTCGACACCGACGCGCGTACACGCGCACGGGCAAACTAGAATTGATTTAGCACGCGACATGTATCCGGGGATCGTGAAATCTCTTGCACATTATATTTTTGCTCTTTTAACTCGTATGGAATTATTAATCGCGTACAAATAGTTACGTAAAATAATGTACCGAGATGTACGCGTGCGCTGGCTACGTTGCGCAGAAAATGGAAAGCGCGCGCGCGGGATATATAATACACAGAGGCGAAAATTAATAGCCCTCGTTAAAGAGCTGTCAAAGTCACAGCAGCAACGGCGGAGGCATTCGAGAGAGTATAATATACCAGCTGCAATCAGTCAAGTTTCGACTTTCTCTTCCAAAGGAGCGCGCGCGAGTATATAACCGCGAGAGAGCACATAAGCGCTGTGTTATATAGAGAGTATATGGCGCGCGGGAAAGACAAAGAGTCTAGTACGGCGCCAATAATGGATATGAACTGCCGGCGAAATAAAGCCAATAAGCCGTGGAGTACGTTTATGGAGGGTGTGTGTGTGTGTGTATGTGTGTAGCTGTGTATAGTCGAGCGCGCGCGCGACGACTCGAGGGCTATGAGGGAAGAAGCTGCCAGACGACGCACCCCCGAGAGTGTGTGTATATACGTATATAATATTGCCGAGGCATTATCGCGATGCTGCCGCCGGCTGCTGCTGCTGCTGCAATAGTGTATACATGTGCGTGAAAAAGAGGATCCGCCGGATATTGTGCGCTAATTCCGAGCCTTGTTTGTTTGCGGATCCCACAGCTGCTGCTGCTGCTGCTGCAGGGGAATCTTCGGAGAAACAGCGGATTGCACTTTGTTCGGATCGCGACGCTTTTTCGTTTTATATATATATACATACCTGTTTGCTTAGCGCTTCTCTCTCTCTCTTTCGCAACGATTACTATATGCAAAACAGTAGCAGCAGGAGCAGCGATAGTATGTATATACATATATAGGCGGGATCGATCGGTCTCCTGCAATAATTACATGGCCGCTTGTTCGCGCAATAATTACGCAGACTGTGTAATTGAATTTGCTGAATAAACTTACAGCTGACGCGCATGAATAATTTTCCGTTTCTCGAGGAGTGTGAGTATGTGTGTGTGCGTGTGTGTGTGTATACAGCGGCTCTAATTAAGCGACGGCGACGGCGCGGGCGGCAATAAAAAAGTCATTTATCTCGCGAAATTGACCTTTGCAGGGCCGTAATATTTTCTCAGGTATGTATATAACGAGGGAGAGATAAGGCCGCGTTCTTATCTCTCCGCGGAAGTAAGGGAGAGCTCGTGAACAATGTTAAAAGTTTGCGCTCGCAAGCTTTGAGGGAAAAATGATCGGACTGAAAGTGTATTCTCGCAGAGTTTCTTATTAGTTTGCTACTCTCGCGCGCCCGCAGTATATATATCTACGCACACGCACTGTATAACGGTCAGCTGTTTTAGAGATCCGCAGTGGAGGATATATATGTATAGGTGGTAAGTAGGAAAGGCAATAAAGCTCGTAAAGGGGGGTCAGTTGCTTAGCGCATTCTCGGCTACAGTATAGAGCAGACACATACAGGGGGATGGGGAGGCGAGCCAGACCACTCGACGCACACGCTCTAGCGGGAGGTGGTGCGGCGGCGGCGGCGAAGGTAGAGCTGGAAGAAGAAGACGAAGAAGACGAGCACGGCCGAGAATGGGGTGGACGAACTTTCAGTCTGGTGCGGGAGGGTGCGCGCAGATCTTAATATATATTGAGTTCGTGCCACCCTCAGCTGCGCTGCTGCTGCTGCCGGTGTCTGTGAGGGGGGCTGCGTGACTCGTCGCAAGCACGTTTCCTTGCTCTGTTCTGTGTGTGTGAGCGCGCGTGTGTGTCTGCGTATATATATATACAGCTAAAGTGTGAGCTCGCGCGCGTGCCCCGCCGGCGCGCCGGCCTTTTTTGCACGCGCCGAGGCGCGCTCGTTCGCGCCGCTGATTAAGGAGTGTCTTGCCCGCCCGCGAGCTTCTGCGCCTTTTCTCTTCTTCCTCTCTTCTTCTTCTTCTTTTTCTCTTTCAATCGCGCTGCTGCTGCTGCTGCTGCTCTTCGAGGCGCGAGATATTGCGAGATTTCTTCAAAGCGAGAGAGAGAGAGGGATTCGAGCCACACCACCAGCGCAGCGTCTTTTCTCTTTATATATATATATACTTGGCTCCCCTCGAAGTCTATCTACAGTTATATACCGAGTATACGTATTGGCCGGGGAATAAGAAATGTCGATCGGGTAATTGCCGTGACGCGCGGCTACTGCCGGCCGACTTTGTCGGAAATTAATTGACCACTGTACACTGCACCCCGCGCGCAAGGCACGGATTTACAGCTCTTACGTGTCAAATAATACTCTCCCTCGCGTTGCTTATTGCGCTGAGCTATGTGCGGGCAATATCTTCATTCGAAACTTGTTTTATAAATTTCAAACTCGAGGGAATCCGTGAAAACTTTAGCCCATCGGTCAATTCGCTTTTTTCTGCGCGGCCGCGGACAAAGTTATATAATTACAACAAACCAGAGAGAGAGAGAGAGAGAGAGTTAGCGGACTTTATATATATTTTTTCCTTTCTCGGCTCTCTTTAACTACGCATCGGGAGTAAAGTTTTTATTTATACAAAATAACAAGCTGCTGCTGCCGCCGCCGAAATTTTCGGAAAATGTAAACATCCCCTCGCTGCGCGAACTTTGCGCGCGCTCTTGTTTGCGTTACACACAGACACGGCTGGGGGGTGGAGGAAGAAGAGTTTGCTGAGTCCGCGGGACTTTCCCTAATTTACTGGAAAATGTATAGAGAGAGAGAGAGAGAGAGGGAACGGAGCTTGCTACTCTCTTATCAAATTTACGATCCTACGGTGTGTAGTAGCATTTAGATGCTGCCGCTGCTTTTTTCCCCTGGAGCTTTAATGCTATAAATTTGTCAGCTGGATATATATACAGCCGCAGCCGCCGCCGCCGCAGCACCAGCAGGAGCAGCTTTAACGTATTGTATATAATTATATTCACCGAGAGATCTGCTTATATAATATATACTTCTCCGTGCAATAGTATTATAGGAGAGGGTGAAAGTCGCGTGAAAAATTGTATATATATATCGGACGGCTGTAACACGCGCAAAGTTATCGAGGCGTAAAAATCGCGTCGGGGAGAGAAATAAATTCGGCTGTATATCGAGGCCCTAAAAATCTCGCTTGACTCGCGGGGGCGCCTATACGGTGCGGCGCATATAAAGCTTTTGATTGGCACGTGTACGCGCTTAGTCGGAGCTTTTCGGCCCGCCGTGCGCGCATGTAACGATATATAGTATACATGTGCCGGCCGCGATTTCGCTGCGCACGTAATTTCGCTCTGGCTCTCACTCCCATCTCGCAGCAGTATGTATATGCGCTTGTGAGGGGAATCCCGAACAAAAAGCACATCGGATCATCTTTATGCTCGGCTGATTCGCCGCGTCAATGCGCATTCCGCTCTCGCGCATTTTTCTTTCTAAATCGAACAACGTCCCTATTCACGGGGAAAAAGCGGCGCATCGGACTTTTTTAAATTATCATTCCGCGCACTTGTGCCGGCGTGTGCGTGTGTATGTGTATAAGTATATAATCCGCAGCGACGCTTTTTCAGCTCGAAGCCGGGGGGAAAGGCCGTAAAATTAGCTCCCCGTATCCTGGCAGCTGCCGCAACTGTATATACTCTTGTATATGATGAGAAACTGCACACGATGCTGTATTGACATTCCTGGTTATAGCCCCGCACGCACGCGTTTGTGTGTTTCTCTTCATTGGCGAATCTCGATTTAAAGAAGCTGTGCAGTATTTGTTTTTAATCACGGACGACGTTCCTCGGATATATATATACATAATAAGAGAACGCGGAGAAAAAATGCGGCCGCTACTTGTCCCTTGTCTGCAGCAGCTCAGCTACTTTTCCCCTCCTCGTACACAGAGACAGAGAGAAAAGCCCATATTTACCCGGATTTATACCAACAGAGCCACGGAGGCGCGGGAAATGGCAATATATGTAAGTACATATTCGCCGTCGTATATATATCGAGGAAAAAGCAGCAGCAGCAGCAGCAGCAGCAGCAGCGCGTGTATAAGGTCGAAAGTATATATCGCGGCGGGGAGAGGAGCGAGGATTTATTTCCGGATTTGCCGGGGGAAAACGAGAAATTTTCCCTTCAAGATGAGCGCGCGGCACTTCCGGCGAAAGGAAATTCGACATTTATCAGGTTGAGCAATGAGAGCGATTGCGTCGTTTGAAGGACTCTTGTTTTCAATTACCGCCGCCGCGCGCGGCCAGAAAGAAATCTCGATTCGGCTTTTCTCTACTCGAGGGGAGAGTATCAGCTCTCCTGCAACTTCAAAGACTCGTTTATCCAAGCGAAAAAAATGCCCATTTCGCGAGCAGTCCTCGTCGGCCTTCTACATACAAAGTCGAATCGCGTTCTTCTTCGCTCGACGTTCGGGGGGAAATCGATATACCGCGCACGAAAAATAAAAATAAAGCCGCAAGCTTTTTATTAAGCTGTGTATAAATATATACGCGTGAGAAGGTGTATTTTATACACAGATCGAGTCTGACTGATGCGCGAATGAATTATTCCTTGGCAAACATACGAGTGAGAGAGAGAGAGAGAGAGAGAGAGACAAAGAGTTGTCGCGATCGAGAGATGAGGCCCGCAATCAGCGGGAAGAAAGATATCAAACTCCAGACAGGTTTTCGATGGGGAAAAAAAAGAGGCGAAAAGAGTCGCGCGCGCGTCTGTCTCTCTCGCACTGCGCGCACAGTACATACATACGGCGCGGGAGAGGAAGAGAGAAAAAAGAGAGGAGAAGTTGATTGGGAACCTGGAGAGCAGACGCCTGATGTGCGCGCATCGACTCGTCGTCGTCGTTTCGAAAGAGACGAGAGAAAAACGATCGGAAGATAGGAGCCCTCTCTCGCTCCTGATGCTCTCTTTCTACCGTCGTCGTTGTCTGCGCAATAGTATGCGTCTGTGTGTGCGCGCGTCTACAGCGAGACGCAGGTGCGAGTATAGTCGCGCGGCTTCAAAACTCAATGAGTGTGTGCTGCAGCGCGCGAACGATTGTAAATCAGCCGCTTGCGCGCGCTCGTAAAGCCCCTGTATGTGTGTATATATATATACACGAGTATGTATACGGTGTATATATGAGCTATATACTAGCATGAAAAAGCAGATGAAAGCCGTGAAAGGCGCGCGCGCGGGAGATAGCGATCTGACCAGCCGGTAAATAGCTCGTGTGCGCTCTCTGTGGAACATGCCATATAGATATATATATAGTTGGCTTTTATAATACAGAGAGAGAGCGGATTACGGACGATGCACGCGTGATCATCATTGTTCGACGGCATATCGCAGTAGCAGAGCTCTACGATAGAGTCATCTCGCTCGATAGATAAGTCACCCTGCGCGATCACTCATTTCTCTCTCTCTTCTTTTCCATCGCCTTTGTCCGGACTATATAAGTATACGCGAGCTGTTTGCTCTGCGTCTTACGCAGCACGTGTCGCTTTGGCAGCTGTTTTAACTCTCTCGACCTTTCACACGTTCCGAGACCAAAGGATATACACACGATGTATTATGTAGGATCATTTTATCGGGAATTTCCCGGTATACAGCTCGAAAAAGGGGGGGGGGGGAGAAGCGATCGCTCAGTCATTGTCCATCTATCATTTGCCAACGGCACGCGGTAAAAGCCTTCTCCTTCTCTCGCCCTCGTCGATATATATATGGCTTTTAATAAGGGAGATTAGATTTTAATATATAACGGCCCTCGTCGCTCATCGCACACCGCAGGCTTTTTATCGGCTATAATCGAGAGGCAAAAAAACGCGCCCGAGCTCTCTCTCTCTCTCTGCGGCGCGCGTGTGTGTATATCCTCTGTGCATACACGCCGCGTGTTTACCACTATATGTATGTATCGACGTCGGCTATATGATCTACAAAGTGGGCGCGCGTTTTCATGCAAAAAAAAAAATAAAAATAAAAAACGCGCGACGACTTTTTTTTTCATCAAAAAGCGCGAAACTCGATTATTTTGTATATGTACGCACACAGAAAACCTGAAGTGGAGCGAGTGTACGGTATATGACAGGATCGCTAGCTTTGACGTATAAAAGCGAGAAAGAGTGGAACCGGACTGACGGGACACGACAATTGCCACACATTTTAGAAATTCATTAAAATTCAGCTTTCAATTACAGAAACGACGGGTCGCGTAAAGACAGAGAGAAAAACTGTATGTATAGTTCCGCACGCACAATCAGGGACATATATTATTCATTCATTTCAGGCAGTATATACAGCGGAGGAAAACGGTACAATATCGCACATATCTGCACGGGTTAAGCAAACTAAGCAGCAGGAGCAGCTATAATATATACACACATATATATACGGAGTATATATATGGGTGTGTATAACGAGTATGATCGAGCTGAGGGTTCCGCAATCGGGACAGGTAATTAGTTTTGCATGAGCTTAGAGTGAAAATCAACACTCGAAACTTTGGACGCCCGCGCAGTCGATGCAAAGTAGGCTATACATACATCTATTTACAGTGAGTATATAATATAAGCTGCTGCAATGGAGAGACGACGACGTCACCACGTCAATCACGCTAGACCGACAAAAAAAATGAGCGTGTATGTACCGAAAAAAGAGGAAAAGAAGAAGAGTGCAGCTTGTCAATAAGCGGTGTATCGTGCTGGGGACTCGCGCAATGGATTTGCATAGAGCGTATCTATATAGTGGCGCTCCAGTTGCGGCGGTGCATAGACGAGCTATCTCCGCGCTTCGGCGGCGGCGGTGCAGTCTAGTACAGTATATATATAGTTAGTCGATGCAGCCGGCGGTTTGCGCTCTATAGACGAGGTCAAAGTACACGTGTTACGCCTTGAATCGTCCAATAACCGCGAGAGGGAGAGAGGAGAACTGCTCTCCCAGTCACGTCAGCGTCACTCGGCCGGATTGACGTCCTGCGGGCTTTCCGCAAACTGGCCAAGAGAGAGCCGCTCTTCCTCCCTGTGCATGGCCGATTATGCGATTCCGAATTCCCTTTTTGCCGCCTCGCTCCTCCTCCACCTCGGCTACATATATACACCATATATATATACACATACTCCCTCGGGGAATCTCCTTGACCGATAGCAACGACGACGGCGGCGGCGGCGGCTCCATTTCAAACACGCACACACACACTTGCCATACCGAGACTTTTTACGCTTCACGCCTCCTGACGCGAAATTACACACGCGTCCCTACGTCCCCCATGAGGCAAGAGAACGAATCAACCCCTCGACCTTCCTCTCCTGCGCACCCGAGGTATATATACTTTTTACGATTCCCGCGTGTGAAAAAGCTCTCGGCTTTTCCACGAGCAAGCAAGGCTTCTGCAGTCGCGAAAATATATAATATATATAATGGGGCCTCAAAGCGGGATGAGCCTTGTACAAATATACAGGCTCTCGAGTATAGAAGATGTTAATGAATTTCTTTCTCTATACCGATGCTGATGCAGCGCGCGTGCGAGCCAGTGTAAATACGGGGTCGTTAGTCGTGCGGTGTATTATTGTACGAGCGTTCGCCGACGATTATCTATATACATGCAGAAGAATGGCTGCACATCAGTGCGAAAGAGAGAGAGAGAGCGAGCACTGCGGCGCACAATACGAGGGGGGACGATCGACGTATTATAAAAAAGAAAGTTTAATCAACGAGGGGCGTCAGAAATTATGCAAGCGCGGTTTAAGCCGAATGATCGGGTCGCCCCTATATATATTTGGTTATCGAGGGGATATAGCGCTATATATCGAGTATAGAGCGAGACAGACGACAAGTGGTCCGCGAAATCGCCGCGAATTAGCTTGAGGGTCGACACACGACGGCGGCGGAATATACGCGCGCGCATCGGAGTAGTCTCTATCTATATATACAGCGTACTCGCTTTAATATGAGCTGCCTTGAATCTCGGCGCCGCCGCTGGCCAACAACCCTCTGTCACGCCCCCGGGCCTGTCACTTTGACGTATTGCAGTCGCAGGAATCCATTATGTAGTCAATTACTCGTAGCGCGCGCCGAGCGATCATATGGTGCGAGATAGGCGAGCGGTACAGCCAGCCAGCCTGCCGCGTACTTGTCGAGTTCAGCTGCGCGTATGCGTGTATATGTATATATACGCTGCAGGCCGATACGCGACAGAAATAAAAGCGCAAGTGCGCGATCGAGAGTGAAAAGGAAGAAGAGAGAATAGGACCGTACTCTGGCTCTGCCTGATTCATCTAATCGAATCAGGCTGTATAGAGCTGCACTTGCGCGCGGCGTTAAATTTAGATGCGCGTAAACGCGGCCTTTGAGGAAGTGCAGCGCGTCGCTATATAGACTGTGTCGTCGTTTCTCGACGGAATCCTATACTCTCTCTCTCTCAATTCCCCCCGTTGTTTATTTGTTTGGGCTGCTGCTACGCCGTCGTATAGTAGACCGGGTATATAGCGCAAGCTCGTCCTCGAGATTCGGAGCGGCTGATTAGGACGGGATTTGCAATTCACTTGGCTGCTTTGTATTTGGCTAGAGCCTGGCACGCTGTACACGGAGCGTATAAGCTCCTCGCTGCTCGTCAACGTGCGCTAGTATATATATTATACACGGCTTCTACGCTCGATGAGCTTGCAAGCTTTTTCTTCTTTCCTATATAATGTACCGATCATTCGTGCCTGTGCTCTAATTGTTTGGGGAAATATATATATATATATGAAATCGGATGAGACCGTGGAAAATTGCCTTTCATACGCAGGGATTTTTCCTGGCGAACATATAAGAAACTTTCGCCTTGTTAACTCGCGCCGTCTCCGAAGTTTGCTAATTTCTTTTAATATCATCTTCTGGCCGCGCCGCTGGCAGTACATCCGACACAAAGTTGCTGTTAGCCGAGGGAAAGAGAAAAATGTTTGAAAACTCGATTAGACGCTTCAGACACGGCCGATCGACCAGCTCTACTGATGCACCTGTGTATGTGTATATATATATACGAAATTGTGTGTACCTATATATTGCGCGCGCGGGAAATTGAAGGCATTCGGTTGAATTCCGCTCAATATATGTATAGGAAAATTGAGAGTACATAAAATACATGTATAAACTTGAAAATCCAATCTACTTTTTATGAAACCGACAGTCAGACAGACGTATTAGGCCTAGACCTTGATATTGAATTTTTACGTGTCTCATCCAATCGGACACCAACGAGGCGAACGTAACGCTCTGATGCGCGTGTCCTGGGACGTACACAGATACAGATCCACACGCACACACACACAGGGCTTTAAAAAAGTGAGGGGAAAATGGAAAGCGACACGCGCCGCCGCGACGACGTGGAGCGAGTGTCTAAAGGAAGAGACTTCGTCGTCGGCGGCGCTCGCTCTGGCAAGGACGCGAAATTGAGTTTCTCTTTCTGCGCCCGAAGGGAGACTACTACGTGGTGGTGAAGAGGAAGAAGAAGGAAAAAAGAAGCGGGGGCGTATATAGAGAGGGGCTCTGCAAGGTCGCGCCTCATCCTCTCCTTCTACTCCGTTATCGCGGTAATGAAACTCTGTTTATGATAATGGAATGCTAAAAAGCCGCGGACGCACCGCGCCGCGAGCTTCTACTACTCGTTAATGCAGCTTCCAGCTCTTTTTCTTTTGAATTTGCAGCGCGAGTTTCGCATTATAATGCCGCTTTACGATTACACTTCGGAAGCTTTAGCTTATTCGCCATATAGCTGTAACATTTGAATGCATAACGCACTTCTGCTACTTCGTGTGTGTCACGTATATATAACCCCGGGGGAAGAGATTTCTCATGTCTCGTACGCGAGCGGAACGTAAAGCTTTTCCCCGCACGCGCCGTCATTCGATATTTCATTTAAAATTGCCTTTCTATCTTTTCTAACGTATATATACATATATTGCGCGCGAGCGGGCCGATCGAACTTTTATACCCCGCGAATCGATCAGTTATATCGCGATGCTTCGCTGCTTCCCTCTCAATAAGAATAGCGACACACGATTCCGAATTTGAATAAAGCTTCTATAATAGCAGACACTCCATTTAGTGCAGCAGCGACAGTGGGTCGAGTGTCCAAAATACACAGACGTATACGCTACGGCTGTTATATATATAGACGATGCCGCAGCACTACACTACTAGTGTGTAGCAGCTAATTAAAACATTAATCTGAGAAGACGAGTCATGTCCGCTTTGATATGTAGATCTATATAAAAAGCATATATAGATCAGCTATTCTCGGGCGCGCAGTGTGTATTGTATACACACGCGCGCAGTTTGCGTAACGCGCGATGCACAGCCTTCAAGATTAATAATATAAGGCCGGCTCGGGGGGTATTAATGCAATCAGAGCGTCGATAAATCAAATCTCTCTCGAGCGACTTATCATCGTCGCGTCTGGGGCCTAAAAAGACCCTCATCGTACGCAGCTCGAAGAGATCGTTTATCTTGCTCGAGCAGCCCTCTCTCTCTCTCTCAACGACGAATGTTTATTATTCCCGACAGAGTCTCAGTTCTCTTCCTCTATTATAATATCAGCGCTTTTAATTCTCGCGCACTGTTTGCTAATCGGCTGCTAGTTTGTCGGAATTCGCTGCTGTGCCGCGCGACTATCAACGTTTTCTCCTCTTCGGCCCCTTTCTCGCAAGTTTAATTAGCTATTTCGCGAGCTGTATATAGATATAGCGTAGAAGCCCCTCGATAAGACGACGTAGAAGAAGAAGAAGAAGCAGAAGAAGCGAAAGGGCTCGGGTTCCTATCCCTTGGGAGAGAGGGCGGCGAGGACTTATGATAGAAATGGAATATCCTCGAGAAAAATTATTATTGCCTCGTCGGCGGCCATAGATCCCCCGCGGCGGCGACGGAGCAGAGCTGCTGCGGCTATGAGGATAAGTTTCGCGAGAAGAGGCCTCGCAAATCGACGAAATCGAGAGAGCGCCGCTGCTACTTCGAATATATGTATATATATATATATATACAGAGAAGAGAGAGAGAGTCTTTCTTATCTTGCTTCCATTATTCCGGATGATCCCCCGGCGAGAAAATCTCGCGAATGGACGGGGGAATTGGAGACAAAAGCTGCGCGGCGCTGAATTTATCAAGGGCTTAGACTTGCAAAATAGAAAGCCGATATATATAGAGTATATATACTGCAGTGTATAGCGTCGGGAAAAGAAAGGAGTCACTATTAGACTCGGAGAGATGCAAAAATTTGCGAGCTGGGAAGAAGAGACTCGAGTCCGGCTACTATGTACTGCACTGCAGCTGCCTATATTCCCAGCGCTCGTCTACTTTAAGAATTCAAAAAGAATCTCGTCGACGCCGCGCGCGCGCGGCCGCCGGCCAAAGGAAAACAGTATATAAGAGCTGCTGCTGCTGCTGCTGCAGGCGAGACTACGCGACCGGCTTTATTAAATTCCAGCCGGAATATTTTCTCTTTCATCGCGAATTATACACGTTAATATACGCCGGGTAAATTGTCTGCAGTATACATATATACGTATACATAGAGCGGGCTGAAACGGAGGCTATACGTAGATAGCGAAGGAGCGTTAAGTTGCGGAAAATCCGGGGAGAAAAATAGCGACGTCGACCCAGTTCGATCCTGTATATATACGTGTGCATCAGACCCGGCACACAGCGAACTCGCTCTCGGTTTATGCATCGAAAGATATCGATATAGCGCCGGCGGTTGCCAGTAGCTGCCGCGCGTATCGCAGCCCATATGGCCTAGAGCTGTATATATACATATATAGCTATATATATACTAGACCCACCTAGTAGTATCGAGAATATGAAAAGGGGGAAAGAGAAAGACGAGTCCCATTGTGCAACGGCACACACACACACACATAGCCACGTGCAGCACAGAGTTGGAGCGAAATTTCTCAGATATACATATAGAGTGTGCATGTACACAGCGGGGGCGTAAAGTCGCGTTTAGCTCGACATAAACGCGAGCTCACGCTCAAAGAGCTGCGGATACGGCGGCGACCAGCGCAGAAATGAAGACGACGATGATGATGATGATGATGGACAGGTTGCTGCGCGAGCTGACAAAGAGTCGAGAGCGCGCCCGAAAAATGGGGGCAGCACTAGTCGCGCCCTCTGTGTCCTCGTCTCTTCTTCGTCGTCGTCATCGTCGCCGTCGTCGTCGTCGTCGTGAGAAAAGCAGAGCAAGATCCGCGGTAAAGCAGCCGTAGGCTCAATGACCAGCGAAGGCCGTTCACATGAATACCAGTCTTTCCATTAGCGAGTCTCCGAGAGGGCACGAGAGGGAGGGAGTTGCGCCGGACGAACAGAGCAGCGAGCTGCTGGGAAGAGAACGAGATCGGATCTCGATCGATGCTTCGCATCGGCGACTCGCTGCAGTATGTATATATATGTACTGGTCTCTTAGCGCAGCACACACACATAGTCGAATATATATATATATATATATATATATATATATATATATATATATATATATATATATATTCGTCACCTCGGGAATTTCCGGACGTCCGTTGGACTGATGGATGGCCGCACTCGCATATAATTGCATTACGAAAATTACCTGCGCTAGCTCAGGGGTATATATATTATATTCTCCATGATTATATATACTCGTATTTTTTTTGCGAGATGCGATTCGATGCTCGCGTATCGCAGAACAGAACCGCATTTCCACAAAGAGAAGGACATCAACAAGCTTATCCGGTGACAGCAGCAGCGAGAAACGGGATAGCCTCTGCGGATAGTGTCTTTTTGGCGGTTATGATATGCGCGAGCACAAAGAGTGTTGAGCTTGCGCGAAGAAGTGGTCGCGCGCGGAAAAGGACGGCGAGTATATATAGTCAGTTCGTTAAAAGTAACAAGCTTCCGTGCGCGCAACGGCTAATGAATTCGTATATAGAGTCCGATGTGCTGCTGCAGTTTGATGAAAGAAACGCTTGGGCCATTGAGAGAGAGAATCGCCGCTGCTCTCGCGACGCTTTTGCCTGTGGAAACAAAAGTCGCGGCTAAAATTGGATGCTATACAGCAGAGAGAGAGAGAGAGAGAGAGAGAGAGAGAGAGAGAGAGAGAGAGAGAGAGAGAGAGAGAGAGAGAGAGAGAAAGAGAGAGCGAAGCACGAATGAAATTCCAAGAGAGCCCCGCAGTGCGCCTATAATAGAAGAAGGCCGGAAGAAAGAAGAAGGAGAGAAGGAATAAGGAAGCCGGCTTCTAATTGCGGAGATCCGAGCGTAAACGCTAACGAAAGAGAGCTGCTGCCGCCGCCGCCATTATTCTGCGCGAATTCCTCCTTTCGTCGCGAGCGCGAAAAAACCAGGCTAACCGGCGCCTCTCTCTCTC